>CAWUFW010004388.1:0-735000 GCA_963921515.1 Calotriton arnoldi
CAGTAGCCAGTGTCAGCCATCTTGTGAGTCCTTCTCCACTCCCTGTGATGTGAGCATGGTTCAGGGTGGTGTTGATGGGCCAGTTGTGAGGCTGAGCAATGTCTGTGACTACGACTCCCATCATGCTATTGCCTCCACCCCCTTCCCAGCATGCCCATGCTTCCTTCCTTTGACTCTGCTTCCCTGTGGGGTGGGCTGGCTGTGCTGACAGGATGGCTGGGAGTGTTGTCCTGGCAGTTGTTTGGCTAAGAGTCCCAAGAGTGTCCCTGTGCTTCACACAACATAACCCAGGGTGGTGGTGCTTTGTGGGATCTTGTGTTAGGATGGAGGGCATTGCATTCTACCAGGTGGGTACTGTGGAGTTTGTGTTGGGGGGGTGAGGGAGGTGCTGGTGACTATGGTCAGTGCTGCAAGTCCCCCTTCCCACCCAGCCAGCCGGATATCCCACCATGGAACGTGCTTGCATTGCAGGGAGTGTAAGTTGTCTCTCAGGATGTCAGTCAGTGGTGTCCTGCTGTTTGTTGGTGCACAGTTGGCAGCAGGGCCTTGTGCTCCCCACAGCAGTAGCCAGTGTCAGCCATCTTGTGAGTCCTTCTCCACTCCCTGTGATGTGAGCATGGTTCAGGGTGGTGTTGATGGGCCAGTTGTGAGGCTGAGCAATGTCTGTGACTACGACTCCCATCATGCTATTGCCTCCACCCCCTTCCCAGCATGCCCATGCTTCCTTCCTTTGACTCTGCTTCCCTGTGGGGTGGGCTGGCTGTGCTGACAGGATGGCTGGGAGTGTTGTCCTGGCAGTTGTTTGGCTAAGAGTCCCAAGAGTGTCCCTGTGCTTCACACAACATAACCCAGGGTGGTGGTGCTTTGTGGGATCTTGTGTTAGGATGGAGGGCATTGCATTCTACCAGGTGGGTACTGTGGAGTTTGTGTTGGGGGGTGTGAGGGAGGTGCTGGTGACTATGGTCAGTGCTGCAAGTCCCCTTCCCACCCAGCCAGCCGGATATCCCACCATGGAACGTGCTTGCATTGCAGGGAGTGGAAGTTGTCTCTCAGGATGTCAGTCAGTGGTGTCCTGCTGTTGGTTGATGTGCAGTTCCCAGCATGCCCTTGTGCTCCCCACGACACAGCAACAGTGTCAGACATCTTTGATGGGCCTTTCTACTCTCTGTGGGATGTGCATGCGTGAGTGTGAGCTTGCTGGGCCATGTGGTGGGGATGTAGAGCTGTGACTACGACTCCCATCATGCTATTGCCTCCACCCCCTTCCCAGCATGCCCATGCTTCCTTCCTTTGACTCTGCTTCCCTGTGGGGTGGGCTGGCTGTGCTGACAGGATGGCTGGGAGTGTTGTCCTGGCAGTTGTTTGGCTAAGAGTCCCAAGAGTGTCCCTGTGCTTCACACAACATAACCCAGGGTGGTGGTGCTTTGTGGGATCTTGTGTTAGGATGGAGGGCATTGCATTCTACCAGGTGGGTACTGTGGAGTTTGTGTTGGGGGGGTGAGGGGAGGTGCTGGTGACTATGGTCAGTGCTGCAAGTCCCCCTTCCCACCCAGCCAGCCGGATATCCCACCATGGAACGTGCTTGCATTGCAGGGAGTGTAAGTTGTCTCTCAGGATGTCAGTCAGTGGTGTCCTGCTGTTTGTTGGTGCACAGTTGGCAGCAGGGCCTTGTGCTCCCCACAGCAGTAGCCAGTGTCAGCCATCTTGTGAGTCCTTCTCCACTCCCTGTGATGTGAGCATGGTTCAGGGTGGTGTTGATGGGACAGTTGTGGGGGGCAATATGTGTGACTGCGACTCCCATGATGCTATTGGCTACACTGACTTGGCCAGCATACACAGAATTCCTTCCTTTGAGTGGTCTTCACTGTGTGTTGGTGTTGTTGTGGTGGCTACATGTGTGGATGTGTGTGTTAGTTCTATTTGTGCCACTGCCTAGCTGTAGTTGTGGTTGTGTTTGTACATGTGTTGGCACAGTTGGATGTGACTTTTTTGATGGCATGTGTTGTGTTTATCTGACTGACATACACATTTTGGGATGATTCTGTTCTAGTTGCTGTGTAATTGCTATGAGTGCATGGTTTGACTCTCCCTTGACAGTGATGTGTGTGTTTTGTGGCAGTTTATTGTGTACATTTGTTGTGTACTCACCAGGCTCTGGGATGTCCTCTAGTCCATATACGCTCACTGGCGGAAGGATGGCCCGCACCTTCTCCTCCCAGGGCCTGAGGTATACTGGCTTGGCAGGAGGGCCACTGCCGGTGTATTGGCTCAGGTGGTAGTCTTTCTTGAGCAGCTCCCGGACCCTCCTGCGCACGTCATACCACCTGTTCTGGATGTCGGTCTTTGTGCGCCGACATGGTGATTGGGCGTTCACCCTGTTGATGATCCTCTCCCACATCTTGGTTTTCTGCGACATGGGGGTCTGTTGGACCAGAGTGCCAAACAGCTGTGGCTCCACCCTGAGGATCTCGTCTACCATGACTTCCAATTCACTATCTAGGAACTTGGGATTCTTCTTGGGGGGCATGGTGATGGGTGGTGATAGTGGGTGCTGTGTGTGTTGGTGTGCAGGTGAGGGTGTGTGGGTGTGTGTTGTGCTGGGTGTATGTGAGGTAGGTATTTGTTGGTGTGCTGCTGGTGTGTGGCTTGTGTGAGGGATGAGCTGTGGGTGTGTGGTTGCTTTCTCTTGGGTGCTGGCAGTGGAATGGCATTTGCAAAGGCTCATGGTAGTGATTTGTGTCCTTTATATAGGTGGAGTTGTTGGTGTGTCTTTGTTCTCTGTCCCCACCCCCAGTATTTATTGGCTTGGTAATTGCTTGTTTGGCCTTTTTTGGTTGATTTTTCCTTTGTGCTGTTTGTGTATGTTGGAAACGTTCTTGTGACCGAGTCGGACCGTGCATTGGTCTCGTACGGTGTTTTCCGTTTCGTTCACGCTGTGTTTGTGCAGTTTTGTATGCTGCGTACGCGTCGGTCGCGGTGTATTGTGTTGCTTCGGCTCGGTTTTGTATGCGTGTCGGTCGTACGGCTTGTCCTCCGTCCGACTCGGTCGGATTTTCGCGCCTTGCATCGTACTTTGCGGGTTGGAGTTGGCGGGTACGATTCGGTCGGATTTGTTCCGGGTGCGTGTCGGTCGGTTGGATTCGCGTGTTTTTCCGGCCGGATTGCTATTTTCCGAGCGGGTCGGTCGGTCGGCTTAGTTTCCTGACGTGTCGGTCGGATTTATCGCGGCTTGCATCGTACTTGGCGTGTCGGGCGCCACTGGTACGTGTCGGTCGGTATTTTTTCCGGATCCGAGTCGGTCGGTGCTTTTTCCGGCCCGAATCGGAATCGACCCCTAAGTCATGAAATACATCAATGTTGTCTCTGGGTGTACTTGGAAAGTATTTTGTTCTCTTCTTAAAACCACTATGGCTGCTCATGTCAAATTTCATTTCCATACAATAGGGTTCTTTCATCCTTATTTTCAATATTGTCCCCCTCCTGTCAGTGCAAAGTGACTGAATCTTCTATGTCATTAATACTTAAAGGACTTCGTGGCACGTCAGTGATGTCATTGCTTGTCCTTTTCCCTGACATTTTATGCCCTTTAAAAGACTCCGTTTTCAAATAAAAAGATGAATTCTTGCGAAACAGTAATCAAAGTCTGACTCAGGACAAAATGACATTCCTAGCTCCAGAACGGACTTCTCAGTTTCTCTTAATTCATGCGAGGAGAGGTTAATGAAGGTTAAATTGTTCTCACCACTTCTGTACATGTTTTATTGCTCCTGGTCTCACCAGCAGCGGGCAGGGAATAAGAGTGGAGGGGCAGGGGGGAAAGGGGAGGTCGCGGGGTGTACAAAATTTTAAAAAACACACTTACCTCCTCGCTGCCGTCCCTCGTCGTCTCTGTGGCCGTCTTTAACCAGGAAGCACATAGGCTCCCTCCCTTAAGCCAAACACAACGCTGCAATGCAGCCTTGTGATTGGTCTGAGCGCTGTGGCTCGGCGTCAGACGGGGAATGGTGAGGCTGGGCATGTTCCCCACCACGCTGTGTAATGTAGCCTGGTGGGGAACATGCAAAGTGCGCAGGACTGTTTGGCCAGCCCGAGAGGGCTGGCCAAGCAGTCATGCCCACTTTGGAGTGCAACAACCACTCCTCCTTCCGGACATCATGGGAGCCCATCCCTGCCCCGCACAACCTGACTGATCATCAAATTAAAATGACAATAATAGAAATAACTGCTGTTATTATCATTTTATTTTTGCTTTTACACTGCTTCGAGAGCAATGGGGCGACGTTCATCTGCCTTAGCGGAGGAGCCGCCACTGCCTGGTCTGCACCTTTTGTTTCACATGAGGTGTGGGCTCTAGCATGGAGCCACCTTGCTCTTCTCCTTTGTTTCCTTCTCTTGTTCTTCCTTTGGTCTTCCCCTTGATTCGTCATTTTTTTGTGCCTGCCTTGGTTTATTAAACAAAATGTGTTTTAAAAGCCCCTCGGCATATTTCCTGCCTTGAGGATCCTTCCAGTGCATCAGAGTCTGAGCTGACGTCTGAGCGGGGTCTTGTCATGTACTGTTTTTATTGTCTTTGCATCCCTATTGTTTTTGCATCTTAATGAATTGAGTCACACCTTTTAGCAAATGTTCGAACATGTCCTTCCAAATATGCATGGTTGTCAACTATGAATTTCCTTTGTTTCCAATCTAGGCTGCATCTCATCCAAATATTTTGAGGCCAATTCCTTCTCCTTATGTTCCTTCAGCTTATTCTTTAGTTCTGTGATTTCCTCAAGAACTTGCTCCAGGTCTAGTTTTGCATCAATGATCAATAACTTCATCTTGTTTTTACAGGTTCCTGTCATTAGAGAAGACCATGAGTTTAGATTCTCATATGTTGGTACTATGAAAATTCTCAGACCTTTTGAACTCTATTCACATCTATATAATTCTTCAATGATCAGCTCTCCCGCCACTTACCCAACTCCTTTCTTGAAAATTTCTCCAAGAGTGCTTGTTTTTGTTTGATATTTGAATTTTTGATTTTGTCAGTTGCCTCTCTATTATGTCTTGGTCAAAATCCATTAATTCCTCCAGCAGCACCGTGGCTACCAATTTACGTTTGTTCTTTGCTTCCTCCATCAACATCATCTCATGGCTCCATTTACCTACCTGCTTTGTATGCTTGGGTTCCCTTTCCTCTTGGAAGCCGGTCGGCATGCGTGCCCTTTCATCCCACATTTTTATTTTCATATGTGGTGTAGCGTTCACAGCAACAGGAGTTTCATCTCTCTCTGCCGGATCCTCTGATTCACCTGAAGAATACCCTCAACCAGCTGCCTCTATAGCAATGGATCTCCGAGGGTGGATGGGTGGGCGGTGGGGACCGTAGCATTTAAATCGTTCCCCGTCTCCACCGTTGGACTGGTGTAGGCCAATGGTTGCCGTTCCATACAACATTTGTCCACTTCTCTTGTTGCAGAAGATGCCCGCACTCCAAAGCAGTAGGAAATTAGTTTATTGCAGAGTGATTTGCTTCGGCTAAACAGCCTTTCTCAAACCCAAAATGCAATTGCAATTCACTCATCATAAAAGACAGACAATGTTCAACATGAAGGAAACACTCCAACTGTTGCGAGTCTAGTTTCAGCTAGTGTTTCATACATAAGTTGCACTGAAGTCTACTGTTCACCTTATTCACATCATTGAAACAAGTGATATAATTCTCATGAAGCTACTGTATTTCTATCTAATCTTTAAACCAGCTTCGACCGGTCATGGAAATTTACAGAGAATTCCGTTCCTCTCTGTTATCTTCAATACAATATCAAGGACGATGTTTTATACAAACTTATGCCAATCAGTTCAGTTGGTTCTTCACACAAAGGGCTCATAAACAAATGATAGGAAAAAGTATTATTTGTCTAAGTACTAGCATGAGCTGAGAAGAATGGGCTTTGTTGGTACAAATTGGGGATGAACAATACTTTTACTAAGCATTTGTTTATGAATTAATTGTATGCAGAACTAAATGAACTGAGTTGCATTTGTTTGTATAAAGTACATATGCGTTTATGCCCTTAATTGCCATTATGTGATACAGATGGGTGAGCCATTGAAGGCTCGAGCCAAGCTCAAACCAGATGCTAGGCTCTGGCTCAGCTCGAGATTATCCTGGATCCTCGAGCCCGAAGCGAGCTGATCCTTCATGTGGCTCCTGTCAAGAATTAAAGACAAATCGTTAACTTTTGATTTGAAAATGAGAAAGAGATATTCATCTAGTGGCTCAAGTGCCCAATGTGAGTCAGAAAACCTGGGCTCATTCCCAGCTTCCGATTTGACCAAATTGTGTGATCTACAACAATTGTTTTATTTCACTTTGCCTCCTTTTTCTTCATTATCACATATGAGAACACCTGAAATACATGAGTTCATGATGACTGCTGTACAAAACCTTCTCTTGTGTTTGATTTAATAAACTATAATATTTACTATGTAGGCTAGCCAGAGGGGGCACATGATAAATGAGTTGCCTCTTGGTTCAGTAATGGCATTGTTTTCAGGGCGGAAGGAAGAGGAGGCAGGAATATTTCTCAATTTATGTTTGATAACTATTGCTTTCAATAACTGCCTCTCAATGCAGTGATATAATCTGATGTACTAAGGTGAAATGCATATTAATGTTAATGAAACACACCTTTTTGAATATTGAAGAGACCTTACCATATTTTTACGTTTGCTGCAAGATATCTTTCTAAAAATACATGGTACAGGACAACTTATTTGCTTCTTTTCCTTTACTTGTGTAAATAAATAATTACCTGTTTGTATAACATCTTTCATCTTTCTGAATGTTAGTGCCCAGTCAGGTTAACAGGAGCCCGGTGCTGCTGTTCAGAAGGCAGGCACTTCTAAAGTTCAGGAGGGCTGCAAGTGGTCCCCGGACCATACTTTGAGTATCCCTCCTTTACACCATTCCAAGGTGGTCGCCTTTGCGTGTGCATGCAGAAGCATGTGTAGCCATCTTTGAATGGGGTTTCAACCTATTCGAAGATGGCCGCTTAAGCATGTGCATACACAGGCAGCAGTTCTTTTGATTTACAAAACATTCAAAAACGCGCATTGGCAAAGCCAGTCACTTGCTGCCAATGCTAGACCTATTGGTTGGGGCAATGCTTACTAAAATATGAGGAAATATCTGTGGGATCTATTCCCATGACATAATTTTCTCTTGGCATGATTTCCTTTTTAAACCTATGATGAAATCGCTTTAAATTGGCCACATACATTTTGTTCTTATTGTCTCTGAGTCACATGACACAAATTGCCTACTTTCACCCCTAACTTTCATCTACTAATTTAACCGGTGTTAGCATCAATAAGAAAGAGACATTTTGTGCATCAGTTTTGGATGCTTGTTAAACAGTCCATGACTCACCAATAATCATGGTTCACTGACACAATATTGAAACCAGAAATATTGTGCAACAGAAATATTGTGTCAAAAACATTGAGCACAAAAATATTGTTTTCCTGTACATATACAGGTAAGTACAAACGTATTGAAAAATATTGAAACAAAATATCGCTGTACACTAAATTTGGAAAAATAGACAACAATGTCATTTTTTTTAACATATATACATAGCTAAAAGTAGTACATCTTAAATATTTTAGCATATAACATTTATATAATATAAATTAAATGTTTAATATTTAAAAATATATATAAAACATACTAATTTAAACAAACACACACATATATGTATGTGTGTATGTTTATATACACATATATCATGTAAAACTATTTAACAAAATAATAATTTTTATTTATATTATAATTTTCTATTTTTTCAATTTACTAATATAACAATTATGTATGTATATATTATAATATATTATAAATTTTATATATATATATATATTAGATACACATACAAAATATAATTTTTTACAAATAAACAACTAAAACATTTAAATATTGATAATTTAATTTAACAGTCTTAAGAAAAGAAAGAATGAAAAATCTTTACAATTACATAAATGTATATATATATAAAAGTATAAAATTAAATACATAATAATAATATATATTTGAACAGTTTTAACAAAAATATTAAACTCTAGAAATGATAAATAAACGATTCCCACTCCAATCCATAAAACAGCAGTGAAAGCATTGGGTTCAGGAGGGATAAAATTCACTATTCCCACTTCATTAGGTACAACAGTAGGGAAAGTGTTGGACTCAGGAAGGGTAAAATGTACTATTCCCACTCCAGTCTGCTCAACAGCAGGGAAAGTGGAGGGGTAAAATTTACTATTCCCACTCCAGTAGGCAGAACAGTAGGGAAAGCTTTGGACTCAGGAGGGGTAAATTTACTATTCCCACTCCAGTCTGTGCAACAATAGGGAAAGCGTTGGACACTGGAGGGGTAAAATGTACTATTCCCACTCTAGTAGATGCAACAGTAGGGAAAGCGTTGGACACCGAAGGGGAAAAATGTACTATTCCCACTCCAGTAGGCGCAACAGTAGGAAAAGTGTTGTACTCAGGAGGAGTAACATTTACTATTCCCCATCCAGTTTGTGAAATAGTAGGGAAAGCGTTGGACACCGGAGGGGTAGAATTTACTATTCTTACTCCAGTCTATGCAACAGTAGGGAAAGAGTTGGACTCAGGAGGGGTATAATTTACTCTTCCCACTCCAGTCTGTTCAACAGTAGAGAGAGAGTAGTTCACCTCAAACAAATAAAATATTTTAACAACTCAAAAAATATATATAAAATTCTAAATGTAAAAATTATGTCTAAATCTTAACAAAAATTTAACAAATTACATAATTATAGCAATTGTTAATTATCAATTAAAACAAATATTAATAATTAAATTAAAATACCACACTATAATCTCATAAACATCACATCCAACATTTAAAATGTAATTGACGTGAAAAAAGTATAACACAATTAACATATTAAGTAATAAATAAAACAATTTGCATTAAATGAATAAATATTTTGTAATGTACTAGTACGTAAATAACTTCCCATGCTTTTCTCCTACAAACACAACAAAGCACACCTAATATGAAACATATGAAAAATATTACATTTTTTACAAAAAAATGTATAAATTAAATGTTTCAATTGAAATTAATTAATTATTAATTAAATATTTCTTAATTAACTTCCCACCCTATTCCTCCACAAACTAATGAACACACACCTAAAATATAACTTAACAAATATGATAATTTCACAATTTACATAATTATCAATTAAATAATGAATAATTATTATGAAATAAATTATTTCTTAATTATCTTCCCACCCTATACCCCTAAAAACCCAACAATCTGCACCTAAATATAACTTTAAAATTATAATAATTACACAATTTACATAATTAAATAGCAATTAAACAATTAACTTTAATTACAATTAATTATCAATTAATTTACTTCCCACCTTTACTCCTACAAATACCATAACCCACACCTAAAATAATGCTTAAAAACATAATTACGCAATTTACATAATGAACTAGTATTTAATAATTTATTTTAATTAAAATTAATTATTTGTTAATTATCATTAATTTACTTCCCATCCTTTACCCCTACAAATCCCACAACCTGCACCCAAAATAAAACTTAAAAAGAAATTAATTATGCAATTTACATATTTGATTATCAATTAAATAATAATGAAAAATTATTTATTAAATAATTATAATTAATTTACTTCCGACACTGTACCCCTATAAACCCTGCAGCATGCTATGACACTAAAAATTACAATAAACAATTAAATCAAATATAAAAACAGCTAAAAATTGACAAACTATATTAAAATATTTACAATAATTATACAAACTATTTATTACGTATACAATTAAAACATATACTAAAATACATGAAGATAACTAAAAAACAATATTAACAATATTTTTGTAAATGATATTAACAACATAGATATTTTTACCATCGATATTAACAAGATATATTTTTGTAAACAATATTAACAACATAGGTATTTTTGACTTCAATATTACTTACCTTAGTTAATCAATATTCTTATCAGCGATATTCCTGCATTACAATATTTTTGGATCATGAAATTAAAAACTGGATATTTCAGCATCTTGATATTTTTTACTCTGTTTTGTACGAATACCATAATCACCGGAATTTGTGGTAACGTGCTCTATCCGGGTTTTGCTAACATTCATGTGATGCACTATCGTGCTGCTGTGAAAACTATCCTTCAGGGGTGCCCTGTAGGCAATGAAGACGACATGAGATCGGGCTGACCCCTGTGGGCACCATAAGGGATGTCCATGGAAGTTTTAGACAGGAAAGAAGTCATTAATGACCTTGGCCCTATGATACCGGTCATCCACGATTGTTTATATCCATAGGCAGTGGGGAAAAAGTTGAATGTGCTATTACACTCCTCAAGCTGCAGTCCAGTTGTCATTCTACGTTTCCTGCCAAAACTCCAGAATCGTTGGCTTTTGCTCAGCTCCAAAAATCCCTGGACAGTGATGGAATTGGAATGGTGTTGGATTATTCCACACCCTGTGATAACTGATGACATCGACACTTTGGTTGTGGTCCAGGCCCTTGACTAGAGACTTCTGACTACATCAAGCTCCGTGACAGCAGCGTCTGTACCAATCGTCAGGAGGCCACTGCAGCTTGCACCACACATTGCCCCTGCTATGCTGCCAATGATAGTAACAACACAACCACTAACCATGGCACTCATACAAGTGTGACAATTCGGACTATTTCAGGTCCCCAATGCTATAAGAATGGCTTGGGCAGCAAGTAATAGTCATTTTTAATGTGTATTGAATTAATAATTAACTGTTGTTGTAGTCATCTCTAAATTAGCCATACAGCGCTGTCTTGTGGCAGACTGTCACAAGCGCCGGTGTTGACAATTAAGTGCTGGTGCCGAGCACCGGAAACCACCGGCTCAAATTAAGCACTGGCTGAATTGCTACTTTTGTATTCCAAGTGAGCAGTGCAGCTGGGCTCTCTCCCAAAAGTGCAACGTGTGCAGTGGCTCTGAGGCCTAGGGAACTGAGAGGCCCTCGGCATCCGAATTGTGGCTGTATTTGACTACCTAAATGGGGCTGGGACTGCATGGTAAGTCACTGTAGTTCAGCACTATAGAACTGGCGAATCTCCGAACTCTTTTTAGGATGGTATTTACATGGCTCTTTAGGTGAGACTTTGAGTGATTATTGTACCATATTGTCATTCTGTGTTCTTCTGCCCCCCATCTTATCCTCTGTCAGGCCTCGTCAAAATTCTGTGAGCATTTGTCCCTCCAAAGTTATGTGATGTCTCAAAAGTTTGTAAGCCTTTGACAAAATCGGCCTGTATAAGATTTCAGAAAACAATATTAGATCATTGGTAGACAAAAGAGAAGACCGTGCTTTAGAAAATACAAATCATATTACCAGAAGACTCCATGTCATCAGGGACACCATTTCCCAGTCCTGCGCTGCCCTGTAACAACCTGATGCATTCTGGGAGTTGTAGTTTTGGTTCATTTCAACTGATTCGGTTCAAATTACACACGAGCCATGATGAGTTCTAAAACAAAAAGGTGACCTTAAATACAAATATATAAAAGAAGAAACGCGATTTATATGCCCTTTTCGGCATTGTCTGTGCAAAATCAATAAATAAAACTGTCAAATGCGAGAGATTCTTTGTACATCATAGAGGCTCATCTCCCGAGGCTTGAGGGGGTGGGGTGGACGCCTCTCGAGGTTACGTCATCTTGAGAACTGCTACATATTAATCACCCCTCACTCTGCTGCTGCTGATAAACACATCTTGTCTAAACCACTGACGACAGCGCAGCCTTTATTAAATTAACAGCTAAACATCTCGATCAGGGCTAATGCAGTGTCATCCGTCACTGACTGCGGCTGGAACGAACAGATCTATCAGAGACTTTGATTTGGTAATTTATAGTTATTAATGGCTTGAATTGAGTGGAAGAGGTTTGGCGTCAGCTGTAATGAATTGTTCTGCATGCTTGTTAACAAGTTAGATGCAACCAGTGTCGTGAAACCAAGTCTTGTCAGAGGTGATGAATTAAGGTTTGGAGGAGTGTAGATATACAGCTGCCCAAATGGCTTCATGTCACGTGACACTCTCCATCCATCCTTTCTTTAGCCAAAAGTACTTCCTATGCTGTGGGTATGAACCCCAACGTACAACATTAAAAGTGAAATGCAACATACTGGTGGTAAAATGGACGAGGCTGACTGCAAGTTTCACAGCTAACGTGGTGCCAATTGGCAGGTATGAATTGTCACCACAGATGACCACTACTTACAAAAACAACTTTCTATTTCCCTTCGTCCAAATCAATTCCCATCTTTCTATCCCTACCCTAAAGTTTACTAAACACACAATAGCACAAACCTAACTCAACTAATGCACAGAGGAAAAAAACACCCATTTCTAATCTACTAACTCTAAACGTCTAATATTGGATTCTGACGACGCTCAACAGGGGTAGTAAGCCCTATATAAATACAATTCACAATGACAATTTTGCTTTGTGTGCTAGGATATTTGAGCCTAAATGTACAGTGTTAAAGGCAAGACTACAATTCCCAGAGTGCGACATGTTCTGGGTTAAAAAGTTACGATTGGCTAATGCTATCTAATATTTTGGGCTCATCAGGTAAGCATTTATCTTTGTGCAGCCCTGCGAGAGCTGGTAGTTTAAAAAAATATATATATATTTTAAGGTGCCCTTCAAGGGAGTCAAAGCTCTGAATTTCACTTTGAGGGCAAAATCAGTTGAGACACAGCCCAACATTTTTTTCCACTCACAGCTTAATGGAACAGTAGATCAAGCTGAAAGCACTGCAACATAGTTGTGGTAAAATAATTTACCATGGGTGTAGCTCATAGGTCAAATCTGCTCTTGCTCCAGGGACATATTTCCAGAACGTAACAACCCTTAAAGGAAAAGGTTTGTAAATTCATATGGCGTTCTCAAATAAATAGAGCACATCTTTTATTGCTCTTGACCATATATGGATAGCTGTGAGAATAAAGATAACAAAAACGAGTGACTGAAAAAGTGTTGGAGGAAAGAGCCACAGCGTCCCTAACCGGTGGTGGGTAGTTACTGGAAAAATTCAGCTAATGGTACTTTTCTGTGTGTTGACAAAATTGCATTTTGCCTGGGTGCTGAAAATCCTTGTGCCCTTCCTGCCAGAGATGTTACTGAAAGAGTGTGTGAGTTAAGAGAGTCAGCTGTGTGAGTGAGAGTAACAGGGTGTATTAAAATGAGGGTTGTGAGCCAGTGCAGAAAATGAAGCATCCATCGAATCCACCAAATATTATGCAGCCAGAACCGACTACGGGATTTATTCAGCAGTGGCCACAAGTCTGTCTGTGCAGCGCACCAATCTGCAGGAAGTGAGGGTGGGCTATTATTTTCACCTCCAGCACGGCCCAACACAAAGGCCTCAATAAAAGGGCCATCAGCCCTCCTTTTGTTGGAGTCTCAGCCATCGTGGGAGCTGTCTGGAGCCTAACACCTAGATGCCTATGCCATGAAGGGAAACAAAGGCCACAACTTATCGCTATACAAGTACTTAAGAGAAACTGATTTGGAGGAAGGCTTTCGACTTTGTTCACCATCCGACACCCTTCCCCCATAAGAGCATAAGAGATATGGGTGCACTGTAAGAATGTCAGAGGTATCTATTGGTATGAGTAATTACACTACTAATGATTGAAAGAGCATTTACTAGTTTTTTAAATTTCATTTATCATGCAACTCATCCCAATATATGGTGTAAGAGCACATTACAAAACTCTCTCTCTCTCTCTCTCTCCCTCTCTCCCCCCTCAACCCCCCTACCCCCCTAATACAACTGCGTAAATCAATGTACAGGCATAGTACATAAAACAAAGATGGCTGCATGAAGTAGAAGTTACATATCATCCATACTTGTAGGCATTATATGTTATGAGTGCTTGGGTTGGAAACATATAAATTCTGGGCTGAAAATGCAATGCAGTGGTTGTGGGTACTAATAAAACTTTATGACTACCTAAAGAGCACTTTCTAGTAACCTTAGCATAATCAAAAATTGAGGAAAAAATAAGGTTCTAAACTTTAGTCTTGCAGTTTGCAAGCAGCTCCTTGCTGCTGTTCCAAGCTCAGTATAAGGATTGTAATTTATGAGTTACAAGTCGGAACCCACAGAGCTATAACATAAAATATAAATCTGTGTCCTGCACGCTACACATTGTGTTTTGCAGCTGACACGGTAATTAATCACAGAGTTATCTTACGTTATTATTTATATATTCTTTTTATTGAGAATTGATGGCCACTGAAATATATCTACAGCAGGTGCACGAACCCTGTAAGATATTTAAAATTCATCCTGTTTGGGACCAATTTAGGAAGTCACCAGAGATTTACTGTCACATTTTGCCTTGGTGCCAGTTCCTTTGCTGCTGTGTTTTTTTTTAAGCACATGTATAAGTTGACTGTCAGACTCCCCTTTTCGTGGCTCCGCCTCTCGTGAACCTGGCCTTTCTGCTGCTACACCCCCCAATTTATGGGATCCAGGAGTCATTATTTTTCTATTGCCACCACTGGTGTCAATCAAATAATGAGTGAGAGCATAGCTGACTGCTCGAGTGAATGGTTAAATGAATGATGAAGTATGTTACTGATGGTGATTGCCTGAAAGAAAGTCAATCAGTGAAGTGTGAGTGTACAGCATGTGCATGAAATAGTGAAAGTTTGAGGGAGAGTAGTTGTATGAGTAATACCGAGTGAGAAAAAAAACAGAAGAGAGAGTGGAATAAAAAAAAGAGTGAGTTTAAGTAAGAAAATGAGTGAGATGATGCCAGAGTGAGTGAAAAGCTGAGTCACAGTGGGTGAAACTGAACGAGTAAATGAGAGGAAAGAGTGAAACAGCGGATTCGCTGGTGGAAGTTAGTGAGAGAGGGTGAGTGACTGAAGCAGCTAGTGTCAAAGGGGATGTGGGTGAGGTGGCCTGTCTAGCACTGAACAGCAGAGACGTGTGCTTCAAGGCTCTCGGCAGTGCTTAATTTGAGCCGGTGCTTTCCGGTGCTGAGCACCGGCACTTAATTGGTTTCCGGTGCTCGGCACCGGCACCTAATTGTCAACACCACACTTAGGGCAGTCTGCCACAAGGTGGCGCTGCTCATGTAATTTAGAGATGAGCAGTATAACAGTTGTTTAGTGAAACAATATACATAAAAAAATTGCTAATACCTGCCTCCCCAGCCATTCCTTTAGCTTTGGGGACCTGGAATAATCTGAACTGTCGCATTTACATACGAGAGAGATGGTTAGTAGTTGTTTTGGCAGCGATGACAGGGGCGATGGGTGGTGCAAGCTGCAGTGGCCTCCTGGTCAGAGCCCTGGCACTTAATATTTTACAAATTAAGCACTGGCTCTTGGTACATGGTTCAACTCCAACAACAACAAAGGTGGGGGGGGTGGTCAGTGAGTTGTGGCAGTGTGAGTGAGCAGTAACCCAGGCGTGGATATTGGAGTGACGACTGCTAAACTTCAGCCCCTATTATACTCGGAGAGGTTTCCTAAAATGTGTCAGCTAAACACTGCCTATCCGCGTCAAGTATTTTAAGTTTCTTTCACCTGCTCCGCTTACTACTTCAACCAATCATGTTGTCTGCAATACCACTGCTCCTTCTTTACAGCAGTAGGCGCTATGAAATTATCTCCATAAAAATACATTGGCAGCATCAAGCGGGAAACGAAACATATGACGATGCAGTTTTACCATAACGGTCTCTGTGTCGTCTGCCCCCTCGTGGTGTAAATATGCCACTACACTCTAAAACATCTAAAGAAGAAGGCATTACAAGCTCTTTTGAAATCAAATTCTAATATTCCAGGGCCTGGCACAACCCTCATGAGCATTATTTCACTACAGCAGCAATGTGTTGACACTGTCTCAGGTGATGTGACATCAGAGAGATGAAGTTCCTAAGCAGGATCAGGATGGCGTTGTCCTCAAGAAAAGATGAGGAAGTGTGTCCCTAAGATAAGATTCAAAACAGCCTTTCGAGTAGCAATCAGACAGTAAGCTTGAGACTCAAAAAGGCACAAGAGCAAGAAGAGTTAGAAACCATGAAGGATTGTATTGAGAATATTAAAGTGAAATACAGAAGGCAAAAATATAATTAATCTCAAAAGCATAATAAATCAGTCGCAGAGAAATAGCAGCACAAGAAAGATCTGGAAAATACTCTAAGCCCAGAATATGCAGCAGATAAATGAGAAATTTGACAGCATCCCTAGAGGCTCAGAGAAAGGGCACACAGAGCATTAAACACGTGGATTTTTATAGACAAATTCATAATAGAAACCTATGGAAATTGCACAGTCAGCATAAGGCAACTAATTAGAATACAGAATTTATAACGCATCATATAATGCCGCCATCCTAGCACTATCTCTCTAATGAATAATAGTGAACTCCACTTTGACCTGATGTCATCTTGAGACAACAGTACACATTTGGTTACATAATCAATAGCAGCCTAATGAATGGGTGAACGAGCCTTGAAAGTAGTGAAAGGCTACTCTCGAGTTCCTCGAGAGTGGCCTTTCACCACAAAGCATCAGTGGGCATTCGCTATATGTGGTGTCAGTGGGATAGGCAAAACATGGCTACTCCCAATTCCAAGATGTACTCGAGACCTACTTGTAGTTTATTTCGGCCTGTGCCAAGAAAACATGGTTCTGTTCATTTTGCCATTATCGTTTCAAATGCAAAGTGTTCATGTTATTAAGCGAATATGATTTAACCAAAAACAGCATCAGCAAATGTATGTGTATGTGTGCACCTAGAAGAACACTGTGCTGCCTTGTCAGGGAGGCCTCTCTGGCTGCAATGGATGAGGATTTCTCAGCCCATTCAGTTCTGTTAGAAGCCTCTTGTCCCACAGTCTGGGAGGGAGCAGCCAGGAGCTGCCCTTCGAGCAGGGGGTGTCCGAGGGGTGGTGTTATGGGCAACAGTTCCTTTTCGCCCAATTGTGCTTTGACTGGTGTCCATCTTGAAGACTCCAAAGGTCACTTGAAGGTGAGACTGATGTTGTCCCATCTTCACTCAAAGGAAAAGGTGGCGACAACAATGCGCCGTGATTCACAGAAAATGAAAAGTTTTATTTCCCAGACACACAAGATGCTGATTCGCCCACACATATACCTGTTCCAAATGCAAACACTCCAGAGAAGAGACACACCCACAAAGTCCACTGTCACCATTTATACATCTCTGCCACTGCCACAATGCCTGCATACACCTGTGCCAGGCACTTTTCTCACTGTTTGCATAGAACCTGCACAGTTTCCTTCCCTTAATATTTGTGGCTCCTGTCCTGTCCATGACATGTATATGTCGTTAGCGTATACGGGGAACACCTTTTTATGATTTATATGTACATCAGTGAGACAGTCAGGAGGTTAAAGATTGAGTTATCTTGGCTCATGGAGATCTCACCCTATGCACATTTAATCACCACCAATCACTCTAAGAAGTGGGAAAGGGAACAATCGTGAAAGGGTAGAAAGAACTCCTGGGGCCCTATTACGTATAGGGCGCACTTTCCCTGTTTGTGCCACGGCGCACCTTAAAGCATGTGCGCTGGGTGCAAACAGGGAAAGAGCGCCCTACCACTTTGAATGCGCTGCCCTCACGGCTGCAGCAGACTCGCGCTGCCCCCAGGGTAGCTCATTCAAGTGAAAAACGGAGCAGCTCTGAAGCAGCCACTCCATGTTTCACTTTGCAGGTGGCAACCCACATGCACTTTTAAGAGGGGAGAGAAACCCCTTGCAGGCGAGTGCGGTGAATGACTTCATTTGCCTGCAAGAAGATGTCTGCGGGGGTCCATAGGACCCCATTTTCCCCATCCAGAGGCCTGCCATTAGGGGGCGCACTTACAGTGCGCCTACTGACAGCTTCTTTGCCTCTACGTCTGCGTCCATAATATGGGGTGGGAGCAGAGGCAAAGGGATTCCCTAATTTGCATAGGGCCACGCCCCCACACGAATGAGGGAACACCCTCTGGTGATAGTGTTGGCGCTATCTCTGCGCCAGCTGAATTACAGAAGGGGCCGCACAAGCATTTGCAGCCCCTTCTGTAATACCAAAGTGCCCCAGGGGCACACAAAGCGTGCACTAACACCCATTGCACCCCGGGGCGATTCCATAATACGACCCCTGGTGGTACAATGGATTCTGATAATTATCACCTGGGACCAAGAAATTAGTCTGTAATTGCACGTACCTATTGATCTGGCTCGGTGAAAGAAAATGCTGAGCTGATTAAAAAGTACTTTTAAGTTCTGTTTATTCGGTGGTTGCAGCGCTTGGTTTTAAGAGCCACAGAACTATACGGCGAGTGGATGCTTTCACTGCCGAGCTCAGTGTGTCCTCTGACACCGCTGCGTCTGCAACACATTTCTTATGAATTGGCATGATGTTAATTAACTGATGTAAATGTGTTGTGCCTATTAGTGAGCAGGCCCTTTAGTGAAGCCGCTTCTTAAGTGGAGGCTGCTTCACCCATTAATGTTTCTATTTATGCATCAAGTCTCTTCTGCCTTCATAGGAGACTGCGCTGTGCTCGTGGGTGTGCCAAGGCCAACTACCCCGTAGACGCACAGCGACATTCAGTCATTAACTGGAATTTCCAGTGAATGAAGTCACATTAGGACTCAAGACCTGAAAAGCATTGGTAAAGTCAATAGGTTTCCTCTTTGGGACCTATTGGCTTTACCAATTGTTTTAGGCATGTTGCATAGCATCCCCAGTGCTGTGCAGCATGGCTACAGTTTTCAATGCAAAACAAAAAAATTCCTTTGTCATGGCTCCCATGCCACTTTGTAGTCGGAAGAACCATTGTTCCCTCTTCAGAAGCTTTAAACCCTAGGCTTCCTAGCTGAATAAAAAGTGTCTACATATACCTGTAAACCAACAATTATTTTTATTTCATACATTGGTTTGTTTGTATTCACAAGAATACAAATGATCTTAGCATAGGTGCTCCAAAGATTTTTTTTCCAGTAAAGTTTTCTAGTCAACAGGTAAGCACATTGACGTTTTGACCTTTATAAACATTCCACAGTGTCTTCATCAGGACAAGATTGGTAGCGACCTTTCAGGCAATGAAGTACAGAGGAAAAACCCTTTAAGAACAAAATTACTCATCATCAGGACATGTTGTGAATCCATATCAAAGATAATATATGATCTAACAGGTCATCAGTATTGGAACTGCACATAATGCTATATATCCGTGTCAGCCACTGCTCGAAATTATGGTGCAGTGGAAAATGCTGCCACAATGAAAAATGGAGTAACATATCCAGATGTTGAGGGATTGTCTTCTTAAACGTTTTTTCCTGTGTACTTTATTACCTGAAAGGTCGCTACCAATCAAACGTTGACATACTTACCTGTTGATTAGAAATCTTTATTCGGTCCATATATTGCACCTGAATTTTCAGTCTTGTTTAGAAACTTCGATCTATGACTTAAATCGACCGTGCTGTTGTCTTTTGTCTCTGCAAACAGCACTAGCGCTCCATTGTTCATGTTTTTAATCACTTAGGATCACTGTGCTGTTTCCTGGACCACCTATGTTAAGAACATTTGCTTTCTTGTGTATACATACAAATCAACATATGAAATCAAAATAATTTTTGGTTTATAGCTGCATGCAGACACTTTTTATTCAGCCGCCAGGAAGTATAGGCTTTAAAGCTTCCTCGAAGGAGGGGACGATTGTTCTTTTGACTAATTTTTACTCGGGTACCAAGGAATACCAGGTTGCCCCATACCATTTTTCTAGAGACCCGATCTCTTGTAGGCATGCGCACCACACTTGCACTAGCCTACAAACTGTTGCGGGTACTTTTTTTTTTCATTTTAGTTACCAATCCAAGTTGGATCTGTAACAGAAAAGAAAACACTCAAAAGCATTTTTTTTTAAAGTGGGCGAGGGGAAGCAGAAGCAACAGTGGTGGAAACATTGGAGGGCAAAAACAACAAGTGGGCGTGGGGGACATTGAAAAACACAGGACATGGAAGCAACTTTGGGGGTATAGGAGGATGTGGAAGTAACACAGGACGTGGAAGAAACACAGGGAGGTATGGAGAGGGGTGTAAGCAACTTGGTGGGGTCCAAGGAAAGCAAAATGGAGGGTGTGGGTGGGGGGAAGCAACAGCGGGGAGAAAGAAGGAGGGCTTGGGTGTAGGAAGTAACATTGAGGGCATGGGGAAGCAGTGGGGTTTAGCACATGGGAGATCGCAACAAGGAGGGGGCGGCAGAAGCACGCAGGTGACAGCAACATGGAGGGCAGGGGGTTAGAAGTGCACAAGGCAGACAGCTCGAAAACACATGCAATCTCATGAAGTGCTTAACGCAGAAGAAGAATGAGTGCATAAAAAGCAAGCATTGAAAGCAGAGATGCCAGCCAATCAAAAGAGATGGTAAAGAGGCAATGCTCCTTAGGAGGGACAAACGCAAGAGTGACATGCTGGGACCTGAATAAGACGCAAGCAAGTGAGAGTGACAATAGAGCTTACCAGTGGTAAGCAATGGGCAGGCTCCAGGCCCTTGTTTGTCTTGGTAAGTCACAATATACCTGACAACAAACAGGGCATTTGTCATCTAGTAGGCTAAATTTAACAAGACATCATCGACCACAGGGACATTCTTAAATCAGACAATCACACATTATCCAAAAAGGGATGTTGTCGCATTTAGAACTCAACCAGAGGCCATCAAACACTTGGCCATTCCGGAATCTAAAACACAAGCAAAGGTCATCCAACAAATAGACATTTTGTATTCCCAAATCCAGGCAGGCATCAATCCTGGCCAGACACTCTCTAATAAAAGGGTATTCTGAATCTAAAACACAGCGAGACTCCTTCAGAGGATAGGATATCCTGGAATACAAAACACGATTGGACTTTTTCAAACAAGGGAAAGTCTTAAATAGACCAAATAAAGTGGCATCCTAAAAGGTAAAACTAAACCACATTTGAACAAACAATGTAGCATTCCATACCCAGGGAGGCATCTTAAAACATAGGGAAGTTCTTGAATGTAAAAAAGAGCTAGACGTCATTGCTGTTCGGTGGGCATTCTATCTTTGTTGGTCTCTATGGTTGTTTCTTTCAATGTGCTACTCAGGGTAGCATTAATGGATTGTATTGTAATTGCATTTATATAGTGCTAACTACCCCTGACGAGGCGTCGAAGCGCTTTTTCGGCGAGTAGCACGCTACTCCTGAACCCATTCGTGGAGACTGCTAGCTCCTGGCATCTTGCATTCAGTCTTTGTTGTTATTGTTGGGAGTGAACTGCATCTTTTTCATTTCACTGGAATACCACTGTAAAATGGAGCCCAAGGGACCTCGGAGACCTTTACAGTGAGTCAGTGGACGAGTACAACTACAAAGACGCAGTTGTGGTGGGGAGAGGGGGCACAACATATTTTGTATTGTGTCTGTGCGCCTTTCTTACTTTGGAAACAAGAGTTACATTTGTTGTAGCCTACCTTGTTACAATCCTCCCTACAGATCTTGGTGGTAATGTTGCCAGCACTGGATGAAGAAGACCAGAAATCAAATCTCAGCTTCCCCACTTGATTTGTTTGTTACCCTGGGCAAAGAATTCCAAACTGCCGTGCCTCACAAGAAATCGGGCAAAATTGAAAGCTCTTGAAAACAGGATGCATGGCTCTATAAGGGGTAAACACATAACTATGCTTTTATTTTGCTGATGTGGTATTAGATTGACCCAAGAGAGGAAGTAATATAATTTGTAAGAAAGAAAAAGCGACAGCTCCTTATTTTGATGATTGACAACACATCTGCACCATGAAATTTTCATTGAGTCTAAGAAGGGCAGACGTGAGAGCACATTTAACCTTATATGTTAAGGGGGTTTAAATCTATTTTGTATTGGTTAGCGTTATTGTCAGTCTCAATTCCTTGCTGCTTATTCAAAGGGTTGTCTTGTTCATCATTTGTTTGTCCCTCCCCTAGAGTAGAGCATTTCTACTTGTGTCCTGACACTGCCCACTGTAAGGACCTACTCTTTTCTTTTTTGATGAAGCATTCTACAGAGGGCATGTGATTTCCCCTCTCATGCTTCAATCCCTGACTCTCGACCATGTGCTTCTCTCCCCACATTGCTCTCTCACCGATGTGCATTTTCCCCATTTACCAGCAACATTGTGCTCTCTCGCCTGTGCGTTCCCTCCGTTCTGCTTCTACCCACCCGCGCCCTCCACGCTGCTTCCTCCCAACTGCCTTTATGAAAAAAATGCTCTCACACTACTTTTTAAAAAAATTACAGATTCCTTTTGGAATGGTAAATTAAAAAAAAGACACATAGAACATTTTGTAGGCTTGTGCATGCGTGGTGACACATGTGCATGCCTACTAAATGGCACAGCCACGTCATACCACTTTTAAAAATTTCTCCTTTTAGCCATGCAGTACAGCATCACTAAAACCCATTGGTATAGCCAATATGTCCCAAAGGTAAGACCTTTTGGCTTTGCCAGGGCTTGTTTACAGCTCATCAATGCCTACCTGTGCTGTGAATAAACAGGTTTGCGATACACTGGTACTCTGAAACTTGGAGATGGAGAAGGGTTCATATGACACCCATGCATAGTTAAGATGGTGTGAAATTTGTCACTTCTTTATCATACAAACTTGTAGGAGGTCCGACCCTTATGGAATTTGTCTAGTATCCAGGCGCTTTAGGTGGTAATTGTTACCCAACACATAGTACTAATTATATCAACCTCAGAAGGATGAAATGTTAACACAACCAGGATTCTGTTCTTGGTAATGGCAGGTTACATGCTCCTCTTTACAATGGATGCATTAGCAACAGAGCTAGCTTACCAAGAACAAATTATTCCAATGACAGCATTGATTGGAGGTAGGGGCCCCGCTCAGTATTTGTAGTGAAGAAAAAGTCCACTCACAAAAAGAGCAATGGGGGTGTGGGGGTGGAGAAGCACACCGACGAGAGTAAGGGATTGAAGCACATGAGAGGGAAATCACATGCCCTCTGTAGAATGCTTCATCAAAACAGCTTGAGTTTCAGGATCTACTGACCTTTACTAGTGGGGAATCGGGAAGTATGGAGATAGGATGTTTCACACTTCGGAGGGTGCATTTTGGCAATACAGAAAGTGTCACGTGCCTCCAACGGTAATACACAAAATGCCCCCTCCCCCTGAAGGCGCTCATTCAAATGAAAGAGTTCCCTCTCTTGCAAAGTGGCAAGACTCCATGTGAAGGAGGACATTGCTTTTCTCGAATGTAGGCTCCTTCTTACTAAAGCATGCCCAGAGGCAAAAAGGCCCTGGAGTGTGCAACCCCTAGGCACAAAGAGGTCAAGAACCTGATCACAGGAGATTCAGCTACAAACAGCATCCTCAATCTATCAATCAATCCGGGTTCTTATAAAGATCGACTACTCACCCGTAAGGCTCTCAAGGCGATGCGGGTATTCATGGCACCCTTCCATTCGCTGGTTGAAGATGTCTCTATATGGACACTAACTGCAGCACGGTTTGCACTGTCTGTAACTGTGTAAGGTCAGTGTGTTTCAGTAACGTCATGGCCTCGTGCGGCTGTGTGCCACTTTGATAACCATCTCCTACTCTTCTGGTCAAAATGTCATCATGTAGAACCTGGAGATCTGGGTTCTCACTCCACATTCCTGACTTGGCCAAACTGTGAGATTCTGGACTTATCTCTCCATTGAGGCTGGATGGGAAAGAATATTGTAACAGCAATGTTGACAGACAAAGTATCAAAAATTAAGTGCACAGAGGAAGTTAAGGATTAACTATTCCTAACTCCACATCTATGTACCTTGAAAAGAAAAAAAAAATATATATATATATAAACCAAGGAACGTATATATATGGATTTATGTAAAGAAAATGCATAGAAACTTAACTTTTGATATTTTGTTCCTTCTACTAAGCTGCGGTTCACATATGTCAACACAGACCTCTAAGCGGACATCAACCTGTGCGCAGCAGCGCTCCTCTGTATTCTGCTAACTGATGCCACTTTCGTTAAACTGTTATAGCACAGGAACATCAATAGTCTCACTCCTTCCCTTACCTATAAATTTGTATTTTTTTAAGAAAGACATTAAGATGTTTTAACATGTCAGACTGAATTAGCAAGGGATACATGTATTTAGTGAACATAGTGAACTAATTTTGATTATGAGATAATTGACCGCAAAGCATGGTTCTTTGTCGTAAAAAGGAGATATTAGGGGATGAATTCGCAATTTATAATCAGGAGACCTGGGTGCAAATCCTGGCATCCTCGCTTGACCAAACTGCGTGACCATAAGCAAATAGCTTCACTTCCCCCCCATTTTGATTGAGGATCCAATCTGAGAGAACCTTGAGTCAGTTCAGGATGTGCACTATATACAAATATCACTTGTTTTTGGTTTAATAGACAGTGGTGTTGCTCTAATTACAATACAGGCCATGTATACAATGCACATGACAAACTGGCATTTCTTGATTTACTGGCGACAGCGTCATCAGGGCATTAGAAGTGAGGAACACACTTCTTGTGTAACACAAGTCAATACATGGATCTATTCTAATGTACTAAAGTGAAACAAAGAGTTCAAGTAATAATGTATTTTGCATTTGAAAGAGATTGCTTAGCTATGTATGCAGTTTACACACCTAATATTTTGATGTCTGGGCTCTGGCTTTGCTTCTTGAAGCCAAGCTGGATCCCTGGCTCGACTACCCCGCTCTAAGCAGAATTAGTTTGCATTTCCATTTGTGTAGCCTTTGCACGTGTCCATTAGAGGTTAAGTTGGCCAACGTCATCCAAATTCGTTATTCAGATGTGTGCACAGACTTCCACCCTGGTCACCTCTGTGGAAACGACCTGACTCAGAAGTTACTTTGCAGGTCAAAAGTTGAAAGCAACCCATCCTTATTTTTACCTTTCATGTATGTGTTTGTCTATAAGATGCAATAAAGAAACTTGTTGGCCTTATTTTTTTCGTAACTTTTCGTTTGCTTTACAAATACACAAAATGTAAAAATCACAGACATTTACATTAAAAATTGTAGCTGTACTTTTTCGCTCTCTTCTGCTACCTGAATGATGAAACCCCAGATATTTAGTCTACCCAATCACATCACTTTTTCTGAAAGTTGTGTCCCGTCCCCTCGCCGGACACCTTCAGCATTGGCCAACCAGTGCTGGGCGGCCAACCGGCCTGTATTTAGCATGTTTGTCCTGCAATTGTGTATCCTGGCCCACTGCCCATACAGCAGGGCCGGACTGGCCATAGCGGGCATCGGGCGTTTTCCTGGGAGGCGAGAAGGGTGGGGGCTGGTTTTGCAGCTGTGGCGGCCTTTTTTGTTACTGGGGGCCGGTTTTGCAGCGGTGCTGCAATATCGGCCCCCAGTAACAACAACAGCAGTGCTTCACACTTGCAACCCTGCCCCATCTCCCGCCCCCCCCCCCGCGACTGGTTCATCAAAATTGCCAGGGCTGCTTTGGGTTCCCAGTCCGCCCTGCCACACAGAAATACTGCAGGATGCCCATTGTCTCACATTTTGGTTCCCCTGCACTTTCAACCCTCTCGAAGTATAAGCAACTTTAATTTTTTCAGCCTTCTATGAGCTGAACAAGAGGTTCATGCTTTTTGTATCCTAAGGGCCTGATTTAGAGTTTGACGGACGGATTACTCGATCACCAATGGGACGTGTAATAGGGTGTATGGGATATCCGGCTCCTAGTATCTAGAAGTCACCATGTGGCTCTCCAGAAACCCAAATCAATGAACTAGAAGTATTGATTACGTAAGCATGTGAACTGAAATGCAAAAGCAGTGAGCAAAGTTTGTACTAATCATTGATGACAAGCCGTGTCCTTTCTCTTCAAGGAAACACATAGATGCGGGCAGTAGACACATAGCACAATGTAGGATTTAGGGGCAGACATTAAAAAACACATTTAACTGCATAGGAGCAAAGTAGTTACCGTCATAGTAATGTTTTCTGCACAAGGTGTGGCCACGTGAACGCCAGCTGATTGCATAGTATCCCCAGTTCATCTCAGTAAGATTCAAAATTATTGCGTTTTCCAAGGTTTTATCTCACTTACTGCATTTATTTCACAGTTGTTTGTTATATGTTTCTCCTAGAATCTCCTCCTGAGAAGACTGGCCGGAGGCGGAGCATGCCTGGCAGCACCACCGACAAAAGTCCCACCATGGAACCCGCCGCCACCACGCCCTTCCGGGTCACGGTAAGACATTGATTCTTCTTCCATATGTCCTGGTCTGGTTCCATCATCACCGACCCCCCCCCCCCCCGCATTGGTTCCTCTACAGGCACATCCAGACCTGTTTCAAGACCTGAGCAAGGTGCACAATTGCACAGGGGTAGCAACTTCCAAGAGACCCCCTGGTACAGAGATCAGGACAGTGATTAATTAGGACTGCACAATAAACACATTTTGAAAACTTGACAGCTGGCATGGGCACCTCACAGCTCAGTGGGCTTGACCAGCCTTCCTACCTTAACCATCGCGCTCTCAGGCATTTGTGACACTTAAATAAAAAAATAAACTTTCTGTCTCATGTCTCTCTCTCTAGTTCTCCTCCCTTCTTCAGTCATGCCTTTCTCTTTACCTGTCTTGCTCTCTACCCATCTCTACAGCTTTGGTTTCCTTCCTGCTCCCCTGTCCACATATCAGCTTTCTCACCCTCATCTATCTTCACCTCACCTCTTTCTCAGTACAACTGTCTCTCCCCTCCCCTTCAGGCCACCACACTGATCTCTTTACAGTTCCCTCTCCCTATCTTTAGCTCCCTCTTCTTCTATATATCACTCCAAAACCTTACCTATCTTTCTAGCTCTACCTTGCTCTTCCTACATTCCTGTAACTTTTTTCTGACTACCTCGATTCATTCCATTTACATTATTATGTCTTATCTGTCTCCCGACCACACTTATCTCTCCCCAACAATCTTTGTCCTTCATTTTCTCACTACACCCTTATTTTTCCGTGCCTCCCACACCCTTCCATTTCTCAGTAGAGTTGGAGGCTACTGTCTCCTTAGTGAAGTTCACACTTAAAAAGAAGAGAGGAGGGACAAGTCGGGGGACGAGAATTAAGGACTAAAGTGTCAGATCTCACCTGAGGCATTTGTGAAAAATACCTGGGATAAGTGCTTTGATTTTCGTGGTTTGCCACAAGGAATATTTGTTGTAAGGAGGGATTCATATGGAATTACAAATATCCGGTGTTTAAAGCTATAATTGCAGGTACCATGCATATAGGCCATACTTATTATAATATTATGCAGTAGTCCACTAAACTTTCATTGTCACCTTTCCGTGTCTTCCCTACAGAGGGAGGACTAGCTGGTTGAACAACAAATTCTGGAGCATATTTACAAGCCCCTATCGCCACCGGAGCGTCACTTTTTTTGATGCTCCGGTGGTGTAGCGCCATTTTCCATATTTACAAGGTGGCACTTAGCGTGGCTTAATGCCACTTTGTAAATATGCCCCTTTCTGCCGCAGTCCTCTGTGGCAGAGGGGCGTGCAATCGGTGTTGCTGTGGGCATTCCACCGTAACACCCAATACTTTTTGACGCTGCCTCAGATTTACAAGGCTGGGGCAGCACCAAAAACCAATGCCATGGAATACCAGGCATTTGAATGGCGATACAAGGAGAAATTATTAATTTCTCCTTGGTTTTTGCTCTTTCCAGGTATGCTTCATCCTGCAGCACACATAGATGGTGCAAATCACCATTGTTCATTCTTTATGTGCAGGAAAGTGTCCTTTCCTGCACATAAACAATCGCCCCTGCAGCGCAGACACCCTTGCAACATGGCGGCAGGGTGCCTGCGCTGGCGCTAGGCAGCTATGTTTTCGCCAGTGCTAAGGGAAACATATGGGTGCACCATATTCTTGTGAATACAGCGCATCCCTGCGTTCGAAAAATGTCAGAGCGTGGTGCTGCCAAATGTGGCGCAGCTTCGCGCCCTGGCATTTTTTTGTAAATATGCCCCTCTATGTCAAATAATGCTGCTAGACAAATCTAAGCGAAAAAAGAAATGGCTGCAACAGAGCTTTTTTAAGCATTCTTTGTGTACCATCTGGCTGGTGGATGCCTGGCAGTTTATTATGTGTTCGTATGTTTTTGCATGCCCCCCTGTCCAAAAGTGTGATTTAATATTGTCCTGGCATCAAGAGAGCATGAATTATCTGAAAATGGGTAAGAAATTCAAAGTTGTTCCTTAATTGGTCCCCGAAATATGTTTTGCCTGGCTCCCAAAGAATCTTAAGATTGCACTGGGCACACCCTATGGTTTTTCATGGGTTTGTCTTTTTTATTAATACTTACAAATCCTTTTTGGATTTAAAATACATATATGGCTAAACACAATCCTAGCACATCTATTTGTGTGGCCATTTCTTCGCAATGGTAAGTAGCATTTTAGAAGAATGCACCAGGCAGGTATGAACCACCTGATGTGAACTGATTCCAAAGACTGAGGTCAGTATAAGCCAACATTGCTTGGGCGATGGCTCATGTGGAGCCTTCAATGTCAAGGGAACACATTGTTTGTGAAATATGTATGTTCTGTATTGCATAAATGTAAGGTTTTGTGCACAGCATAGTTATATTACAAAGCTCTTGGGAACCTGATATTTGGCACTTGATGGAAATTCTTGTGCTCTGAGGCAAATCACTAAGGGCGCGATTTTGAGTTTGACAGTCCATGGGACTGCCGAACCTGTGGTGGTGGTCCGTGGACCTCCAGATTGGCAGTCCACCCGCCGTATTGCAAGTACGGCAGTTGGACTGCCACTGGACCGCTGCTACCATCACTATCCTTGATCCTGTGGCGGTGGTGCAGCAGTCTGAGGAAGTAAAATGCTGGTGGTGCCGCAGCGGCACCGCCAAGCATATTACGAGTTTACTCACTTCCCTCCTTTTCATGGTGTTGAGCCCACCATGAAAAGGGTGGTAGTGAGGAAACTAAGGGGTCCATACAGGGCCCATTGTTGCCTCTATGCATGGGGGTACATGCAGGGAGGCACATGTTGTGCCCCCCTGTATTTTTGCACCCCCTGTTCCAACATTGTGCATTTCTGTCCGTGCAGGAACGGGCTTTGGCGCTCCTGCAGCGGTGTCTTTTTAAGGCTCTCCTACTAAGCCTCTCCTATGAGCCTTAGAAAGGCACTGCCGCCGCAGGACCGTCCACCAGGATTACAACTTGTAATCCGGCGGGCGGACTGACTACGGGTTTGGTGGTCTTGGAGTTGGGCGCTGGCATGGAGGCCCGCTCCAAGACCGCAAACTCGTAATCAGGCTCTTAATCTTTGTGCCTGAAATCTCAATGTATGAAATATAATAAAATGATTGTACATCTGAAATGTAGAGTAATTGCATAATTCAAAGAGTCACTAATGTTTAGTGCTCCCTTGCTACTCAGCTGTTGCCCAAGAATATAAATATCAACATAAACATAAGCATGAACATTTTACATTCCCCAAAGGAGATCTTCAAAGTTACCAAATCCTTTTTGAATCACTCCGAGCATACCAGCATTGGGGAAATCTTGAAAAAATTGCCATTTTTTAAAATAATTTTTTTTCAAGATCCACATAATAAGGTTGTAGGAAGAGACAAAGTAAGACCAACTGCTTGCAGAGGACATGACCACATTACCTGCTGGGCAGGGCGATGTCAGGTTGGAAAAATGTGGTCCTTTCGCTAACACTCAAACCGAACAAGTCCTGAGACAGTGTAAATCTAGCTCTCCGAGTGATCCTGCTATCTTGGCCTCCTGGCTGGAGTTATTGTGCCTTTTCTTACTAAGTTTATTAACAGAACAGTTGAGTCTGCGGTGGTGCCACTGAGTTGGAAAACAGCTAAGGTCCTCCCCTTATTGACGAAACAGTCAGCTAACTCTACGATCCTGTCCAATTTACGCACTATCTCGTTTCTTCCTGCCTGGGCAAAAATGCTGTAAAAACTGGTGAATGCGCAGTTATCCAGCTATCTGGAAGAAAACCACCTTTTACACTATACTCAATCAATCAGGCTTTGTCTGCAGCATGGTACAGAGTCAGCTTTACTTGAGGTATCTGAGACTATCAACCTTACATTGGATGACGATAAGGGTGCTGCACTTATATTGTTCGTCTTACTGCAGCATTCAATGCTGCTTCCCAGCCAATTCTCCTTCAGCGGGCAGTGTAGTTGGGGATCTCAGGACAGCTTGGAGGTGGGTCAAATCTTTTTTGGAGGAAAGAGAGCAGGTCATCTGTCTGGCGCCCAACACGTCATCTTACAAGCAGTTAAGATTTGGGATATCTCAGGGCTTATCGCTTAGCCCCACATTATTTAACATGTATATCGCACCCCTGGCTAAAGTTATTGAATCATTCAAGGTGGTTAATATTTACTACCCTGATGACACCCAAATATGCTTGACGTTCAACCTCAAGTCAACTGACATAGACTCCACCCTTCCGAATGCCTAACAAATACGCTGATCTGACTGCAAGAGAGCTATTTACAGTCAATGTGGACAAAACTGAGATTCATCTCTTTAGCCTGTGAAGGAACAGTCGTTGTATAATGGTTGGCCAAAGAAGCCCCCACCCCCACCCCCCTCCTCTTCCTCCTGCCTCAAGTGACAGGAATCTCAGGATCAGGATTGACAACAAGCTTGATTTTCAATCCCAGGTCCTCTCTGTATCTGGGGCGTACTTTGCTGTATTGAAGTCAATCAGAAAATGTATCGATATTCTCCCTTTATACCTGCAAGACAGATGTCCATGCCTTAATTACTGCCAGGCTGGACCACGGAATATACTTTATTTGGGAATCCTGAACAAATGGGTCAAAAGATTGCAAACATTACAAAATACGGCAGATCTTCTGATTTTGAACATTTGCAGACTGGACTCGGTCACTAGACACCTTTACAATCTACATTGGCCAATTAAGAAAAAGATCATTTTTAAAACTGTGGTTTTGTGCATTGGGCCTTCTATAAACTTGCCCTCAACATCTGATCAATAGGATTCATCATTACCATCCCTCTCGCCCTTTTAGGCCCTCTTCTGCGCTCCAAGTTAGAGGGGCCCGCTTTCAGTGCATTAGATGCAGTGGACGTTCCTTTGTGGTGATGGCTTGCAGGGAATGGAATGTGCTGCCTCTTGCCTTGAAGAACTTCTCCCAAGAACTGCCTTTTAGGAAAGCCCTCAGGACGCATCTGTTTGCTAAGGCATAAGGCGGTTATAGCAATAGTGACCTAGACCTAATTTTGCATCAGGACACTGTTGGAGTAGCCGAGCACCTGATAAACTCCTTCATTCATTCACTATTGGGAGAAGTCTTACTTTACACTGATGAAGATGGTATACAGCCATAGAATTAAAATCCAGAAAGCATAGTAACCATACCTCCCGCTGTAAATTGTAAATCTTACCGGTAGTAACATACTGTTTACTACTGCTCGCCAGCAAAAAGCTCTGCAGATTCCTACCGTGGTAAATTCACAGTCACTAACTTCTCACTACTTTAAATAACACCAGATGGGTCCATTTACAACCAAAACTAAGATCTCCTCTGTGTCGACCTTAGATAGTGTTGGTGCCGGCCGCCACTGCCTGAATGGTAGGTTGGACACAGTCACCAATCACTCAGGGAATAACAAAGCAGCGATATTTGATGTTTCCCGGTAACGTTCCTTCAATCCAAGGTTTGATGTATGGTTGCCAATATTTTTTAGCATCAGCTGTAAATTTGTACCCATTAATGTATTTTGTTGCAGTCGAAAGGCAGAAAACTATCACCCACCCCCCAGTGCTGTTTTTATTGTTGCAGTATTTACCACTGGTGGTAATGGCAGATTACCGCCAGCAGCAATCGGCGTATAGCAAATATTGCCAACATTACCCCTCGGTAGTGCAGTAATTCCATTTTTCAGTGATAATTTATCACTATTGCTATTGTCTCTAAAATTACACCCACTCAGTCACTATATAGAGCTGAACTGGAGCAAGCTGTGATAAATGCAAGAACTCCTGGTAGCCTATTATATAAACATGTGCATGTGCCCTCTCGGATGTGTCCAGCACCAGCTGGGCCTTGCATTTGAATAATTAAGGTGTTCCCCTCAGAGTAGGCGTGATCTCGCGGAGCTGGTGGCTGTCAACGCGAGAGTTTAGAAGAGGAGGACAGAAGAAGGCATGCAAGCGTCTGTGGTCTCTATTGTAATAAGAAAATGCCCTGGGGCACAAGCTATGGTCACAGACACCATCTGCACCTCCAGGCCACTTTACTAGTCAAGCCCAGCTCTGCTGGAAGGAGGATGAGTGGAGCAGTCACCCTGCTGGGGAGGTCAGGCTTTTAGTGGTATCAGAACTATCTCAGAGAGTTTGAGAGGCAATTAAAGAAAGAGTGATTAGACAGCTGATAAAAGAGACATGCAAATAACACACTCAAACCTCTTAGGGGGTGTCCCTCTCGCCCATCATTTTTCAGTTTCATGCTGTAGCGCTCAGTCTTTAGAATGGAACACCCCAGTCTAGAAGACATACCAAGCAGTTTTAATTCTTGCCTGAACTTACCAAATTCATGCATGGTTGGTAGGTACAGCCCCATCCTGAAGACCCTGAACAGTGACGAGTTCTCAGTTTGTGTTATTTTAGGATACACTCTCGCGCAGAGCTAAAGTGAAGTCACGAGGCTAGCTGAAGTCACGCGGCCTGCCGCATGTGGTATTTAGAGGGGGGGGTCTGCCGACAAGCTGCTTCTTTTATAACACGCTTCTTCATCATGTATGTTATTGACAGGCATTGCATTCCCTGCTCTCTGAGAATAAATTGGTCTTATTTACTGTACCCTTGCGACTCACTATAGATTTCTATTAGGTTAAGGAACGCAGGTTATTTACCCCTTTTACAGAATCAATACAAGATCGGTTTACTTTAAGCGGTAATTCCCAACTACAGCGATTTCTCATCTCGGCGATGTACTAGGCGGACAGCATTGGGTTGAGGGGAGAAGTAAATTACCTAAACCGAGCCATAATAATCCAACACACACCCGCCAATTTTATTCAATAAGTTGTCGTGCTGGACCCATTTGCAGGTAATGAACCGCGCTTGGGTGAACCATCATATTTATAATCTTGAAGGGCACTCAAGGTCTCTTGTATAGCATCAGGTAGAAAGTGTTTACATTCCTTCTGAAACTGGAGATGAATAAAAGCAGCTGTAAAATTACAGAAAGATTTGTGTGAAAAGGGTCCAAGGTGTACGCGTCGAAGCTGCAGATGCAAGGGACGAAAACACAAAGAGACCAGCGGAAATCTGCCTTCACAAGATCTTTGGAACCCCCTGGCCAGCAGAAATCGTGAGTTCAAAATACAGATAGAATGTATGAAATGTCAATCTTTATTACCATCAATCGAATATAGAAGCTGCAGTTAGTGTCACTAAGAAGAAAGTGTGCTAGTAGCGACTACCTGGAAGCACATGCATGTTGTAGAGATGTGCCTGTTCTCTGCTAGTCAACACAAAATTACAAAAGAGTGAGGTCAAGGAAAACAAAACATACCAGTGTTTAGAGTTACAGATAAAACACCAACTCAAATATTCAAATGACAGTGTTGCCTTGGATAACCCATGGAATGTAAGAGCTGAGCAAAGAAAGCAAGAGGTTTTATGAAATGGATAGATTGTGAACACTCTGATGCCATGTGGATTTAGCCAAATATAGGACAGTTCTGTACAGAAAAACGATAGCTGGGGGGTAGAACATCTCACCACACGGTGGTGGTATAGACCACAGGGTAACGGGTACACACACAGTGTGGACCGGGCCAAGTTCAGCCAGTCCAAAACCTTCCCACCACACTGTGGTGGTATAAACCACAGGGTAAGAGGTACATTCACAGTGTGGACCTGTTCAAAGTTCAGCCAGTCCTAGAACTTCTCACCACACTGTGGTGGTATATACCACAGTGTAAGAGGTACACACTAAGCTCAGCCAGTCCTAGAACATCACGTCCACACTGTGGTGGTATATACCACAGGGTAAGAGGAATACACACAGTGTGGACCTGTCCAAAGCTCAGCCAGTCCTAGAACATCACGTCCACACTGTGGTGCTATATACCACAGGATAAGAGGTACACACACAGTGTGGAGCGGTCCAAAGTTCAGCCAGTTCTAGAACTTCTCACCACACTGTGGTGGTATATACCACAGTGTAAGAGGTACACACACAGTGTGGACCTGTCCAAAGCTCAGCCAGTCCTAGAACATCACGTCCACACTGTGGTGGTATATGCCACAGGATAAGAGGTATACACACAGTGTGAACCTGTCCAAAGTTCAGCCAGTCCTGTGCATAGCAAAAGAAAGATTTTCTAGGTGGCACCTAAATAGGGCACACAGAGGAGTTTGCATAGTTCATAAACAGTGTATGCAATGAGGGTTGATCATAGCATGGTGTGCAAAGCCTTGGGTACAACTAAACACAATGCTTACTGACCGAATGTTAAGGAGGATAGTGAAAGATGGGTGGGAGATGTGTGCTGACGGGGCGAGCTTGAAGATCGTGGAGTTAAACATAGACGCCAAAGGGCAGGGAGAAGAGGAGGGGAGACTGCATAGAAAATCTGAAATGAGACAGGGTGAAGGTGGAAATGAGGTCTTCAGGAGGAAAAAGTGGAGCCCAGTCAGAAGGGATGCCCAGAATGGGGTCAGAGGAAGACGGCGATAGGGGAAGAGATTATGGGCAAAGGAGAGAGGTATAATGGGAAGAAACAAGCAACATGTTTTAGTCTTTCTTGGAAAAAGGTGAAGTGATTAGGAAGTCATGTGAATGGTTATGCATCTTCTGCAGAACATGTGAACCTGTACTATAAAAATATTTGTCCTTAAACTCAGCATGAAGTGCACAGGCATGGGGCTTGTTCGGCGTTTGAAGCACGAGGGCAGTGTCAACTCCAATGCTCACTTGAGCCCTAATGTTGGCGGGTAGCAGCCTGGCATAAACTGCGAGGAACCAGGCAGGTGGATGAAGCTTGTACCCCAAGCTGGCCCAAGGATGTCTTACCATTCTGCCGTTGGGCATCTGAGACCAATTCAACCCCCTCCTCTACATGCTTAGCAGAGCCTGCAGAGGGTCTCCTCTTAGTGACATCAAAAAAAGGAGTAGTGCGAGGTGGGCAGATGGGAGGGTAGACTGTAGGGCTGCGTTCTGCAAGTAGGTGCAACCTGCATACAGGAGTAGGAATTTTCCCTAATAATTTACTATACATCACATCTGTATAGCACAAAATATCCCTGTGGGTTTCAAAACTTTCACAACTGGGTCAAAAACCTTGGCTTGGCCTTCATACTGCATAGTCTGTCTCCATCCAGCACAGGTTAATATCACACCTCGCTTAGCTATTGATCAGTGTTAGTATATTTTCCTATATATTTACCTCACTTGTCTCCTTTTTATCTCTTTCTCATTTATTTTCTTTATAAGATTATTGATTTTTCTTTTCTGTTTTGTCAGTGAATTCTATTGTTACACAACGCTTCTCAGTGGGGTTAATCAGCCATGAAAATGGATTCTTGTCATTTGAAATTGACATGTCTCAAGGATGATGCTTTATTACTGAGGGTCGTAAGATGCCTGCTCAGTTCTGAAGAATTCTATAGAAATGCTGCTCCACTGAAGCAGTGATGTTTCTCAGAATGACATATGAATTAATATATCATTCTTTCCAACTCACATGGATGTGATCCGCTGCATGTGGTGCACTGGTCAGATTGTCAGAGACCGGCATTAGGGATAGACTGAGCAGGCACTTCTTGATTCATGTTTACACAGAATATCGGAACCAAAAATATCGTGGGACAAAATCTTGTGTCAAGAATATCGAGGACAAAAATAGCGTGAATGTACGTTTCTATAGGTAGGCAAAGTTTTACTATTTATAACGCCACATATATGTACTTTGACAATATACATACATATATCGTCAAGGTACGTAGATGTGACGTTAAGAGTAATAAATCTATTCTTACCTATTTCACTTACTTTCTTGAGCTTCTGGTCCGTGATAATTTTGACACAATATTCTGTCCACACAATATTTTTGGTTCTGTTACTCTGTCAGTGATCCGATGACAGGGGTTGTGGTGAGCATCCAAAGCATGAACACCTGCCTTTGTGTGCCTGTTTGTGTGAGGACCACTATGTGATTTTTTTTATTTGTGCATACAAACAGAGACGTTTTAAGGCATGAGCAAAGTGGGCTCTGGCCCAGGGCCCCAGCATTTCAGGGGGGGCCCTTTATAGAGCCACCTCTATAAAACAGATTGTTTTAAATACCTTTCTCCTTTAATTTATTTTTAATGTGGGTGATGTATCTGAGTCTCTCTATTACAGACATTTTGCAGAGAAAAGTTATAAAACCATTAAAAAAAATGGTAGGGTGTCACAGAGATTATATGCGATAATATTAGTGAGCTGCTGCTGTGTTACAATATAGAAAACTCAAGTCGCTATCCCTGAATATAAGATGTAAACACTTTTAGAATTTGGACCAGTGTCCAATGCACTGTCAGTGACCTGGCCAAAGAGGGCATGCAAGAGCTGGAATAGGTTCATAAATTCAAAGCTGTTCCAAACAGGGGCCCGCAAAATAAGTTTGGCCCAGGGACCCCAAAATCCTTAAGATGTCCCTGCATACAAATGCTTGTGTGCATGCTTTTGTGAGTCTGTCTCAGCCCAGCATAGGGAAGGCCATATTTATTTACAGTACGTAAAGTATGACCGACAGCAGTGGGAAGTTTAAACTTTGCATATAAAGTAAGGGTGGGTGAAGCTTGCGGAGTAGCACTACGCGGAATTCCGCGGAGTTGCATGAAACCTCTGTGGAATTCCGCATAGTTCCGCAAGCGGAGTTGCTCCACTCGCCCACCCCTAAGCACAATACAGGGCCGGACTGGCCGTAGCGGGCACCGGGCGTTTCCCTGGTGGGCTGCCAGGGTGGGGCTGGTTTTGGGCCCTCGGGGGCCGTTTTTGTTACAGGGCCGTTTTTGCAGCAAACCTGCAATATCGGCCCCTGTAACAAAATCTGGCAAACCGCTTGTCTGCACCCCCAACACCCCAGGGGGGTTGCCGAGCACTTTGCCAGGGCCGGTTTTGGTTCCCAGTCTGGCCCTGGCACAATACATCCTCCTCAAATGATCCGAGCGCCCCCCAACCTCACAAGAGGTAGTACACCCCTTTCCAGAAAGGCAGGAGAGCCAAGCAGCCTTCTTTCCCCATAGCATCCCTGACTCACAGCCAGTGTTGGTCCTTTTGGTGCTGGTGGCCTCATGGGGGACCCCAAGGGCCTCTTACTGGAGTCTGGGGGTTCAGAGTTCATATGTGGGGCTGCTGCTGCTGGTGGGGGCTGCCACCGGAGGAAGAGAAGATGCCGTTCTGGATGGTGGAAAGGATCCTACCATGGGCCGGGCTGCGGACCGCAGGGCCTAATATCTAGCAGGGATGATGGGGGAAGATGCAGGGCAGGTTTAGGGAGCAATGGTAGGTGGAGCCCGGCAAGCAGTAAGGGGATGTAGCTGGAGTCTGCTGCTGTCTGGGGCGGGTGTGGGTCCGTCTCTCGCAAGCGCCTGGTAGAGAGCACTTGCCTGCAGTCCTCCAGAGTAGGGAAGACCTCTAGGGTTAGAGGGCCCACCTTTACCTCCCAACTGCTGTGCCAACAGCACCAGCACCGGCAAGGGCAGTCGCCTCGAGGGCCGCTGTGCCACTGTGCGACACTGCAGGCCAAACAGGAAGGCGTCGAGAGGTTGTCAGGCTGTGCCCTCCATTGCTCCATACCTCAGGCTCCGAGCCTGTCATCTGCGCCGGCTCAATTACACAGCGCCGCAGCAGCCAAACCAGCAGCATCTGCTTCAACCTCCCGGCTCCTAATACTGCTCCCGTCCATGTCAGCTCAGCCCCCATGGTGCTTAGTCTTGCATTTAATGCGCATGTGCCGCAGTAGGATGCCAGCCGCACTGTTTTTGCACTGTCTGGGCATGCTCTTGAGGAGAAACCTCCCCTTCTGGCATGTGCAGTGCTATACAGTGTGGCTGCGTTCTCTTCTTAGCAGTCTCTGAGGCCACTTGGGTGCCAGTAAACCACGCTAAGCGGCATAGGTAGAGTTTTTGACAAACTCCGCCCTCCAAATGAACTGCGGAGTGACAAAAACTCAGTGAACTCCGGCGGCGTAATGAAGTTTACCGCCCACACTTAATATAAAGTTGCCAAAGTTTGCCCTTTGCGAAGGTTGCAGTCTTCACCAAGTTTCCCAACTTTCCTGTGGAAGAAACCTCTTGCATAGAAAGAGACCTTTGATGGATCTTTCTCACGCACACCTTTTTTGTACACATGATTGACCTATTTTCTTTTAAAACGTTGCAACTTTTATGAAGTCCAGTTTAAAGAAAACAAACTGAAATTTGTGTAGAAAATATTGCTAACTTTGCATCCAGCCCCTGTGAGGGGAGCAGTTATATCCTTCCCTGCCCAGGAACATGCTCAGCAGAGGGCTATGCTGGCTCACACTGAGGGTCTGTGTCATTCAGGTCTGCTCAGTATTCTTGTGGTACTATCCTGTCACACAGGTTTATCTTTCAGGGTTGTTTCTACAGTTTTTGTTGTTGTGATGTCATCATTGGAGGGTTGGTGCTGAGGTGACAGCAGTTGCAGTCACTTTGAGCGAGAGGGAGATGGGAAGATGTGTGCCTAAGGGTTTAGAAGTGCAGGTGTAGCCCTGAAGGGATGATGGTAAGGATGCTATAATGCATCACAGGTCACCTTGGCAGACTCTTTCTCGCAGATAAGTTCCAGTGGTTACACATGCCTACTAAGTAATTTGGGGCATCTCTCAGACTAGGTTTTGTAGAAACTGAGAGTTTGTCTGTGGAACCACACTCCCTTCTTCTTCGAAGAGAGCTGAAGGATGTGAGGACCCTGAATTGGATAGTGATTTGGGTAACCCACTATGATTCAGAACCGTGGGCAAGACTGAAGAACGGGCGCAATGCCTATCAGTGCCTGGAGGAATTAAGTGATAGAATGCCGCGTGCGACTGAAAGAGAAGGGCGTATTAGGTCTAAGATTCAAATAGAGAAGGGCACACAGAAATATACTGAAGATTTACGCTTATAAAGTAAAGTCACGCCACTATCACTTGTCACACACACGTGCATACACACACGCACACACACACACACAAACGCCCCCATCCCCCCTTCAAAGAGCTCAGTGATTGTATTATGAAGGTTTTACCTAGCAGTGTATTCTGTTCTACTCTCGACCCAATTCCTGTTCTTCTTTGGCTGATCTACCAGTGATAGGTGTCATGGACTGTGAAGTCTTGATGATGGAGACAAGATTTCTGCTCTGGTGCCTGTAGAGCCAGTAGGGCCCTGTTGCCCAGACATGCCTTGTTCCTTGGTTAACACATGAATAAACAGAAGGCTGTTGCTACCATGACAGCTAGAATAGTTAGCACAATGTGGAGTTTCCAACAGATTCAGGACCACTTATCCTCGACTATCACCGAGAGAGTGCGGCCTCTTCTCCTGGTGTACCTACAGGGCCATTGAGAGGTGTAAAATGTGAGGGTTTAACTTGTAGACTAAAAGGATTCAGTGAGCCTGTAAGGACGTGTGCATACACATCTCGAGCCTTAACACACAAGTGTCATGGATTGTAAATGAAGAGTGGAACTGATTGTCATTCCACATGGTCTTTTCACATATCACAAGCCTGCATTTCATTAAATGGTATTGCTGAGGAATCTCAGAACAAGAGCAGCAGATATGGGTTTCCTGATGTTCACAGAGAACCGCCCTCCTTGTCCATCGCCAGATCAGAGCCGAAACTCCAGACATTATCTTTATTTTAAAGTTGGTCCACTCTCTTTTTCCAGTCTCAGAAAGATGCATGAGAAATATCTTCAGCCCTCGGAGGATTATTGGCTAAATTTGGGAGATGATGTTCAACACAAACTAACCAAGCCAAGCTAGAAAACAAAGCGAAACTTTCCTTTGCAAATTTAAATTGGCAGAGGTTTCCTAAAGATATTTGCAGTGTAAATTGCTGCAGAAGTCATGTTTTTCATGCTGATGTGCAAAACACAGATAGTCACAAAGTTGTGTTTCCATAGACCCCCTCCTAGATTTCAAAAATATCTTCTAACACACCCACATTAAAGCATGTAGCGTTGATGTATCCTGTTTTGTGCACCTTTCACTCTCTGCTTCTGATATACAACAGCGCATAAGGTCATAGACGACATTTACACCAATTATTAGCAATAAAACGTCTGTTCCCATCCACGTCTTCTCTTTCATTTTACAGTGTTTTTACCACTGGAAGGATCTATTAAGCTCAGGCAATTATATTAATAAGTAATTATGAATGATGTAATGAACGCGCAGTTGTACTTTCCCCCCGTAAATTCGAGCGCGTTGCAGGTACTTCCATCCTGCCTGGGTGACATATCGTCCACAAAGTACTTTGACATCTCGTTATGAAACCAATTGGCGCTCATTTGTGAAGGTCATAACTGTGCCTATAATTTTGTCACTGTAAACGCGAGGGAAATTATGCCCTTGGCGTGGTGAAATTGTTAATTAGAGCAGATAGGTCATAATTTCCAAAGAGAAGAATTTCAATGCCATAACTTGTTGCAAAAATCCCTCTTCTGAATTTAAAGCATAAAACCATCCTAGAGATGACGATATTAGCCTATAAATTCCTACAATTGGCTCCTTCTCTGGTCCTTTGCTATGGTTGTCCACGTCATCATGTGACGCTGACAAGTCATATAGATGCCTGGCTGCTCTCTCTATTAAAGGCCCTCTTTCAGTCGGTAAGCAGAAAAGGGGTATATCCTACAGGTAGGTAATTGAAGCGGTCATCATGTGGCATGAAGACATTCGCGGGTTTACGCCTGCTTGGATCACATCGGTTGCCTTGTTGGCTGTGTATTGTAGTTTACCATCCTATGTCGGCTAGACTGATAAAGCAATTGATTTGAGTTCAGCTTTATTGATCCAAAACTCGACTATGTATAGTATCATGGGTGGGTTCATGAACTATATCCTGTTATCCCCAAGTTATTGGAAACTGTGACTTTTCTAGAGATAAGGGAAACTGTCAAGTGTCTCTCACTCCTTTCTGTCTGAGATATGCTCAGGTAGGGGTGATATTGTCAGGATTCAGACATAAACTGTTGCATAATCTTTCATCTACAGATGGCAGGCAGAACCCTGCCATCTACCCTAAATTTAGCACACACACACAGTAGTTTGTGTTGTACACTTTTTGGTTATAACGTACTCGCTATTCGTCCACAAATCATGTGGATTAGAAAGATTGTAAGTATTATAAAAAAACTCAGCAAATATTATACATATTGGGGTGAAGGTTAGATAAGCCCCAATTATATCTCTTCACACAGTCCTATCAAATTAGTCTAAGCTCTACCTTATTATATCCAGCCAGCGTTGTTGTGTTAATCTGTCGTAGTTTGCCAAAGTCGTAGAAAAAGCCTCCCCGTAGTCCTTATTGACCCATCATGCATGAAGTATTTCAGTATCCCTCCAGCCACTGCTCTGTGTGTCTAGTCCCGCCCCTGCCCCAGTATCCTTCAAACCGTTCTTATACATGGTGCAGTGGTGCTCTGCAGAGCGCAGTCGGGTCAGCTCATGCTTAGCTCCTGTTTTGCTAGTTAGGATAGTGCACAATGCTTCTTGCATAGCACACAAAAGGCTACTGCTGCTTTCATTGCTTCTTCACAAGGTTATTTCACTTTGTAGTCACTTTTCAGCTGGCTTGTGAGTAAAAGAGCATCAGGGAAGACATTTTCCTTCTCTGGCCTTTTAATGTGAGTCTCAGATTAACATGGCAGTCGAGCACAAATTTGATTAGCTGCAATATTTACATACGCAAAAACATACCTTCTAAGTAGGCTTGAACAGAGTTTGTGGAGTTTTACTCCGCGGAACTCCGCAAAGTGTCGGAAAAACTCCACCGCTCTCCGCGGAGTTCCGTAAGTGGCGGAGTCTGTTAAGTTGTGCTGCTCGCACTGATTTTTAGTGCCAAGAGTTTGTCCTGCGCTGTAAAATCAGCACGAATGGCACTATGTGATGCGCCAGAGGGCCCTGCTGCTTTCTGCTGCTTTCTAATGCTCGTGTAGATATTCTGCTTGAGCGGCAGCTTCCTCAAGGCGAGCGGCAGATTTCTCAACGTGGGTGGTTGAGACCTGCTGCGTCCACCCGCGTTGAGAAATCTCACCGGGAGGAGGTCTAGCACTCAATTTTTTCTCGCGGGTGCTCGCCAACTTAACATTGGCGAGCTGCTTGGGAGAAAAAACTCCGCTCCGCGTCACTTCGTGGAGTTTTTCGGACCTTCGTACTCCATGCGGAGTGGACAAAACTCCGCAAACTCCGCCGGCAGAGCGGAATTCTTAGCCCACCCCTACTTCTTAGCCCTGCTCTTGCACCACACACTCTATTACACCTAACCCACAAACTGTAGCCAGGCCTTTGTTGTATGTAATATTAAGCAATACATATAGAAACCTTGTCACACGCACTGGCGTAGCAAGGGGGGGCGGAGGGGGCGGTGCGCCCCGGGCGGCATGAGTTTTGGGGGCGGCGGCGGGCGCAAAAATCATCGTTAGCACCCCCCGTCCCCTCCCTCTGCACGGCGGCAAAAGGCAGGGACCGCAACGGGCGGCAGAGTGCCTAGCTACGCCACTGGTCACACGTCAAATATGAATGCTCTTGGTAGTGCTAAAGGAAAAGGAATATCAAATAGAGAAGAAGTAGCAGTTTATTCGTGTACAGAAATATCACATTAGAGGGCAATGCAATCATACAAAGTCGACTGACTTTGGTAGCTAGACTTATTCTTAGTATGTGTTGCACAATTGAAATACAGTAGCTATTAATATGGCAGGCCATGGCCATGGGTATCTATGGGACCCCTTGGCTCTGATTCTTGAGAAGATAAAACTCCTTACTCTCCCATACAGCTGTTATGTTTCAAAAAAATATTTTTAGTTGAAATGAAGAAATGATGTACAGTAACAAGAAAAGCAATGCAAGTATTATACATACCTACAGAATTACATTTTTCAGCCTTCACTGAAGGAAAGTATGGAAAAAAACTGCTGGCAAAATAAGAAATGAAAATCGGAGGGAGAATATGGACTTGGCAGTTTGAATGTGATGGGAATGTAAGGAGTTCTTTACTTCAAAAACTACCATAATTAGACCAGACATTGCAAGCTTCACCAGGATCAATTCTGAATGTCCAAATTCCCAACAAAGGTTGATCCAAGTATTGGTTGTGAAATGATTATGACCAGTGCTTAGTTTTTAAAACAAATAAACAAAGTGCAGGTGCCCATAATTTTCCTTAGGAGGCCACCAACCTTTCCCTCAACCTCTGGTGCCACCCTCTTCACCACTAGCACCACCCAATTTCCCCATATTAATGCCAGCTCCCTACAAGTGCAATGTCCAAAGATGAATTAGAGCAGGCGAAGCTACCAAGCGCACCTTCCTCAGAATGGTTATGGGGTCCTCCCTTGAAAAACGTTTGGGAAAATAGCGTCACAAAGTGCATTTACAGTGCAATTTTCATTCAAATTTGATAAAATCCATATACTTTGACAGGGCACTCATGAAATATTCCAGTACTTTCATGTTCCAGTTGTGGGTGAGTGCTAGAGCTGGTGTATGTGAAGAGAAGTCGTCCACAGTATTTAGCCATAATTAGATAATAATGAAAGCTTAATAGCCAGTGATTAATTTGAGCCGGTGGTTTCAGCTTGGCCCTTAATTGTCAACATCAGCGCTTGTGACAGTCTGCCATATGGTGGCGCTGTCTGTCTAATTTAGAGATGAACACAACAGTTGTTTATTAATTCAATATCGATTGAAAGTGATTATTACCTGCCACCTAAGCCATTCGTATAGCTTTGGGGGCCTGGAATAGTCTGAATTGTCACACTTATAGGAGTGTGAGGGTTAGCAGTTGTGTTAGAACTATTATTGGCAGCCCTGGCAGGGGCAATGTGTGGTGCCAGCTGCAGTGGTCTTCTGACGTGGGCCCTGGCACTCATATTTCTACAAATCAAGCACTGTTAATAGCATATTAGCAACAGAGTGTTTTTGGTAAGTTTAGGAGGTAGATATCTTTGAAAGGTAGACCTTTGATTGTGTGTCCTCGATCACTAGACACAGTGTGTCCCATTACATCATCTTTCCTCTTTGAATCCGGCAGTTTTTTGGCATTCACAAAGAAGAAAAATCAGGGTTCTTTCACTCCCACATTCTTGTTAGTACAGTCCAGATTTTGTGTTTGCAAACTTTTTAAATTGTGCAAATGCATGGGAAAAGAATTGCATTACGCGTCTCACGAAATGAAGAGATTAGAGAGGCATTGTCAGTCAGTCTCATTTGGATTGTTCCTACAGTCCTTTGGCCTGGCTAAAAGGACGAGGACCCCAAAAACGACCTGCCAGGTTTAAGGAATGCTTAGCTTCCTGCATTTACCTTGCACTAAACCTTGATCTAGTCTTTGCACTTGTGGTGCACTAAACCTTGATCTAATCTTTGCACTTGTGGTGCACTAAACCTTGATCTAGTTTTTGACCTTGTGGTGCACTAAACCTTGGCCTAGTATTTGCACTTGAGGTGCACTAACCCTTGATCTAATCTTTGAACTTGTGGTGCACTAAACCTTGGCCTAGTCTGTGCACTTGTGGTGCACTAAACCTTGATTTAATCTTTGCACTTGTGGTGCACTAAACCTTGATCTAATCTTTAAACTTGTTGTGCACTAAACCTTGATCTAGTCTTTGCACTTGTGGTGCACTAAACCTTAGCCTAGTCTGTGCACTTGTGGTGCACTAAACCTTGATCTAATCTTTAAACTTGTGGTGCATTAAACCTTGGCCTATTCTGTGCACTTGTGGTGCACTAAACCTTGATTTAATCTTTGCACTTGTGGTGCACTAAACCTTGATATAATCTTTAAACTTGTGGTGCACTAAACCTTGGCCTAGTCTGTGCACTTCTGGTGCACTCTACGTTGATCTAATCTTTGCACTTCTGGTGCACTCTACGTTGATCTAATCTTTGCACTTGTGGTGCACTAAACCTTGATCTAGTTTTTACACTTCTGGTGTTTCTTTGCAGCACCAGGTAAAGCATCTGAGGCTGGAGTAATGCAGTAGGATAAGACAAGTTGGGTGGCCACAAGGGTGTGCACTGGGAATGGAGGGCAGACGGACAGCTCAGCAGTGACTCAGGAGTGACTGAATGCTGCATGGCAGTTCCCATCTGCTAACTGCAAGGCCCTGCTATCAAGTAAAGCCAGGTTGATACAGGGACTGTGACGGTACACTGTCTGCTCGCCATTTCACAGCCTCGCCATCATTGTGAAAAGCGCCTGGCCTGTGCACAGCTAATTGATACTGCGCAGGAGTGGGTTTGAGTGCCCTTGACATGATGTCACCACTGGCATTCACCCGTGCACTGCACAAATACATGCCTGGTGGATTTGTTGTAAGGTCGGGAAGCTGACCATGTGGGGCCACCTGCCTTCAAGAGGGAAACAATTAACATTGAATATGACTAGGCCGCTTGTTGGTAATGCTTTGCCCATAGGACATAAAATTGCTCTAATGTTCTGTCAAACAAGTCACCAAAACAAAATTCGTATTATATATAATGGGCATTTTGTAGCAACATGTTCACAGGAGGGAAAGTGGCCTGTGGTTAACATCAACAACGTCATAAAAATAATTTTTGCCATCGTTGACGGCTTTAGAAGGGGAAGTGTTAGTTTAAGTGGCACTTGCTACTCTCTCTAGAAAGAGGACGCGTGGTATGCATTGCGAACTGAGGAAATCTTGTTCGACTTCAATGACGGTGGGTAACACATGGTGAAAGTTGTACACAGAAGATCTCATCACCTTCCTAATATTTTTGAGCACCTGATGCTGAGACGTCCATTTCTCTTTAGATACAGAGTCTTTGGGTTTTGACGGACCACTGCAGAGAGGGCACTTAGTCCCACTGCTCAGTAACTGAGAGTTGGCTAAGATTCTAGACTTTGTCTTGGCACTCCCGTTTGCATGCAGTTTCCACCACCATTGATCCTGGAGGTTAAAGGGATCTGGTAAATCTAAGGTGAACAGACACAGAGTTTCTGGTTCCTAGAAAATTGCAAATGGTAGGACATTCCTTGAGTTTTGGGCATTAACAGACAAAGCTTGCCTCAAAGTCTCTAAAGTCTCAATTTTTTTGAGAGCATGAAGCTGTAGTTAACGGTAGCCCTAAGTGGAGACAATTTCTCTCGGGATACCAAGATTTTCACCCAGATACATGAGCTGTTGAAGAACAAGCATCTTATGAGCTCATGAAATCCTAAGGAATCCTAAGGATGCAACATTAATGATTGTCCATACTTCGCCCATAATTGGAAGTGGCAAAAGATTTGTGATCGATCTTTCTAGAACTGTCAGGAAACCTCACCAGATCTCCTGAATGGAAGTGACAGAGGATGGGACAGATGATGGCCCTTGGTTGATGTCATGATGAGACCTTACTAGGCCCTGAATTTGAAAGTGCAGAAGATGGGGGTGAATTGATTAACCTTATCAGACCCTGCCATGAGTTGAGCACCACCTTGACAAGAAGTGGAGCAGAAGAGATAGAAACAGCACTATCACCATCCATACTGGACAGATCCAATGCCTGTTTGGTGATTCACAATTATGAAGGAGAACAAGTTGTATTTATTTGTCTGAAGTGAGGAAGTTGGTAAGTTGGAGATGTGCCTAAATTATTGGCGCATTGAATGAACAAGAGGTGCCTCAGAGACAACACAGAAGATTGTGCCAAATAGACACATCGCAGAATGAAACACAGTGACGATAGTACATAAATTAATGAGTAAATGAATTTGCATAGCGTAATGCCACTAAGCAAAGTGCCTCAAAGTCCTTCTATGCTCAGAAGAACGATAAAAACCAAAAAATAGCTGTGTTTTCCTATTGATTCTTAACAATCTTAATTTAGTAGATAATTGACCTGAAATGCAGTGAGCAAATGCAATATGCACACGACCTCACAATTTTCATCAATTTATGGAGCGTGACTCAGAACCAGGGTCCCCAAATATTAAGGTCACTTTGTAGCCACCGGATCATATCTCTTGCTAATTCCTGAGAAGATATTGATACTAATTACTTATCACAAAATGAAAATAATCTTAGGTAGGAAGATTGAACATGCAAAATTTGACAGAACAGAATGACTAGGCCCATCTCATCTGCCTCGTTCGCAGTCTTTGGAGAGAAGATGATTCCTATTTGATATACTGATTTCTGAAATACAGATTAAAAGCTTCTAAAAAATTAAAATTTCTAGAACATACATTTCATTTTGTGAAGAAATTAAAAACGAGCATGCCATCGCCAAATAAACATTCCAAATCTACCAAAAAGTGGATTCAGGTAAATCCCCAGTGCAACATGCATCACCGGACATACAAATAAGACACGATCCAATTCTTGAACACCCTCTTTACACAGATCACGTATACGCTTCTTTTTTACTTTTTTCCCATGCTCCCGCTATAGCCCTCAAAGGCAGCAAATTCAGTCTCATAAGAAGAATTACTCTTCGAACACCATGATGCAAATTCCATTTCAGGTAAGTTTGTAGGTTTTTTTACCTTACAAGAGGAGCTGATAAAAGGTAACTTATCTTTACTAATACATGAGTATATTTGATATTCTGATTTGTCTATGCAATTAAATGGTTATTGCACCATTTCCGCGCCTTGAGTCTTCATTCTACTATAATATTATGGTGATAGACTATTTTTTAATCTGCCAAAGAGTTATACAATGACTAGAGTGTAGGTCTCCTCTCATATATAGCTGTACGTCATCATGTTGGACTCAGCAATATGAGAAAGAGATGCTTCGTACTACTGAAGCGCTTCTTAGGCAACAAACAATGAAGTTCCATCTTCTCTACCTTTCTTTCTGTAAATGATTTATGTTGAATAATAAATCCCTGGGCTTCCTTCTACTTTCATGGACACTTTCCTATTACCTTATGACAAAGATTGAGATACTTACAATAATTGCTGAGTAAAATTAAATGTATTATTTTCCGTATTGTGAGTGTAAAGATAAAGGGCCCCCTGCTACTAATAGGGAGTTCCTCTAGGCAGGGAAATAATACATAGCGTAAATTCCTAGGGCAACTTCTAAATAAATATCACACTGAACCAATACAATTCTAATACAAGGAGAGACCAAGACAAAAATATATATATTGAAAAGTACAAAAATAGTTATTTATTGATAATAATATATTCAGTATTTCATCATTAAAACTAGAACAAACCACATACACACCACATCCATCTCATCATTCGTACTCAACAGTCATAATGCATACATGTACAGGTATGATCAACACCTGAAAATACATAAGTCAAAGCATTATATACATGTTCTTTTTATATTTCCATCATGGTAATTATTTAAACATTTTCTATAAATGGGCCTTGTATACAGGCTTTTGATTCAAAGGTATGTATCTGTGCCGTACAGTGACTGCAACTCCCGGATGGTTATTTTCCGTATTGTTCCATGCTTTTGGAGATGTTTCCTCAGAGTATTGACATAAGATAGCCAAAGTTGAAATAGACAATGAACCTAGTTGGCATGGGCGAAAATTGTTTTTGTGTGCTAGCCAAGCATGCACGATGCTGGGATGAATCTGGAAAATCCATAAAAATGTATATCAATTTAAGTTTAATTGAAAACCTTATTTCTTTTTCTCATGATGATGATTGCTCGGGAGTGTGTTCCCTGGCAAAGCACATCCAGTCTGCAAAAGGTAGCTGCTATCTTTGCGAATAGTTAGTGGATAGGTTTAGTGATTCCTAACTTGGAGCAAAACGATGGATGTTTTGAAGGATTGTAAAACATCACCTACAAGAATATGTGCAGTTACCACAGGTGGGTATGTATGTGGCATTTCCCTAACACTACGAGTGGATGATGGGGCCAAATTCAAAGATTACCTTATAGGCATACTAGAACAAAGAGCCATCATATCTACACCACATAACATTCCTTTCCAGCATCCTACAGGTTTCCTCTCCACATCTGATTCCACAATGCCTATTCAAGTGTCTACAACAAGGCGGTTGATCCTTGAGAGCACTAGGCCCCAAACTGTGGAAGGCCAGTAAAGCCTTGGGAGGGGACCATATGCCCCCTCTCCATAAAAAAGAAAATTGCACCGCAGGATGGGGTCCCTGCGGCCATTAAATATAGGGTCACCTGGGCCTGTAAAGGCTTGGAGAAGAGGACCACATGCCCCAGCCCCCCCCAAAAAAATATATATGTATAATAACTTCTGGCTCCTGCTGACACCCATGATGGGTGCTGGTAGGGGGCCACATGGGCCTTCGGCACCCTCCCAGCTCCCAATAAAAAAAATATATGGTTGTTGGGCATGGGACACACAAAATTATTCTTTTAAAATGAATAATAAATGAGCGGCAGGAGCTGTTCATTTATTTTCCACGGCTCCTTGCAAGGAGTGCCCCATAACAACCTGCAAAGGCTTTTTAATCCTAATTCTTTCAGTTTGGTGGTACTCCCAGAGTGTGTTTTGCATTTCGCCCTAAGTGGGAAGGGTATGGCCAGACGTGGGTCCCGTGCTCACTACGCCACTGGAGTCAAGCTATCCTGGCTGATGAAGGCTGATAGCCTGAAACCGGTCCTAGGATGCTTGATTCCGGTCCAGGGAAGACATGGCTTGGCAGTTCGGTCTGGACTGTTCCCATGAGGCACAGGGTCAAGACTGATTTGCATATGGCTATGTCTGAACTGGGGTGGCGTGGTGAAGCAAAATAACGATGGATTAAACCCAGATCTGTGACTGGGGGTGAATGTTTGCCAATGTGCAGCATTCCGTCCATCATCTTGTGTGTTTTGGTACTCCCAGAAGGGTTAGGGGCACCACCAAACATTTTTTTATTGTTGTGGGGGGCAGCAGGAAGAGCATTAGTCCCCCAGCAACATTTAAAAAATGAAAGAAACTGTAAGTCTCCTGGGTCATTGAATCCTTGTCCCCAGGAGAGCTTACCATGCTTTTTTAAAACACTCCGGGCTGGAGCTCTCTGCTCTTCAGCGGGAGAGCAGAGCCTTCTTGTGGCTGGTTGTGGCCAGACCCTGCTTCCAACCCCACACCCTGCATAGATGAAGGCTGTGCAGAGCTTGGGGTTGGCTTCCTGCAAAACACAGGGCCTGACCTACGACCAGGCCCTGCGTCCTCGAGCTGAACGCAGGGTCTGGCCGAAGGCTAGGTCCTGCGGCCAACCGTGCACCACGCACGGCCTTTGACTGTGCAACGCATGAGGTTGGCGCTTTACATTAATTACAGCCTAGAAATTCACTGAATATTAAAAAAGACCACGGGTGTGACCCCAAAATGACCCCCCTGAGCTTTGGGACCCCCCTTTTTTCTCAGCCCCTGTTAGAAGGATCACCCCCAAAACTTTCCAGGAAGGCGCTGAGGTAGATGAGACTTTTTGGGGGAAAGTTTCATGAAGATTTGTCAAACAGCACAAAAATAGTTACAAACCAAAAAAATCCATTTCCTATCTTAAAACGAAACAAACATTGAGAAAACCAAAAAGATGTCAGCCAGCGCCAGACCTAATGGCTTCGCCAATGCTTGTTTGGCACAGTCACTAGATGGTAGCATCATGGTGCTGCTTTGCCGCGTTTAAGAAAACCTCTTTGCCTGGTTACTGCATTAATATGTAGCTGGCATAAATATCTCTTACACCAATGAATGTATAATGTTCTATACACTATTCCTAATCAAGCCTATGCCTGTGTGCACTGCAATCACAGCACTTCCGGTTTATCTCTTTTGCAAGGTCTTCAGTTCTCCCGATATAGATGTCGTCATTACATGTGTGTTTACATCGGAACCGTCCAGAAGGCTGAGGGAGGAGGGAATTCAATCTGCTTCACCTTCCTCCATTAAGCATCACACCACCATTAGCAGGCGGCCGCCTTCTCCCACTGGGGCGGTAATTAGTGCCTTCCTTTACTAATAGATGGGATTATTAGTTTCCTGGCCCGCAGAATTGATGCAGCAAAGTCTTTCATTTTTCCGACACATTAGAGTGTTTCCTTACATGTCAATTCATTTACTCTCTCTCTTTCGGAAGCAGACATCTATACCTCACGTACCCGGGGGCGTATTTATGAAGCTTTTGGTCTCCTTTGGGCCACCAAGTCGGATGCCCTGCAAGGCTTGATAAATCCAGAGTAAAGCAACAAGCGTAAATCGCGGCCTTGCGTTACTCTCCCCCAGGGAGGCGTTCCCTGGGTGGAGCCTGGGTGTTCCCACGCATCCACCCTTGGATTTTAACGCATTTCCGGATATACCAACAATGGTAAATCTGGGAATACGTCAAAATGCTACGCCTCCCCAGAGGAGGTGTAACAAGGAGAAATATGTTTTTTCTCTTCGTGTTTTCCTCTTTCTATGTGTGCGGCACTCTGCAGCACACAGAGAAAAATGCCTCAGGGGAGTGTTTTTGTGCAGGAAGGTGCCCCTTCATACACAAAAACAACCCTGCTTACAACACAGCCACCCTTGCACCATAGTGCTAGGATGCCTGCATTGGCGCTAAGCAGCACATTGTGCCCCAGTCCTGGGAAATGACAGGAATGCACTGTATATTGTTAAGTATGGCACATTTTTGCCCTTTCCCGCAGCACAGCAAGGTGAATTGCTGCGCGATTATTTGTTAAGTATGCCCCCGAATTCGTAAAATGCCAGAAAGATGTTGGAAATGTACTCCTGCATGGTCACTCTTTTGGATTTGGGGTAAATTACCATTTCAGGACTCTACAGAGTTTTCCATGTGTACTCCTTGTTCTCTGAGATGATGCCAGAATCCATGTCCATAACACAACAAGGTGTGCATGTGGAAATGTACACAAATGTTCATTTGCACGTTGTATGTTGGTTCTCTGCACAGTGCACCAACACCTTCTCGGTGGAGTATCTCTATATAAAAATGCAAATAAATTATTTTTTATATAGTAGCTTTTTTCTCCGCTACCTAATCATTTCCCCGTTGTGATATCTCCTCCGTTTCAGCTCCAAGAGTTTTGGAAGTGTCCCCACTAAAGGTTTGCAAAGTTGTTAAGTCTTGTTTTATTTCAAGCTTTGTGAAGACTGTACAGATTTTTTTTTTAAATTAGTCTTATCAGTTATTTGTCCTATTAGTAAAACATTGCCTCTGTTGTTCATAACAGAAAGTGGCAGCTCTTAGTCTGCTACCACGCCTCAGAACAGAACATGTGTATTTGTAAAGTGCACGTTCACCCAGAAGGGGCTCTGAATAACAGATGTTTATATTACCCAACTCAATGGTACTCATTTTATCGACCTCAAAAGGATGAAAGGCTGAGTGGACCCCCGGGATTTGAACTTGTGACCATGAGGTCAAATGCAGGCCCCTACAGTGGGCGCATTAGTCCACTAAGCTATCAGACCCAACAATCCAAGGATTTCATGCCACCTAAAGCCCCATCATCTGAGCAGGAAATCCAGGGCCATAAGAAATTGAGTGCCCAGTCATATGAACCATCTCCCTGCACCACCTTGGCACTTTAGTATTGTAGAAGGAGCTGCATATGCTTGCACAGCCCATTCAGTAATACTGATCATACTGGCGCACATGTTTTGCCAGCGTGATCCCTAGGGTGTCTTCCCTTATTTGCATTGGGCAGTTGCATGGGGATGTGGACCCATACAAATGAGCGAACTCTTTGCCTCTGTGCCCGAGCTGTATTATAGACATGGAAGCAGAGGCAGAGGAGCTGTCAGGGAGCACACTGATTGGGCGTTTTCCACTGTAGGTGGGTGTAGTCATTCACTGTAGAAGGATCTCTTCCCCCCTTTGAAAGGTAGTGCCTGTTGCTGCTCTGAAGAAAAGGCGGACGAGCTGCTTCAAATAGCTGGTCAACCTTTTACGAATGTGCTGCACTCAGGACAGGTGCGAGTTAACAGCTGACCTAGGGACAGTGCATTAACGGTAATAGAGTGCACTGACTAGGGTGACGCACAGTGCACAAAGTTAAAAGCGTGGCATTAGGCAGAAAAGGGCAGTGTGCCCTATACAAAATACAGGCCCAGGGAATTGCAGAGAATGGCTTTTGAGGAGAGGCTCTCTCTTAGCATGGCCGTTGTGGGCTAAAAGAAACATTGAGTGATTGCTGGTATTTAAGAACCTTCTGCATGGAGGAGCGCATTCCACAGGCTCCCACCACATCCAACTCCTTTTATCTCATATCTCTTTTATGCCGTACCATGTTTCACCCTTTGTGGCCAGGACATATGTTGGCAGGAAATAGTCGCCTGTTGCTGGTGATGTTTGCAAACGGCAAATTTCCAGACTTTGTCTGACTTCATGGGGAAGGACTTAATTTCCCCCCCCCCCTCCCTCCCTAAACGCTTTTATTCCTGCTTTTGACAGGTGAAAATCTATGAGTCTTTTCAGGGTGAGTCTCTACCCGGAGATTGTTGATGCATACCCACTATCTCGATAGTTGTAGGTGTTCACCCATTTTGCTGGTGGATCAAGCCTGCACTGCCACAAAGGTGCCCCTGGTAGTACTGAAATGCTGGCAGAATTTCCATGATGGAAACCTTTCCCATTTGAGTATATACAATTTTACCAAAGACTAAAGACATTTGTGAGCTGTACCAAAAAATTAGAGCCTGCCCATCTCTTTCCATTGGTTGACTTTCTTGTCACTGTCATTTGTTTGCTTCTTATTCAATGACTTTCCTTTCTCTTCTTGTGCTGAAGCATGGCCTCTTTTCCATCCTTTCTTTTGATTGGCTCACTTGTTTCCTTCCTCTCCTCCCTATCAGGGAACCTCTTTTGTATTTTTCTTTCAACATTCCATGAGAGTGCATGTGCTGTCTAACTCGCTCCCTTTTGTGATGTTCCCCTCCCCCCGAAACACTGTTCCTCCTGCCCCTAATCCCTCTCCCTAAGATCATCCCTTTCTTTCCTCGCTCCTGCTTTTACTTTTTTGAAGGCCACCTTTGACGTAATCTCAAGCACCTCCATTGCTCCCCCGCCCACCAGCTCCTTCATTGCTTCCTTAACGCCTTGCGGTCCTTATTTTCTTTAATCGTATTTTTAATTTTTATGGAGAGAGAGGAAGCTGCCATTTGCTGCCAGGCCACTGCACCAGGCTAAAAGTGCTTTTGTGTCATTAAAATTACATTTTTTATTTATTAATGATCCAGGATGAGGTAAAAATGGTGGTCACATCATTCCTTAGGTATGTGCATAGATGATGGTGTATGTGCACACATATGTCATCAAGCATGCACGCATATAGAGAACGACACAGGCACAACCAGCAGCCACGTAAGTGTGCCTTTTTTTTAATGATGCTGCACAGCATCAGCCACACAGGATCGGCAAAAAATATTAGCAAAGGCAATAGGTCAATAGGAAAGGCGGACGTACCCCCTCTCAAACAGGCGCATAAGCAAACTGAGACTGATGTCGCCATTGTAGGGCCTTGTCAGTGAGATGCAGCTTGAGTAATATACACAGTGAACTGGGGATACACATCTTGGGGTGCTCAACCCTCTTAGGGTTACTGAATCAGAAGAAGATGGATGAAATACTAGAATTAGTTGTTATCGCACAAGCAGCTTTGATGACATCGTATCATGTTCTCTGTTACTCTCCCACTTAGGAACGACCTCAACACTGAATTCTAGTTCTCTTTTGAGTGCATGGGCACAAACCAAAGAAGATGGTTTGTATGCATTCATGATTTATGGTAAACTCACTCCCCTGTGTTTCATGCTCAATTACAATTCTTACCAAAGCAAGTTCACTTTGTGAGAGGTGTGAACCTCACAATCTTTTTGAATATGCTGAATTGTGAATTTGAATTATTCATTCAATTTCAGTAACATAATTCTTTCAAGGAGAATATAATATACCATTATATAATACATGGGATTCTGCAATCCCTGTATAAAAACCTGTCTATAATTGTTTTTATAATAGGCGACTTGTGACACGCCAGTCATCTACTAAAAAGAAATGGCATAGCCGCTCAGCTGTAATAACTTATTACAGTTGAGCTCTGATGTCACAATGCCTGCTGCCAGAGCCAGTTGGCGAGAGGAAAGGGCGGTCAGGTCATGGAAGAATGAAAATCAAATGTGGCTTTTCTTTCTTCTGCTCTATTTTTCTAGCTGTACAGTGATAAGCAGAAAGCATATATGGCAACATGTTTATTTTTTCATTCCTTAGGTAATTATACAAACGTAAGAATCTTTCTGCATGTTTCTACATATTCGAAGCTACTGCAACTTTTTTTTTAAAAACTCATATTAAACTTATTTAAATATCTTTTTTACAAGTATCTAACCACTTTTTTAATGTTTCTTTTTGCACTGGAGATTCAAAGTTCTTCATATTTGCAAACATGCTCTCTCCTTCATATGAAAGAGCTACACACCAAGGATTAAGTGGTTTGTGGGAAAAGTGATGGTGTGACCATGTATTATAAGAAATAAAATACCCCCTGCCATACATGATCAGAATATTTCAAGTCACCTCGGAGTTCAATGACATTATAAAGGAACTTGGCCTTCGTCCTCATTCCTCTGTACGGTCATCAAACTCTTTTTTTTACTTGCAATATCCTTATAATGTATGGCAGGGTGTACTTTATCCCATATATAATGGTTGGTAAATGCTCTCTTTCCAAGTTATAGGGCAGTATAATACAAGTAATGATATTTATCCCTTGTCAACATAGTATTTAAATCTCTTTACTATATGTTGTAGATTTTCATGATGGTTTTATATTTCAAATGTTTTTCTTCACTTTTATTAGTCATTACCATATTAATACTTAAGTACGAGTGCAAGTTCATCTTATTTTAACAGACCCATATCTTATTTCATGATGGTGAGATTGTAAAAATGTGTTTATAATTATGACTATGCAGTTATACATAATCTGGCCTCCCCAGAGAACAACCCTTTTCATGTATTCATCAATCTACAATCATACTAGTGATTCTATCCTATTTTTTCCCATCGTGCTTGTCAATCCCATTCTAATATAATAAAATGTTTCCTCCCGTAATTGACCTCCCTCATTGATTTCTGATTAGGGTTTGGGCATTCCTATACTGGTGTTGACAGAGGCATCTGTCTAATTTTGGGACTTTTGTGCATAACACAGTAGATCTTCATTAGAATCTCTACTGGGCAAGATTTCACTTTTAGAAAAAAAAAAGTTGGTTTAAAGAAATTTGAATAGAAAACCTTTTATGGCAAGCCATGGTACATCTCCTTCAGAACTCCACTATCCTTTTCCGTCACTATTTTGGATTACGAAGTCTCTGTATGTATTCCAGGGCTGCTGATATATAGTATTTTCAATATCTGTGCGCATCCATCCTTCACAAAACAGGACATTCTTTTTAGATGAACTTGCTCCCTTTATTCCTTCCCAGGTGACCTCAGATATAGCTGTATTCATATTTTTAAAGAATGTATCTGCCAATATAAAGAATTATTTGCAAAAAATAGACTTTGAAGAGTTTAACATTCCGAGGACTGCCAAACTCACAGTGGCACAGCGGTGGCGGTCTGGCCACCGCTGCACCAGTGGTCCAACCGCCGGATTACAGCTTGGGCAGTCAGACCGCCATGGCACCACCACAAACACTAGGGATCAGAGATCCCTGGTGGTGACGCGACAGTCTGAGGGCCGCAATATGCTTGGTGGGCCCTACAGGACACGCTCTTGGCCCTGTGCACGGAGGTGCATGCAGGGGGTCACATGTTGTGCCCCCTGTGTGCATGCACGCTGTTCCTGCACGGCATGGACTGCAGTCCATGCTATACAGAAACATGCACTGGCGGTTCTGCTGCGGTGCAGTTTAAGGCTCACATATGAGCCTTTAAACTGCATCGCCATGGGACAGCCAAACTGCCCGCCACCCTATCAGACCATGCTAATACTTGTAATTTGGCGTGCGACGGCTATATTTGAAGGTGTGGGAGCGGGGCGATGGCATGGCGGCCCACTTCCACACCGCCAGACTCGTAATTGGGCCTATAGTCTTTTTAGGTCCTGTCTTCTAGAATGCTTTAGCTTTCTGGTTGCAAGACTTCTTTTGGGCTATCCTAAAAACTTAGATCTCACCCATTGCTTCCATTGGTTGACTTTATTGTCACTCTTTTTTACTTGCCTTTTATTCAATGGATTTCCTGCCTTTTCTTTTATTTATGCCTCTCCCTGACCATAGCCTCTTTACAATGCTTTTAATTGGCTGGCCTGTATCCTTCAACTGCCCACTCTTGGGAAACTACCTTTTTAGTTTTTCACTCCATGAGATTACGTATGTTTTCCAGCTCTCTCCCTCGTGTGCTTCTGCCCCTGACTAAATACGTGCTACTGTGTACCATCCATGTTGCTCTTTCCCTTATGTGATGCACACTCTCTCACTCATGTGCTTCTCCCATGCCAAATACCACTCCACTCTCCATCTTGTTCTCACTGTAGTGTGCTGCTTTTCCCCTGCGTTATCCCTTCTCACATCACTGAATTTATTTTTATTTTAAATTAATCCCTCCACCCTGTTTTTTAATGTGTTTACATTTATTGGCAGGCCTGTTGGCTCCAGTCTGCCCCGCTTGATAATATGAAAATTAAAAATGTATTTTTTTAGTTGCTGCCTCAAGTGTCATTTACCACCTTGGATAGATAAATAAATACAATAGTGTTCTGGTCATTCAGTAGGCACATGGTGATGCATGGACTCATACGTCATCATAGAAGCCTAGGCCTATTGAATAACAAGGGCGCCAATGACATCAAGAGGTGTAAGCCCTATGCATGCATCTCATCATGAAACATTTTTTTTCTTTTTTTGTTTGCTGATGCTGCACAACATTGTCAAAAATAGCCTTTTCCTTTTGCTGATTCTGTACAACATCGTTTAAAGCATTGGAAAAGACAATAGGCCGCAAAGGCGATAACATTTGGCTTTGCCAGTGCTTGATACTGGTTGACTCTTCCTCCTAATGTAAAAGACATTTTGTCCCATGTATTCAGTTTCTCATAAATTTGACTCAATGATGGTTTATAATTTAGATTGTAGTCCTTGGGAAAAAACGTGCACCAATTTGCATAGATAGGTGTGACTTGGAGTGAAGTGCATATGGTTTTACCCCAAATACATGTACTTCCGTTTTACTCAATAACCTAATACAATTGAAAATTCTCTTATTACATTTTGAGTTCTTTCTACATTTAGTCTATCCAGCTTCAGATATAGAGCAACAACACCAACATACAGCTCGATTTTCTTCCAGCCAGGTTGCTAACCATGAATCGAGTCTGTTTTCCGAATTTTAATAGCGAGGGGCTCAATAAAAACGGCAAAGGGTGAGAGTGGACAACCTTGTGCACTATTTACAAAATGCCTTGCCCTTGACCCAGAGGTCATTTCTACAATCAACCCGATGAACTGGGACGGTTTTCCCAAAAACTTTCTGCAGACACTCCCAATTTACTAGATCAAATGCATTCTCAGCATCTTAAAAACCACCAGCCCCTTCTTTCCTGCTTCCTTTAGGTATAGGCTAGCTTCTACTAGGAAATGACTCTGGGCTTTCAGTTGTCTCCCTGTCATAAAACATGTTTGATCAGGATCTACCACACTCCCAGCAACAGATGCCAAACGATTTGCCAATATCTCCATGACAATTTTGTAATCTGCATTGAGGAACGTGATAGGTTGATATGACTCACATTTAATGAGATCTTATCTGTGCTTGATAATTAAGCATGTATGCCGTTCCTTAAATGTATCTGGAAAAGAGCTCTGTTCACAGACAAGAGCAGCACATTTGGTCTCATACCTAGTTTGGCCTACTTTGTAAAATTAATTTCCAAACCTGTATGGTCTGGATGCTTTACCTGTAGACCTTCCCTTAATAACTCCATTTCTTCTTCCTTGATCATGGGGGGTACCAGGAATGTAGCCTGTTCATTTGTAATCAGTGGCAGTGGGAGACCTTTAAAAAATACATTCTTAAAGCTCAAATCACAATTATTCTCTTCAGTAAAGTTCAGTGTTAACTCTATGGAATTCAAGATCCACCCTGTCCTCTCTATATTACTATTTTATGACTGTTGTGACTTTCTACCTGTAGGATAGCCCCAAGAGCTTTCTTACTTTTAATGTGATAGGCTGAACATTTGCCACCAAAGTGCTGCGTTGGCCATATCATCTTTGGTGCTTTAATGAAGTGTGCGTGATTTATTCTTTTTTTATCGTTGTTCCAATCTTAGAGCAGATTCTGTCTGCTCTTCTATTTTTCTTGTGACCTATAATTGTGTGAATAATTCCTCAATTACATTTCTGTCATTACATTTCTCACAAGAGCACTAGGAGAGGCATATACCTCACATCACAACTTTGAAATAACCCCACATCGTTGGCTTGTTTGCACTATCAATATTGTCTTCAAAATTATTTTTAATTCAGTTTTTGTATTTGTTTTTTCAATTCTTCCTGTAAAAGTCCAGATCCTTTAAACCTTTAAACCTCCACCTGCCCAATGCATCTGTGTAATTTAGATTGTTTAAAACCTTCCATATCCTTATTGGATTGCAATCAGATACAACACATGGGGGTGGAAACCCCCACTATCCAGTTATTTCTGATTTCTTATACTCTATCTTTTTGGCCATTAAAAACGTCTAAACTTGCTTCTGTATCATAGCGTCTGCTACTATTAGTATATTGTTGGACTTTAGGATGTTCCTTTCGTCAAACTAAGTCTCCTTCATCTGTATCTTCACGTTTTTGAGGCAAGAGTAATGGATTAATGTGCTGGGGCAGGGATAATGAACTGGGGCAAGGATAATGTGTTGGGGCAAGATGGTGGGTAACAGCATAGCTGGGAGGCAGCAGAATACCTAAGATTTCGAAAGGCCTGTGCGTCTGTGCTGCTGCCACACAGCAGTAATGGGATTTTGAGGATGTCTCCTTATGACGGCATAAATACCCTACTGCCACCACACCATCTGTATGTGAGTCCAGTGGAGACGGGCAGCTCTTACCAGGGGTGGTTGGTTGAACTTAGAGATGCAGGAGCAAAGGTTGGCACAGGATGGCTAGAGCTGCTACACGCACCTTTGGACTGGTGACGGATGAAGAGACCTGCCTGCAGGTAGACCAGGCCCATGAGATAAGCATGTCTGGGAATTTCTGTGGAAAGAATGTATTCAGAGCTGGCAAAGACTCTAGTAGCGACCTGGGCAAAGACATGCAAAGAGGCCCATTAGGAGCCAGGAACCGGTAGCATGAATGGTCAGAGGAGAAGTCTTGGTGTGGCACTGGCAGAAATGGGTTGGAGAGAAGCGACCCCACCCATTACTTGCGATCTCACTAATTTAGGGAATAAAGACATTACCTGAATTATGAGTCAGTTGTTTAACAGAGCTGGCCGGAAAAAAGAGAGAAGTTTGTAACATTAAGGCTACTGAAGGCTGATTAAAGTGTCTGGAGTCTAGATAGGAGGTCTTGGGGGCAAAGACGTAACTGTTGGTAGGGAGATAGGGGAGCTAAGGAGAACTTATACTTGACTTCCTTCTCTAAATTTGTACAGGTTGATCAGAGATCTGTTCTGCTCAATGGTCTGACCCAGGAAAGATGGTGTCCAGAACAAAATGGTATGACATAACTGTATGATCCACTACCATTCAATAGGGACTTAAGCATCAAAATCTAACTCTCTGTCCTCAAAGTTGGAAATATCTCAAGTAAAAGTAGGGGAGAGAACGAGTGAAAAAACGGAATAGTTAAGTGAAAGACAGAGGGAAGTAAAAGACAATTTGACACCAAAAATGGGGACACAAGAATGGATTGCAATCCTGAGTCATTAAGTAACAGACTTAACAATTAATGTTTTGATAGAAGGATATAAAACCGGGATCCCCCCCCCAGGCAACAACAGTAGTATGATGTTGGAAATGAAGGTGGAACAAGTAACGGTGTTAGAAAAAAATAGAAGAAAACCCAGCGGTTAAGATAATTTAGACATTGCCACTATCCGGCATATCAACTAAGATAGTTTATACAATAGAAGAACAAGAAAGAAAAGTTAGGACCGTGGCGTTGTGGCTGGCCCGGCCTCTCAATTCCTACTACAGCCCTACCCTCGAGGACGGCCTCTCCAACCTTCGCAAGTGCGATTGGGCCGCTGCCCCTACGTCCCGACAGCCCGCTCTTTCAAGTCAGTTTCTCCATGAGACACACAACGCTGCTGTGATGTGGTGACATTGCCTCTCTACTCTTAGAGGCCAAATCTGTTCACTTTAGTTCCCCTCACTTGGGTATGTAGAGCCAGTAGCGGCCCGTGGAGGGAGTTCCTTGGGGCGGTGAGGCGGGGTGGGGGAGAGGCAGGGTGGGGGGTAGTAAACACCGGAATATGGATGAACGGAGGAAAATAAACAATTAAATAAATAAAACGAATTTCGTTGCTCGCGCTGCATCGCATTTTGCGATGCAGTGCGCGCAACGAAATTCGTTTTATTTATTTAATTGTTTACTTACCTCCGTACATCCATATTCCGGTGTTTACTACCCCCCACCCTGCCCCTCCCCCGCCCCGCCTCTCCGCCCACGGAACTCCCTCCACGGGCCGCTACTGTGTAGAGCCCCTTCCCTGCTGCTGCGTAACTGACCCTTATTGTTCCTTAGGGCCCCACCCTAGCCAGCATGGCAGGTCCTGGCCTGACCGCTACTGGGGAAAATACATACACTCTGGTTTACCCACCCAACCTCTCTAAAACCGCTCAAAAATCTTTCAAGCACTCCACCCTGAAAAATCACCCTGAGACACTGATCTCTGACCTGCGTTACAGTGCGGACAACGGCACAGTCATCAATGACCTCATCTTCCACTCCAGAAGAATCTCATCTTGGCGCAAAACCTTTGCACACCTCCTAAATGTACGGGCAACCAAGAACATTCCATACGGCACCAAGCTTATAATAGTGCCCTCCCCAACCCTGCGAGCTGACCTCACCATCACGCTCTACAAAAACGGCATCGTCCTGATCCAAGCCTCAACCAAAAACCTGAATAAATTCGCGGACCTTTTTACTCTCCTCAGAAACCATGTGCAAGACACTGGCAGGGTAACTAACACCCGCCCCGACGAGCCTCCGACCAGACTATCTAGCGTGACTAGCCGCCCACAAACCACTCCTCTAAGGTTTCCCAACACAGTTCATCCCAACCCCTCCAGCACGTCTCCCGGCCTTGCCAACAGAATCGTCCTTAGACCTTTGGTCTCCTCCCCGCTAGCTCCCCAATATCACTGTGAGATTAGTACGCCCCCAAAGACCCACGATACAAGTCGAGCTAGCCCTCACAGCCCACAAACCACCCCTCTAAAGGGTTCCAACACAGGTCATCCCAACCCCTCTATCACATCTCCCGGCCTTGCCAACAAAATCGCCCCTAGTCCGTTGGTCTCTTCCCTGCTAGCTCCCCACTCCGACTGTGTGACTGGTACGCCTCCAATGATCTATGATACAGGTTGAGCTAGCCCTTCCACCTTTCCACCTATGCCGGTTGATAGCACTGCTTCTGAACCATTGCCCCCCTGCCCGTTAGCGCCTCCCTCTTATATGGATCTCGAAACTCTGCACTCCAGAGCTGCCAAACTAACTCAGAGCATCCATATTTCCATCCTTGATCTATTGAACCTTCTTCACCTTGCAGAACTCTCCTTCGCTAACCTCAAGCCCCCGCTGAACTCCTCCCCCCTTCATTTCACGGAGTTCCCCAAACACCCACTTCCACTAACCCTGAGACACCTTCGCCCTCGCAAGCAGCTATGCCACCTCTCGGAGGAGGAAATCCTAGCTCTCGTCCTCTCCTACAACTCTACCCTTGCCACCCCAAGTCCGCTTGACCTCACTGAAAATGAAATCATTGCCATCCTCCGAGACTACAACTCTGCCCCAGCTACCCCTTGTCTACTTGACGTGAGTGCCGAACATGCCATCTGCACGGTCACTATCAACCCCAACAGATCAGCTACCCTCCGCAACAGAAGCGTGGTCAAAAGCAATCTAGCCCCTGTTCACCTGTCCACCCTGACTCCCGGCACTCCCTCCGACCCCTCTCTGTCTGGTCTCTTAATCAACTGCCGATCAGCATCTAAGCACGCCGCCGATATTGCCGACCTTATCCTGAACAAAAATTTTGACTTAGCAATCCTAACAGAATCATGGCTGAACGAATCCTCATCTCCCTGTCTGGACCTCTTAGTCCCTCCCAACTATAACATTGCAAGGCTGGACAGGCAATCTAGCAAGAAAGGAGGAGGCATTGCTTGCATCTACCGCTCTAACCTTCTAGTCACGGAACTTCTGGCGGATACCACCGACTCCTGCGAATACCTCGCCCTCTCCATTTGCAGCAACTCCACCCAACTGTGTAATCTGCACATCTTCTACCACCCCCCAGGCTTGAACGACTCCTTCACTGACCACCTCATGGAAATCATCACATCTAAGATTTCCTCCAACGCCAAAGATATTTTCCTGGGTGACTTCAACTTACACTGGAACGATCCCAAGGATCCTCATGTCAACGCCATCAAAGACCTCCTGGCCGATCAAGCCCTGTCCCAAGCCTGCTCACTCCCAACTCCCTCGAAAGGGGCCACTCTTGACTGGATCATCTCCAAAGAATCAACAGTCAAGCTTATCTCTATAGACCCTTGTGACTGGTCTGACCAACACGCCATTTCCTTCCTACTACCTGGCACCCACAAGTCAAGGGCACCGCAACCGGTGATTCCAAAACGCTGGATCAGAGACACCAAGAACCTGGACCATAGGGAACTGGAGGCGCGCTGCAAATCTGACCTCCTCCCCCCCTCGCAAATCAAAACGGTCAGTGACCTCAACGATCACTACTCTGCGACCATATCGATCATTCTGGATGACCTAGCCCCACTAAAACTGAAAAGAACCCAAATCAAAGACAGAAACCCTTGGTTCACTGGACCCCTCAACAACGAGAGGAGATCCCTACGACAATCTGAAAGAATCTGGCGACAGCACCCCTCTGCCGCACATCTAAAACTTCTCCGCCAGGCCAGAAATTCATACAACAGGAACATCCTCAACTCAAAAAAAGAATTCTTCAGATCGGAACTGGGGAATGCAAAGAACAGACCCCGCAAGCTCTTCGAGCTGGTCAAACATCAATCTAATAAACTGGCCAAATCAGCGAAAGAAAACCCAAAGACTCTAATATCATCCGAGGAATTCTCCGCTTTCTTCGCTGACAAAATCACAGCCTTAGGTAAGGAATTCAGTTACGCCACATACTCGCAACCCCTTCCTGACCTGCCTCCATCCTCCGCGCTGCCTCCACAGGCTTCACCTAAAAATCAAGCTCACTGGACTGACTTCAAACTCTATGACGAAGATTCCGTCTCTAAAATCCTATCTACTTTAAACCCGAACAACCATTTTAATGACCCGCTCCCCTCCAACTGCCTAGCTGCCGCCCCTCGAGCCATTATTCCTAGCTGGACTGCAATAATTAACGCCTCCCTCCGGCAGGGATCGATTCCCGACTCTCTGAAAGCCGGGCAAGTCCTCCCCATCTTGAAAAAGCCGTCGCTGGATCCAGCTTCCCCTGACAACTTCAGGCCTATCTCCAACATCCCCCTATTAGCCAAAGTGCTGGAGAAGTGTGTACAACAGCAGCTAAGTCAACATATCAACAACTTCCACCTACTCGACGACCTCCAATCCGGGTTCAGACCTGGGCACAGCACTGAAACCACCATGCTCCACATCGTTGATGATGCCCTCCAAGCCCTTGACCAAGGCAAAACTTGTCTCCTAATCCTCCTTGACCTATCCTCGGCCTTCAACACGGTCAACCATGAAAACTTACTCGAACGCCTCAAACTCAGGATGGGTTTGGATGGCTCTGTGCTGGAATGGTTCAGGTCCTTCCTCCAAAACCGATCACAGAGATTCCTAATTAACGGCAACCTATCTGCTCCCTCTCCGGTCATGGTTGGAGTCCCTCAAGGATCAACACTGTCCCCCACCCTCTTCAACCTTTACCTTGAACCGCTTACCGAAATACTGCGCACTGCGAATATCTCCTACCATATGTACGCTGACGACACTCAGATCTACATCAAAACCTCATCGCTCGAGGAGATCCTCTCCCTGAATGAAGCCCTGAAACTGACTGACCAATGGCTCTCCTCCAATCAACTCAAACTCAACGCAAAGAAAACCGAATTTCTCCTAATTTCCCCTCCAAAAACTAACCCAGAGATCCAAATATGGATTAAGGCTATCACAGCCTTAAATTGCCCACCGACCATCGTGGACTTGGCCAAATCCCTGGGTATTACCCTTGACTGCAACCTGAACATGCGGGACCACATCAACTCGATGGCCAAAGCAGCTAGATTCCACCTGAGTTACCTAAGGAAACTGAAACCCTTTCTCGATGCTCCCGACCTAAAAATGGCAGTCCAAGCACTAGTCATCTCTAGACTGGAATATGGCTGCTCTACCCTCTCGGGTTTACCCAAGATCTCCCTGGCCCCATTAAAAGCTTGCCTCAACGCGGCCGCCAGACTGCTTACCGGCACAAGGAAATTCGACCACATTTCTCCACACCTGAAAGCTCTGAACTGGCTTCCTCTCGAGGCAAGAATACAGCTTAAACTAGCTTGCATTACACACAAGGCTTTATACTCAAACTCCCCCGCATATCTTGCACAGAAACTTGTGGTTTCCGGAGGTACCAGAAACTCTCGGTCAGCCAGAGACTTATTGCTCCTGCCTGCACGTTTTCAGGAAAAAAAAACCTACAATCGGGCCTTCACTGGGGCCGCTCCAAGAATATGGAACTCTCTCCACCCGCCATCAGAAGAATCCCTTCTTTTGCTCGCTTCAAAAAGGATGCCAAAACCTTCCTTATGGGCAAATTCCTCCTTTAAATTCTGCCTTCAAACACCTTTGAGACCCTGATCTACTTCCGACTATTGCCTCCCTCGGATTACCCAGTCACCCCACCAAGATACCGGGGGCATTGTCTTGAGTATTTGTAATTGTAAAATATACATACGTGTCCCTCTATCCCCCATGTAACCTGCAATGGGGCCCTGTCTTGAGAAATTGTAACTGTATACTGTTCATACGTGCCCTTCTATCCCCCTATGTACCCAGCACCCCCCCCTCTTAATCGATTGTTTATTCCTGTGATTCCAAGCCTTTTTGTACATTGCTATGATTCCTGTAAAGCGCTCTGATACCCTAACGGGTCAAGTTTGCGCTCTATAAAACACAAAAATAAAAATAAAAAGTTGAAGAACAACTGGATCATGGGGGTTTCCACTACCATGTGTTGGGTAACCAAGTCCGCTGTCCCCCATGAGTATCACTGTCACACGGTCAATGAGTGTGCAGTAACTGCAAGTGTGGCAAGTGTGGATAATAAAAAATGCCAAAAGCTGAACAATAGGAGAAACCCAATATCATTAGCCCCTGGCCACCATCTCCCTTCCCAAGGTGTCAAAATAATATCATGAGACACAAAGGCTGATTGTAAACTTGAAAGCAACTCTGCAACTAAATTCCACTCAAGAGCTTCATAATGTAGACTCACAAGGAGAGAAAACAGACCAGACTTAAGTGGACACAGTCCTGGAGGTCAAAGGAAATGGCTTCACTGAGAGACAGGAAAAATCATTATTGATGGGTAAGATGTGCCTTATGCAAGATGTGGAACTGAAAAGCCTACCACTGTTAACATCTAGGTCATTAAATCCAGGAGAGCTCACTGTACGCATTTAGCAAATCCTCCTGCAAAGGCAAAGCCAATGCTGTCTAAAGATAAAAAATGAAAAAGATTCTCAATAAAACAAAACAAACCTGCCAACCCTTCCAACCAGGTCATATATGCAACGTATGTCCTCTAGCAGAAAAACATACATGGTTTAAAAGAAGTACGGAGCAGTATAACCATCCACCAATACCGTAGGAACTGTGGAAAGGGAAGATTCGGGTTGGGATTCTGAATTAGGACAAGCAGACAGTACTAAAAACCCCATTAGAAATCAGTTTGCTAAGAATAGGAACTGCAGCCAAACTAAGCAACAGAAACAAAATTCCACAATAAGTTTGTCGAGAATCATTTTGACGGAGGTCCTGGAAATTAAATCAATGTACGCTGAATATAGTGGTACTTTAGGGTGGCTAAAAGAAGAAATTGAAGACCTGTCTGAAAGAATGTGTGCTCTAGCAGAGCCAATAACATCTAGATTTGAAAATTAGAAGATTCAACTCAATCTGAGATCAGTAGACCGAACTGCAGGTGACACATAATGGGGAGAAAAAACCAAGATGTGGGAAGCCTACAAGTAGTTAGTGTTCTAGAATGAGTAGAAGGCCTTGGAGGCAGACCCCCAAAAGATATCTCAATGATTGAATGGGCAGCCAAACCTATACAAGAATGTGTCCTTGCTGAGGGAAAATATGCAATGCTGGAATTCTTGAAATTGCTTGCGCTCCCTGAATTCCTCCGCATCTGCTGAAACAAGGAGCCCCCGGAAGAACTATAACAGCGTTCTTTCAGGATTACCTTAATAATTAAACTGTTTTGGTGAAATCCTTGCTAGGGATAGGGAAGGAAGAGTTGATGAGAGGTACAAGGGTAGAGGGATGCAAGGAGGGAGGCATATTAAAGAGTTGCAAGAATTTCAATGATAACAGACTGCCTATGCTTTTCACTTGATAGATACAAATTTAAATTATGAAGGAAATTTAATTCCCAAGATTAAATTAAACAGTTTCAGGAACCCTAAAAAATGTGGTTCCGTCTTAAGTTACTTAAAGTTCGTATAATGATGCACGAAACACATATATTTCAGGAATCGTGAGATAAAACAAAATGGGCATAGCGAGATGAATGGGTTCAAGAGTTAATCCACTTGTGCATATCTGCATCAAATAGAGGGATGGCAATAATAATTCGAAAGCCCTGGAGAACATAAATCACAAATACGAAACGGCCAATAAGGGCAGATGGGTGATAGGACATGTCAGACTAAAAAATCAGATATTACTTTAGTATCTTATTAAGACACAGTACTAGATGAGTCATCAATGCAGCTGAAAGTTACTTGATCTTCTCACTGGTCATTTGCTGTGTTGATTTCAACATGTCTGTGTCTGAGCTAAATTAAATTCTTTATGGTTTAGAGAATGGTCCTGTTTAGAATTTTGTCTTACAGTTAACATGTGTTGGTGTTGTTTGTTTATTTGTTTTTTGTTTCTCTGAGTGTCACTGTTTCATCAACCAAATCTGAAAAATGTAAAAAAACAAAAACTTTATGTGTAAAAATGTTATCACATTTCATTGCATCTACAAAAAGATTTGAATTGTACCTACACCTGTGCGATTGTGGACCTAATCAGTTATCATTCATGGCTTTGTGAGATCACTGTAGAGTATATGGCTCTGACCCATCTCGCCCCCTTCTTTTTTTGCTTTTTGATCAGCAGGTTTTAGATCTGTCCTGTGAGTGAGCCTCACTGAGTCTCACTCACTGTAAGCTTGAGTAAAAGGGTTTTGAGTGCTAAACACCAGCTCTTGCCTTTTATAATATGGTCCACTTCTGCAAAGTTGGGGCAAAAGGCTCTGGGTTGATGAACACATGCACCTGTGTGGGTTGAGCAAGTGGGTCTAGTGCCTGAGAAAGGTATCTGCACAAAGGTAGTCTGATGCAGATGGGAAATTTAACAAATTGTTTATGGCCTATACTGCCCTTGTCATTTGATTAGGAATTCATTTATTTTTTTTACAATAGTGTGAGTCTGTGGGGCCTCTCTGCATGTCTGTGGTAGTATACGGGATTCACACTGTAGGCGAAAGCTGAACCAAAGTTATACCACTGTGCTAGTAGGACTTAAAGGGAAGTTTAATGTGTGCCTTCATAGGTAAACAAAGGTCCTCAGTACAAATATAATCAGAATTTGGCAATTTTTGCATTCCTTCACCTTCAGCAGGTGATAGATCAAAACCTTTCCATTGAAGGCCATCTGCAAAGGTTAATTACATTCACAAAGACTGACATGACCTCATGGCATACCCATCTCGAGAGAAACAAAGTGAAGCAGCCAGACTGATTTTTTTTTTTTTTAAACTTTATTAACCATTTTCGTAATAATTACATTCAGTACATGGTTATTCACTGTTATTTTGCAATTTAAAAAGGCAAGAAGTTGACAGAATTTTTTTTTTACAAACATAGCAATCCCTGTCCTTCATCCGACCCAGCTCAATCTCATGACCGCATACACTTCTAATCTTTGTAATTGCAAACATCGACTCTCTCTCAAGCTAAGACCTTCCACCAGTGAATCGCATCTCTCCATCTCAATTTAGCCAACAACATTTGAAAACATGTAACCTGGGTTAATTTTACTGTTATTATTTTACCCCACTCCCGTGGGGACAATCCCACCCGGTTGTTGTGAGACGGGGGCAGCATTCGCTTCAAGCAGATAACTCCTGAGAGGACCCCAGATATCTTTTGGCTGAGACGCCGGGGGCTGGGTAACAGCGTAGAGCTCACTGTTTGTGTTGAAATATGTTAGGCTGTGAAGCCAGGCTTTTACTGTAGGAGAGGATCTGCAGCCCCATTTAAGAGCTATCTCCCTCTTCGCAAGCAACAAAGCAATTCCGTGAATTTGCGTACCCCCTTTGGGAACCCAAACACATACCCCAACAGCGTGGTCTCAGGTGTGGGCTCTGCCTCTACGTTTATCATCTTTGCTATTTCGCTGTAAACCAATCGCCAATATGCCCCAATTTTAGCGCAGTTCTAGACAAGGTGCGCAAAGTCAGCATGTGGCGCCCCGCACTTAAAGCAGGTATGTGGTCTGCCAGGGTCAATGGTGTGCATTTTCTCCGGGGACATATAAACTCTCCACAGAAATTTGAAGTGTATTAATTTATGCCAACTGTTTAGGGAGACTTCTTTAATTTGTGTGCAGCAGAACGCCCAGTACGAGTCCTGAATAGGGTGCCCTAAATCTCTCTCCCAAGCCTCCCGGATCCCACCATCTCAGCTGGGAACTAGTGTCATGCACGCGCTGTACATTTTAGAAATTAAGTGTTCTCCCCCGGAGTTTGCAATCACTGTGGCCAATGGGGTGAATGATGCGGGCTCCAAAGGGAACCCAGAGACCCCCGCTCTTAGTGCACAGTGGACCCGGTTGAGGATAAAATGATCCATAAATGTTGCCTCACTGAATCTCCCCTCATCAGTGCTAGAAAAGACATGACCCCCGTGAAAAGGTCCCCAATTTTACTTATTGAGTACTTGGTGAGTGTGCGCTGTAGAAGTTTCTCCTCCATAATGGGGATCCACAGGTTATTCAAAATCGGGATCTCGGGAGAGTATAAAGTAGGTGCTCTAGTGACTCGCACTAACTCCTGCCAAGCCCAACTGGTAGTAGACACGGTTTGGATATCCCGGGGGTCCCTTGGGAGTCCCCGCGGCACCACTGTGTTCAGGGAGGCGGGCAGCACCAAGTCAGCCTCGGGTCTAGTGTAGGGAACCCGCGCATCAGGATGGTACCAGGAGTGTGCGAAGCTGCTCTGTGCTACCAAATAATATATCTGAAAATTAGGGACACCGAATCCCCCTCTGTCGTAGGGCAGGGTCATAGCATCCCAACTGACCCTGGGTCTTCCACCCCCCCAAACCAGCCTGATAAGGTGAGAGCGTACTGTGAGACAAAATCTATTCGGAAGCGGGATGGGGATGTTATTAAATAAATATAAAAACTTAGGGAGTACAATCATTTTAATCAATGCCACTCGGCCCGCCAGCGAGAGGGGGAGTCTTAACCATCTTTCCACTTGTAGCTCTAACTTATGCATAGCAGGGCCATAATTCAATCGGAGAATTTGTTCTATGTCTTTGTGGATATGAATTCCCAAATATTTCGTCGAGTCCTCACACCACTCAAGAGGGAATTCACAATTCCATTTCGCGGTGCGAGCAGCAGCCAGACTGATGCCACTACTCACAGGAGGGTACTCCCTTGAAGATTTTGAGGTAAGGGACCAGGCTGCTGTGTCCTCACCCCTAGGATCTGGTGCCACTGGGGCTGCTGCACTAAAGGCCATTTGTAGGTACTGCAGCTCTGTCTGTCCATTTCTTCCTGTACATGTATTGTTTTTCACCCTCAGGTGACCCCCTTCTCTGTTGCTGGCTCCTCCCCACCTTTCTCTTGCCCTCGGCTGCCATGTCTCATTCACTCGTGTTCCTTCCTACCCTGGTCAACGCTTCATACCTCTAGTGTTGGTCTTTGTGCCTCCGCAGAACTCAAGGCCATTTTGAGAAGCGGAGTAGGCTGCTCCTCAGATTAAAGCTGCTAGTGGCCCATTATTAGGGACTGCAGTTCATGCTGTCTGTTCTTTCCTCTACTGCGCCCCCACCTCCTGCTGCTCTTCCATGACAATGACGCCATTTGCTCCTGAGGTTCAGTTTACTGAGCTGCTAGAAGCCAGTTTTGTGGGCTGTATCTTGATCTGTCTGTCCTTTTCTTCCTGCATGTGTATTGTTTTCTCCCTCAGGTGGACCTTTTCTCCTTGTTTGTAGCAGACCCCCCTCATCTTTCCCTCACCCCAGGATCCACTTTAGCTCCCACACCTGTTGCTTCCCCATGCCCTGGTCACCTCTTCTCAACTGCAGTACAGGCCTTCTTTAGCTCCTGGCCAGGGGTATAACGTAGACACCTGTGGCCCCTGCAGCTCAGGCCCCCCCAACCCTTTGGGGAGGACCCATTCAGCCAGAGGTCAATGAATAGCTGTGAAATATAATAGAATCAGGGGCCCTTCATCACATTCTGCAGGAGACACCATCATTTTGTGTTACGTCACTGCTCCTGGCATTGCACTGAGTGAAGAACTAAAGCAGAGGCTTCCATTACACCATGCTGTTGTCCCACCTGAAACAATGGAAGCAGGGAAAGTCGCCTTTCTTTTTTACCACCAAATGTCATTCCCTACTAATAATGAAAATGGAAGTTGTCTTGGAGGAAATTAGAGAAAACCAGGGGTATGCCTCCCCATGTAAAATTAGGAGGAGGAAATGTATCTGGGATCTAAGAAAAAGTATTGGACTCACCTGGAGGGATGATGACAGAAGGGTGCCACAGGGTGGGCCGATTCATTCTTGTTCTGTCAGGGCAGCAGCCTACCAAATGCTTCATCACTCATCCTTAGCATCTGCAGGGTGTGGGTCTGGCTAGGGTTCTCGCCATGATCTGACCAGGGCTCCCCCTGCTGGTGCTTGTCTGCCTTTGGGAGCCTTCATGAGCCTTTGTGAGCATAAGAGGTAAGAGCCTGAACCCCGATTGAAAATGTCGCCCTCTTCGGACAAGCAGGAAAAGGTGAAACCTGGGCCTTTTAAAAATGTTATTGTTTCTGTTCAGGTTCCCAAACTTGGCTCCCCTTTCACTGTTGCTCTCCTTCATGAGGTGTATTTGTAAAGCAGAATGCAATATCCCTGCCTTTAAAAGCTACAAGTGCCTAGCTGCTGTCTCCATCTCCCGTTCTTCCCCATTTGGCATCATTTTACTCACTGACAGCATCTCTGCCGTCCGCGTGTTGCCCCGTGGATTACTGGGCTTCTCGGATTATCCCCTTTTCTTTCAGTGTTCAGGCACAGATCACCCTCTGCCTCTCTGGCTAGGCCGATGTTCTATAGCTACCTATATGTTCTAATATAACTATAATGTGTGCGCCTGTCTCTCACACCTCCTTCTCCATCACACTGCACTCACGGTCTCTCACACCTCCTTCTCCATCACACTGCACTCACGGTCTCTCACACCTCCTTCTCCATCACACTGCACTCACGGTCTCTCACACCTCCTTCTCCATCACACTGCACTCACGGTCTCTCACACCTCCTTCTCCATCACACTGCCAGGCACTGGTAACTCACGCACGACACCAAAACACTTCCCACATAAGATCCTTACAAATGCGCCTCTCTGACAACGTTGAATCCCCTGCAGTGTAAGGTGCTACCTGCTGGAAAATGTGCTACAGATTCCACATACGGGTATGAAGTGCAAATAAAATGGGAGGGTACAATTCAACATGAAACAATCAAAAAAAAATCTAAAGATACTTTTAAAATAAAATTGCATCACTTTTCATACATGTTCAGTTCAGCTGCAGCGTCCAATCATCTGCCTTCCCTGTCAGCCGTCATCTCTTTCTAGGTGAGATCACCCACACAGATATTACAATCTTTGTCCGCATTGGATCAAAGCTGAATCTAATTCAGACTGTTAAGCCACACCTGGAGTGACTGGCAAGTGTGCAGGGGTCATTTATTCTGCACTGCCCAGTGCCTCATATCTAATGTAATTCGGAATCTGTCATCTTCCCATGGAGTCCAGCCACCCGTACTCCCACTCTTGTTACAGCTGCGTGGCATGGATGTCATTTAGGGGTCGCAGCTGCGACCCCTGGCTTGCCCCTCGCTAACCCTGGCACTGCCTTTGAGACCCCTGGCCTCAGAGGTGGCAAAATCACTGCCAGGAACACAGTGGCAGCTCGTCCTTATGGACATCAGATGGAGCTGCACTCTTTGTATTCTGTCAATTATATTATTATTACACTAATAGTGGGATATATATATTATTATTATTATTAGGAAGTTTGTAAAGCGCAATGGTTACTCCCAACGGAGTGTCCCGCGCTAGGACAACTGGGAACCCCAAACCCATACCACACTAATCGACTACCTACATAGCCTCTAAGCAAGGAAAGGCAGCAGAGTAGTTAACGACCGCCCCTGAGTCACGGAAGAGCCAGGTTTTCAATTTCTTACGGAACCAAGGTTCTGACTCAGATGTCCTCAAGTCCACAGGAAGCTTATTCCAGGCCTTAGCTGCCAGGAAACCAAAAGATCTTCCACCCACCCTGGCCCTCCGCACCTTAGGCACAGTCATTCTCATACTGCCAAGAGATCTCAAATTCCGAGAAGGTTGGTAAACCGTCAGAAGGGGGTCAGAAAGCGCGGCCCTTTTTTCCTAAGGATCCTATGGCTGATACAGAGAGCCTTAAATGTAACTCTAGCCTGTATTGGGAGCCAGTGAAGTTTTTTAAAGCTTCTCCTACCGGGGCCCTCCTGGGAATATTCAGGATAAGCCTAGCTGCGGCATTTTGGACCTTCTGCAAGATGTTCAGATTTTTAGCGGTCACCCCTAGATACAGAACATTGCAGTAGTCAAAACGAGATGTGACCAAAGCCTGTACAATAGTTCTTTTAGCATCCAGGGGGAGAAGGTCCAGAATCTTCCGCAGCATTTTCAGGATGCCAAAGCAGGTTGCGGCCACAGCAGAAATTTGCTGAGTAAAGGAAAGTGCTTCGTCGAACCACACCCCCAAATTTTTCACCTTAGCTTTCGGCACCGGACAAGGTCCCAGTTCCTCAGGCCACCAATGCTGTGACCAGAAAGAGGGCTGTTTTCCCACAACCAACACCTCTGTCTTCCCTGCATTCAGCTGGAGGCAACTCAGTCTCATCCAGTCCATAAGCTCCTTCAGACATGTTTTGAAATCAGCAGCCCTTCCTGATTCTTGTTGTTCTAAGGTCACAACTAGCTGAGTGTCATCAGCATAGGATACCAACTTGATTCCATGTCTCAACACAATATCTGCCAGCGGGCGCATATATATATTGAATAGGGTGGGGCTTAGCGCAGATCCCTGCGGCACCCCCTGGTTTAAAGGACAAACTCTGGACTTGAATGGATGTTGCAGCACCTGAAAAGTTCTGTTTTCCAAAAAGTTCTTCAACCACATCCACGTGACACCTCCGACCCCGACCTCTCCTAGCCTCTCCAGCAGGAGGCCATGGGACACCGTGTCGAACGCGGCACTCAAGTCCAACAAAACCAGAGCAGTAGTTCTACCTTCATCGGCAGCAATCCTCAACACTTCAGCTGCTAAAAGAAGAGCAGACTCTGTGCCATGCCATATATATTATTCACTTTCACTTATTCACTATTAGTGTTGTAAAAATGGCTGAAATATGACCCTCTCTGGCAGCTGTGGTACTTAATAATGCATTTAATTGTATGTTGTGTGCGTGCTTGTGGGTGACAGTGTATTCATGTGAGAGTGTGTGTAAGTGTGTGTATGTGTGTCTATATGTAAGCAATATGTATGTGTGAGTGAAAGTGAAGGTCAAAGGGTGTGTGATGTCACTTCTGCTACCCCTGGCATTTTGGTGAATTGACGTGCATGCAGTGTGGATGTAATACTCGTGATACACAGAGGATGTGCTATGCCTCCTCCAATGGCGACTTCTCTCAACACAAACCTTGTTGACAATGAGAAAGGGTTCACGTCCTTTCATAGCTCTAGATGTGATGTGCGAAGGTATTTCCTGTAGTGAGTCGAGTAAATAAAAGGAACTACTGTGGCATTTTACACGTTATTCAATCTACATGGATGTCTTTGGTGCACACCTCGCAAGCTGAGTGCCAATCGAGTGACGTGAGAATTGTTAGTGCATAGACAATACATTATGCATTCTTAATGCCAAGAGGCGTCTTGCAGAACAGGGAGTACATTGCCCTGCTTTAAATGGAGTCTGCAATTATAAAATATGAAATTTTATTGGTGATATAAAAACATATATTTAAAAGGGAACTTTGAAGTAGTGAAACTTTTTTAGGGTCCCTGTGTGGAATATGTCTTTCATCATCATAATGTCATCATAAGGAAAAAAAACAAATCACTTTTCAGAACTTTACCATTCTCAAGACTACAAGGTTTCTGTAGCAAAATATGTGTAAACGTATTTCAATTATGTGCTAAAACATACATAATATGTGGCACATTTTCTGGCAGTATCATTTTCATCTATTCGAACTGGTGGTTCGTGTAAATTCATTCAGTAGTTTATTAGACGTAAGCATTTAAAAGGATGCTGAGTGGGATTTAAAGCGTTAACACTTTTCTATGTATCTGTTATTTGAGATTTGCAGATCGTTTGCAAGTCCACAAATTAAAAAAACAAAGGGATCAGAGGGAATGAGGGAGCTTTTTCTCCGCGCATCCCTTTCAGAACATTGGTTACAAGTAGGACCTGTGGATCATTTTGATTGGTTGCTGCGAGAGAAAAAATTCTATTGCTGCAGCCGTTTCAGCATGTGGTGCACAGTCCAGGTTTCCTGGAAAAAAAGGAAATTTAAGGTGGGCAGGTCTACCCTAACGTGTAGGCCACAGTATGGGGACCCCCATAAAGAAAAAAAATCTGAAATGAGTTATGGAATCTACTATAATTTTTTGAGAGCAGGGTATCCCCAATGCCTAAAATGGTGGCTGGCGTCTGAGTTACAGCACACATGAGCCGCCATTTTAGGTGTTGGGGATCCGCAGTTACCAAAAAGGTTCCTTGAATCCAAGGCAAGATTTCTGTCCGGGTATCTTGAACCCAGAGAAGTCTTCCCTGATCTGTTTATCTCCTATTGTGAATTCATGGCCCCAGAATTGTAAATTTGCCTACGGACTGCATGGGTCAGAGAAGCTTGTACTAGGTTTGTTGTACCAGTGTATGATCTGCAAATCCAAAACCACCCAAAAAACATGGCAAGTCCAAAACCCAAGCTGCTTGGCTTATGATCTAGGTGATGGCGGCCTGCAGGCAGGCAGGGTACAAGAATTGGCCACCATTACATTAAGGAGCTTTTTCTACAGTTGTGCATTATGGATTCGCGTCACAGTACAATTTCTGTTGTGGCCCTGTTACCCAATACAGTGCACCGAGCTCCGTGTTGGGAAAAAGAAAAAGAAAAGGGTCCTAAGGATGCAGAATAAACCTACCCCGATCCCCAGACCCATGTAGGAGGCCACAAAGATACCCCCAGCAATAAACTGAACATTAAAAACATGTTCATAGCAGGATTTCCAAATCCAAGGCTGGATTCACGACTCATGGACCATCCCTGGTCCAGCACAGGATGTGCGAAGTCCATGATTAGAGAGGGTTGTCTTCCTATGGAGGGTTGGGAACCGGGTCTGGCTGACGGCCAAGCATAACATCCCACCCCCGCTATGCGCAGCAAAAGGCCATGCGCAATGAGGGTTAAACTCCCACAGAGGATTGAGCACAGAGCCAGGCCCTCAAGTTTCTAAAAGTAGACTGCATGGCTCGGTGAGTTAAGTTTTTGCAACTGATGTATTTGGCAATCTGTAGGGCAAGAATCTGAATTTCAGCAGGGCCGACTCAACCTTCCATCTTTCTAAGGTGGGTGAAGGGGTGCACTTACATTGGGTAACGGTAACACTGGGCTTAGAAACTCACATGCACCACATTTACATGTGCATAAATAGACGTGTATGGAGGTTTGCATGTTTAAAAACCTAGCAGAAGTTCATTTGTAGGTGCTGCGTGTCCCACCCACTAAACAAATGTACTCCTTCGATCGTGACTATTGTGTGAATATCCACTGAAACTTGTTGTCAATTTTCGCAGGATTTGGTCCCACCCCGGAAGACTCCGATTTACATGTGCTAAAGCACCTTTTTTGTGAATTTGCAAAATTAATTTGAACTCTGAAACCATAACATTTGCGCCCCTCTGGTTTGCGCTTACCTGTGAATCCGGCCCTTTGTGTCACTGTAAATCACGTCCTGCTTTCTGCAGACGTCCAGCAGGTGGCGCACGGCTAGCATGCAAGGCACACAAGAGCCGAGCAAGGTTATTGACTGGCTGTTACAATTCTTTGGCTGCCGCTGGACAACACAAAAGAAAATGTGTCTAAATAATTCATTTTTTGATTTATTTTTTATAATAATACACACGAGATGACTCTGCAGTTTTAAAATAGAGTGGTATTCTGATCAGCGTAGGCAGGAAGATCTGTTTGAAGACCCTGAATTTTTTCCACATCCTAGACACAATTAGGACAAATTATTAACATTTTACGATAACACTTGAGGTTCCATTTACTTCCAGGGCACATGGGAACAATGTTAGAGGACCGAAGCCGGAGCTAAAAGCAGCTCTGAAAAATGTGTTCTTGATGTTTATTGCGTTTTTCGTAAAAAGCTGGCTTGTGACCGTTTACCACTATTTTTTTTAGAAAAGACTCATGTTTAAAACAGTTTTTTAAAAGCCTTGGGTTAACCAGACAGTTATGAAGAGAAGCTTGCCATGTATTTTTAAATCCCACAATCTGGCACAGTGCCCAAAACATTATTTCTAGCCAGCAGTAAATCATGTGTGTGCTCATAAGAAAATGTTGTGCATCCAATGTGAGCAGAATGAAATATTCCTGCCCAGTTATCTTAGGAGAGCACATAGAGACAAAGTGACCTTCCGGAGAGTACACAGATCGTCAGCAGGGCAGCCAGGAGCTTGAGAACTTCAAACCCAGATCCATGCGAACCCCACTCTTAACTCTCGGAAGAAGAGAGAGGTGCAGTTGTATTGCCCCACATAGCCTTGCATTAATAGCAGTGCACAGATATCTTAATATCTGTTGCAAAGGTGCTTTGTGTAAAAGGCATTGTCAAAGAGCCGTTTTGAAGCACCTGAAAGTGGCCTCTGGGCTCTTTCTCTCTTCCACCTTACCTGCATAGATTTGGAGTGCAAGTATCTCACAAGCTGATATGCTGATAAAAAATGTCACTTTTTATTTTCTTGCAACGTTTGCAAAGAATATCCTCTCCAAAAAACAGCAGTTTATTGGATGTTCAAAAAATAGAAATATCCAGACAGATAGCCATTTCAAAAGGAAAATGGTGTGATAACCACAGTCCCCAAAAGTAAGCCACTTCAAGAAATAGAGAGCCCCAAGATTCTGGGTGGGTAAGTGGCCAAAATCAAGTGCTCCTTCGTCGCATGGTTTAAAAAATACACTGGGGCGAAGTCCCATAAGCATTTGTAAGGGTGGGTAGTGGTACTTACTACAAGAGAACTGTTTTACACTGTCATCTTGAGGATTTTGGGGGACCCTGTTCAGAACAACTTTGAACTTTATTACCCATTTCCCCCTTATTCAAGCCCACATGATAACAAGTATTTCTGAATTATATGTTAATCTTTCAGAAACAGGATCACACAAAAACATTTGAAATCTTTCTTGTACGTTGCCCTAAAAATCTTTAAGATGACACTGATTAGATAGACAGAGAGACAGCGGTAAAGGTATAGGCAGGGCTACTGGAATTATGTGGCGTTTTTCACATAGTTATGGATATGCAGCATTTGCCACATAATCCATCATCTGCTACATAATCTTCAGATTTTAACAAAAAAAATTGCTTCTAGCTCAAATGGTTTAAAATTTACTAAAACGCAGCAGCACGTGTTGCAGCGCAGTGAAAGGCCCTTTGCAAATGTTGTCTGGTCACATTTCTGTTGTTTATTGCAATATTTGGTTGTTAACCTTGTACTAATGAGGTCTAACCAACGCTCAGACATTGTTAGCAAGTGTAAAAATTAGAAAATAATGTATCACAAAATGTGCCGCATTACGTTCTATAATTTGCCTTCTCTTGCCGCATAATTTACTCAACCCAGCAACAAAATTTGGCCCAACCCATTTGCATAATTCCAGTGACCCTGGATATAGGACAGAGGTTTAGATGGAGAAGTAGACAGAATAGACCGAGGTCAAATAGGATTAAAGTTCAGCTTCCTGAGAGTGGACCATGGAAGATGCCGGGCCTGGGCAATTTCCCACTTTGCACATGGCTTAAAACGTATCTGCTCTTTTGTGTACTCTTACATGCATTTGGGAATCTTACTCAGAGTTAAATCCCTAATATTTATGAAAAACTCCCCATCACAGGTACCCAAACCGTGCCTGTCACGTGTCCTGCATCCATCCTTGGTACCCAAGCCTGTTATACATGCACCACTATAGAGACAACCATCTCATGTCTTCTGCAAGAACTTATGCCTGCCTATAGGAGATCCGAAAGAAAGGGGATACATCACAGGCGACATTAAAGATGGAAACTCTAACCAACATCTGGGTGCAAAAGCTACTAAATAAATATATATTTTCATCTTTCATCTCTTTCAACCTCCAAGTTTCACTTTATTATGAAACATAACATATTAAAGAATATTGGTTGGAAATGATCCACTTCTCTTCAAATGGCCTGCGAAAGTGTGTTATAAATCAAGAGATGCTTCTGTGGTGCTTTGGGAGGTAGAGTCATGTGTGGGCTTGTGTGGGGTCAGTTATCGAAGATGTCCAAAGTCCTGATCCTTCATTCTTGGATGAACTCCTGTTTCTGACAGTCCATGGATTTGTGGTGGGACTCGGAAGGATGTGAAGAAGCAAGAGGGATTTTACATTTAGAGATTCAGTGTCATTTCACTAAGAAATATATCCTCAGGGAATGTTAAATTGGAAATATCTTTTTTTCACATGGTTTGCATTAGAAAATATTGCGATCAAATTTATTAGCCAACTACTAGAATTTCTTAGATCTGGTTCCATGTCACTTGCCAACAAAATACAAATTCCCTCTTCAGTGATGTTGAGAAATTATTAATAATATTGATCTCATACCAAATTTGTGAAGTGTTGATGAAAGCCTTGATGAATGGGCAGATTTAATTTCTAGAAAGGTCAGGTTGAAGCACTTCAGCATGAATTTAATACCCTTTGAAACATGGTCGTTGAGTCTCCTGTGATAAACAGGGTACAATATTTGTTAAAAAGATGTGTGTGCCTCTTTTCACCTACCTCCTGCCTTGGGTACATCTGACTGATCGTGCCCGACAATGATCAAAGCATCATTAGATCCAGAGACGCCAGACCTCCCTCCCCTCCCTTTGGGCACTTTATATGTATCTAATGTAAATCACCAGGTGTATCGATGACAAACCTCGTTTTTTAAGATGACGCTGTTTATATTGCAGCTTTATGAGTGTCCAATTACTGGAGGAACAGATTGCGGTGCTAAGAGACATCAGTCTTGTAGGAATTAGATACATGGAATGTCTTCTGTGTGACCACCCTACTGAGACTGCAGAAATTACGTATTTAATGAGGTGCAACTACTAATGACCTGCGTAATCAGACTACGAGATAGGAAAGGCGCTGATGGATCGGGCCGTGTGTCTGAAATGAACTTCTGGAGGCTCAATCAATCAATCAATCAGGTTTCTTATAAAGCGAGACTACTCACCCATAAGGGTCTCAAGGCGTTGAGTGGGCGGTGGGTCTACAGTTGAGTCGAAGAGCCAGGCCTTGAGTTCCTTCCTGAATTTTACCATAGGAATACTGGCTGAATATAATTGTCTTGAATCCCATGTTATGAGATAGCAGTCAATAGAGTTTTTAACAATGGAGTAGAGATTCCTATAGCTATAGTTGTACATACATACTGGTATTATGTTAGTCTAATGGTATCTTGAGGTTATGGTCACATAAAAAATCCATATGCCCAATGCATATGAGGGTTATCGAAGTCTCAGGAGCCCTGCAACAGTGTTTGAGGACCGTACCTCGCGTACCTTACTGTATATTTCGCATGTTGCATGTTGAAAAATACGTTCTTGCTCTCTATTGGTAGAAAATGTTCAATAAACCAGAATTAAAGAAGAAGACATACATTACCTTTTCAAAGTTACTAAATTGAAGGCATTTTTTTTTTGCAGCAGTGGCAGCCTTTAGTATTTCTTAAAAGTATTTTAATTAAATTGCATACAAATAAAACAATACTTAAAAGTTGTTTTAGATTACTCAAAGTAATATCTTAAATCCAACATTACTATCCAATACCTGCATTCAGATGATTTTTATATAATATCAGTCCTTCTAAACAGAATAATACCTCCTCAAATTGAAAATGTTATGGTCACCCCAACTTTGATGAAGGAATCCTAAGAAAAGAAAAATTGATTAGCACCAAGTTAATCCATTCAGTATCAGCACTAGGGTTTCAGACTGACCAAAACCGAAGAATCCTTTGGCATGCACATTAATAATAACTCTATTTGTGACATTCATTCAACCATTGAAAAGTTGATGTTAGTCCGGTGGTTTCCAACTGTTAGAAATGGGGTCTCTAGTTGGCATTTGGTTTGCACCCTGTCGAAGTAGAGACCCTCACTCTAGTCAGAGTAAGGGAGTCACACAGCTAAGGAAACCCCTGCTCAGACCCTTGGTAGCATAGCACGAGCAGTCAGGCTTATCTCGGAGGCAATGTGTAAAGTATATACACACACGCCACGTCACACCACACCACACACCACTTTAGAAAAATCGTAAATATTTATCTTAATAAATCAAGACCAAAACGACAAAGATCCAACACACACAAGTCAAAATATCACTTTTAAAACTTTAAGCAAGTTTACTCCATAGAAATTAATGGATGTGTTTGTTTTAGCACAAAGTACCTTAGATGCATCAAAAATCAAGGACTGTGCAAGGAGCAAGGGAGGTGAGGCACCAGAAATGAAAAGCGATGCGTCGGTTCCTTACTACGCAGGGGAAGTGATACTTCGGTTGCTTACTGGTAGAGGAGGTGATGTGTTGGTTCCTTACTGCTAGGCAGGGTAGAAGATGCATGAGTTCCTTACTGGCAGGGGAGGTGGTGCATCGGTTTCCAGACATGAGGGCTACGTTCCTTACTGCGGTGAGGTGTTGAAGAATCGGCGCCCATGGACGATGCGTTAAAAATCCGGCCTTTCTGCTTCGATGTGACAGCAGCGAAGCAGGCGCTGAGTCAATTCCACAGCCGCAAAGCAGTATGCATCAGAGTCCGACCGGGTGCCACGGACATCAGTGATACGGTGGTCTAAACTCACGCTCTGTCAGTTTTTTTTAAGTGATGCAATGGCAAGCTGGGTCCTGCGGTGAAAGTCATGGTTGATGCGTTGCGCGGGAACCATGCTTCGGGGCAGGCAGCAGCGATGCGCAGATCTTTTACAGTGATGCATCGATAAAATAGGCGCTATGAGTTGATGCAGGAATTTTCTCCTTAACATCACCAGGTTATACTTCCAAGGGCCCAGGAACTGGATTTGGCACCACTTGGCAACTCAGGGCTCTTAGCAGAAGAGCCCAGGCACTGGCAGGTGAAGTCTATGATGGCCCTGAGACTTCTTACCAAAAGTCAAGCTCGACTCAAGCCCTTGGTGAACCTTGGAAGCAGGATACAGAAAGCAAAGTCAAGTCTTTTCACTCCCAAGACAGAAGCAGCAAGCAGCAGGCCAGTACAACAAAGAAACAGGCAGAGTGGCAGTCCCTCCTACAGCATCCAACTCTTCTTCCTGGCAGAATGTCGTCAGTCCAAAAGTGTTCTGATTTTAGGGTGACGGAGGTCCAACACTTGTACCCCTTTCTGCCTTTGAAGTAGGTAAACTTCAAAGTAAAGTATTTGTAGTGCACAAGATCCTGCCTTTCCCTGACCTGGCTCCAGACACAATACAAGGGGGTGGAGACAGCATTGTGAGGGGACAGGCACAGCCCTATTCAGGTGTCAGTGACAACTCCTCCCACAACTCTAGCTCAGGAAGGCCCATCAACCTGGTGATGACCCATCAGGATATGCAAAGCACACCTCAGCTCCCTTTATGTGACTGTCTAGAGTGAATGCATAAGAGCCCAACTGTCAGCCAACCCAAACTGACAAGCCAGGTCATCCCTGGACCGGAAACAAGCATCCTGGAACCGGTTTTGGGGCATCACCCCTCATCAGCCATGCTAGCTTGAATCCAGTGGCACAGTGAGCACGGGGTCCATGTCTGAGCATACCTTTCCCACTTAGGGTGACAAAAGCAAAACCAGTCCCAGGATACTTGTTTCCAGGTCCAGGGAGGACCTGGATTGGCAGTTCAGGCTTGACTGTTCCCATGAGGAACAGGGTCAATACTGATTTGCATAAGGCTGGGCCTAAACTGGGGTGGCTTGGTGAGCAAAAGAACAGTGGATTAAACCCAGATCTCTGTGACTGGGGGTGAATGTTTGCATTGTTCAGTATTCCGTCCATCATTTGTTCCTTTAACTTTCTAAAAGTGGCATTTTCAAACACGCAATTTCAAAAACAACTTCACCAAAGCATGTATTTTTAAATTGTGAGTTCAGAGACCCCAAACTCCAAATCTCTAGCTGCTCCCAATGGTAAATTACACTTAAAAGATATTTAATGGCAATCCCCATGTTACCCTTTGGGAAGATAGCCCTTGCAGTAGTGAACAAATAGCAGTATTTCACTATTAGGGCATGTAAAACACACCGGTACAAGTCCTACCTTTTAAATACACAGCACCCTGCCCATGGGGCTTCCTTGGGCCTACCTTAGGGGTTACTTACATGTAGTAAAGGGCCAATACAATTTAGACAGAGAGCATATGCACTTTAGCACTGGTTAGCAGTGGTAAAATGCTCAGAGTCCTAAAGCCAACAAAAAGAGGTCAGAAAAAATAGGAGGAAGAAGGCTAAAGGTTTGGGGATAACCCTGCAAAAGGGGCCTGGTCCAACACCAACCAACCTAGCTCCAAGAGGGTTTGATTCACAAGAGATTTTCAGGATTTATGGAAAATATATATTTGCATAAAATGGCCCTAATTAGAACTAATTTCCATAGTCAGTTGATCTGGCCATCCTGGGCCTACGTTGAACACTCCAGCATTAAAGGCTTTTCACTCCCACCCTGGTTTTAAGAAAAGCATATATTACTTTCAACCCTTTACATGTCAAGGCTGTTCGATGCAGTGAAATATTCATAATGAGCAATTTGATTCAACCAGCGCATTAGGATCAGTGCAATATTTAAAATTACAGCTTTAGCAGCATTAATATCTAATGAATGCTCAATATTGCTCTAATTTCATCAGTGCTGTTCATCACAATTTTCTTCTGCGGCTTTCATGAGTAAATCTAGAACTCCTTCCCAATATTTGGTGACTTTTGGACATATGAAGATCATGTGAGTGACGTCAGCCAAACCTCTCAGACATCTTGGCCACATCCCACCCTTTCCAGCAAAGGAAGATTAATGAATGAAACATAAAATTGTTTGTATATTTAGGGTCATTGACAGCTGCTGGAAGAAGTGGAGCTGGTGACAGCCAAGTGAGACTAACTGGAACTAAAGTTGTTTTGTGCTCTTATGCCAAGATGGCATGGTGTAGCAGTTTGGGCTGGTCTGCTCTTTTTGATGAGTGGAGATGACTAGTTTGCCTATATTTGATTCTCTTCTCTGATCTTACAGAAGAGCTAAAAACGATGGAATGGAATGGAACCCAGAGAAATTCCCAATGTCTGAGACTCTCTAACTAAAGCATTTCTATCCATCTGTCTTGTTTGTTGTCATAACCTAGCTAAAAACCAACTACCAGCCACCAGAATGTCTGAGTTTGAGGATCAAAAGCCTAAGACAACATTTGAAGATGACTTTGATTGGATATAAAAAAGGGCAGGCTGAACACACTTTGAAAGGCAATCCCTGGTCTAACTATGGTGGTTCCTTCAGTGCATAGGGGTGCAGCCCCCACAGCCAGGATGAATGTATGAAAGAGAATCCAGCATTCAATAGCTATCAATGGCACTTTGAGGTCACGTGTTTCAATTGCTGTTTCAGGATACCTTTTAAATAAAGGCAGGGCAAATCACAGCATCTTTGAATTGATATGCAGGTAGGATGTAAGCACATGCCATCTCTTGTGCCACAGCGTAATGATGCCAAGATGCACAGTTGACCACTCCAGATACTCATGGACGTGCCAGAGTCCTCTTCATATTTTCAAAGAACAGAGGTTCTCATTTGTTATACAATTATTAAAAGAATAAAATGGTTCTACATGCAGCAATGGATGTATATAGGTATTGCATTCACAATTAAATGTACAACAGAGAAATAAAGCCAATTAGAAGAAAAAGCCATCACTCAGTGTAATCACTGTGGCTTTTTATGACGTGTATCAAACAAGTGCACAGTCCCCCATGTGAAGAAAGGAACCACCATATCTAAATAATGCACCATACATACATTCATATACAACAAAGAAAAAGACAACGTAAAAGAATGTGTTCCGTAAACAACAAACAACCATGTACATCAATACAATTTAGGAATTTTTATAAATCCACGCCTTTTCCTGAATGAGGCTCAGAAGTTTCTTTGATTGTTAAATGTCAACGACGTTTCAACTGTGTAACGGATAAAGGGTCTCATCAGGACCAACAATTGTAGTGACTGCTTGCTATGTCGCCTTCAGTATTGCACAGAGTTTGAATCCGTCAAAAACACCCAGGGTGCAGAGAAGCAAGGAAGTTACTTAATCGGGGAGCCCGAAGACGGGGTCCCTGAGGTGTTAAACATGGACCAAGGACCATAATAGGTCAAAATTAGGAAGCCCGGAAAAAAATCTACAGTTAACTAGGTATCAGAAAAATAGTGGGAAAGCCAATATTTTCTCCACTCACGCAGCCCTTCTGTGAGTCGCAGTCATCGGCTGTGCCACCGGTGTCTCAGTCAGTGCCCTGGGTGCTTTTTACAGATTCAAACTCTATGTGCAATACTGAAGGCGGCTTAGCAAGATGTCCCTATAATTATTGGTTCTGATGGGACCCTACATCCGTTGCAGGGTCGAAACGTTGTCGACATTGAACAATCAAACAAACCAACTTCTAAGCCTCATTCAGAAAAAGTTGTGGATTTATTAGAATCCCTAAATTGTATTGATGTACATGGTTGTTTGTTGTTTACGGAACACATATTTTTAAGTTGTCTTTTTCTTTGTTGTATAAGTATGTATGTACTGTGCATTATTTAGGCATGTTGGTTCCTTTCTTCAGATGAGACACTGTGCACTTGTTTGATATACATTATGAAAAGTCACAATGATTACATTGAGTGATGTTCTTTCCTATAATTGGCTTTATATTTTGTTTGTAAAATTAATTGTGAACGCAATACCTGTAAACAGTCATTGTTGCATTTAGAACCACTTTATTCTTTAAGCATTTGTATCACTAATGAGAACCTCTCTTCTTTGCAAGCACTTTATGCCCTGGTCGTCACTGAATACGCGCTGCCCTTGTTTTCTCAAGAAGAGTGCTCTTCAAAGCACAGGAACTGAAGTGTGGCATATTGTTACTAACATTCAGACAACACAGACCAGTACCTTCACGTGGCATATACTAGGAATCCCTCTGATCTCTGTCCTGTAAAAATAGCACGGATCAGCCACAATCCAGTCATTGTGTTGCAAGAGGGTCTCGTGTATCAAGTTGACACAACAAAGAAACAAAGGAAAGGTAGGAAACAACTCTTAGTCCCATGGCCGCTCTGAAAAGCGTCCTACAAAGGCCTCATTATACCCGTATAGGAGCACACTTTGGGGTACAGAAGACGGCCAGGCAGATCCCGATGCACGTTCTTTAGCCAGAGGTGAGCACAGATGTCTCTAGGCAATGTGTCGCCTTATAAGATTTGCCAGAGATGTGGCCCATAGAACATCCTGAAAGCTCCATTACTGCCTCTTCCCGCCATCAACATTCACACTGACAGTACACTGTATATTCGGTGCAACCCTTTGAAATGTCCAAAAAATGGTATAAAAATATATTGCTACTTAAGGACTTTGTTACCAAATTCACATGAAGCTTAAGTTTTTTGGGAAAGTTCCCACATCAGTGCTTATAAACATGATTCTCCAATGGTTGCTCGCATTTCCTTGGGAGAGCCTGCCAGACCGAGGGATCAGGTTCATCTCAAGAGCTATGAAATGAAATTCACTATTTCCTCAAAACTAATATGCACCACTCCGAAAGATGCCTGATGAAAAGATTCATCTGGTCTTTGAGGGCTCTTTAAAGATGTTTTTGATATTTAATCATGGCCTCTGGAATGTGCAGCTAACTGGGACCTTAAATGCTGTAAGGAAAATCCCACAAGATTCCACGTACTTACGCCCTTTTGAGTTTATGTAAGGCAGGCGCACCATCAGTGTCCCAGATTTGTTGAATGAAGCATGGGAAAAGCAAGCATCAAACATTGATCATAACTGTTCTTTTGTCAGGTTACAAGAAGAAAAAAATGGGGAAAGTCGGTTCCCTTATCTGAGGACCTAAGTAGACCAAACAAGCAAATCAAAAATGATGTTATGACCTGGAAGGCCAATTACAATAGTTTCAAATTCGAATCAAAGTGAAGGTCTTCCCACAGTGCTCCATGAGAGATCTTCTGGGCCGATAGAAGGACCAGAAATGTTGGTTGACTAGTGAATGCATGTTACCAATGCCTAGAAAAGCCATCAGATGTTCTACATTAACCACCTCAATAAATACATAGAAATTCCAATTACATTAGCATTGTCTTTTATCGAACAGAGTTAACACTCTAAATGTCTACTGTAAATGTGACCGAGCACCCATAACCTCATTGACACGTTCTCCTGGTCTATCCCTAAAAATGCTGAGATGCAGTTTTGTGATAACTTATGCACTGAGTTCGTCTCAGAATCACCCGGCTGGTGTCTAAAGTTCTCTCATATACGCATGCCGAAGGGTGTTGCTGTACTGTAGCTGCCTTAGGAATCGCCCTTAGCAGAAGATGAACAGCTGCCGCCAGAAGTTAGGAACATTGTAAGGGATAACATCATAGAAGCGTCCACAAGTGAATGGAATTCTTCTTTTGTTTTAGATTTTGCATAGATTTCTGAAATCTTAATGCAATTGTAAACTTTGATTGTTACCCCAAGACAAGGACTAATGTTCTGGTGGGAAATTTGGAAAAACCTGTTACCTCTCCACCATAGACCTGATGAAGGGAAAAGGCTGAAAGAAGAAGCATTCTCTGTTCCTAAATGCCTAAATGCCTCTCCCCTTGAGGCCGTGCCGTTGAGCTTGCATGGAGGTCAGGCCACGTTATATTAACTGATGTGCAATGTCTTCAGTAGCACGTGGCAGCACACTTTAAAGACTGCGGTGATAGACGTGAAGGATCAACTTCAGCAGCAGGAGAAGTTGTGATGAAGATTTCATGATGGCTATTAAAGGAGTCCACCGATACCCCCACTTGACTCGCCGCACCCCAAGCTGCAGCTGACAAAGGGCAGGTAGAGATCTGGAACCAGAACAGCAAGTGAGGAAGCGCATGAGGCAAGGTAAGCAAACAACTTGTGATTCAGCAAGAGGACAGCTCAAAACAAAACAGGGTTTATATGAATGATGAATAATCCAAACACCGATAGAATAGTAAAGCAAATATTAGAGAGACAAGAATGACATTATCATCTGCAAATTGTTGAAGCCATCTATTCCAGCCGCCCCAAGTATGCGTGTCTCGTTGGAAGGAGTCTTTCAACGTCTATATTGACTTTTGTTCTCACTCTCCTTGGCAGATTATCTCCCCTTTCAGGGAAAGGCTGGTGGATGATGTACAGTGGAATGGATCCCTTCGCTCACACCCAAACACGACCTTGGCTCATGTCCCTCCCTGCCAACACAACATATGGATGGCTCACATATGAGCAGACAAAAAGCATGATGCTGGTATTAGAGTGCCGGGTGGCACCGGCCTCGATGCTTGTTGGTCTGGGTCATCCTAGGCAGGAGGATACAGGACATGGCAGACTTCGGGTGTGCAGCGGGCACGTGTGGAGAAGGTGGGAGGCCACCGCAGACGACTTTCTTTTGTAAACGGAGGATGCCTTATTTTGATCTTCACAGTGGCCTTCCTTTGCTCCACCTCTTGACACATAGCGCTAGTTTCACCTCCTGCCAGGCAGGACCAGTACAACCCTGGGGCTTGGGCGGTGACTTCTAGAGTAGAATCAGGTCTGACGGAGGAGGGGATGGGCCCCTAAGTAGGAAGCCCTGCTGAGCTCTGGTTGTTTTTCCAGACCATACTCGGGGCTTAAAATGAAATACTTTTTAGAGTACTTGTTTGCTCCTGAGAAGTGCCGGTACTCTCCCATTAAATGTATTGCAGCAGTACCGATTAAATTGTCACTACTCTCCATTTCACATTAAAGACGTGCACGTACTCAGTACCGGACAGTATCCACCCACATAAAGGACTGACCATACTGTGAAATACTGCAGTCCTGGAGAACACTGACTGTAACTGACCTTTTAGGGCCCTTTTAGTATTGGACCGCCCATGAAGTAAATCTTCTCTTCACAAAGCCTGATTCTTGCCTTCTGTTGAGTCAAGTTCATCCTTTGTCCAAGAGGTCCCTCATACTCATCACTTAAAGTGGTCCACCACCTCTAGACATTGTCGTATTCTCTACCTGAGCTGCGCAACCTAAACGGTTGCATTGTTTCTTTGTTCCCCAGGCAGAGCCCACCATGGACTTAGGCAGGCATATCTCTAAAGATGCAATAGTTTGTTTTCAGATGCGAGTCTGAGTTGCGCATCATTTTAAAGGCGTCTCTACAAATTATCTTGTAATGACTTGAGTCTCAGTAGAGGGTTTTCGTCGCCGTGGTAATGAGAACCAGCTAAATGCGGCGATGCTACGTAGGCTGAAGCGCCGCTCCCTAATTGAAACGTAATTGTTTGCTGAACATCTCAAACCAGAAGGGAAAATGACTATTATCTGGCCTGTCTGTGGCAGCACCTGTGAGGGGCAGCCCCTTCTCATACAGGGGGCCGAATAGAAGGAGAATGGGCGCATTATCGCCGACGATACATAAACAGAAAGCTATTACCGCGGAACTGTCAACTGGAACCGGATCGAGGAAACGGGAGGCGGCGGGGAGCGAAATTATATGGAAATGACTTCGAGAGCGTACGCCTGAATGTTGTTGCCATCCTGTTGCAAAGGCCCACGCTACGGAATTTTCCTGTCTCTTGTGTATTTGCTGAATGTATTTTTTTTCGTAAATGACAATTGGGTGTCCCTGGCAGGTAGTGAAGTCGGGAAAGTGCTGCATCCAATTAGCTTGCCTGCAGCCCGCTTTCTTATTACTTTCTCGTTGTGCTTCACCGTGTAATTTGCATCTGGTGAGACGCACCGGAAGCGATCCCCAGGACAAGTTACCACAAAATAACCAACCAAACACCATGAAACCTTGGACTTCTATGCAGGGCCACTGGAATTATGCAATTCTGCGGCTGTGTTTTTTTTTGTGCATACTTATGGACTTGCCGCATTTGCCACATAATCCTTCATCTGCTGCATAATCTGCAGATTTTAACAGCAACAAAAAAATAGTTTCTACCTCAAACGGATCAAAAGTTACTAAAAACGCGGTGATGTGTTCACACGCAGTGGAAGGTCCCTAGCAAAGGTTAACTGAGTCATCTTTGATTTACTTATTTCTACATTTAATTGTTAAACAGATACTAATGAGGTCAAATCTTTGCCCAGACAGTATTACCATGTGTAAAAAGAACAAAATAATGAATGAGTGCTATCACAAAATGTGCCGCAATAGACCGCATAATTTGCCTTTTCTTGCTGCATAATTTAGTCAACCCTCCCGCATATTTTGTTGCTCCCCTGCTGCATAATTCCAGTGACCCTGCTTATATGAAAGAATTCTCAGTCTGTATTTATTCACAAATCAAACACAAACTGGACTGGCGAAAACACACAGTATGCATCACAACAGCATTTACAATATTTACATCCTTTGTTGACATCTTGATGCTAAACACAGCAGCTAGACATTTAAATTCCTTAACTCAACCTTCCCTCTGTCAAAATGGACTCATGGTTGAACATTCCTTGCCTCCACCAGCTCTGCTCACATCAGGGTTCCCCTCTACACTCAGCTTCCCATGCCGACTCGTAGGGACCCAGAGACGTTTTAAGGCATGGGCAAAGTGGTCTCTGGCCGAGGACCCCAGCCTTTCAGAGCTTCCTTATAGAGCCAGCTCTGTTCTGCAGAGTCTTGCCCTGATGGCCTTGGATAATTGTTAAACAGATTGTTGCAAATAGCATTTTCCTTTAATTTATTTTTCATGTGATTGTGTGATTTTGCAGACAAATGTGTTTGTTTCATGTAACATCCATAAAAAAAGTTTCTTTTAGATCCAAACATAATCTCATATATGAGAAATTGGAGGGTATCACAGAGATTATTTGCAGTAATATTATTGAACACATATCAGTATTCCTGAATATTAGATGTAAACACATTTAGAATTTAGACCAGTGTCCAATGCACTGTCAGTGACCTGCCCAAAGAGGGCATGAAAGAGCAGAAACTGGATCAGAAATGTAAAGCTGATATGAACAGGGGCCCCTAAATACGTTTGGCCCAGGGCACCCAAAATCCTGTAGGTACCTTCTCTGCATTCCCAAAACAGGGAACAGTGCTAGCTCAGATGCTGAACCCAAGCCATGCCTTGCGAACCCCTTTCACCCTCTGGGAGGTGTGCCTGGGCAACCAGGCCAAACTTGACCTCCTCATTTTACAGGGCACGTTGTGGAGGACCAAGGTATCTCCCCAGCCCCTCTTACCTAGTACTCTATGGCCCACACTTGGGGTTAAACAACCAGGTCCCAGGCGGCTTGTCCTAACTTGAGGCAGGATGCAAAGCATTCTACCTGTCATGTGGCCAACCACAAGTCCACCCCCCCCCACCCCTTCAGAATAAGCATGACAACAATATTGCAACTTTCTCACTGGAACTGAAAAAGAAGGAACATCTCACCCTCCCCTGTTATTCAAGGGTCGGATGGTAGGGGCAACAAAATCCGGGCAGGCAGTGCCTGACAGGGGCAGGAGGCAGCTGAGGGAAGAGAGAGCATGCTTACCCTTGAGTCCAAGGTTTAAATTAACCAGGTGACTCTGCCTCTGGCCAAATTCCACCCCTGTAGGACCCCTGGACTCTGGGTCGGGAGAACCCACCAACGTGGGCTCCTGCTGCTGATCTCACCTAAAGTTTAAAAATGCCCCTCAGCTATTGCCGTTGGGCTCATCTCACTCCCCACCAGATAGGCCCCGTCCTATCCTCAGCGCATCCCATTCGGGGTGCGCGCTGAGCTGCTTGGCTATCATCGATGTTTTTCCTACTTTTCCATGATTATATTTAATTTCTTTGAGTTTTCTTAAAGAAGAGGATGCGTATTCTGAGCTATATTGCCATATTGCAATTTTCCAAGTTTGTTGGGATATCAGGCCTGATGCAAAAACAGGATTGGCAAAGCAAATTGGTTTGCTCCAGCCGCCAGCCTTTTGGCTTTGTCAGTAATTGTTTTGCTTTGTCATGGTTTTTTCAAAACTTTATTGCTAGGGAACCTAGGGAGTCCTAAATAGTAAAAAAAAAAAAAAAATGACTAAACAGAAATTTTTTGGGATCTGAAAAGCAACCATTACCATAATATTCACTGACTCTTAAGGGAACTACTTTGTGCATGGGTGTGCTCTTTGTGAAATGAAAGAATTCTGTCACTCGCAATGAAGTTAGACAATAGCTGAAGTGGGATGACCCATTGCCCCTTGCCGTGTGCTGTTATACATGAATATGAATGACACAATAACCAACCAATGGATGAAGAGGACAGGACTGGCTGAAAACCCCTATAAGTAGCGGTGTCATTTACCGTCATGTATTTACACAAAATCTGGGAGAATTTAATGTAATTTTGTGAAATACAAGTCTGGGATTTAGTGCTAAATTTGAGTGCGAAATGCATCCTTGGGTCGATTTTGGATGTGAGGGCGCCTTTCATGCTTAAAAAAGAGGGGCCTCTTCCTGCACCTAAAAAATCACCCCTGCAGCGCAGGCACCCTTGCAACATGGCGTAAGGGTGCCTGCGCTGGCGCTTGGCAGATTTTTTTAGTGCCAGCGCTAGGGAAAACACAGGGGTGTGCCATATTTTCGTAAGTACGGTGCCGGAGCATGGCGTTGCCAAATTTGGAGTAACACCGCGCTCTGGCATTTTCTTGTAAATATCCCCCAAAATGTCTTGGCTAACGCCAGACCTACAAAGGATCTTTGGACTAAGGGCAATTTTAAACTTGGGGTTTATGCTTCTTCTTACATTGGCTGTGAACTGTGCAGATCAAGCATCTGTGGGAATGGTCACACACCGGGCAACAATTTTGCAGCTTTCGTTCAGCGACTGTAATCACTTACAGCATTAGAGTACCACAGGCGGTGAAAAAATTACGATTTTGACCGACAGGTTACCTTTTGACATCCATCATCCACGCAGGACTGGCTGCCATTTTCCTCTATACGAGAGCGGCAGAGTACTCGGAAAAAGCTGTTAAAGGTATTCCATTTTGATGCTGTGGCCAGAAGCTCCCTGAGCTGAGTGAATGTGTGAGCAGCCTTATCCAGCACAACACTGTGAGGTCAATCGCCTCTAGGCACTTCCTGCCTGAGCAGAATATTCTAGCTTCTTTAGAACAAAATTGATGCTCAGTACTCCTAAATATAGCGCTATTGTGAATTGAGGCATGGAGAGATAAGTGATTTGACTAGGATCACACATGGACAAAACCACAAAATTAGACGCCGTATATCCTGGTGTCAAAATTGACAGCTTATCGACTAGACTCTTATAGGGAACAAATATTTTAATAGAAACAGATTTGATTGCATAAAACATATTCTTTGAAAAGTTCATTCGTCTCTTCTTGAAATGCTGTTCTTAGTGGTGAAAAGTAGTGTTAGGTTTTATTCTGCCTATATGAAGCAGAACGTAATATTTAGTCATTAGAGCCCTGCACACTTCTTATCAAACACTGTGAAGGAGGCTGCAGTCTTGTTTTATTGACCATTTACTCTAGCCAGGCATTTTCACCAAAATAGAGGCAAGGTGTTGCTTAAGCTTAGGTCACTCAGCAGCCCCTGGATATTAATACCGTGGTGCCCTGGAGAGTAAGTGCTGGTTACTAATCTATATAGGTTGTTTCACATACACAAAAGACTGTATCTGACCTGTAAGCAGCGCCACATTTCAACCTAGTAATCGAGTAAAGCAACAAAGATAAGAAGTTTAGGGAAATTTAAGAAAAAAAATGGAAGTGCATCTTCCAGGCCAAATGGACAACTGTTTGGTCGCATTGCTGGACATGTGCTATTAACCTTCCTCCATTTTGTTGAAATGTGTTACGTTTTACAATTGTGGCTGGTTGTGGATGGTAGCTATGGCCCTCGCGCCTCAACAGCGCCTTCTATAAAGTGCATATGCTGTTTGCAGCGGTGGCCACTGCTCTACATTGCTTCCAAGAAACCCCATGTCAGTGTGGCATCCTCAGCCAGTCCTAACTATGTAGTCATCAGCGCTGTGCATGCTGGGGCTCTCAGACCCGTTTTTATCATGTGAAACTAAAATTTTTAAAATGCAGATTGCAGCCATCGAGGAGGCATGTATTTGCTGAACGTGTCAGACGTGACCTGTTGCAGTAGGTGTGCTTAGGAGCAGGAGCGGCTCACACAGGTAAGAGCGGTGTGACGGGGCGGGGCGGGGCTTGGGGTGGTGGAAGTCGACAGACGACGGGATAAGTAATATTAAATAAATAAAACCACTGACTTTGCGCTCGCTGCATCGGCGATGCGGCGAGCGCAAAGTAAGTGGTTTTATTTATTTATTTAATATTACTTAGCCCGTTGTCTGTCAACTTTTACCCCGCCACCCGCCCCGCCTCACCATCCCACCGCTCTTACCTGTGCGAGCTACCACTGTTTAGGAGTGCCTTGGTTCACTCACAGCTCTGCACCAAGCTGGCGTGATTGTGGCTTGCCCATCAGAAGCGGTAGAACATTTGTGTGAGCGGGCGTACCTTCTACTGGTGTTTGCAGATCTGCATACCCTTGCACCTGGGTCCAGAGACAGTGCTATGGAGATAGATCACGCCAGATAAAGGTGCTTTTTTGCTTCCTGGAGCTTCTCCTATGAGCTGTTCTTCCAGTAGGCTCTGACATTTTCTGACCAGCGGCTATGATTGGGTATCATATGCCCTGGAGTCTGACATCATAACATCATTAGCGGTGGGCGGAATGTTTCATTCCACCCCTGGAATTGCAGATTTTGGTGACTCTCCATTACTCTTGCAACACAGAGTTCCGGCCAAATTCTGCCAATCGCCGCATGACGGAATTTTTTCCCACAATGCTCCAAAAATGTGATTGAGATTTGGTGTACCCTAGTGCCATTTTCTAACGTGGGCAGTCTCGAGAGGTCATGGTCGGAGGGCTGCTTCTCGAGTAGATTTGCTGCCACTTGAGTTGATGTTCTACTCGAGTGGCAGCAAAATCAACTCGAATGGCTGCGCGCTCCTGCGCACTACATGGTGTCGTTCATGCAGATTTTTCAGTGCTACTTGCGCTACTGGCACTAAATTGTAGCCCGAGCAGCACAACATGCAGTTTTTCCACCCATTGGTAAAAATATGCAGAATCCCGCTGAGTTTTTATGTAACTTCATGGAATTCCACAGACTGATACGCTGCAGGTTCCGTCCACCCCTAAACATCATACGTCGCACAGATACTGAATTTTCCACATACACTTTACATCATTCTGCAAATATCATACCTTATTTTGGCTGAAAAGGCACACGAGCCTTCCACAGATTCAGAACACTCTTTTCGAAAACTCACATCCAGGCAATATTTCTCCAGACCCTGTAATTGTCTTCCAGTGGAGCTGCACACATTTGTCCAGCCTAGAGAACACTTTAACAGAGTCTTCTACCAGAGATAGTGCCTCGATGCTCTGACACTTCCAGACCTTCATCTACAGGGTATTTATGTGGTCAGCTTGAGGTATTTTCTGTAGAGCAAATATTAAAAACGATTCTATCTTTACGGCAAATGGAACTGCCTCATTGTGTATGATTGTACTATGCAATACTAAAGGCTAGGAATATCACAATACACTAATATCGTGGCCTAAATATATCGAGGGATAAGTTGTCGAAAGGTTAGTGCATATGTATATATATTTATGGTACATAAAAGTTGAATTAGGTATAGAAAATCTATGTATACGTCCCTTTTGCTATTTTGTGCTTCCATATTGTGTCCACAATATTTGGTTCCATTGAGATTCCTGCTTCGATATTCCAAGGGCGCACCCTTATGCATGGATGCGTCCTCCCGTAGCACATTCTAATAGGGCAGCATTGAATGCAAAACACTCATGGAATCATTTGGACTAATTTAGTAAGACAATAGATAAGAAATAAACAACAAACAGCCCAGGTAGCACTTGAATTGGGTGCTCTCATGTGTTTGCATACAGTTTTACAGATCAGGGCCAAACCTAAAGGTTAACACTCACAAGTGGTACTTCAGTCCACTTATCTACAACTGTCTACTCAGTTTGGATAATAAATGAGCCTTTATCTTCTAGTTTCAGTATTCTGATCCCATCCGCCAAACGAGACAGGTATGTAGGTGGACAACATTAGTTGCTCATCTCAGCCTGACTCTCGTTGGATGTGCTAAGCCTGTGTGGCTTTAGGGCACACTCCAGCATGAAAACCACCAATGAATTGTCTTGTGCCTCAGTGGTGGAGGTGGGCAAGTCAATAAATTAACAGGAAGAGCCAGGCCATAGCTGAGCCAAGTGTCGGCTGCAGCTCCAAGAGCCCGTGCATGAGCCGAGAAATGAAAATATTTGGAATGTAAATCATGCAACAAACATCATGTTAGAATATAATAAGGTATGTTCAAAGTTCCAAAAAGGGTATTTATTTCACAGAATTGCTTAACCTTAGAACATCATATTATATCTTTGCACTGAGAATTATTTATTAAAAGCAAGAGTTTTTAAACATGAACTGAGAAACATTCCTGCCCTCACCATAATGACAGTGTCATTAATAAACTAAGAGGCAAGACAGATGTCTTGGCCTATATGTGGCCTCGATTCTTATAATACAAGGGATCCTGGGATCCCTCTATGAAAGGCCGTCTCTAATTTCCTTATTATAAACTGGTGAGGCTCCTAAACACCTATGATAAAGAAAGGTTGCAGCTGATCAACTGTAATAACATATTACAGTTGAATTCTGACGTTACAACGCCTACTAATAGAGCCAACAGCCAAAGGAGAAAAGCAGGTCACAGAGCAGTTTCAGAAACAACAATCATTGGTAAAGCCAATAGGTCTCACCTGTGAATGCGCTATTAGCTTTGGCAATCGGATGGGGTGGGCAACAGGGGAGGGCGAAAGGGGGGGGGATAATGCGAATGTTAAAAAAAAGAACAGGCCACTTCTAGCACTTTTTTTCCCTTCTGTCAATAGGGAGATCTGCTGGGAAGTGCAGGTATAGAGGAAAGCTAGGCAGTATCTGCTCATGGGCGACTGGTGTTAAAGGGTGTGAGGGGCATCGACCTCCCACCCTTGGGGGAAAAGGAAAAGGTGAAAAAAAAGGAGACTGAGCAGCTGAAAATAAATTGCTGTTGCTGCTCTGTGATGAACCACCAGTGTGAATCCCTGTTTTTCTCTGGGGGAAAAGGGGTCAGGGGAATGTAACGTGAGGCCGTCTCAGTATTGCATATGTATTGGCAGGTCGAAGTATTCCTCGCCCTAGAAGCATAAGCCAGGCCTGTGACGACAAACTGGGGGGGGGGAGGGGGCGTGGTGGGTTTTCATTTTCACATATGAGCATCCCTTTCTGGCGTTATGTACATGGCTGAGGGAGGGATTAAAACAGTGCCATTAAACAAAATGGGACAGGGCAAACCTTTGCTAATAACAAAGGAGTGGGTGTGTCGCTGATCTCTTTCTCCTCCTTTGCTTCTCAGCAACTGCTGCCATTGGTCAGGACTCGAATGCGATTGGTGGACTGGGGCAAGAGAAGGGACCCAGCAGAGCTTCTTTCAAGATTCATTTAACTGGGAAGTAGTTTATATTGACTTTTTTCCAGTGCAGGTTCGTCTTTAAAACCACTCTTTTTGTTGCAACTAGTCATCTGAACTCTGATAACTTAAATTAGCATTACAGCTCTGTGCAATGCCGGTGTCGGGGCTCTGCTGGGTGTTTTTGATTAGGGAGACAGTGCAGAACTCAAAGGATCAAGTCCACGGCCACACACAGAGAAATCTGCAGGATTTATTTATTATTCTGCCTGCCTGGCCCGGTACATCAAGCAAGTTTTGTTTCTGCAGTGACATGCTGCCTGGGCCAGCATTGCTCAGGACTGTCTCCACCTACTATTCGCAGCCTGAACCAGCAGCCACTACAGATGATGGACTCTGAGTCCACAGTGGCATCACGTGCAGGGACTTCACACCCCAAACCTCAACTTCACCGTAGGTTTGTCCTCTCTCTTCCATTCCATGTTGGATGCATATAAGAACAATTTCCCCTGGAACACCAACACACTGATAAAGATTTAGTGTGGACCATCATTGAGAAAGTGAAGGGGGGTCTTGATCTACCGAGGAGATTACTACTAAAAGAATAGAGATGGTTGTATACCCTTAAAACCCACGAACGCGGGTTAAATGACTCCATCCCGTGGGGCCAACTAGGTAGAGTATGAGGTTCACGGAGTACGATAACTATCTCAGTGTATGGGGTCAGATCGCTTTTATAAGAACACCACAGAGGTGGGACCTGTTAGGAACACCAGGGCGGCACACGCAGCCACTGACCCCCCTGTATTTACACACTCATGAACTATTCATGCCTTTGACCTGAGTGCCAGTGACTGTTCCCATATGTAGAAACACTGAGGGCTGGGATGCATCACCCCCTTACTAGCCCTTGTGGCTCAGGGTAATCTGTGCAACCGAGGAAGACACGGTTTAATCTTTTTAACCAGATTCAATCATGTTATTTACCTTAATGCAAGCACCTGGACGCAGAAATTGAAATACTGAGGGTTGAGATGCATCACCCCCTTATTAGCTTGTATGGTTTAGGGTAATCTCCATGACCGAGGGAGATACGGTATCTTTTACGATACATTTGTATTAAATATACACGTTTAATTCCTCCTGTTTCATGTCTCTTGGGTGGTTATTACAACTTCTTTTACATTATATACTTTTTTTACACTCACAGTAGATTACCGCATTACTGGGCTGCCCCACACTGTTCCCGGTGTGAATAAAGTTTGTGATATTCGGTTTTTGAAAAAATACCGGATGTCGGTGAGGTAACACCGAATAAAGAACCACATCTCCCACGATACCCTGGGAGCCTGGTAGTTCTTTTTCGGAACACCGGACATGACGCAATAGATATGCGCCGAGCAATCACGATTGGAATCACCTGCTGAGGCGGGTCCCATTCCGTGTTTCCTTGAAATAGACCGCGGTTCCAACCCACCGGCACTCACGCCGGGAGTTGCAGAACCAAATAGGTGTCGCCTCGGGGCCAGGATCCTTGATGACGTAAGTTTCTTCAACAGACACAGAATGCGGTACAATGGTTTTTAATGAGATGCTTACGTCCATGGGCTTTTGATATCATAACGGCTCTTATGGCGACTCTTCCCTAGTGTTTGACTACAGGACTTCCCCGTTTGCTCTGCACTCGTGGGACGTGCGCTGTCTGCCGAAACTGGGTAACAATCACAGCCTCTCTCTTTTTTACTCGATCATACACATTGGGCTGGATTCCTATACCTACTATAAGGGGTGCCCCACACCGTGATACCTAAGCCATTTCACCTAGTATGATGAGATGCGGTGTCTATATCTGATTAGATGACGTGAACAACTTTTAAAACTCTCACAAACAACCCCCGAGGGGGCTGTCGCGTCGCGCGGCTTACAGAACACCAAGGACGCGGCAGGGTGAGCAGCATCAACTCTTTATTCTTTGTACAATTGCGATCCCCCGGATCTGACCTCTCGCCTCGAGGTCCTGCAGGCAAGTGAGTTCATCCCCCCGCCCCTGACCGGATGTAGTGTCCGGTGTCCCCTGTTCCCCTTTGACCCTGAGCCCCAGGGTCTTAGTGCCACCCTGTGGGCACGACATCTCCCCCTTTGTTGCAAACAAAAGTTTCTTGCCACTTGTCCTGTCGACCCGTGATGGTGATATGAGAGAGAGAGAGAGAGAGAGAGAGAGAGAGAGAGAGAGAGAGAGAGAGAGAGAGAGAGAGAGAGAGAGAGAGAGAGAGAGAGAGAGAGAGAGAGAGAGAGAGAGAGAGAGAGAGAGAGAGAGAGAGAGAGAGAGAGAGAGAGAGAGAGAGAGAGAGAGAGAGATATATATATATATATATATATATATATATATATCTCTGTGAACTGGTGGTCTCTTTACATCTCTTCGATTAGTCTCTTGGTCTTTTTACACTCCCTCTTTGGTCGCTGTTCTCCGACAACTGGTGATGTATCTTCCTGCCAAATCTCTCTGGTCAGTTCCTTCTTTGGCATGTCTCCTTCTTCTTCCGTTTTCACCTCCTTGAAGTGGGAGCTGTTTCTTGTGACCTGGTGCTGGCCGGCGGTAGCTGTAATCATGGGCCCGTTCACTTTCACCACCTTCAGCGGATCCTTTGCGAACGCGCTGTCTGACTTCCTCACCTGCCGTTGTTTTACGAGCACCATGTCTCCTTCCTCTAGCTCGTGAGGCGTTGCACGTCTTCTTTGATCAGCGTATTCTTTCATTTTTGCTTTCTGTCCCATATCTCTGATGACGACGTCCTCCTGGTCTGTTTTTTTTTCTTTTGTCTGCGGCAGTCTTGTCCTGCTCACTCGCCCTAGTACCAGTTCAGCGGGGCATCTCCCCGTGGAGCTGTGTGGTGTGTTCCGATAGTCCCTCAGTACCTGGCACAGGGCTTGTCCGATCGATACTTGTGTTAGCTTTGCTCTTTGCACCGCCTTTTTGATGGTCCCCATGAACCGCTCAGCCATCCCATTTGCTTGTGGCCACAGTGGCGTTATTCGTCTGTGATTTATGCCTAGGTACGCCATGAACCTTTTGAATTCCTCCCCTGAGAATGGTGGTCCATTGTCTGTTTTCAATGTCTGTGGCGAGCCCCATGCAGCAAAAATGTCGTCCAACACTGGTAGCGTAGCGTTTGCCGACGTTGATGACACTGGCGTTACTAAGGGGAATCTTGAGTATTCGTCTATCACGACCAGAAAATAGCTTCCTGTTTCTAATGGCCCGTAGAAATCTGCTGCCAGCTCGGTCCACACCGCCTGTGGTAGCGGGGACATTTGCAATGGTTCTGGTTTGGACGGTGGTCCTATTATTTGACATACGTGGCACTTTGTCACCATCTTTTCCACCATGCTGTCAAGTCCCGGGAACCACACTTTTTCTCGCAGCATCTTTTTGTCGCTACCATGCCCCGGTGTGACTCGTGTGCCAACTCCACTGTTCTCAGTCTTAACGTTTGGGGCATCACTATTCTTGTGCCCCTCATTATTGTTCCGTTTTCGCATTCTGACAGTTCCTCATTTATTCTTTTCAGTGCCAGCAGTTCTTCTTTGTCTATTCCTCTTCCTACGTGCATGTTGTTGTTTACATGCCTCCATCGTTGCGCCCTGTTGATCCTCATTGCCTCCTGCATGGTGGCGTCCTGTTTCGTTTCTTTATTTAGTTCACTCTCTGTTATTGTTGCCGGTGTGCTTAGTTTCAGTGCGAAGTTCAGGTACTCTTCTGCCATTGTGGTTGCTTGAGAGTTTTGTGGCAGGGGGTGCCTTGACACATAGTCTGCTGGGTTTTGCTCTTTTCCTGGCTTGTGAATGATTTTGAAATTGTAGTCCATCAGTCTGATTCCCCACCTTTCTATTCTTGGCGGTATCTTTGCATTCGGGTTGCCATATATTGTTATCAGGGCCTGATGGTCAGTCACGATTGTGAATGGTTTCCCGTATACGAACATGTGGTAATGTTCACAGGCCCATACTACTGCTAGACTCTCCTTTTCTGGTTGTGAATATCCTTTCTCGACGTCTGTCAGGCTCTTGCTCCCATACGCAACGATGTGTCTTGGGGAGTCTCTCCCCGGTTGATGTTGTGCTAGAATTGCTCCCAAGCCCACGGGGCTTGCATCCACTGTCAGCTCTGTACATAATTCCGGGTCAAAGTAGGCCAGATGATCCACTGCTGTCACTGCCTTTCTTATCTCTTCAAACCCTTTGTCACACTCGCTGGTCCATTGAAACTTGTGTCCTTGTTTCGTCAGCTCTCTCAGTGGCGCGCTGACAGTGGCGAAGTCCTTAATGTAGCGTGCGCAGTAACTTGCCAACCCCAGAAATGACCTCACTTCTGCCACATCAGTCGGTTTCTTTGCTTTTTCCAGTGTTTCTACCTTGCTGCGGTCTGGCCGCATTCCTTTTTGGAAAAGATGTGACCGAAAAACACTAGCTCATTCCGCCCCAGTTCGCACTTTTCTTCATTTAACGTTAGGCCTGCTTCTTCTAGATGTGAGCATACCTCTCTTAACGCCGTGTCATGTTCTTCGTCTGACTTGCCGAACACCAGGATATCGTCACTGTAATTTAGGCTGTTCTTGACCGGTCTGATGACTTGACGAATTGTCTCCTGAAATATTTCTGCGGCCGATGAGATCCCGAAGCTCAAACGTTTGTACCTAAATAGTCCGAGGTGGGTGGAGAACGTCGTGATGTATCGGGACTGTGGGTCTAGTTCAAGTTGGTGGTACCCCTTGCAGAGATCCAGTTTTGAGAATCTTCTCGTGCCTGTGAGACAGCTGATCATGTCGTCTAGATGTGGGCCTGGGTGTCGCTCACGTTCAATCGCCTTGTTTGGGATCCTCATGTCCACACATATTCTTATTTTTGATTTGTCCTTTTTTGGGACGGCCACAATGGGTGACACCCATGGTGTCGGCCCATCTGCTCGTTCTATGATGTCCTGTCTCATCAGGGCCTCTAGTTCTTCCTCAACTTGTGGCTGTAGGTGTATGGGTACCCTTCTGTGATGTTGCGCAACTGGTCTTATAGTTTCGTCTATGTGTAACGTGATCTGCCGTCCTTTCAGCTTCCCTAATCCTTCTATCAGTTTGGGGTATTCTTTTAGAATGTTTTTCTCTTCTGACATCTGATACGTCATTTCCATCAGCCCCATCACTTGTGCCGTGACGTTGCTCAACAAGCATGGCGCTGGGATGTCTCCTTTGAGCACATGTATCTGTTCCGTTAGCCTTTGATCTTTGTATCGTAATTCCTCTTTGAATTTCCCCAAGTTGATCACTGGTCGCTTTGCCCCCCATGTGAATACTTTCACTCTGGATGGCTTTAGAGTCGGCTTCACTTTCATTTTCTCATATTCAGAGACGCACATGATATTGCACGTTGCGCCACTGTCCAACACAAACGTGGTATCGTGTGGCCCCACTTTTATTGTTACGGACTCCGTTCTCTTTATCTTCTTCTTGTCCACCAGGCATATTGTTTCATCTCGCTCTTCTTCATCTTCTTCTGAGTCTGTGTTGACCTCTGTCATGAGGTATAACCGCCCCGTTTGTTGCGAAGTCTTGTCTTCTTCACCCTCTTCCCCTGATTCTGCGGACGAATTCCTCACCCCAGTCTCGACATGCCTGATGTGTCTGTGTGTCGGCATCCTCCCTCTGCTTGTTCTTCCACGGTCATTTCTGAACTGTGCCCCTTGACATACACTTGCGTAATGGTCTCGTCAGTTGCATTTTCGGCACGTCTGGCCAAATGCTGGGCATGGCCCTCGGTGTGGGAACTCGAGTCCGCATCTGTAGCACGTTCCTTCTTGCTGCTTCTTCCCAGTCTGGCCGCCTCTGTCTTGTCTCCAGTTTCCTGTTTTGTTGTTGCTTGCCATCCGATTAATTTGTTCTCCACCTCTCCCTTTTCCACGTTCCATTTCTTTCGCGTGTGTTGTGGCTCGTGCTTCCGCTCTTCCTAGTGCAAGGATGTTCTCCAGCGCTATCGGTTCTTTAAGTATTCTTGTTCGGAAGTCTATGTCCCGACAGCCTGCGATGATTAGTAGTCGAATGGCCTGCTCGTTGTCAAATTTATCAAATTCACAGTGAGTCACTAGTTTCCTTAGCCTTGTTGCGAAGTCATCTAGTGACTCCTCGGCCTGTTGGAAGGAAATCATGAAGCTGTACCTCTCAAAATCAGTATTTCGTTGCGGATCAAACTTATTCGTCAGGCACTTTGTTAATTTGTCGTAGGTGTCAGTGTCTGCAGTTGGCAGTGTCACCAATAGGTCTTCGATCTCGTCGCCCACTAGGTTTATGAACAGTCCCCGTTTTTTGGCCTCTATGACATCTGTTGCTTCAACATAATTTTCAAAACGTCTGAGCCATTTCTCCCATCTTATCCCAGTTTGTGGTTCAGATAGGCTGAACGGCAGTGGTCTCCTGTATTGCGCACTTTGTTTCTGGTCTGCCATTGCTCCTTGTCTTCCTTTGTTCTGTTGCCTTTATTTTCTTTATTTCGTTCTTTGATTTGATTCTTCTCTTTTTCCTTTATTTCTTTCCTCTTGTCTCTTTTTCTCTTTTCTTTCCTTTACTAGTGCTTGTTGTGCACTTTTGCCTCTTTTTCTTTTGAAATTCTGCCTTTTTCTGGTCAGATCGATTTTTCCTGGCCTTAAAATGGCCGCCGAGTCACTCTTGCTTCCGATTGGCTTATTCGCCTGATTCTAAGATGGCCGCCGATAGTCTCGCGAGACTTCGCGGCCAATGGGCGCCTTGCCTGACTTCAAAATGGCCACCGAGTCTTTTCCGCTCGCTGATTTGCCCTCTCGCCTGACTGTCCAATGGCCGCCGAGACTCTCGCGAGAGCTCGCGGCAAATTCTATATCTTCACGCTTTCAGTTGCAGCGCTTACCGGTGCAGGCAGTCTTTCCTCGCAGCGGCCGGGGTGGGCTCCCGCGTCGCTGCGCTCCGTTGTCTTTCTTCTGTGGGCACGACAAAACTCCTGGTCACGGTCCCTGGAGAGGATCCTTTTCACCGAGCCGTGCAGGCTCACGGAGGTCACGATCCCACCCTCGTCGCCAGTTGTCGCGTCGCGCGGCTTACAGAACACCAAGGACGCGGCAGGGTGAGCAGCATCAACTCTTTATTCTTTGTACAATTGCGATCCCCCGGATCTGACCTCTCGCCTCGAGGTCCTGCAGGCAAGTGAGTTCATCCCCCCGCCCCTGACCGGATGTAGTGTCCGGTGTCCCCTGTTCCCCTTTGACCCTGAGCCCCAGGGTCTTAGTGCCACCCTGTGGGCACGACAGGGGCCACCTTTGCATGTTGGGTAGAGAGTGATATATTGTGCATCTCACGGGACAACAGGTTTTTCCGTGGATCTAAAATTGCGCAATATATATATAAAAAAAATTTGGGATGTGGTAAATCTGTCACACTAAATAATGATAGCGCGGTGCGGCCCCCTGACTAATGGTGACATGAGGATGTGCACACAGCGCGAGGCATATTGACTCTTTCAGCTTGTGGTAAATACACAATAGTTTTGTGTTGTGTTCTGTCTCCCTACAGGCTGGACGAACCTATGAGCGAACACCACATCAAGGATAAGTATATCCATACGGCGTTATTTTGGTTGAAACAGTTTTTATATTGAATTTTTCTACTGTGTTGATATTTCCAGGGAGGGATTTATCGTTGTGTTTTGCCCTGAAGGAAGCCATGGACCCATAGGGCCGTTCACTGGCTAAAACATGTTGGCAATGGTTTTAGGGTCATAGGACCACTGTATCCTGGGAACACCCTATTTCTCTCTTTTTAATATCCGCCATTTCTCCATATTAAAGGGATTCCTGGAGTTTGTGGTGGATTTTTAATCTTTAACCCCCCTGGCCTTTTCTCAAAAGCGCTCCCTGAAATACAGTCGAGCCCACCCTGGCCTTTAGGAGCCAGGGTGCACCCGATGATGAAGCATAACTCTATTAGAGTGTGTGAGGGTTACTATACGAAGAGGTATTGCTCCCAGTGCTGGTAGTTGCATATGATCACCCCTCTGATAGGGAATTGTGCCTATATCCAATATTCCAGTTCCTTTTGGGCGGGATACTTATTGATATTGAGAATTACTTGGGAGGACGTATCCCTTCCCCTGGTCCCACTTCCCCTGTGTGGAAGTACCTCTCCACCCTTCAGGCCTTCGGCCGGTATTGTATACAGCTGAAATAACTGAAACTGTGGGGGTTGAGCTATAATTCAAAGCATATTTGCATTGGTGTCTCTTATGGCTGCAACAACACTTTTGTTATTTTTTCAACGCACGTGCTTTAAACAAGTCGGGAATCCGACAGCAAATTTAGGAAAAGAATGCTTTTGAATTTCCAAGAGTCATCTAAGAGGCACCAGGAAAATGGCCTCTCCAAGGGGCCAGGATGAAGGATGTGCAGAAAGTGTCTTTCACTTCTGTGCAACCTTTAGATACAGGGGAGGAGAGGAGGCACCACAGCTGCATCTCACCCCCTCACAGTGGCTGCGAGCATTAAACATTTCATACATTAAAATCTGCCTCCCAAGAGACTGCAGACCCTACTCACAGATGGCAAAGTCTACTGGTGCATCTAACCAACCCAGACACTCGAGAAATGGGACTCCTGGACCCGCACCAATGAGCGCCCAGATTTAGAAAGCACCGCTGTGCTTTGGTAAGATGGTAAGCGCTGTACAAATGACAACAACGGAGCATGCTAGGAAAGGGCAGTGCCCATAACACTGCCGCTTTACAAGGGGGTGCGGGGGGCTGTACCCCTCGCAGTTACATCCACGAGGTAGGCACAAGATTGTCATCTCTGTGCTGATACTCGAGGAGCGAAAGTAGGCTAATTTGGGGTGTGACTGACTCGCCCCCAGTTCTGCCAACATTCCAATAGTAACTAATAAAAAATACAACACTACCTATGTTCGATTCTCAATCTGACACAGACCGAACCTAAAACATTACACAGTAACAGAACTAACCATTCTGACTCCCCCCCCCCCCCCAACAGAGGCCCACATATCTAGGGAGCGTTGGTGCGAGGAATAGTCATGGACTCCATTTAGATAAACACACCTCAAGTAAAAATGCCACCAGGCGCTCAAATAAAAGGCTTTGTGATTGCTCAACTCAAAGGCACTCCTTTAATCGATGAAAAGGTTCTGTTGACCTTGCTGGGATTTGCACATCTGACATGCACAATCTATAGAGATCTCTGCAGCAGCAGGTACCGAACCCACCGAGCTGTTCTACTGCCAGAGCAGCCATTTCTGCAGCTGGTTTCCCGTCTGTACAAGTGACATGGGAATGTAGGATGTCCTCCAAGTACAGCGAAACTGTAAGCAGTACAATAAGCTGAAAGAAATCAAATGCATTGCCAGCAGAGTATATAAAAGCCTGGGTCAGTCCTATTGAGCCCCCCTTCTGCACAGAGGCCTATACAGTTTACGTTTCAAGTTCACTTAGTTTGGTATCACGCAGTGTGTGAACACTGGGCCATGAAATGTTATTTTAAGTATCAAAGCACACGAACGCTTACGTTTAAAAAAAAACTGCAGTCACTGTTTTATTATAGTGCCTAGCATGTGACGCAAAACGTTCTGAGCCAGCCAGTGCTTAATTTGAGCCGGTGGTTTCCGGTGCTCGGCACAGGGACTTAATTATCAACACCAGCGTTTGTGACAGCCTGCCACACGGTGGCTGTTGTAACTCCTAGTTTCAAGTAGATCGCTAAACCCACCAGGACCAGCACCTGCTTCTCAGCCTATACCTCCAACTAGCATTCCAATCCCACACACACTCTTTACATTCTAGGTGACCTCACACACGGCCGAGCAGCAGAGACCTGGAGCGCTGAGGAGGATGCATTAAGATACAACACATCTCCCTTCTTTATAAATATACAATAAAGAAAATTACAATTGAAAATATCATCCTGCAATTGAAATCACAACAATAGAACAGAGCACTAGGGAATAATGCATTTCAGCATACACAGGATACAACACACCATCTTCCCCCTATAGAGAACAAAAGAAAATTCAGTGAAAAGTAAGATGACGAATTCCACAAGCAATAAATACGTCCCACACAATTGCAAAACTAGTGTACAGATAGCCCACCTCTTCTCTGCTTATCTATCAGGAACACTCACTACTCGTTCCCCAACACAGCACAAACTCTCAGACAGGACCCACCCGTTACCCTTCACAATACAAACATGCAAAAAGGACCAGTTTCTTCCACACTCTACTGCAATAAAAAACATTGCGCTAACCACACTGCCCCTACATCCTAAACCCCTTAGGAAGGATGGACAACCTTGGCCTACACATTGCCCCACACTCTTTACTGCTAAGTAAGTGTGAACACCTTGGGCTTACACAACACCCCTTAGGAAGGATGGGCAACCTTGGGCATACACACTGCCCCTACACCCTTTACCCCTAAAGAAAGGGTGAACACCTTGGGCTTACACAATGCCCCTATATCCGTACCCCTTAGGAAGGATGGGCAACCTTGGGCATACACACTGCCCCTACACCCTTTACCCCTTAGGAAGAGTAGAGCCTTGGGCTAAACAAATGCCCCTACACCCTTAACCCCTTAGAAAGGGTGGCCATCTCTACAACTCCAAGCTTAACACACTGCCCCTACATCTTAACCCTTTAGGAAGGATGATCAACTCTACAACTCTGGGCTTAACACGATGCCCCTACATCGTAACCCCTTAGGAAGGATGGTCAACTCTACAACTCTGGGCTTAACACACTGCCCCTTCATCCTTACCCCTTAGGATGGAAGGCAAACATTGTGCTTACACACTGTCCCTACACCCTTCACCCCTTAGGAAGGGTAAACACCTTGGGCTTACACACTGCCCCAACACACTTTACCCCTTAGGAAGGGTAAACACCTTGGGCTTACACACTGCCCCAACATCCTTACTCCTTAGGAAGGATGAAAAACCTTGGGCTCACACACTGCCCTACACCTTTTACCCCTTAGAAAGGGTGAAAACCTTGGGCTTACACACTACACTGTCCCTACATCCTTGTCCCTTAGGCAGGATGGACAACATAAAATCAGAAATACATAAACATTCTGTTTCATTATGGTCTCAAATTGGGACCAATCTCATGCACAGACTGGCACAAGTACGCCAAACACAGGCAACACCACAGAATAATCTGCATGAACAATACACTCACTGTGAGCAATCTCAAAAAATTCGCCTTGCAGCAACCCAGACCAACATTGACTAACACCGTGTGCTATGAATTTTCAGTAAAAATCATTTTGTGGCATGACATAAATTGGCAAGGCTTGGCAGCTTGTTAGAACAAAAATGTACTATACTGAGCATTCTACACACCTTCACAATCGCAACATAACCAATACTGAAGCGTGTATAGCACCCAAACAAAAGTACTCTTTTGCAGCTAACGTGCACTATAGGTACATAACATATATTATACGAACCATCTCAAAGTACAACAGCAATAATACTACAGAATTTAACATTCTATCACAGTTAGATCATTAGGCTTTTACACCGGTGAGTGATTGCTCACCGGAAGTTCCTAAAGACACAGCATTCCCACAAAAGCAAAAATGGGAAAACCCTCAACACCGCAGGAGGGATGACTGGCTGTAAGAGGCGTGCCAATTGCCAGTCGGGCGAAATCATCACAGGTGAAGACACGTAGACCCTACAAGGCATGCCAAACACCAATAGACTCCCCACTGACAGGAAATGCCTTCCACAGACTCTGTCGCGTCAAATACCAGCTGATGAAACATCTTAACCATCGTGGCAATCCATAACGCACTTCCCAATGCCCCAAAATGGCCGCTGGTGCATCGTGTAGTGTCAAATTCTTTGGGAAGTTGGAGTACCTACAGGCATTCTGTCTACCTTTACTGACCTCAACCGTTTGCACGCATGCTTCCCCCACGTGCCTGAAATCCAAGGAATAAGAGGACGCATAACTGCTGGGCCTGAAGTTCACTATGTGGGTGACAGCCTCGCGCCCCACCCGAGTGTAGGATTCCACAGCGGGCACAAAAGCCTCTAACACAGCTCGTGCAGAAGTAACGGTGAGTTTTCAAACAAAGCGCCAGCCAAATGAACGTTACATAGGATAGGATAGGATGAGGATTTATAAAGCGCACTAATACCCGTAGGTACCAAGGCTTCTCCTAGCGCAGCGCTTCTTAGGCATGCAGATTTTGAAGTCTTTACACATAAAACAGAATGTACTCACCAAGGCCTGGTAAGTGCCTCCGATCACTTCAGTTTTTTTTTCTAGTTGGACACACAACATGGAGTTGTGCGGACCCTCGCAATTTCTTCATGTATGTGACTGCGAACCCCTTAGCCACTTGACTACATGTGCTGCTCACACTCCGTGACAATCCTGTGCCAGAAGTCAGCGCCAGCTCGATGTAATTCCTGTGCTAATGAGTGCGCCACTGCATAGACGAAACATTTTTCAATGAGAGCTTGTGCACCGGGCGGTTTCAACCCGCAGCACAAGCTCCCATTGAAAAATGGAAGTTTGTGACCGCACCATGTGCGGTTGCATCCTGATGGGGTTGTCAGAACCGACGACCTATGATCGGGCAGTTCCTTCTCCGAAACGGTGTCGGTCAGAGGCAACTCCGTCCAACATCGTAATTAGGCTCTAAGTGTTAAGAAAATTAAGGAAACAAAGCCTGAAAGAGACACAGAACACCTAGATGCCCCACCAGTGTCCTCTCCAACGGACAGCCCTCAGCCTGGGCGTTTGATCTACTCTGAGTTTCTTACATTGAATTAAAGGAGAGCAGCTGCTTGCAGTTACAAGCAGCGTTTATTTTAGACGAACCGGCAGCAGCAAGTTCATCTGATCTGGCGGTGTTTATTGTGATGAACTTGCAGTGGAGTCAACCGGCAGCATTTGGGATCTCAACCCAAACGCTGCCGTTCACTCTGGCAGTAGTATAAATCCATTAGGATAACAACAACAACATTTTAATAGCGATATTAAATGGCCAATATTAATATTATTACTACTATCATTATTATTAGTAGTATTATTATAGTGTATAATCTTAACCAGAACAACAGCAATAATAATAATGATAATAAAATAAAAATATTAATTCATGTATAATTATTGTCTTTGATATTAATCCAGTAGGATGTTAAAAACAACACTAATAATAATAGAAATAGTGATTATTGTTATTATAATCATTATTATAAGTATTCATATTATCAGCAATAAAAATAATAATAACACTTATTATTATTCGTAATAATGAATAATAATAATAACATCAAGAACAATAATTCATTCATAATTGTTGTTTTTAATATTCATCCACTAGGATAATCTAAGATTAATAATGATATTGAAATGCCATTATTATTATTAGTAGTAGTAGTATATTTATTGTGAACATTATTGTGAACAATAATATTAACAACAATAATTATGATTTTAAAAAAATACTTCATGTGTAATTATCGTCTTTGATATTAATCCGGTAGGAAGCTAAAAATATCAACACTAATAACAATGGAAAAGATTATTTTTATTATTATCAATATAATAATTATTATTGTTAGTTGTAAAATAATACCAATTATTATTAGTCTATTATGATTATTATTAATACTAATAATAATAATATCTATAATAATATTTAATTCATAATTATTGTCTTTAGTATTAATCCATTCGGATAATGCAAGTTTAATAGTGATATTAAAAGGCCAATATTAATATTTTTATTATTTTCTGATTATTATTAACAAAAATAATAATCAGTAATGTATAATTATTGTCTTCGATATTATCACAATTAAAATAACAACACTAATAATCAAAGAAAAGATTATTATTATTTTTGTTATCATTAAAAGCAATGTTATTAATAACAACAACAAATAGTAAGATTAGGAATAATAAGAATAACTACAACAATAAACTGTACAATTTCTGAATGAAGTTGCACCTGGGGTGGACGGTGTTGTAGCCGATGGAAACCTTGTGAAATGCGGAGGGGACAATGTCCCATCGGGTGCTGTGAGCCACACGGTGGATCCATTCTGTATCTCCAGCAGGAGAGACGAAGACAGCACTAAAGACAGGGTGTTATTAGGACCTGCTCTGCTGAAAGGGCACTTGGTAGCGTGCTATTGATTTTCCTGCTTTTTAACTGAACCTGTCCTCCCAGGAGCTCTTGAGCTCGGCTTTTGTCAGACTGAAATAGTTTCCTGTTTTGCTGGATTAAAAATAGGCCTGAGGTTTGAACCTTGTAGTCAACTGTGTACTCAGCTCATTTGGACCTCGAAGTCACTTTGAAGTGCATCATTGTCAGTACCCAAGAAGTACACAGAAACATGCACCAGTGCACCCCTATCCAGCCGTCCTCATAGACCCAGATAATGGAGGCAGGTTCATCTCGCTCTGGTCGAAATACCCCCATCTTCCAGAATGTGCAGGAACCTTCCGAGGTGTTGTCACAATTTGTCAGATACAGTTATTATGTACAGCTCCAATCCTTCTGCACGTGCTGAGACAGCACCCAAAGTACACTGCTTCCAGCCGACGGGTGAAGGCCAGAGGTGAAGGACTCCTCCATCCTCCGGGGATGCATGCTGCCCCAGTCTATTACCTGGAGTCTGGGAAGACAGGACTACCAGGAAAGTAGGAGCGACCTTCAGACTTGGATAGGGTGGCCTTGCCCCTCCCACATCCCTACATAACTAAAGACCCTCTTTGGCTGATCTTGCTCCAGTTGACAAGGAAATGCACAATATAGCTTTTCTATGAAGTCTAGATCATTATAGACATAAAAGATTTTCTATTGGTTACAAAGCAAACGTAAACCTTATATCCCTAGCACCATAGACATAAAGGAAAGACAATCTTTTACAATGCAAAAGGTAGTCCATCTGGCATGTATAGCGTGCATGCAGCATTAGGGCCTACGTGGCAGTGAGTGTGGGCCAAAGGAGGTAGAGGAGACAATGTTTACCCCTGCAGGGACATACTCTCTCCTGCAGGAACTTTGATAATATCACACCCTGCTCTTTAGAAATGTAGGCTCCACAGGCAAACGTGCTCCCTGAACTTTGGAAAAGATTGGAAAAACTTCAAACATAAACTCTACCTAAAAATCATGTGGCTCAGGGTTGGATGAACACATTTGCCTGGACTTATCTTTCAGTCGCCTTTCATACTTGATGTCTTATGTGATGTACTCTGCCTCAACCATGGTCCCATGCTATCCCTTTATGGAGAACCAGCCTCTCCAATGGTGCCATTGCATCTGAACAATCCTCTACAAAGGAGTAGGGAGCCCTTGGCTCCCCACCTATACCCAAGCAGATGGTTAAAAATCTGGGTGTCTGGATGGACTCGGCACTATCCTTCCAGCCCCAAACCAAGGCAGTGGCTGGAGTCTGTTTCGGGCTCCTCCGTGGTCTTAAACCCCTGTTGGGGTCTTTGAGGCTAATATGCGGCAGGTAATTATCCAGGCCACTATACTCTCTAGGTTGGATTATGCCAGTGCTCTGTATTAAGGGGTTAACAGAGCAGAGACCTAGCGCCTCCAAAGAATTCAGAATGCGGCCATCCGACTACTGTTTAGGCTCCCCAGGACCTGTCACACTTCGGAGTTCATCAATAGACTCCATTGGCTCCCGGTGGAGAAGCGTGTTCTTTTTAAAACACTTTGCATTACCCACCGTATCCTTAACGCCCAATCTCCGGAAATCCTTGCTAGCTTTCCAATACCTTATATGCCCTCTCGTCTTCTGCGCTCTTTTGGTCAGCATCTGGCAGCCATTCCGCGTGTCAAGCGAGCCAGAGCCGGAGGACGCTCTTTTCGAGCTTTGGCCCCTAAACTCTGGAACTCCCTTCTGGCGAACATCAGAAGTATTCACAATCATGCTGCTTTTCGCAAAGCCATAAGGACTCATCTGTTCCTTGAATAATCAGTTGTGGCGTTCTTCTGTCCGGTCTCCTATCTTCTGTCTGAGCTTAGCGCTGGGACGCCCCTTGGCTGGGGCAGCCATGCGCTCTATAAATATTATAACATAACATAACATCCACCAGGTGTTAGAACATTGGGATGTTCAGTGCTCCATTGAAAACAATAGAGTTCTCCGGGCTTCTATTGCCCTAATAGCCTTAGAGCCTTCCGTAGCGGGCTCTACCAGCCATTGAAGGCCCCTCCCTTGTTAACACTGGAATGGGCCTTTAACGTCAGGTAGAGCCGGCTACAGCAGGCTCTAAGGCTATATTAGGCTTCAGCTATACAACACCTGGGGCAAATCCATTTGGATTTCACTGCCTTCCAAACTACACTAGTTTCATGACTTAAAGTTCACCACAATTGCTATAGTTTTAAGGCATTTTGGTTAGGCAATTTGTCCCAACTGAAATATGTTTCAGCTTTTATGAAACAAGCTGGAAGGTCACATCAGGTCGTACCTGGATTTATTCAAAAGAAGGAGTGTTTGCTTCATGGGGGCTGAAAAGGGACTGTTGAAAGATACAAAAAAAATGTAAAATACACTTAATGTAAGAAGATTGACTGTTCATTTAGCCCAATGGAGTAAGCAGCCATAGCAGAGTTCAGAGTGCAATCTGCAGGCCACAGGTTTGAACTTTTGTTTGAAAATGGCATTGTTTCTATTGTTGCACTCTGATATTATTGAGGTCATCACTGTCAAAACTGCCCATGTGAGCTGCAATTTACGTGCAAATATCTGCAGCACTTTCCTACCCGCCTGAACTATTTCAATTGAATTACAATTTCCTTATTTTTTTTTTATTGTTGCACTAATAAATGTAGAAGGCAATTTTAGAAAAGGTAACATGACTTAAATACACAAAGTAATGCAATAACATTATGATATGGCCCGTTTTCTGTTAATATACAAATATAAACAAATAGCCATAATCAATCAATCAATCAAAGAGTTCATATAACACACAACTTGTCACCCCGGGGGGTCTCCAGGTCCTTGGTCGAAGAGCCATGTCTTGAGCTTCTTACAGAATTCTTCAAGTGAAGGACAGGTGCGTAGGTGAAGTTGGAGGTTGTTCCAGGACTTGGCAGTGAGGTAGGAGAAGGAACGACCTCTGCAGTGGTTCCGGCGGATGCGGGGGGTGTGGGCCAGGGCCAGGGAGGTGGAGCAGAGTTCCCTGGTGGGTCAATGGAACGTTAGGCGGTGGTTATTGTAGGTGGGCTCTGAGTCGTGGAGGGCCTTATAGGCGTGAGTCAGGAGCTTGAAGAGGCATCTCTTCTGTGGGGGGAGCCTGTGGAGGGCTTTAAGGTGGGGGCGGTGCTGGTTTTCCTGAGGAGGTTAAAGATGAGTCTTACTGCAGTGTTCTGGATGGTCTAGAGAAGGCTGAGTAGTTGTTTGGTGGTTCCAGTGTAAAATGCGTTGTCCTAGTCAAGGCAGCTGGAGATGAGGGCTTGGGTGACTGTTTTCCTGGTGGAGATGGGTATCTAGCAGAAGATCTTGCGGAGCATTCGGAGGGTGTGGAAGCAGGAGGAGGAAATGGCCTTGACTTGGTTTTTCTTGGTTAGTTGGCGGTCCAGGATGATTCCGAAGTGCGTTCGTGGTTGGAGGGAGCAGGGGCGGGCTGAGTGTGGTGGGCCACAAGTAGTCATCCCAGGGGGAAGGGTTGTTTCCTAAGATGAGTACCTCCATTTTCTCCAAGTTGAGCTTCAGGCAGTTGGCCTTCATCCACCTGGCGACCTCGGACAAGGTGTCCTGGATGTTGGCTCTGGTGGTGTCTGTGTTTTCTGTGAGGGAAAAAATTAGCTGCGTGTCATCGGCATATGAGATTATGTTGAGTCTGTGGTTGCAGGCGATGTCAGCCAAAGGCATCATGTAGGTGGTGAAGAGGGTGTGGCTGAGGGAGAAGCCCTGAGGGATGCCACAGATGATGTTCTTGGGTTCGGAAGAAAAAGGTGGTAGGTGGATCCTCTGTGTTCGGCCGGAGAGGAAGGAGGCAATACAGTTGAGAGCATTGCCTTGGATGCCCAGATGGTGGAGTCTGGTGATTAGGGTGTAATGGGAGATGGTGTTGAAGACTGCCAAGAGATCGAGGAGAATTAGGGCTGCTGTTTCCCCTTGGTCAAGGAGGTGCCCAATGTCATCCGAAGCTGCGATCAGGGCGGTCTCGGTACTGTGGTTGGCCCGAAGCCTTATTGGGAAACGACAAGAAGGTTGTTCTCTTCAAGGTATTATGTGAGCTGGCGGTTGATGGCTTTCTCCAAGATTTTGGCTGGAAAGGGAAGTAGTGAGATGGGTGGATAAATCTTGAGTACGCTGGGGTCGGCTGAGGTTTTTTTCAGGAGAGGCTTGACCTCTGCATGCTTCCATGCGGCGGGGACGGTGGCTGTCATGATGGACGTGTTGAGGATCTCTGTGAGGTGCACCAGAGTGTATTGAGTTCATGATGGTGGTGGTGTCTTGGGTCGAGAGCTGGTTCCAGTCGCATAGTCAATGGGTGTCGGTGAGAGCGCAGAGGTGCTTGAAGTCAGTGGGTTGGAGGTCGAAGTTGCTGTAGATGTCTGTGATCTTCTGGTGGAAGTACTCCACTAGAGTGTCACAGAGGGCTTGGGAGGGGTGAATCGAGTTTTTGGTGGCAGCTGGGCAGGAGGACTCTCTGACGATGGTGACGAGCTCCTTGGCATGGTTGGCACTAGCCTCAATGCGGTTGGTGAGGGCGTTCTTCTTGGTCTCCCTGAGGTGCTGGTGGTAATTGATGAGGGCAGATCTGAATGAGCTGATATCAGAGGGGTTCTTGCTTGAGCTCCATCGTCTCTCTAGTTTCTTGCAGTCATGGTTGAGGGCCTGTAGTTCGGGGTTGAACCAGCTGGCATGCTTAGATGGTCTGTTGTAGGCAGTGTCTTTCATGGGGAAAATGGTATCTGCGGCAGTGGAGATCCAGTTTCAGAATTCTGGACATTGAGTTTTGAGGTTTTCGGAGGGGTCAAGTCTGGTTGTTTTGAGGGCAGAGGTCCAGAGGGGTTCTGTAACTTTGTTCCACTTTCGGCAGGGTCAGTGGGTGGTCTGGTAGGGGGTTCTGGGGAGCTGGTGAGGGTGAAGTGGACGATGCTGTGGTCTGTCCAGGTCAGTTCGGTTGTGTGGGAGAACTTGCTTCGGTCACTAGAGGAAAAGATAGGGTTCAGAGTGTGTCCTGCGATGTGCATGGGGGTGGAGACCAGCTGTGAGAGGCCGATGTTGCTCATGTTTTCCAGGAGGTTGGCGAAGTTGGTGTCTTTGGGGTCTTCGAGGTGGAAGTTCAGGTCTCCCAGGAAGATGTAGTGATTGGAGTTGAGTGCCAGGGGCGATGAAGTTGGGAATGGCGTTGCAGAAACTAGGATGGTGGCCCAGGGGTCTGTATGCGAGGGTTCCTCTGATGGTGGTTTTAGCGTCAAGGTTGATCTGAAAGTTGAGGTGTTCCATGATTGGCGTGCTGTCGTCGTCTGGGGCTGTGCATTGGAGAGTGTCTTTGTGGACGATGGCGATACCTCGCTGTGTCCGCCGGCACGGTCGCGGTGTAGCAGCTTGTAGCCGGGGGGCATTGCGGTGGTGATGTCAGGCGCCAAGGAGGGGGTGAGCCAAGTTTCATCACGTCGGGGCAAGGGGCAAGGGGGGTTATGGTGTCCCAGACTTCAGTGGCATACTTGCAGGGGGATCTGAAGTTGAGTTGTGTGCAGTGGAGCCTTGGGTCGGGTGGCGGCTGGTTTGGAGTCGTTGGGGGGTTGATGTTGCAGGTGAAGAGGCAGTTCTGTAAGGTGAAGGGGCCTTCCGTGCTTCTAGGCGAGTTGATGCAGCAGTTGGTGTCTCTCCTGGGGTTGAGGGACTGTAGCTCATCAGAGGTGTATCGGTGGGGGAGGGAAGGCCAGTGGTCCTGGCACTGGGCACGGTCCAGACTTGGACAGGCACAGAAGGGCTTGCCTTTGGTGCGCTGTGTCCTCCATTAAGTAGGTCCTGGGGATGGAGGGGCTCTGAGAGGCAGGTGGCAGCAAAGGTGGGAAAACGAGAGGCGGGAGAACAGGAGGCATGGGGTGCCTCACTAATACAAAAAAGAAGGCTGACTAGCGGGGGAAGGGGGCACAATTAATTAAAAGGAAAATGGCTGACTAGAGGGAGACAGGACACGAGTAAGCAACGTAAGCTGGCAGGAGCTGCCCAACGGCACCAGGGAGAGCTGGGAAAAGGACCTGCTCAATGGAGTTACGCTGCGGCCTCCATTAAGTAGGTCCTGGGGAGGGAGGAGCGCTGGGGGGGGGGCGGCGGCGAAGGTGGGAAATCGAGTGGCGGGAGAACAGGAGGCGCGGGGGACTCACTAATACAGAAAGAAGGCTAACTAGCAGGTGAGGGGGGCACAATTAACTAAAAAGGAAAATGACTGTCTAGAGGGAGGTGGGACACAAGGAGGCAACAGAAGCTGGCAGCAAGGCTGGAGCTGCCGAACGGCATCATGGGCCGGCACTGGACCTAGACCATGGAACCAAAATAATAATAATAATAAGAAGAAGAAGAAGAATACTTTTTGGGAGAGGAAGTGGAAAGAAACGGTGAAGGGAGAGGGGATTAAAAAAGGATCAGACTGATGTAATAGATAGTGGTGCGACTGAAATAATGAGAAATGAAAAGGAAAAAACATCCTAATTATAACAGTTAATTGCTATCTGGGTCCATAAATTCAGACACTGGATCCAACGTCCATGGTGTCATACAGCTCTGTCTTGAATAATGGTAATCTCGATGCAGTAGAGTTTCACTAATGCCCAAATGCAGGGGGCGTGGATTTCTTCCAGTATCCAGCGATGTCTAGTAGCCCTATAACGAATAACGATAGCATTAAGCACCAATACATTATTTGGGGATGTGCAAAATTTGCATAATTTGCTTAGTGTAATTAGGCACAAATTACAAAAAATATGCACAATGGAGCAAAAGGCAAATCCATTATTTCACGCTATATTTAAGTGCGTCCTCGCATCTATTTTGGTGAGGAGACGCATTTAAACAAAGCACTATAAACAATAGCTGCTTGCGTTTTGTTGTTCTCGTGCGATCACAGTAAATTTTTATATCGAATGGCGTGTAATTACGCAAAACGGTGTAACAACATAATTTCCGGAATTTCACATAAGAAGTGCAATGCAAAATTACATGAATTACGCCGGCGTGATTTACATTTCTCCTAGACCTAATTAATGTTATTGGCACAAGTAGAACCACCTCATGCCCTGTTGTAACACAAACGGTAAACAGCGTTTACCACGCATGCCTAACAACGCAAGCCATAACAACGCGTTCGTTAAACCGACCACGTTGTTATTTCGCATACCGTTACCACGCAAGTCCGAACAACGACTTGCGTTGGGGGGCAGAAGGTGTTGGATTTAAAATCCAACACCTTCCCTAGTGTCCGCACAGACTGGAGTTGGAATAGTAAATTATACTATTCCAACATCCAGCGCCCCCTAACGCAAGTCGTTGCTCAGACTTGCGTTGTAACGGTATGCGAAATAACAACGCGGTCGTTGTAAAGACCGCGTTGTTCTGGCATGCGTTGTAATTGCGTGCGAAAAAACATCATATATTCACACAAACATCTTCACTGCAGACACTCAACCTCCTAAGCTATTTTACTAGGATTGAACCCTTAACATGCAGGCATGATACGGGTCTCTGCAGCCTTAACGCACTGAGCTATTTTACTAGGATTGAACCCTTGACATGCAGGCATGATACGGGTCTCTGCAGCCTTAACGCACTGAGCTATTTTACTAGGATTGAACCCTTGACATGCAGGCATGATACGGGTCTCTGCAGCCTTAACGCACTGAGCTATTTTACTAGGATTGAACCCTTGACATGCAGGCATGATACGGGTCTCTGCAGCCTTAACGCACTGAGCTATTTTACTAGGATTGAATCCTTGACATGCAGGCATGATACGGGTCTCTGCAGCCTTAACGCACTGAGCTATTTTACTAGGATTGAACCCTTGACATGCAGGCATGATACGGGTCTCTGCAGCCTTAACGCACTGAGCTATTTTACTAGGATTGAACCCTTGACATGCAGGCATGATACGGGTCTCTGCAGCCTTAACGCACTGAGCTATTTTACTAGGATTGAACCCTTGACATGCAGGCATGATACGGGTCTCTGCAGCCTTAACGCACTAAGCTATTTTACTAGGATTGAACCCTTGACATGCAGGCATGATACGGGTCTCTGCAGCCTTAACGCACTGAGCTATTTTACTAGGATTGAACCCTTGACATGCAGGCATGATACGGGTCTCTGCAGCCTTAGCCACTAAGCTATTTTACTAGGATTGAACCCTTGACATGCAGGCATGATACGGGTCTCTGCAGCCTTAACGCACTGAGCTATTTTACTAGGATTGAACCCTTGACATGCAGGCATGATACGGGTCTCTGCAGCCTTAACGCACTGAGCTATTTTACTAGGATTGAACCCTTGACATGCAGGCATGATACGGGTCTCTGCAGCCTTAACGCACTGAGCTATTTTACTAGGATTGAACCCTTGACATGCAGGCATGATACGGGTCTCTGCAGCCTTAACGCACTAAGCTATTTTACTAGGATTGAACCCTTGACATGCAGGCATGATACGGGTCTCTGCAGCCTTAACGCACTAAGCTATTTTACTAGGATTGAACCCTTGACATGCAGGCATGATACGGGTCTCTGCAGCCTTAGCCACTAAGCTATTTTACTAGGATTGAACCCTTGACATGCAGGCTTGATACGGGTCTCTGCAGCCTTAACGCACTGAGCTATTTTACTAGGATTGAACCCTTGACATGCAGGCATGATACGGGTCTCTGCAGCCTTAACGCACTGAGCTATTTTACTAGGATTGAACCCTTGACATGCAGGCATGATACGGGTCTCTGCAGCCTTAACGCACTAAGCTATTTTACTAGGATTGAACCCTTGACATGCAGGCATGATACGGGTCTCTGCAGCCTTAACGCACTAAGCTATTTTACTAGGATTGAACCCTTGACATGCAGGCATGATACGGGTCTCTGCAGCCTTAGCCACTAAGCTATTTTACTAGGATTGAACCCTTGACATGCAGGCATGATACGGGTCTCTGCAGCCTTAGCCACTAAGCTATTTTACTAGGATTGAACCCTTGACATGCAGGCATGATACGGGTCTCTGCAGCCTTAACGCACTAAGCTATTTTGCTGGATTAACATTGTTGAAATGCAGATTACACAAGAGCTCTCAAGAGTTCACATATCGAGAGGGATTCGCCTTTCCATTCATGCTTTTTGGCATGTCTTTTACTTATAACTCTGCACCTATGATGGGAAAAACAAAACTACAAGTAACAGATGCAATGAAGCAACCAGGAATGGATGAAAAACTTGGATGTCACAGGGGACAACCCGAGAGCTCCGGTCACACACAGGTGTCCGCAGCTGGTATTCAAACTCGTCCACTTGTGTTTTATTTCCTTATTATGACTTTGGCAGTCTCGGAGCGGAGCCGCCACGCTGCCGCCCCACTCCCAGACTGCCAAAGCCATTAAAGACCGCCCGCCAGAGTACGACTTATTTGTACTCTGGTGGGCGGTTCTTTGGCGGTCCCACTGCTGTGCCTTTGAAAAAGGCACCGCAATGGGAGCGTCAAAGGCAGTTCCTGCAGGGCATGGACTGTTAAGTCCATGCCCTGCAGGAACTGGGGGTGCATGCACACAGGGGGCACGTGTCCCCCTGTATGCACCCCATGGCGCAGGGCCCCTTTTATTTCCTCACTGCCACACTTTTCATGCCGGTCGCACCGCCATGAAAAGGTTTGTGGTGAGGAAACTTCTAATATGCTTGGCGGTGTCACAGCAGCAACACCAGCATGTTAGGGGCCTCAGACTGCTGCTCCACTGCCAGGGATCGTGGAACCCTGGTGGCAGCAGTGGTCCTGTGGCGGTCTAACCACCACAGTCCTAATGCGGCGGGCAGACCACCAGACTGGCAGTCTGCAGACTGCCACCACGGGTTCAGCGGTCCTTTGGACCGCCAAACTCGTAATAAGGGCCATAGAGACTCAACCATCCCCTGATCTATGCTGTGCAAGAACAGCCAGCAGAACTGTTGTACAGCAGCCTTCACTGTTCCTCTGTCGCTCTCATCTCTCTTTAAATGTCTCCTCAGCCCCCTCTCCATCCTCATCCACCACTGCCTGCTTTCTCCCACATAATATCCTCCACACACCCTGCTGCCAATCTTCCCTTTGCAGCTATGTTGTTAAGAATTTGTATTGTTGAGCCCTTAACCTGAACCTGCATGTGACGTATGCATGACATTAGTCTATGCATGCACAGTTAAACTAGAGGTAAATACACTACACCCATGTAAATATCAAATGCATGTGGTATATGTGCTCGAGGTTTGTGAACCACATCTGAATTACACAGCGACACCTCTCCTCGCAGAGATCTCTCTTTCCCTGGTTGCATATGTGAGTAGCACATTCAGTCACATTTTCTTCTATGCATTCTGGCCCCTCCAGTACTGTATTTATAATGTAGGATTCCCGTTTATCACTTACACTGATCTTTACACACACATACAGCCTGCTTGCATATATACATTTATTTTTATGAACAGGAACACACAAATATTAGGTCTTCATTTAAGTGGCTCTCCATGATGTTAAAAATGACTTCAATATCAGTCAATACTGAGAATAGGAGTTAAAAAGGATCTGATTCCCTAATGAAGCTAAAATATCTGTAGATTCACGCATTATTGCTACTACAATGCTGATGTCTTCAGGTGATTGCATTGTTTTATTATAAATGGCGAATTAGTTCACAATCTTAAAGACATAGAAGTGTGCCTAATAGTTAAATAAGTGTGGAAAAAATGCGAGGCACAACTTCGTTTTTCACCTACCAAAAATATAGATAAATACTCAAACATGAGCGAAATAAAACATACATGTTGAAACTCAAAAGAGAAAATCTAAAAAAGATACCAGAAAAATGGGAGCCTTATTTAAGGTAAGGCGACCGCATTCAAAGAAAAATCCTGGGCTGGATTAACAATTCATGCCTCACTTGGGAAGGTTTGAAACTAGTACCGGACTGGGCAAGTCATTGAAAAAGTTCATGTTGTGCCTCACTTCTCAATCTCAAGCATTGCTACAGCCAGATCCAACTGAAGTATTGAAGAAAGACACCAGCAAACATCCAAAATGAATGAAATAAATGTAATGCTCGTGGTGCGGCGAGGTGATGTTATTGTTGGCACTAGAAGTGTTTTACTTGCAAAATAAATAGATTTTTTAATCTAAAGACATCTTAAGCCTCAATGTTTAGTGGATAACAATGGGGGGTATTCACAGTGTGAGAACCTGTGGATTCTGTTGCCAAGAAATGCTATAGAAGTCCACTCTGCAGGGCGGGCTCTTTAGATGCTTAGAAACAAAGGGAGGAAGTGGGTAGAAGTTAATGTAATGCAAATCCACTCCTTTGTGTGAAAAGAACTCTCCTCCTCGTGCAAACAAACAGCCCACACAGGCCCAGACGCAGGCTCCTGCAATGTCGAAAGTGCACAGAGAAGCCCTACAAAGGTCTTTCTTTAGCCACAGATCCAAGAAGGGACATTGGCTGGGATCCCGGGCTCTAGGCTGAATTTCCAAGGCCTGGCACTTAGGCAGGCAGATTTTCATTGGGGTGCACAGATGTCTACCTTCACCTGTGAATTGGGCGAAGACCGGCCAACTACACCCTTCGTGATGATGATGGGTGAACATTCGCATCACCTACATCCCATTCCCCGTGTGCCTAGGGACATCCGGCTGCAGAGAGTTGTCTTCTGCGCTCTCAAGACTCCCAGCGCTGAGGGACAGTGAGGAAAATACTCCCATCAAAGAACATTGGTCCTCCCATCCCCCAGCGAGATGTCCTGGGCTCGACAGAAGGTGGGAAACGGCTGGTGTAAAGAAGCAAGAACATCCCCACTGTAGGAAGGGCTCCATTTTTGATGCTTTTGTGTTGTTTTGACATTGTGCCATCTTTACACTTCGCACAGCTAGCATTGTGTAAAATAATGTGCGAAGATGAGAAACATTTTTTTTACCATAAGTCCAATGTGGCTTTTTATGTCTCCTCTCTGGCAGAGACATTCTGTCCTGTCTTGCTGAGCTTTATTATTATTTTGTGGAACTTCTGTAGTTTCTTACATTAGTGAATGCATAGTCTCAAATCCAAGGGAATGTTGTTCCATAAGAAAGGAACTAAGGACATGAACTCTGTTTTTGTTTATTGCCTTCCTCACTTTGGGGATTTCCAGTAGACTTTGATTCAACCTGAAGGGGGAGAAAGCTTGGCCAGAGGAGACACGCTTATAGGCCAAATAGCCTGGTCTGAAGGGGTGGATGTACTTGTACAAGGTGCATAGAGACTTGAATTGTATGTGAGCCATCAGGGAAAGCCGGTGAATTTCTATGAGTGTTGGAATGATGTTCTCATGTTCGCCTTGCTGAGTGATCATTCAAGCTTGAACTTCCTTCAGTATCAGAATGATGTGGTCATGTTTGCATACTCTGGTGATCAGTCCAGTATGAATTTCTTTGAGTGAGGGAATGATGTGGTTATATATGAAATGTCTAGCAAAATGTTGATCTTGCATGTTCCTGTTAAAATGATGTGTTCATGTTTGCATTGTCAGGTGACCATTCAAGCTTGAATTTCCCCGTGTTAGCACAATGCTGTCATGTTTTCATAGTCTAGTGATCAGTTGAGTTGAATTTCTCTAAGTGTTAGAATGATGCAGTCATGTTTGCATTTCCGAGTGCTCTCTTGAGCATGAATTTCTTTGAGAGAGGAACTGATGTGGTCATGTTTGCATTGTCTAGTGGTCATTCAAGCTTGAATTTCCCTTAGCGGTAGAATAATGTGGTCATTTTTGCATTGTCTAGTGGTCAATTAAGTTGAATTTTCCTAAGTGTTAGAACGATGCGGTCATGTGTACATTGCCGAGTGATCAGTCTAGCATGAATTTCTTTGAATGAGGGAATGATGGGGTCATGTTTGCACTGTCCAGTGACCAGTTGAGCAGCTGGATGAAATGGCTAGCTGATTAGTTACTTATGACAGCTGGCAGAATAGGTTTACATATTTTGGCCACCGCACAAAATCTAGGTTAGGGCTCTAACTTTTCCAAAATATACAATACATATGTGTTTCTGTCAGAGCTCAGGAATTGACACCAATTGAGAGTAGTGTCATTTTCAAGGTTCTCTGCTTAACTTTTTTGAAGTCTTCCTATATAATACTTACCAATAGAATAAATAGCACAGATAACCCCTCAATGTGAGTTCATCTCAGGATGTATTTTTACAAAAGGCCAAAACATTCAATCTAAGTGAGGTAGAGTCTTCAATCATGATTAAACAGCAACCCATATTCCCCTTTGTTTACTTGTGACTACCCTCATCACTCTTTCTTAAGTAAAGGAATAAGTAATAAATATACTCAATTGGTAAAGTCTAAAGTGCCATTAACATAAAACATCCAGACATAACCCATGAGCATCCAGTCGAACAAAGCTGGACAGATGAAAAAAGCAAGCTGGGGGAAGAGTAGTAATGTAGGTATCAAAACACTTGAGCCTTAACATTTGTTGCACAGTCATCTTCTGAGAATGAAAGCTAAACAACAATAAAAATGTGTTCTGCAGACATTCAATCAAGATGTAGCCAGTAATATCTCCAGAGTTACACTCTTATTTTGACAGAAGCCTTCCCCGCACTTCTTCAAATGTTACCATCTTATTATTCAGTCAATTATTAATCTTTTCATACAATGCCATGTTATTCGTGTGAGAAAACCAGGTATCACAACAGGATTTCGGGTGTTTTCCATACTCATAGGATAATTGTCTTATCCACCGCCGAGAAGGTCGCAAACCATCTTCGGCACGGGTGGCTCACTTCCAGCAGTATAGCAGGCTCAATACCCCTAATGGATCCTTCAGAGTGGACCAAACCTTTGACTAAGATTGAATCAACATACCATACAATCCCATAATAGAGGCACTATATCACCATATTTCATTACATATTCAGCATTCTCTTGATCAACTAAGACCTGTCCTGTGTAGTTTCAATGACTTCAATGTCAAGAAAACAGGATCTTGAAATAACTGAGCTTTAACCCGGCTTCTCTGAGGTTTTTATCATGTGTGGCCAACAAACCATGCTTGTCTTCATCGGTGTATATTCAATGTTGACTCAATGGGACCATCGCTTTCTACGTTCCCAAGGGGTAGGGTGTGAAAAGATGAAACCAGTAAGGATTCTATGCAGCCCAGATATTGCTTATAAAATCTCGTATGTAAATACGTCATAATTAAGAAAAAATCTTATACAGTAGGGTATATGTGAAAAAATTCACTCAGGCAGTACGAGTTGATGATAACACCGGAAATTTATGCCTGGTAGGCCGGACTTTAGCTGCATTTCTATGACCGTTTTGAACCGTCCATCAGAAATCAAGCGATTTACCTAGTGAATACCTCCTGCCTTCCGATAGGTCCCACTTAATTTCCTGTATGTCAATGTGCATGCCGCCATCATGTCAATGGAGTGCTTCAGCATGAATTCTATCACTTCCTCATTTTTTGTGGACTGCATGCGAAGTTTAACCCAGTAAGTGACTGGATGATATTGCTCCATTGCTTCAAGACTTTGGGGTTGTCTGTATGTAAAATCCCTATATCATTTGCATGGGCTAATCTGAGCCAGATAGTGAGCAAGCCAATAGAGGTTCATATAGCCTTGTGTCCCCTGTTTTAGAAGAAGCATGCATTTTAGCCAGTTTTAACTTCTTCCTGGCAGTCCTCTACAAGAGTGGCCTAATCTTTCTGTTTATGAAATTCAATAGATCTATTCTGATTTTCAAGAGAATCATAGCGCATAGGTAGTTGAAACGTGGTGCTATGTTTATCTTGACCACTATACTCTCCCCCATAAGGAAAGTTGCAATTAAGACCACCTAAGAATATCGTTTAGGAGCAGTGTTTATATTATCAGATACCAGTTTTTCAAGCCCCTATTCACCAGAATCCCCAGATAGTTCAGCTTCTATCTTTTCCTATCGAAAGGCAGGGACCCCCAATGAGGCCTTAGTGGTGTTACTAGTCATGGAGAGTGCCTCATATTTATTTCAATTTATTTAGTAGCCCAAAAACCCAGACAAATGACTCTTCCAGTGTTTGGTTTGTATTGACAACATTGGGTTGGCTAATGTCACTAGAATATCATCTGTGTAAAGCATTGCTTTGTGTTCCTCTGCCATCGTATCGATACATTGGATCATTTTTATCTGACGTATTGCTACTGCTAATGGCTCCAGAGCTAGAATAAATAGGGCAGGGGATAAAGGGCAGCCCTGCATGGTGTCACGCAGTAGGTTTACGTGAGTCGATGTGTGCCCATTGCAAGTCATAGGGGATGATGGATGCGTATACAGCCATTTCACTTTAATTCTTCCTGTAGGTCCATTCTAGTGAGTACCCTAAACAGATAAACCCACTCAACCCTGTTTAAAGCCTTCACTGCAGCTAATAATCTTATCATTTTCTCATCCCGATCTTCTCTTGTTTGCCACAGAATGTGTGCCTATATTCAAAGATGAGCTGTTGAGAAACAGTAGGGTACAAAACCTAGCTGCGATAAATGGAAGAGCTGACGTACAGCCGTATTTAGGCTGGTGACGAGGATCTTGGCCAGAATTTTCATATTACTATGGAGAGGGATTGATTATATAACTTGAACAATTAAGTGGGTGTTTGTCCGTCTTAAGAATAAGTGAGATCGTTGCCATGATCTATTCTGGTACCGGCCTCGAGACATTTCTTTGAATACCTTACTTATTCAATGGGTCAGTTTCATTTTGTTTATCTTATAGAATTCTAGAGGGAAACCATCCACCCCAGGTTTTTTTTCTTGTGGGGGAGACTGTCAATAGTCTTCTTCTTTTGTGATATCTCCTTCCGGGGATATTGCCTGGTCTTGCAAGAGTGTGGGTTTTTGGAGTGCCGACATCAATTCGGTTTCAGTCTCTAAGGTGTCAAAAGAGTATATTTCTTTATTAATGGAAGCAAATATCTTTGTGACATCTACTGGTTCATTGGCAAAACCTTGTCAGCATTTTTAATTGCCAGGATCATATGTGTTGCTTCTCCCAGCTTAAGTTGGGGGTCTAGAAACCTCCACACCTTCTCCCCATGCTGATATTGTTTCTGCCTCATATGGTACAGGGCTCTTTGGTCATGTAAAGCGTGGTGACATCAAATTTAGCTTTAATCAGTCTTTTAAGTGTGTCTAGTGTAGGTGTAGTAGAGTAGAGCTTAGTTAGTCTGTGGAAATCTGTTTCAAATTGTTTCTGCCGGGTTCTCAGATTTTTTCCTCCAAATGGCATCCGTTCCCCCTGTTTATAGGCTTACTGCCATAGCACTTTTGCTCATGTCACGGAGTCCTCCTTATTCTGTAAATATGTGTCTAGGAAGGAGCGAACACATTCCTTATCTTTGGACAGTCTATAGCAGAGGACATTCATTCGCCAGTGACTAACAAAGGGGGCTTCATCTCTGGCTTCACTACATCATGATCCAAATCTCTGGAAGGAATTATAATGGTGTTGGTTATTCGGCTCGGGACTGTGTCGAAATTAGAAGGTAATTTAGTTGCGAGCATGTTCCATGAGTACAAGACATAAAGATGTAATCCTTTTCCTTGGGATTTGTCAATCTCCTGGTCACCTATGAGGTCTGTTAGTATGCATGTATCTCTGTCCCTTCTACTACACAGATAATCTGACATGTCAAAAATAGGGTCCAAGACCAAATTCATATCTCCCACCAACAAGATTTTCGACTTTCTCAAGGAAAGGATAATTTTCGAAAGTCTATCCAGGGCAGGGTCGGATTGGTAAGGTGGGCACTCGGGCAATGGCCAAGGGGCCGGTATCGAAGTTTCAGGTGTGGGCTGCTTTTTTGGCAGCCTGGGGCCGATTTGGGCTGTGTCTGGTGTGTTCAGATGTCGCCAGCGGCCCAGTGGGGCCTTGAGTGGCCTTTCTGGAGGCAGATGGGCGTCCATTACCTCCCTTTTGTCAACGGGCAGAGGTGTCACTCCCTTTCTCTCGCTGGGCCGGCCAATTAATGTGTGCATACTGAGCGGGGGCAGGGGGCCTGAGCAGAAGTGGCCTCACTTGTTTTCAGGTGTTTATAAAACTTCACCGAAGCAGTGTTTTGAGGAAAGACAATATGCAAATGTGGGCCACTTTTTTTTGCGTGCCCAGGCCGATTTCTAATCCCAATCCAACCCTGATGCAGGGGATTACTTATCTAGGACACTGGGAGATATATTGAACCCATCACCAGAATATAGTCTTGGATAGTGATCTTAATAAAAGATAATGCACCTGTGCATCAGTCCATGACTTTATAACCTAGATGAGGAGACCCTTCTAATCAAAATAGCCACCCTACCTTACTGTTAGCATTTTCATAAGGGGGCATTTCTGTCTGTGTTTGTGTGATTTGCAGAATCGTAGACTATCTTTCCCATCCAGCCTCTGAGTAGTTTATCACTTTATGTCTATGAGAGGTGTCTCTGGAAGTAAAGCAATGTTAAATCGCTTACAATTGAGAAACGCCAAGATCTTCTTAGGATACACAAAATGCTTCAATCCAGTGACATTTAATGATAAGATTGATAAGTCTTTGTGCTATGTGTTTTCTGTGACTATAATTGTGCTTCGTAAGTGATACATCTGTGGCCCTACCCCATTTGAGTTTTCGTATGTGTGGTTCTCTATTATGTTAGGCAATACGAGTGCTAAATATGGCTAGTACCTGCAGTGCCGGGTCATGGTCTGTACAGCGTAGTGAATTTCCATCTGGAATAAATGTCTAATAGTGGTTTGTGGGAGACATCTGTGTTCTAGTTTAATGGGTAGTCTTGTGAAGTGTCATCTTGTAGCGAAAAAAGTGGGACATCATAAACAATGTTGGCCTTGGGAATTGGTGGGCTTCTAGGCTGTGAACAGGGGGGGTACAGAGAGATGAGTCAGTGGACCCGCCCACCACTTGTGACAATGCCTCAGTGGCTCTAAACCATCACTGAGAAATGAAAATCTGTACAGCACTCCTGGATGAGAAGTAGCACTCAAAGAGTTATCAATAACCAACCCAGTCAACCTGCCAGCCTCTTAGGGGAAACGTCCCACCAGATGACAGCATTAGAGCCTGGGTCTACCATAATTATGGGCCACTACCAGCCTTGTGATCTTCCTCTGAGAGGTAGAGTTGCACAGTTTGCTGTGAACATATGTGCCTATCATCCCATGTCACAGCTCAGCATCAGTAGAACAGACATATAGAAACCTCAGTATGTTATAAATGTATTGTGTTCATTTCCTTTTGCCGAGCAAACTTCGGTGCAGTGTCCTACACCTCACAGTGTTAGTCATCGCTCAGAGGTGATCTTGATTTGTCTCTGGTTGCAGTGTGTGTCGACGTTTTGTCGTTGAATTCCTCTAGCGGAGTATGTATCCACAAAGTCTTTCAGTTGAGGATTTAGCCTTTACCCCACAACCTGGAGCAGTCTCCAGGACCTCCTGAGTTTAAACCTGGCCTTCAGACCTGCATAAGATGTTCTCCACGCAGTTCCACTCTTCAGTTATTTTCTTGCTGCTGCTGTAACTTCTAGAGCTCTGTATTCAGAAAGAATGGCCTTCACACTTGATTAAATACTTGAGCTGTGCTTTGGCGTTTAATCAGGCGCAGCAGCGTTGTCATTGCTGAGAGGAGGTACTACAATGCTTTGGAAGTTCGCACTTAATTAATTCTATTTCTTATCTGGAACAATGGACTCCAAAATAGAAAACTGTGCATTGACGTGGAAAAATCACCCTTGCTAAGGCTGGAGTCATGGGCTATACGCTATGGCAGACGTCACACTAAAGCACTTTTCGATTGAATGTTATAGAATTGAAGTCGTGAATGTGTTGTATTTCAGCATTTATTTAGCACTTAGTACCCCTATGTGGGGTGCTGAATCGAATTCCTACATTCTACACCATGTAGGGTGTGTGGTTGGAAGGATGTTGTCTTTGTTTTGATCCTATGTGGAAAGTGTTTCTATGTAGTATGTGATGACCACCGAGGTGCGCTTATTGTGCTATGGTACGCAGCGCGTAGCAGTGTGGTGGATGCTTGGGTGTGAGAGACAGACTCAGTTGCTGCCGGTGCAGGTAAGAGCAGTAGGGCGGGGCAGGGCTGGGAGGTAAGTCGACAGACGACGAGGCAAAATAAAAGAAAACCACTTACCTTGCGCTTGCTGCATCACCGACTCGGCAATGCAGCGAGCACAGGTTTTCTTTTAATTTATTTTCTTATCCCTCATGGTCGTCTGCCGACTTCTACCCCCGCCCCACTGCCCTTACCTGCACTGGCTGTGACTGGACAGACTCACAGTTTTGTGGTTTTCAATATGCAGGTAGCTTTGAACAGCTCTGCAGGTCCACTTATGGTATTTTTTATGATATAGTCTGCTTAGTTGTGGTTCTGAGCTGACGTGGTTGGAGAGAGAGAGAAAAGTGGAGAGATCTGTTGGGATGGTCATTTTTATTATCATCTCATATCTGAGTGTTTTAGTGAGATGTGAAGAAGCAGTCAGAATATACAGATATTTGGAACCTGCAGTGGTGGACTCGTCCATCAATGTGTGACAGATCTCTTCAGTTTCTCCACACCTGTTCATTTAGTGATGCATTTTTTTGGGCTGTACAGTGCTGATGATGGACAGCCCTCATAGCCGAAATGTCTTAAGTGAATTTAAGAGGTATAAGTTATACTTTGCTGCTGAACACTGAGTATTATAGTTTTTGTATTATTGTGGGCCATAACTGTTATATATGCAAGTACATAAGTATATAATGTAATTGTGAAACATAGGTAAGCCCTTCTTAACTCACTTGCATAACAAAAGCAGTTTGCTGGTTCAGTTGTTTGCAATTTGTGGTTTGAAAGCTGACGGTTGCGCTTGAGGGAGTGATTGTTTTCTGGCCTCTGTTCCCGGGATGTGTGTGATGTAGCCCAGTTTTCAACTGTTTTCTGAAGTGTATATGCTCCTGGGTGCTTCTAATGCTGGTCAGTAGCGAGTTTTAGTGCTTGGTGGCTTGTACTGAGTAAGCAGACCATGCAACTGATTTCTTATGGTAAGGTGGTATAATGATAAATGGTGCAACCCTGGAGAACAGAGTTCTGTTTAGTTTGTATTGCTTGAATTTAACTTGTAGGTACAGCTGATCTTACCCTTGGCAGGCTCTGTGGACAATGCTGAGTGCCTTGAAAATAACCCTTCTAGCTATAGGTAGTCAGTGGAGCGATTGCAGGGTTGGAGTCATGTGTTCTCTTGGGTGGAGGCGGAGATGAAGCATTGCAGAAGCATTTTGAATGAGTTGTATTTTGGGGATGATGAATGTGGGTGTGCCAAAGTATAGGCTACTGGCATAGTCAAGCTTGCAGTTTATGAGTGGGAGAATGACTTGCATTTTATGTTGGTGTGCAAGGTATGGAAAGTTGTGACTCAGTGTTTGCATTCAGTCATGATCGTGCAATTTTAATTGAGTGGCAGATTCTTCACACTCATTCATCCCATCCTTCTCAGACACATTATGCTTTCTTGTGCAATTTCTGCGTAGTACAGCATCCACCATTTACTTGAATTTTTGGGATGTTTGATTTAGCCCCACACATCATGGTGATTATTGGCAATTGCCTCAAAGCATTACCACAAAGGGGCACTAGACACCCTCAAAAAGCTTAAAAAAATAGCCCTCTTGGTTTGGGAGGGAGGGCATAAAATAACCTAAACATTACTTTACCAGAGGTTCGTAAAAGGTTCGCACTGGCGCAGGCTGGGTATCTAGGCTGGCAGACAGTTGTTCAAATATTGTGGGTTTGCTGAATAGAGGAGCTATTTTATGGGTATTGTAAATGTGGCCTTCGCCTTCCACAAAAGTGGGCCTTGTGTTTCAGATGTGGTGCACCAGTGAAGTGTTTCCTATTTCACTCTCTGAGTCAGTGTCTTTCTGTCCCGTCCTACACACACAAACATTTTAGGTCTTTCCTACTAACAGCGTTTAGCCATCTATTGTCAAAGACCTATTGTGGACGATATCAATACTTATAATGGACTTTAGCTCAGCCCACTGATTAGCACGAGGGCTGTCCAAAATGTAGATTATGCCGCCGTAATTTGCATCATTTCGGGAATTTCCCATTATACTTGTGATGCAAAATTCCCGAAAATATGCCATTATGCCACTTCATGTAATTATTTACTGTTAAAGTGACATTCACTGTAAACATTTACTCTGAACGCCTAGCTTTTTTCCCTCTTTGATTGAAGATTGCATCTTATTAGAGAACAACACTTTTCTATTGATTCCGGCGCTCCGTGGGAGTGCATGTGTTTTCTTGCTCTTTTTCCTATGTGATTCTTCTCCACTCTCTTCTCAGGATGACCCCTAACACCACCACCCAACTCTTCGTTGCTCTTCCCCGCTGCCCTGCTGCTTCCGTCGCTGCCTGGCATTTACTTTCCTGTTCAGCACCTCACCTGCTCCACCATTGCTCCTTCCCTCCCTAATGTGTTTTTCCTGATTTTGGAGGGCATGACAGCTGCGAAAAAATGGATTATGCTTTGGCAGACTTTTTATATTTTTTAATTTACCGCTATAGCATGGACAACAGCAATCTTGGAACGGTAAATTAAACAAAACCAAAATGGTCACAATGTCATGATGTATGCACACAAGGGTGTTCTAAATCATCACATAGTTTCATGGCACATATGTGCACATGTGTGATGACGTACAGGTACATATTCACAATCACACGTTTTTGCCAGCGCTCTTCCGCATCAACAAACAAGCAACTTTTTTTTTTTACCCATGCTGAACAACATTGTCAAAACGCACTGGCAAAGCAAAAGGTTTGGGTAACATTATTGAAATGCAAGACCTATTGGGCTTTCCACCCAGTACTTGGCTTCATTGGATGGTGGCTATTTTAACACCATCTTGATTGGTATTGCAGTATGAAACCACTACCAAGAGCCATCAACAGCTCACCTGACAGCACTGGCTCCCTCACTTGTAGTGTGATGTGTTGCTCAGCTACCCATAAAACACCAACAGCACCCAGTACCAATGTTTTCACTATCATCCATATGGTCTCATTGCACATGGCAGGTCTTGGGCCCTGGACGTTCCTAACCCCTGCACTGCAGACGGTGGCTTGGCCACATTCTGCAAGTGGCCTGGCTGATGCAGAGGAAGGCTTTTGATGTGTCTATGTATAGCCATGGGAGTGGGGCATCCTCTTGAGGACCATGAGTACTGCCATTGACCTTAGACACCCCCCTGCAGTAGTTTACTGGCACAGTGAGTAGGTGGCTGCTAACATGCACAGTGTATTTTATTCTCACCACCTGTGTTGAGGGTAAACTTGTAGAGAACAAAATGGCATTCACTTCCCTCTGCAGCAGGTGAACTTGCACAGAAAAGTTCTGGATGCATTTTCCCTCTGGACTGTCTTTGAATTCAGTGAAAATGTTCTTCAATGTGGGGACAGCTTCACCTGAGCGAAGGTAGTTTGGGTAGAATACTGCTCCAAAGGATGAAGCATTTACATTTGAGTTCAATTTCTAAAGCGCACAATACCCGAGGGCGTCTTGGTGTTGAGAATCTATGAACATACTGAAGACAAACTGATCGGAGGCTCAGCAAGCTAAAAAGATAAAGAAAACAACCAGGATTTCAGCTGTTTACGAAAGCATTCTATCCGTGTTGGATAAGACACCTTATCATATGTCCAAAGAGAAGGATGGGAGAGGATGTGGCGCAGCGGCCAGAGCTGCCAACTTGGGAGCTGGAGATCCGGGTTCGAATCTCGATGTCGACCCAACATCCTGTGATTCTGGGCAATCACTATTCTTCCCCTGCCCATGAATAGCGCCTGGATCCCCTCAAGGGTGATAAGCCGTGCTATATAAAACTACAAACTTACAGGATCAAGCCACCCTATTAACATGCCAGCTGTGGGCTCAGTCAAAGAACAACTGCAAAAAGTCCCTTAGAAACGTACAAAGCCCCTGCATCACCAGCGCAATCGCCCACCGACCCACAGTAAAGGCAGTGAGCAGCACACGCAGTGTGAGTTCACGTGAGCCTCCAAGTGACCGCAGGTGACTCGGATTAGGCAGAATCAGATATGACACACCCCTACGGGGATGCACCCATCACATACAACCCAAACATTCATCAGCTCCACACATGTTTGGATGGCAGGTCACAAGACACATTCCTACCTGCACCTAACCCACAGGGAAACCCCTACACTCTTTTCAAGCCACATTTACTTTCTGGGCAAGGTGTGTCCATGGACATCCTTCAAGGGGCTCCTACCCTTTGAGCAAACCCAGAATCCTAGGGGCGCTCTGCATCAATGCTATGGGACCAAGCCATTGGTAACTGTGTGCTGTACAACAGCCACCATAGATTACATCTGCACATGTTCATCTGCTTGCCCCTTGTTCATATGGTATGTTGACTGGAACCTGCACATTTTAAAACTGTTCTATGATGGCTATCTGTAATAGCTTTTTCTGAAGCTGGTAATATAGCAGTGCTTTGCAAGCCGCGGCCGCCCAGACATGGCCAGGGGCAGATATGGCTCCATTGTAAAGCCAAGTAGGACTCTGAAAGCGGATTGACATAAAACCGAGGGTACTTTCTTCTGTGCTTAGATCTGTTGTGAAAGACTTATCAGGCCTTAGGAAACAGCCAGCATTACTGACTTTTCAGATAAAGCTGAGGCTGGCTTTCAGTCTGTGGACTTGTGCTCTTGATTAATTGTTTGAGAGAGATTTTAATCCTCTTAAAGTGTCGGTGCTTTGATTTTAGTGCAGGGCAAAAAAGTCTGCCAGCAGAAGGTGAGTTTGAAAGTTCAGTAAATTACATTTTCTGTATAATAAATCGATTTGCAAAGATCAAAAGGGGCATGTAGTTAGCATAAACCGAAGTGATGAAGATGACATGCATAATTACAGAACTGTGGGACTATGCACTAGCCCTGTTTGCAAACCAGGACATGCAGTGTGCACACTGGCTGGCTTGCAAATGGGAATGTAATTTGCGGTGAGACCTATGCATTAATAGGATACATCACAAATTGCCCATTCACAGGGAGTCACAAATCAACTTCTCCTAATGAATATTAATTAGGCAGTTTGCATTTCGCGACCCAATGTGGCCTGCAGAGACAACAAACCACCCGCGATCTTGCTTTACTGAATCATGGGAACCATTTTTAAAATAACAACCTTTGTCCGTTAGAGAGACCGATGCCGTGTCCTACCCCAAAACTAGCAAGCATGGCAATTAGGGTGCTACAGTTTGAGGACGAAATTATGGTTATTGACCAGGCAGTTATGGACTCCCAAAGAGTAGAGCTATAAGTCTCCTAGGAACCACTGGGTGTAATGGTTGGTGTAATTTTAAGTGGAAGGAGTAGCCATTAAGCTCATCTGATCAAGGATCATCTTTCGTTTTTTCGATTTTCTGTTTATAGTAGCACCCTCCATCACAACATTTAAACCAATGCTCAGGGTAATAGCAGAACCTACTCCTTTGGTTCACTTATGCATATGGTAACTGTGTTTTGTAGTAGCCTGTCCTGCTGGCTTGGTAGGCCTTGAGTAATTGCATCAAAAAGTCTGTGTTATCCAAATGCACACCCTAGGCACAACTACAGCTTAAATTTGGGTCAGAATGACGTTTTATCAGAAGTTGCATTTCTGGAATATGCATTCAATTGGACAATATCTTGTTGGAGCTTTTATTAAGACAGAAATAAACCATTAAACCTTGGAGCAATGACTGGTATGAGCATGCAATGTTTATGTGATTTGTAAAGCGCATAGCTGCCCAAGGGCTTCTCAGCACTGCAGAGAGAGACCGATCGGTGTGGAGGGGCAATCATGGAAAGAGCCACGTTTTGAGTTTCTTCCTGAAACTACGTAGGTCCTTCAGAAGTCTCAATTCAGTGGTCATTGAGTTCCTAAGTTCTGGGACCAGATGAGTGAAGGATCTCCCTCCCCATCTGGCTCTTTTTATCCTTGTTGTGCTCATTAAGCAATCAGACGAGGATCTGAGGGACCTCTTGGGTACATAAGGGGAGACGAGAGACCGTAGCAGGGCTGGACCCCTGCCATGCATTGCTTTGTGGGCTAGGTAGAGTGCCTTGAACTTGACCCTAGATTGGATAGGAGGCCAGTGTAGTTTGCTCAATGAGGATTTCACTGACTCCTTTTGGGAATTTTTAGTAGCATCCTGGCCTCCACATTTTGAACAACTTGCTTGGGTATCCATAGAGAGATTCTGGTCAAACCACATCCCCAAGTTCTTGATGGAGGGCTTGGGGGCAGGGGGGACACCCCAGTTGTCTGGCCAGCTGATCCTTTTCCAAGGGTCAGTGCAGTTACCCAGAAACATTAGCTCAGTTTTCTCCCCATTGAGTTTTAAACTGCATTTGGCCATCCATTCAGCGATTATTTTTTTTCCATGCATGGGACTAGCTGCAGGTGATTGGAGTTGGTACTATCAGACACTGAGATTACCAATTGTGTGTCATCGGCATAAGACACAATTGACAGTCCAAACTCCTCTACAATTTGTGCCAGAGGACTCATAAACATTGAACAAGGTGGGACTGAGCGCCGATCCCTGAGGGGCTCCGTATGGAGCATTGAACGTGTCCGAGAAGAGGCCTGCTTCCATGCATTGGAAGGTTCTTTCACTTAGGAAGGAAGGCAACCATCGGATGGCCTTATCCTGAATCCCAATCTTTCATAGTCTATGTGTCAAGATACTGTGATCAACAGTATTAAATGACGCACTTAGATCAAGAAGAAGGATGGCGGCGGTACCACCCTGGTCCAGTATCATTTTAAGTTTCTCAGTAACTAGGAGGAGAGCGGATTCCGTGCTGTGTTCAGGGCGGAACCCCATCTGGGATTTTGCAGAATATTATTCTCCTCTAGGAATTGTGAGATTATGCCATTTACGTGTTTCTCAATGACTTTGCCCAGAATGGGGAGCAATGAGATGGGATGGTAGTTCCCCAATAAAGTGGGATCAAGATGGGGTTTCTTGAGCAAGGGCTTTACAATGGTGTACTTCCATTTATTTGGCACTATCCCGGAGCTCAAGGATAACGAAATGAGATCTGCCATTGTGGAGAAAACCGGCTCCCCTCCTTGAAAAAGAATTTGAGGGGGGGGCTGGGTCGAGAGGTGAACCTGATTTGATGTTCTTTAGGCTGAGACCCAACTGTTCTGTACTTAGGGCTGGAAAGGAGTCAAGAGTTGGGGTGGTTGAGAGGGGAGAGAGGTCTGGACTGTTGTGCTGACATGGGCTGTCAAAGATTTCCGGCATGACTTCAACGTCAACCAAGGGGTTCGGGTGCAGTGAGTTATAAATAATTTCTACTTTAATCTTAAAGAAGGTGGCAAACTCATTGCATCTCTCCTCAGAGGATTGGGGAGTGGAGGTGCTCTGTTCTATGGTAGTTAGGGACTTTACGATTTTAAAAAGCTCTTTGGGGGAGTTGGCGGCCATATTGATCCGTTCTTCATTGTATTTTGTCTGAGCCTCCTTAATATCATTGTGATATTGTCTGATCGCATTTTTGTACATCGTCTTAAGATCAGGGGCATAAGTCTTCCTCCAGTTCCTTTCTAATCTCTTACATATTTTCTTTTGGGAGGCTGGGTGGCAGTTAAACCAGGGAGCTCTTCTGGGATGACATTGAGTATTCATTTTATGTATCCTAAAGCATTTTTCCACTGAGTCATTGATCCAGTCTGCCCAGCGTGAGTGGGCCTCGTTAGGATCATCTCTTAGGAATGGTGGGTCAGACTTTAGAAAGTTGATCCATTTCTCTGGGACGACCCTTGGCCACTTCCTGCCCGACTTTAGGTCACCCCCCGTCCGAGTCTGCCTGGGTGGTTTGGTGTAGAGGAAGGGGGTATAGTTGTGGTCAGACCACGGGACTGGGACTGGGACCGGGCTGAGCACCTGGATCTTAGGGTCATTAGAAAAGATAGGGTCTAGGATATGCCCTTTTTCATGTGTTGCACCGTTTACTAACTGAAGAAGTTCCAGAGCTTCGAGATCTGACCGGAGTCTGTTGGCAGCTGCTTTATCAGGGTCGTCCAGGTTAATATTAAAGTCACCAAGTGCAGTGAAAGCTCCTTTTCCTATGAGAAAACTGGCAAGGAGCTCTGGGAGGGTGTCTAAAAAGGTTGTATACGGAGCAGGGGGTCTATAAATGAGTGTTCGAGAAAAAGAAGTAGTGGGGGCGAGTGTCATGCTAAACTGCATGGCATCACAGTTGGTTAGGGTCAGAGGCATAATGGAGCAAGTGCCCTGAGTTTTGTGAATGATGACCACTCCTCCCCCCGGTTTTCCCATCCTGTCCTGCCTACTAATGGTATAGCCAGGGGGAAGGGCCATGATGATATGAGGAATAGAGCTCTGGTTCAGCCAGGTTTCCGTAATGAACAGTATGTCAAGTGCTTCTTCTTCCAAAAACAGCCGAATCTCCATTTTAAGGCCTGGGAGGGACCTACAATTTGAGCCCCATTTTCCAGTGTGCTATCTTTCCCTGTGTGTTATCAGAGGGGCGTAGGTTTCTCCCCAGCCTAAAACCACAGTACTGGCAGTGCACAGTACTTCTGTGGAGACTGTCAGGTTCAATAAAGTGTGACCATTGCAGGGGTAATGTGGGCCTGAGCTGGCGTAATTCGTCAGAGTTATACCTTAAATAATTGAGGTCCTTTAGATAAGTTTGACCAGGGTTCCTGGCCCCTGTTCCCGGCTGGGCGCGGATGGGCGAACACAGGCTTGCCTTTGGCGCACCTTTGGTGCGCCAACAGTGCACCTGGTGCTCTCGTCTGCACTGCAGCCGCCATAAATAGGCTGGCTCATGCAGCTAGACCACTAACCTGTCCACACTATGACCGAAAGGAGGAGCGATCCTCTCTATGGTCAAGGTGGAACAAAAGTGCAGTAAGCAGGAAGGTAAAAAACGGTAAGGCAAGCGCCTCCAAAACACTTCACATTATTTAAATGAATTCACCATTAAAAACAGGCGCTTGAACAGGCAAATGTTATTGTTGCACAAATTCTGCCTGTCACATTGCTCGCCTTTGGATGATAGATATGTCTTGCTGAAAGCTGTTCTAGCGTTTGTTATTTGGTGCAAATCCATTCAGTAGTTTTTGAGAAATTTAAGAAGAAAAAGATAGATATATCTGTGGTCACGAAGCCTTTGCGAATAAAGACGAGCTCGTGCAGGGAAATGCACAGCTCTGATTGGCTGCCAACACATCAACCAGGAAGTGTTGGCAGCCATCTTGGGACTCGGCTTCACCGAGTCCCCCCAAAAAAGTGAAAATAAAGAAATGGGGGCAATGTAGAAATATCCTGATCGCCAAGCCATGGTGTTGTTTTTTAAAAAATTGCTGTGAATTTACAATAATCGCGAATCTGCAGCAAAAAAAAAAAAACAAGCGCAGACTTCCGCGCTTGCTTTACAATAACCCCCGGGTGGGCCAGGTCCGGGAGCATATGATGAATATAGGAGGGGGCACACAGGGCCCCCCTCCTTGGGCTTAACTAAGCCCCGCGGACCACCACCTCCCCTGGGCTAATTGTAGTTATGTGGGGGGCCTCGCAGACCCCCCCTGCCCGGGGGACCGCTACCTCCGGTCATGTGATACTGCCAGTGTGTGTAACCTCCGTTGTCTTAATGATAGTACAGTTCATTTTAATGACAGCAGTGTTCTGAGCTGTGGCCTCAGTTTTAAAATGGCAGTGGGGTTATGGCCTGCTGTCTGTCTCTGGCACCCTTAATTTTAATAACATTGGGGTTCTGGTGTGCTGCCAGTGCCTCCAATCTTGGTGGCAGGCAGCTGGTATGGTGCCCTTGAAGGAGATTAGGCGTCTCTTTCCTTTCCCATGCACCACAAGTGCTGGGCTGCAGGAGTGTTTTCAAGCCCCTATTTTCAACACTAGGACCCGTGCTTAATTTGAGCCGGTGGTTTCCGGTGCTCGGCACCGGCACTTAATTGTCAACACCGGAGCTTGTGACAGCCTGCCACAAGGTGGTGCTGTCTGGCTCATCTTGAAATGACCACAAGAAAGGTTAATTATTTATTCAATATACATTAACAGTGACTTTTGCCTGCTGCCCAAGCCATTCTTATTGCTTTGAGGGCTTCAAATAGTACGAATTGTCACACTTGTAGGCGTGTGATGGTTAGTAGTTGTGGTGTTACTATCATTGGCAGAATGGCAGTGGCAATGTGTGGTGCAAGCTGCAGTGGCCTCCTGACGAGGGCCCTGGCACTTATTATTTACATATTAAGCACTGGCTAGAACAGACTTGGAAATGAGTTTGGAACTAATAAGGCCGTAATCATATGGAAAAATACATATGTCATGATGTATAGGTAGCAGTTCCAGGGGACTGCTTCTTCCGAGATGTTCATCCCTTACAGGAGTTTTCTTTTTTACCTTTTCTGTCATGATGTACCCCTCCTCATGATGTACCTCCCAGCACTGTGATTAACCTGGCCACCCAGCCAGCATGCTGTCAGAAGTTAATTTGTATTTGGATACATTAACAAGATCCCAGAAATATAAAGTTGAGACAAAAAAACAAGGCTGCCCGAAAACAAGCTTTATAATAATAAAGAAGTAATGCCTATAATGATGTTATGTAAAATTAGTGTTCTAATTCGAAAAATATGTAACATAAAAAGATCATAAAGAGAGAAACATAATTGAAGCACTTTTAAATGATCTGAAATGCAACAAGAAAAATTTATAAAACTCTAAAATAAATAAATGAAGCATTACATAAATATACAAAGGGGCCGATTCCGGCCGGAAATCTCTCCGACCGAGCCGGACCCGGAGAGAATTCTGACCGATTCGGACCCTAGCAGTCCGACCGGACGAGTACGATGCATTCGCATGCTATCGGACTCGATTCGGTCGGACTCCCATTGAAGTCAATGGGAGCCGGTCGTACAACGCGTACGCGGGCTCCCATTGACTCAATGAGTGCGAGGCGAACAAGGGCGCCCCTACAGCGGGTACGCGTCCATGCGCATCGCGGCGTACATGCACAGGTAGGGGGACCCATGGTTCCCCCTGTGTGCGACTCGCGCGCCTACGCGTACAGGGGGTCCGACGCGGACCCCCAAAGTCCGGCTCCGACAGCTCTTTCGAGCCGGACGGCGCGAGTCGGTCGGACTGCTCGCGGCGCGCATCGTACTTACCCGGCCGGGAAACGTCTCCATAGCGCGGTGCGCGTCGAGTCCGAGCGAGTCGGTCGATGCGGTTCGGACCCGTGAACGAGTCGGTCGGCGATTTCGCGTGCGCTCGCATCGTACTCGCTCGGCCGGACCCGCGTACGATTCGGTCGGGAAACAGGGCTCCGAATCGGATCCGGTAAATCCGAATCCGATTCGGAGCACTACCGGCCGAGATCGGAATCGGCCCCAAAGTGTTGTGTCTTCTTTAAGATTTCAATTTATGTACACACTAGATACTATTTTAATAGTTGCTGTTATTTAACATGTATTAAAAGTCATGGGGCTTTCTCATCTTTCTTGTAGCCTTTTTTAATTGCCAACATTTCATACACAAGATAATCACAAGGAGAACCTCCTGTTATTAGTTGGCATTGTTTCACTTTTATGTATGGATGCACTAAGGGTTGTCCTCCTTTTTCGTGAGATTAGTCTTTTTTAAATGACATACTAGCACAAAACATTATCTTGTTATTTTACAGTGTAGCGAAATGCACTATAATTTCATTTCTTTTTAAAAGATATTGCTTCTTCATTTTTTGTTTAGTATTTTCTAGGGTATTGAAAGTTAAGCATTTGTTTTTGCCATCTCACCTTTGATTTAAAAGGAAATACCTTTTGGAACACCTGAGCACCCACGTCCCATTTCACGATGGCAAAATGGCATTAACAATATGTCCTGATGTCTCCAGGGCCCAGCATTTTGTCTCAACCCATAATTACATATCTGGAAAGTGCCAGAGCGTTAGCTAAGGTGGAGCAAGTGCTGATGTCAAAATCGCCCTTTTACATTCTTTTTGGGGTCTTTCTGTCCACTCCTTGTAACATAGAACTCTCTTAGATTCACTTAGGGTCTCAACTGCTAAGCAAAGATAGTTCCAACATGACACTGTGGGAACTATGGCCCTGACGTATCATTGAGGTTTGTGGCCACAAAGGCTGCAGTTTGCAGAATCACGGGCTTTGCGATGACAAAATGCTGAGATGCAATGAATTCTATTTCTAAAAATATGTTTTTTCTGATCATTACGAATCACTAATAGGAAGGGGCGCGATAAGGTGGCCTTGCGTGGTTACTGAATCCTTTGAAGTCTATTGAACTCATCTGCCATTTAATTCTAGGTCCAGGCTTTATAAATTCCCCCAATAAAAACAAATATATAATAAAAATCAGCCCCCCGGCCCCGCCTCCGTGTGTTGTGAACTAGATTCACGGGCTGGGGCCAGAAAGCACCACCGCCTGAACAAAAAGCAACCCAGGGCCCTAATTACAGATGCTGTTATAATATTATATTGACGTTCACTTTCCATTTCGGAAACATGTAAAGTGCAGGGAACACAGCTCACTCGTTTGCATGAGTAACTTTTACTGCAGGACTGCGTCATAAATTCATACCTTTGACGGATGGCAATATTTACTTTTTATTCCAAACGTGTCAGCCAGCAACTGCTTGCTGGAATTGATGGTCCCGGGGGCTGCTTTTGTAGCAGTCCTGGTTGTAAACTGCCGAAAGCATCGCGCCTAGACAGCCTGCCAATGAAATTACAGGCACTTCCCTGCTAATGCAGCAGTCAATGAGACACAACCGCAGAGGGCAGTTTGTTAATCTCCATTTGTTTCAGTGTCAGCCATATATTATTTGCTTCTTTTTCTTTTCCTTCACCCAGGGCTTAATTTGTGCCGGTGGCTGCAGCTGGCGACGAAGGTAGAAAGCAGGGATGCAATAGAAGGTTTTAGTGTCAGATAAAGAGGCAGGCCTTGTAGGGTGCTGGAAAAAGAGAGCCATGAAAAAGGCATGAAGGGGAATCAAAACTGGGCACTTTTGGCGTTCAGCAAGCCCGGCATTTGGAGGTGTCAGTGGTGGGCTCCAAGTGTACATTTTGGGCCTTGCACTTATTGCTTGTTTATTTATTTAAATCAAGCACTGCCTTCAGCACTGTAAACTGAGGGGCATATATACAAGAAAATGCCAGAGCGCAGTGCTATTGCAAATTTGTCAGTGCAGGGCTCTGACATTTTTAAACACATGGATGCGCTGTATTTACAAAAATACAGTACACCCATGTGTTTCCTCTAGCGCTGGCGCAAAAAAAGCTGCCTAGCGCCAGCGCAGGCGCCCTGCTGCCATGTTGCAAGGGTGCCTGCGCTGCAGGGGCGATTGTTTATGTGCAGGAAGGGAGACCTTCCTGCACATAAACAATCAATAATGGCGATTTGCTCTTTCTATGTGTGCTGCAATTAATGATTTCTCCTCGTACTGCCATGCTATGATCAAGTATTACCTGGCCTTAGTTTGTGGCGCTGCCCCAGCCTCGTAACTCTGGGGCAGCGTCAAAAAGCAAAAGGTGTTGCGGTGGAACACCCAATGCACACCCCTTTGCTGCAGTGGACTGTGGCGGAAAGGAACATATTTACAAGGCGGCGTTAAGCCATGTTAAGTGGCTTAGCTCCACCTTGTAAATATGGGGAATGGCGCAACAACACCGGAGCGTCAAAAAAAGTGACGCTTCAGTGGCAAAAGGGACTTGTAAATATGCCCCTGAGTTTTCATGAGTAAGCTTACCCTCTGTTTTCTCCTCTTGAAGTTCACAAGTGGCAAGTGTCTCAAAAAGTGGGCGTGGCCAGAAGGATGGGAGAGTTTAAAGTTCCAAGTAGGATTCTGTGAGTTGATGAATGAAGAATGCATGGCATGTCACAGGGCTGCCAGTTGTGTTGTGTTCACTATTCTAGAAAGGAAATCGTACATTTTGACTTGGTGGTTTGCATTTTAGTGAGAAAGTAGTCTAATGAGGACACCATTGTTCCCTTGATGCCAACTGATAAACCCCCGCCCACATTAAACTTCAGGCTAAAACATGCACGCATGCACCCTGGGGACTTTCAAAGGACTTGAGTGTTATTTTTATACTCTTTGGGCCTAATTACGAGTTTAGCTGCTATTTATCGCACCTGGTAAACAACAATATCACAGGGTACGATATTTATTGGGTGCGATAAATAGCATCTATTACATGTTATTGGGGAATAACATGCAGATTTTGGTGTTTTACGCATGAAAATCCGCATGATATGGTAAATACCCTATTCTTTTCCCCTGTTAAATTTAGCAGTTGTTTGACCCGCCGAAATTTAACGAAGGTTGAGGTATTTAACTTACCTGATAATTATCGGATGCATTAAACACAACCAAACTTGTAATTCTGACCCATGGGTAAACAGGGGTTTGCGCATGGGTCGGAATTAACGGACCCACTCGTCATCAGGCCCTAAATGTTTTCGTCAATCAACCCTTCATATCCATCCTGCCATGGATTCTTAATTTACCACAGTTCCCATGAATCACCTTTGATCTACAGGGCACTACTCAACAGTGGTTAATTTGTAAAAAAAAAAAAAAGAAATAAGTGCCGGAGCTCTCATCAGGAGGCAGCTTGCACCAGTCCATTTCTCCTGTTAGTGCCGCCTAAAACAGAAGCACCTACTAACAATGAAAGTGAGGAGGAGGATGTGGCCTAATGGCCAGAGCTTTATCTTTGATGCTGGGGAACCAGGTTCGAGTCTTGGTGTCTGTTCAACATCCTGTGATTCTGGACAAATAACTTAATCTCCCCGTGCCTACCATAAATGAATGTGTCCTTAACTGGTGGTCATGAAAGGCGCCGGTGTTGATGATTAAGTGCCAGTGCTGAGCTCAAGAAACCACCGGCTCAAATTAAGCCCTGCTACTCAGGGTCATTAGGGACGAGAAAATAAAAAGCGTGTGTATTATGTATGAAACCAGCTGTGGGTTGGAAATCCTCTGTCTGGACTAACATTATGTATCCGGGATGATAGATGGTTCTGATGATTTCTTTAGCACCAACTACAGATTGAATTGCCTCTTGGTGCTTTAAGAACAGGTGTGGGTACTTCCGAGGTCAGTGATACTCATTTCATCAACCTCAGCCGGATGAAAGATGGGTTAGCATGCTAGGACTGGATCCTCGCCCCCCCCTCCAACCTACACTGACGTTGTTGATTCATTGAAAAATGTGAACTAGCCAAGGTCACACAGAGGCTACTGCTAAGCAGGGATTAAAACTCAGGACACCATCTCTCGGTGAGGGGAGGGGACGGAGGTGGGGGGCGGGGGTCAAAACGAATGGGTCGAGGCTCTAACTTTGACTCTCACAATGATCAAAAGAAACTGGGCATAATAGGTGCAGTTAATCCTCGCGAGGAGCCTGGGCAGTGGTCACAGCCCAACAACCCCAGCCCAAGTCAGAATATACATAACGAAGTGTGCGCCATAAATTGCTTTTTATCTCCAATGAAATCACCAGCACATCCTGGCAGCGCAGCAAAAGTAATTTACACTGGGTAGCAAAAGGCCAGGCCATAATTGTTCTGCTGCAAAGCCGCCTGGAACCTCTGATTCATTATAATATGAATATTTTACGCCACTAGGGATTAGAATTAGCCTTTTCAATTTGGAAATGTGTGTTCGGCTCCATAGCAAGCTTAAACCCGGCTTTGTCAGGCAGCCATTGCTCCGCATTACAGTCCATATAACTGCGAGCATTAATGCAGCGTTAGCCAGACCTGATGGAAGTTTAAAGCAGTGCTTAATTTGTAAAAAACATAAGTGCCAGGGCTCTCGTCAGGAGGCCACTGCAGCTTGCATCACACATTGCCCCTGTCATCCTGGCAATGATAGTAACAATACAACTACTAACCATCACACTCCTACAAGTGCGACAATTCAAACTATTCTAGGCCCCCAAAGCCATAACATTGGTTTGGGCAGCATGTAATAGTAATTTCTAGTGTATATTGAAATAATAATTAACTGTTGTTGTGGTCAGCTCTAAATTAACCGGACAGCGCCACCTTGTGGCAGACTGTCAAAAGCGCTGGTGTTGACAATTAAGTGCCAGTGCCGAGCACCGGAAACCACCGGCTCAAATTAAGCACTGGAAAGGTTAGAAAGCTCAATTCTACCAGGAAGTAAATTCTCTAGGGAAGTATTGAACACAGCCATGGAGCTTGCACCTGTTTGTGCTGTGATCTGCTGCTGTTGTAATACAGAGAAACGTGTATTAACTCTATTGTAACTTGTCACTAACTTTCCTATGATGGGTTCGGGCTCCCTGATTCAGATATACTCTGGACCCCCTAGTCAACGGACCCTTTGTACCTGCTTAGAAGTGTAGAGGGGAGAAATGACTTGTCCCATCAGTTTTCTCAGTCACAATAATTCATGACTCCGAAGAATCACAGACTCTAGGTTCTGGGTTAGTTGGTTTATTACAAAGCCAAAAATAACTGAACATACAGGCACCTCAAGATGAGGTAGTAAAAATACATCGGAACTAATACAAAGCCAAACCTACGAGCCAGGTTCAATCTCTGGGGCATTAAAAGGATGACGAATTCCAAAAGCAGAACTCAGGCAATGAGTGCCCCCCACGCCAAGATTAGTCTTCATTCGAGGTTCGTAAGTAAAAAGCATTAGTCTGTCCCTACTCTACCACTAACGTGACATCCCTACTTGGCATTCCCCAGGCAAGTTCAGGAAAAGGTGTCAGCGCATGAAGACTTCCTAAGAAGTGCACTCACGTTATATGGGTCAAGTAGCCTAAAGTTACAGAGCTCGTTCTAAGATGCTCCTTCTCTCTCATCGATCTCCTCTCCTAACTCAACCCCCTGGGCACTGTCCCTAATTCCAACACCAAAATCATAAGACACGCCCATTACACATCAAGAAATCGCCTCATCGAGCTGGACACCTCCTCATAGGTGATTTTTCATTTAGTTTCGATACTCCCAGCCCCTGGCTCGATGACCTTGATTCCCGGGCCTTCTCCAGTGAGAAAGAACACCATCTCACATTATCAAGCACGCATATACATGAACATTAATATGGTGCACGTTTAAATCAATGCATTATATTTCAGTAAATAAACTTCATTAGTCAGTTATAAACGAATACTAGGATTTTCATCATTTAGAACGCAATTACCACGTTAATTTCTGCACATTACACAAAATATTTCTATCACTTCACTTTTACACGTTATTACATTTCACATTCTAGTAACCAAATGTTAACACGACAAAGGAATAAATGTAGGTGCAGACTACTCGTGATTATGATGCACCCCTACAAATGTAAGAGCATGAGCGCGCCCTATCACCTATTACAATCAAGTTATGACATTACTGATCAACTGTAGAGGAAAATGACATAGCTGCCTTACTTGCAAGTCATTACAGGTAAATTGTGAAGATACAGCAGACAGGGTGAAAGGCAGTTCGCTCAGCTGAATTACAACTACTGTTTAAACAATGAAATACTATATTTACAGCGCCTTCTTTTGAACTTTTTCCTCTACAGTCAATCGAACATGAAGCTGACCGTTATGGCAGTATGTTTATTTATTGCTCTACTTGAGATTGGTACTGGAAGGCAGGCGTGTGGATGTTACCACACATTCCGAACTACAGCTGCTTTTGAAAGTGACATATTAAACTCTTTTTAAATATGTTTTGCTATCAATTGCCTGTGTATTAGTATGTTTTGTTTTGATTATGTAGATTCCACATATCTGCAACTATAATATTCCTTTCACAAGAAGATGAGACTGAGGATTGAAATGAGGGTTGGGGACAAGGTGATGGTGTGTCGTTGTATTATAAGAATTAAAATACCCCCTTTCATATGTTAGGATAACATTGCAAGTCATCTTCAAGTTATGACTTTATAAGTGAGCATGAATGTAGGGTGAGTGACTCTATAGAGTCACAGGACTTCTCAGAGACTGTAAGTATCTTTAGATGCACAATAAGGGCCATTATATCCAATATATATTATTACTGCTTTAAAGAACACAACTGTCAGATAAACGTGCAACGAATGATGGCATACCCATCAATAAAATAAAGTCTTTGCCCTAAGGTTTAAAGTCTATACCTGTGATGGGGTATGTCTTTACCAAAAATACTTTTAAAACAGTCTGGGGTATTGAAACATTTTAGTTTGTAGAAGTTTAACAATTTAGAACCTTTTTACCCACTCACCCATCTTGATTTCCTCCACAATCCACTCACCCACTGTTTAGCCAGCAGGCACAATGGTGCCAACTCAACAGCATTTTCATCCAGAAATCTTTCTTGGCTTCTCATGTAATACAAGGTCTGCATGGCCTACATTAACTGGTGACTTTTTAATCATTTAGGGTTTGCACAGGCACCTTGTTATGTTATGTTATGTGAATTTGTAGAGCGCGGCTAATCAGCCGTGAGGGTATCCAGGCTAAAGGTGGGCGTAGTTGGCGGAGTACCACTACACGGAATTCTGCGGAATTGAACATAAACTCCGTGAACTCCGCACCGCAGCTCTTTTCCGTTTCATCCCAATTAATAAAACAAAAACCTCACATACCCTTGATAAAATAAGAAGTAGCACTATCTTTACATGCAAAAATGCATATAGTCATCTCGCAAAAGTGAAAATACAGCAAGCAGTGAGAGAGGTGATGATTTTGATGTCCTCCCTAACCTAGGGAGAGAACCAAGCAGATGCCTTGAACACAAAGAGCACATCATGGTGAACGATTCGGTGGTGGTCCCATCCTCCTAGGACCACCTCAAGCACAGTTATGGGCAAAATACATCCCAACCAAAGGCCCTGCAAGCCTTATGGGACGATCTTCTAGAGTGCAGTGAATATTATAGTATCCAATATCAAAACATTCCTCAAGGGGCAGGCTCTCCGGGCTCAGCTGAGAGCTAATACTATAATATTCACTGCACTCTAGAATCTCGTCCCATAATGCTTTGCAGGGCCTTTGGTTGGGATTGTATTTTTGCCCATAACTGTGCTTGGGGTGGTCCTAGGAGGATGGGACCACCACCGAATCGTTCAGCATGATATGCTCTTTGTGTTCAAGGCATCTGCTTGCCCTCCCACTAGGTTAGGGGTGACCCCAAAATCATTACCTCTCTCATTGCCTCATATTTTTCAAAGTTCACCTTTGTGAATTGGTTATATGCTTTTTAGCATGTAAAGGTAAGGTTGATTTATCACAGGTTTGTGGGTGCAATAGCTAACTTCAATGTAATGCGTAGTTAACTAATCTCCGCAACCTCTGCTAGCGGAGCGGAGTTCATTGCCCACGGTTAATCCAGGCACTGAGAAGGGCAGGCCAGAGGGGGTAGGGGGAGATCATGCCTGCTTTGTCTGGAAGAGCCATGCAGGAAGTTTATTGTGGTATTTGTAAGATTAGTGTTCAAATGTAAGGCAGCATTTTGCTAACTACAGAACTTTAACTTCCTTTGATTAAGGTTTTTTTTATTGCACAGAATGCAAGATATGCATACAGCATGACCTGAGGCAGGCACAGCACAGTCTGTGCACACAGACCTCGATATTGCACTGTCTGTGCGGCTCACCTCCTGTGGGTAATGTTCACAGACCCTATCACATGCTTTCTGTGTTCTGTTAACTAGACACAATATGAGGCATGGTTGTAAGCACTCCACATGGATTGCAGCCCATAACGTGTGTACTCTAGCAATGACCAGTTGAAAAACATCTTGTCTCAAAATCAAAGTGTCAAAATCCTATACGTATCCTGTGCAAACAGGGCGAGGCTCTACGACATGCCTTGTTCCAGCATCTAGCGCAGTCTACAACAAGCGTTCAACATATGCCACTCCGCAAGGGCTGCAGACTATAGCCATGCAGTAAGCATGGTACAGATCCTGTAGTCATGTCCTTTAGCCACAACTTGCAGGGCCATGTCCTGTGGACGATTCAACGAGCTGCGTCTTTTGCCAACACCTGTGGCTTATACTTGGCCTCCTTCTGGGACTTGCTAATTCTATGTGGATCCCGTGTGATGTATGTACTGAGTATAGGCCATTGCAAGCAGCCTTGTCCTGTGTACAATATCTACTTCATCAACCATGCAGTATTTGTTCTACAGAAGGTGCAGTCCACACCATTGCCTTGTTCATGCTGCAGGAAAGGCCTCTAGACTGGCAGACTGCACTTATGACACAAACTTTACCCTATAATGGATCTCTTGCCCCCCTATGTGCAATCCATTCCAGGCACACAACATGGCAGTACTGTATATGCAGAGCAGACAGCACGCCTTCTGTGGCCATGGCATGTGAGCAGTACACAGTGCACATCTTGCATCCATGACCAGTGCAGGCTACATATACAACATGGCCTACAGCAGTGGGCCGTGGGACTTTTATCACCAGGAATGTCTCTGGCAGTGCCCTGTCCATTGAAAGTGGCATCAAAACTCCACTGCTGCAAGTATTTGGCATAACATTTGTAATCCTCTGCACCAATAACATTTTTCACCCATAAGTCGATCACATCAAACTTCGCAAAGACATCTTTAATGTCCCAAGCAATGCATCTGGAACATTCGGTGAAGATTTCTCAAAAGGAGCCCAGTTGCCGCCCTTTAGCAATGTTTTATCTGTAGCATTTGTTTCTTTCCATCGGCCTCAAGGGGTTGTGCCAACTTGCATCATCTCACCCACTTGGGTCCACTTGGACAGCCAACCACATGCTGCCAGGAGGCACGCCAATAAATATTGGCTACTGATGTTTCTAGGGTTAGTAGTGGTTAGTAATGCTATAAGATACGCTGCTTCAGTCCTTCGACTCTATCGACCCATCATTGTTGCTGGTGGTTGTTTGGAGAATGGAGATTGAAGTTCTCAGGGGACATTTAAAGTGGCAAGGCCATGGTGAATGGGGGATCTGGGCATCTGCCTTTAGGTTGCCCACCTAGGCAACCATTCAGGTACTGTCCACCGGTTGGCGATATTTGTGCTCATTGTGAGTCAGGTGATATTAGAATTAAGAAGATATAAGTCAGCACCATATTATTGAGTATGTAATGCTGAGATTGTCAGCAATGCTCTGCAAAACACGTCTGATGTCTGTAGCGCAGAACTCAGGTGCAACCATATTCACCTAGTAATGATGTAACGTAGATATAGTGAGTTAGTGCGCCTTGCCTCACATCACACAACATGTCACTGTTCAGTCATCTCTTTAACTTGCAAATTTATTATATGAGCATTCATCTAGACGTCCCCTCCTGACTCCACTAGCCAGCTCTCAAAATGTATGTGGTATATTAGGTTGTTATCGTGCATTTGTGTAGCATGCAAGAGGCACTTGTGTGGCATTGTTGCACTCAATCTGGAAGGAGCAATTACAGGCATAGCTGCTGTATGTTTGGTTGATGATTTTCCTTTTGAGGAAAGGTTCGGTGTGGTGGGTTAGGTCCCAGCACATTGTCAGGTTGTGATGTCGTAAACTCGTTACTGATGGCATGCTTGTCCATGCTAATAATGTATGAGACGGTCGTGTGGACAGAGTCAGTTAGAGCTCACAGCCCTATTTAACCTGGCGGCAACATGGTCGTGCAGCGGGTCCGTCTGCGCCCATCCGCCCAGGGCCAGGTGCCAGCTATTAGGGCCAAAATTTGGCATACTCATAAAAAGACCTCAGCTCCTTATCCTCTACTAACTTCCACCTTGAAGCACCCCTTATACAAAATCTGGAGAAATTTGGTATCCTTAAAACTGAACAATCAGTCTCCTAAGAGTCGGAGAGACTGCCGACATATACCATTACCACGGCCGAAAATTGCCCCCAGCTAACACCCAAACCCACAGCAAACAATCTTAATATTACCTACGTCAATGCACGCTCTTTGGCTAAACACCAACTGATATATTGTTTCTTACTGAAATTTGGCTAACAGCTGACTCCGTGCTTGATATCTTAGCGGCTCTTCCAGGAAACTACTACCTACTTAATAGATTGCAGGGCAAAATAGGTGGAGGGGTAGCTGCAGCTTAAAAAAGCACCAATCTTTCATCAAACTCTTCCCCCTTACCTTTTCGGATGGCAGGGAATTAGGTAATCAAGTTAGACTCACCCACCTCTTCTTTTATATGTATACATATGTACAGACCCCCGGGCTATATGTCCCCGTTTCCTTCACTTCTGATTGATGCCTTAGCTAAGCTAGCCATCGATAATGCAAGCATTTTGCTTCTGGGAGATTTAAACCTTTGGGCCAAAAAAGAAAATAGTGGCCGCATATCCGCTGATTTTACTGATCATCAATCAATCAATCAGGGGTTCTTAAGCGCGCTACTCACCCGTGAGGGTCTCAAGGCGCTGAGGGGGGGGGGGGTCCGCAGATCTGTTTAGCCGAAGAGCCAGGTCTTGAGGGTCTTCCTGAAGGTGTTCAGGGAGGGGGCGAGTCTGATGTCTGCCGGGAGCTCGTTCCAGGTTTTGGCCGCAATGTGGGAGAAGGATCTTCCTCCTGCTCTGGCTCTGCGGATGCGCGGGGTTTTGGCCAATGCGAGGTTGGTAGATCGGAGGTTTCTTTTGGGTACGTGGAAGTTGATTCTGTCGTTGAGGTATTTGGGTCCGGTGTTGTGTAGGCATTTGTAGGCGTGGGTGAGGATTTTGAAGGTGACTCTTTTCTCCATCTCTTTAGTCTGAACTTTGAACAGCAGGTGTTTACTGCCACCCATATTAAAGGCCAGACACTTGATCAGGTTTGGTCACTAAATTTTAACATATCCAACCTTGTGGTTGCCCCCTGCTGCTGGCCAGACCATCCTTTAATCAAGTTTGATATAAATGACATAATATCTAAGAAATCCCCCTTCTGTCCAGGCACTTCCTATAGAAACTGGAAGCGAGTCAACCTTAATACCTTTTGTAACTCCTTGGCTCAGTCCCAACCTCCAGACAGCAAGAGTTTAAACAACCTTGATGGGGCTGTTTCCGACTGGCCAGCGACGTGCCTGCCCCATTGCTCAACACAAAATCAACCCGCCGTCATGAAGCATCCAGATGGTATACAGATGACGTAAAGAAAGCAAAAATTGCATTACGCCAGTCTGAGTGAAACTGGAGGAAAATATATTCGCATGATAAAAAGGATAGCTTTGTTTTGCAGCTCAAAGCTCATAAGAAACTGATCTGGGAGGCTAAACATTCCTACTTCTCTAATAACATTTTAAGGTCTGAAAATAAAACCAAAGTAATATTTGACATGGTCACTGAACTTGCCAACCTGGACCGCTTAAATGCCCTGGTGGTCTCCGCTCAAACATTGTGTGATGATTTGAATTTATTCTTTATTGACAAAATTCAGACGATAAAAATAGCATCCCCCTCAGTCCTCGTACCAGTGATGGCCTTTCGGAAGTCATAAATCCAATAAAACTGGCAGCATTTCCGGATGGCATTAAAGATGATTTGTCAAAGCTGATGACCAAGGACAAATCTGGCTCACCTATTGATATACCCCCCCCCGGTCTAAAAATCTGTTTTCTCTGAATTTCCTGACCCAACGATCTCTCTGCTCAATCTATCCTTAAGCCAGGGCATGGTCCCCCCATAATTTTAAGGAAGCAGTGGTAGTTCCATTGTTGAAAAAAGCTGGGGATGATCCTTCAGTCTTAAAGAACTATTGCCCTATCTCCCTGCTTCCCCATCTGGCCAAGATACTGGAGGCCCATATTTCCTATAATCTGTGCTCCTTTCTAGAAAACTGCTTCTTCCTGGTCTCCCATCAGGCAGACTTCCAACCCACCAACTTTACAGAAGCGGCCATACTACCTGTAGTGCTTGACATGAAAGAAGAAGCAGACAACTAGTCCTGTTGGACCTATCGGCAGCCTTTCACACTGTGGATCATGGCATTCTAATCAGCTGTGTCAAGGTTGCTGGACTGCAGGGGGTTGCTTTAGATTGGCTGACATCTTTTTTGTCTGACCAATATCAATCAGTCCGTCTTTACCCTTTCTGCTCCTCCAAGGTCAGACTTGAGTTTGGAGTACCGCAGGGATCTTCCTTGTCTCCCCTGCTGTCCAACCTCTATCTCCGCCTGTTGGTTCATATCTTACAAAAGCATAAAGTGAAGGTATATTACTACGCTGATGACATGCAGCTACTCTTTAACGTGGATGACTCTCTGGAATCTATTGACTTTTTCCAGAGCACCATGCTCTTCATCCGTGACTAGATGAACCGCCATCAGCTGAAGCTGAACTCAGATAAAACTGAGATTGTGATGACAAAAAATAAACTGCACAAATGGAATCCCTCCACCTGGCCTTTGGAGATTAGTGCCCCTTCTACCCCTTAAAGTGCAGTCAAAAGCCTCGGGATCATAGTCGATGAAGACCTCTCATTGAAGCCTCAGATTGGCGCAGTGACTTCGTCCTGTTTCTTCCTTCTCTGAAAAGTGGAAAAAATCAGGACATTTTTCACCATTGAGGCCATCATCCAGACTATAATTACCCTTGTCAAATCTCAAATTGACCACGTGAATTCACTCTATCTGGGCCTTCCCAAGGTTCTTAGTCAGAGGCTTCAGTGTTTTCAAAACCAAGCAGCTAGATTGGTTTAGCACCACCCCAGATTTTGTCATACCAGACCCTTATTGGTAAAATTACAGTGGCTTCCATTCGCCCAGAGAACCTTCTTCAAAACCGGGTGTATTATTTTCAAATCTCTCTATGGCAAAAGTCCATCTTTCGTGACCTCAAGAATTCGAAACTAAATCTCCAAGCGCTATCTGAGGTCGGCGCTCCAAAATCTATTAGAAGTCCCCAAGTTCAAGAGGAGGAGACTGGATAACGGTTCTCCGTGCTTGACCCCGGCTCCTGGAATTCCGTGCCTCCTAACGTCAATGCCTCGACTTCATATGAGAGTTTTAGATCTCTTCTGAAAACCTAGCTTTTAAGACAGGCATATGGCTAAGTCCTTGTGGCCCTCCCGCTGTAGTGTCTCTAGTGCCATGAAACCTTTTTAGTGTACACGTGCTTTACAAATTTGCTGTAACATAACATTTATTCAATATATTTGCACAATGAATAATCTCATGGTTAATACGCTACCTCCGTTTTCGTCAGAAGTTAGTAGAGCTTGGTCATCTATGGAGATTTTGCCAGAACTTCTTGTATGTATGTATGTACTCGGCTGTTATTGTTTGGCGAGGTTTATTCTGTACAAGGTTGGTTTGTTTCAAGAGTTAGACAGGTGTTATTTTTTTACAGCTATTATGCGATTTTAAGCTTGAAGACCTAATGTTTTATTGCCTTTTGGAAGGCGAGTTGGTTTCTTAATTTCCTAAGCACGATGAGGAGGGAGAAGCAAAGTTTGCTTGGAGTGAGAAGGACAATCTCCAAATTGGGTTTTACTGAAGTCTAGAACTTTACTTTATGAGGGGGTTGGAGCGGTGGATGCATGGTGGGTGTTGGATCTGACATTATTTTCTTGGTGGAACCGTGGTCCAATTCCTTGGAGGCCATGATGGCTTAAGCACACTGCCTTAACAGTGATCAAGCGAGAGTTCAGCTGCCAGTGTGGAAGAAAGAGAGTTGAGCTGATGTGACCCCAGGGTGTAACAAGTTGAAATAGTCTAGCTGCTGAATTTAGGGTCTGTTACATTTTTCTAAGGAGGAATTTTGGTGCTCTTTGCTAAAGGCTGTCCCTGTAGTCCAGAAAAAAAGCATACAAAAGCGGATGCAGTTTCAGCTCTGTGGGGCAAACCTAAGTAAGGGAGAACCCAGCTCTGATTCTGTCCATTTCCACAAAATGTCACTACAGAACCTGGAGCTCCAAAGCCAGGTATGCACCCAGGATGAGTCCTGTTTTTTTTTTTTTGTTCTCTTGTGTTGTGGGCGGTGCCTATTTTAAATCTGAGGGCCAAGTTGTGATTTCTTGTTTCGGCCACATTCCGTGTCAGAGGATTTCTGCTTTGTCCGCGTTGAGTATAAGATGGTTAACAGTTACCCGTTCTTCGATGGTGAACATACGCAGTGCAGCCACGAGGCCATAGTGTCAGTGAGGCTCTGACCTTGAAGATGGTCTGCAAGGTATCTGCATAAATGAAGCAAGTAAGAACCAGGATTGAATCAGTCCAGGCTAAGGTGCACGTTGAAGGCTAGGAAGCAGACCATAGCTGTGGTTGTCATCAATTTGCCAATCTGCAAGGGGCAGCTCTCTTGGCATCATGCTCTCATGACCCCCAATAACATAACATAGGTGACTCTCTTCCCAACCATTAGCCTCTCAAAAGCTGCCTATTGGCTGCTGAGAGGCCAGGATAAGGTCGAGGAAAGTAATAATGTATCCCAGAGCCCTGTTTACTTTTGCTTCCTGCCTCTGCATTCATGACCCCTGAGACCAGGGGCAGAATGGGTTGTAGGGGTAGCAAGGAGCGTGGCAGGGGTACCACGGGGTAAATGAGGAGTAGCAGCTGCTTCTGCTGGTTACCCTGATTGGTGGGCATGTGATGAGGGTGGGGGCGGCAGGGGGGGTAATGCAAACCCTTATCCAAAGCCGCACAATAGGAACCATTTCTTCCTTTCATGACAAGATACCGCTTTGCATCGCACCTACTGCATTTCTCTCTCTCTCTCGTTGTCCCTTCCACCCCCTATTATACAAGGAATATACAGAGCAAGATAAATCATGTATATACACAGAGGGCGCGTGCGACCCTCCCACTAGGGAAAATAATCTAACATCAAAGCTGTTTCCTGGTAGCAGATGAACTTTGAAATAGCAACAAAAAAAACCAATTTTCCAACTTGCGAGCTGCACGTCTCATTTCGTCTGTAGCTGAAAGGCTAGTCTGCTGCTGAAAGGCTGGTGTGCAGCTGAAAGGCGGAGCTCGGCTGCAAGCAGGCTGCTTCACTTAGATGTACAGCTTAAGTACGGATAATCTTCCAGAGAGAAGAGCATATTTAAACTCTTTCCGCATTCAGACCTGCCAGCATTTCCTTCATTTACCCGCAACTCTCTACTAAATAACAACCTTCTCAAGGTCATCGAATTCTACCTGCTTATTTGCGGCATCTCCTGATCGGCCAATTATCTTTCTTCCTCCATCCGCGGGAGCATCCGCTGGCCTTGCCGGGGAGGATGGGATGACAAAGTGAGGATAATCATAAGGCAGAGAAGCTGTCCTCTCTCAATGAAGAATTCTATTTGTTTGATGAAAATAACGGCGTCCGCTTGAAGGCTCGCTTGTTTCTTAACAATGCTGATCTTGCAAAGAGCTGGTTATTGGTTGTGTGATCTTGGACACTGGGGGTCACGTTCCGTTCTCTAGAAGGCTGGTGGCCTGGAAGTAGTGTCATGCAAATGGCCCCATGCAGAATGCCAGGTTAGTCCCCCGTGATGCCCGCTATCTATGGTATACCTACCCAACAGTGCTTAATTAAAAAAAAAAGAAAAAGGGCAAGGGCCCTGTTCAGGAGGCCACTACAGCTTTCACCACACCCTGCCCCTGCCATGCTGCTTGTGATAGTGACGACTACTAACCATTTATTTCCTACAAGTGTGACAATTCGGACTATTTTAGGCCCCCAAAGCTATAAGACTTGTGTTGGCAGCAGGTAATAGTAATTTTTAATGTATATTGAATTAATAATTAACTGCTGTTGTGGTCGTCTCTGAATTAACCAGACAGCACCACCTTGTGGCAGACTGTCACAAGCACTAGTGACAGGTGCATAGATACTGGGGAATGGTCCGAAAGGCCTCTGGGAAGGATAGTGATGGCTTGGATCGATCGACATTCTAGGGCCGGGAGAAACAGATAGTCTAGTCTGGCTTGTGTGTGGTGGGCGGCCGAAGTGTGAGTGAACATAGCAGTGTTCGGATGCCAGAGGCGCCATGCATCACTAAGTCCCAGATTCGCAGCCCAGTTCGAAAAGATTGTGGATTGGGAAACCCGAGAGATAGAAGGGGTCGCATCGGAGTCAAAAGCTGGGGCCATGACTGCGTTAAAGTCTCCCCCCACCACAGTGGTCCCCGGAGGCAGGGCGGCTATAAGTGGAGTGTGGCGCCGGAGCGTGGAGGACAGCAGAGAGGGGGGAGCATACACCGTTATCAAATTCAGGGCCTAGGTCCCAATGCTCCCTTCCAGAATGAGAAAGCAACCGCCCGGATCGTGGATTGCTTTACGCTCAACAAAGGGCAGAGCGCGGCGCAGCAGGACTGCCACCCCTCGGGATCCCCGGGTAAAACCTGCGTGCCAAACCCCGCTATAGCCATAACGCGCAAGGAAGGGGCAGAGGTTGCCCACTAGGTGGGTCTCCTGAAGCAGCAATATGTCTACCCTATGACGCTGTGCATAGCGCAGGGCCGCTGTGCGTTTAACTTTGTCAAGGAGACCGTTTACGTTCCATGACACAACGTGAAATGCTGTTAGACCTGAGTGATCGTTAGACATGGAGAGGCAGGTTTAGTGATGGAGTGCCCCATATGAACAAGGAGCGTAGCAGTGGACGCGCGTGAAGTGTAGGACACTGAGGGAGAAGGTCTGTCATTGTATATCTGTGACAGGATGAGGCAGAAGTGCTGGTATGAGAAAAACAAAAGACAAAAACAACATAGAACCCGGGACAACTGTCCCCCCACCCGAACCCAACCCTATACTTCAGGAACGGAAGCATCTGTCGCCCTAACATTGGAAAACAACAAAGACCAAACTAAAACGTTCGGGACTGGGAAACGTGGAGGACCCCTCCTCATTGCAGGATGTGCGTATTTAAGTCCGTCTGAGGTTGTAGCATTGACTAGTCGAGCCGCCGTCTCCGGCCGCGGAGCCAGGCCCGGCGGGCAGAGACGCGCTCATGTGGGGTCTCTGTGGAGCAGTGGGCTACGTGACAGTTCAGTGTCCGGAAGGTCCAGCGATGAAGGTCGGGGCGAGGAGCCTCCAGGGTCCAAGTGTCCCGAGGATCCTGACCGCCTCAGACCGGAAGGCCCTCCAGGTAGCGGAGTTGGTTGTCGGGAGGGGCCCGGTGGGGAATCAGAGCGGGCCCTTCTCTGACCTCGGCGCCTGCGTGAGCGAGTGCGCTGGGGCCGGGGGCCAGGAGCCTCTCGATTGCGGATCCCCGGGTCAGCCTACCCGGCGCGGATGGATGGTCGGCGGCTCTCAGGGGGCGTTCCTCCGTGGCCCAGGTCCATGCCTCCTCTGGGGTGTCAAAGAAGAGGGTCTTGTTGGAGAAAACCACTCGCAGACGTGCTGGGAAAAGGAGCCTATACTGGACGTTAAGGGCACGCAACTTTTGCTTAACTTCCCCAAACGATCGGCGTTGACTCCGGACCTCTCGGGTGTAATTGGGGAAGACCATAATCGTGTGGTTGTCGTATCGAAGACCCTGCTGTTTGCGGGCCTCAGCCAAGGTGGAATCACGGTCTTTAAAATTAAGGATTCGCATGATGATAGGTCTGGGGGCTGCCCCCGGCGGCGGCCTGGGAGCAAGGGAGCGGTGCGCTCGTTCGATCGCGAACCATGGGGATAACGAGCTTTCGGTGACCCAGGAGCGAAGCCATTTTTCCACGAAGTCCGCTGGGCGACCCTGCTCCGCTCCCTCCGGGAATCCCACTAGGCGGAGGTTGTTACGACGGGCTCTGTTTTCAGCGTCTTCCGCCCGCCGATGAAGCTCCTGGGTGTGAGATTGGAGATGGCTGACCTGTTCCTTGAGTTGGTGTACGTCATCCTCCACTGTGGAGATGCGGGACTCCGTCTCCGTGATTCGGGTCACCGCATTTCGCATGTCTTGCCGGATGAGGGTAATGTCTACTCGGACCTCTGCAATTTTCCCCTCCACAGAGGACTGTGAGGCATGTATGGCCTGGAGTATGGTAGTCAGGTCAGCGGCCGGTGGGGCGTCTTTGTCGATGGGTCCTCCAACCGCCCCGGCGTCTGTGGTGGTAAAACGGTCCATTTTAGTCTGGGTGGCCGGGGTCTTGGCCACTTTGTCGCGACCCATGATCGGCACTCCGCGGGTCCGTATTCAGACACACTTTCTTTTTAATATTACCTAGTATACCCTTAATAGAAAGAAATTCTTTGGGTTAACCCGAGGGGATTTGTAGAAACTTGGATCCCTTTGTTATATCCAGTAGCGTCTTACGAAGAACTCCCTCATTCTGAGGTTGAGGCCGTCCAGTCAGTACTATCTTACCAGGATGGGGGGAGGTTAAGAATGATGAAGTATGTCACAAATTGGTGGGCGATGTTTCTTTATTCAGAACCATCTGTTTCTGTTGGTAATCTTCTACATGATTACCACTGGTAATTGTCACTTTCGATGTGTTTTAGTATAATGTCATACATCTCCTTCTTTCGACAGCACAACAATAAAGGACACCCCAAACACAAAATAAAACACAAATCCTATCATACCAAAAACAAGCAGACAAGAATGCTAAGGTACGTGTTGCACAAAGCACAGGAAACCACCACAAGTGAATGGGAGTATCTGTGTACCCACGCGTCACGTGCCGGAACCTCAGCCCTCACATCCATTTATCTAGCGGTATCTGAGTACCATATATGGCGTCACTGGGAGCTCTTAGCTGACGGACCATAATATATGTAATCAATTATTGGAGAAAAGGAGATGCATAACTAATGAGGCATCTTTCCCGCTGATAAATGCACGTGAGCCATGCACATCTCTTGCTAATGTATGTCTTGCAGCGAAGCATACAGTCAGCACAATGCAATTTCAGCTGCAGACAGGCTGGATTCAAGCATCCCACATCAGGGCCATGTGACTACAATGAGATGCCATTACCACGCCCTTCGTTGCCAGGCGAAAAAAACAGGAAAGCAGTGTGTGTAAATGTAGAAAATGAAATTCTTTTTGCAGTTTATACTGCATATAAAGAAAAGTGCAAACATACTGTGGTGGCAGACAACCAACAGTGCAACATGAAAACTGTGCACTCTCAGGCAATAATCTCCTTCAATCTCGCAATTTACGTTAAATGCTATATGCGCCTTAAATTTTGGACTGGAGGCACTGTTAGTGAAACTCTCCGCAACCGAACTGCCACTATTTCATTTCACAATTCCCTCTCTGCCTGCTGGAAAGCATTGGCCACAGTTCAAGCCATGTCCTCACACAAGACGGGTATTCACAACACCCCTACAATGCTGCTTCCAAAGAGACTGGCATTGTAAAAGAAACCGTAGCTGCCCAGCTCAGTGCACAATGCACTTACCATCCCTCTGGGCCTTTTCAGGGTCCAGCCGAGTCCTTGTGCACCCTGGGCCTTACTACCTCAGCATGCTCCTTGCCAGCCCCAGAAGTGTGTTGCTTTCGCCTACAGCAGACCCTGCTTTTCTCAGCTCTTTCTCCTCACCATCAGGTTCTTCCACACCCATCAGACTCTTTCTCTCATCAAATCTCCAGCATCCAATCTGCAGCCCCATCAGGCTCGTTGGCATCTCCAGTAGGTCACTTCTTTCTAAAGTACACTCCTTGTCACCCACAGCGGCATTGGCATAGCATAGCAATGGTGCTGGGGGCCCTTGTGCAAGAAAGGAGTGTCGGCCTCCAAACCCCCTGGTTAGCTTGTAAATGAGTGGCACCATTGTGGTGATGTGGCCAGCTATGCCCCTGGAGCCCTGGTGCACTGCACCTGTTTTATGAAGAGCTATTCCCTTATCCAGTAGAGTTTTGTCATCGCCGACAGAGTTCTTGTCTCAAGAAGCAGTTGCCTCTTCAGTTTTAGTTACAAGTTTCAAAAGATTAAGGAATTAATTATGTGGTGGATGCTGAAGTTCAGGTTGGAGATTCTAATGGAGTGCATTTTTAGGGAGGGCCAGTGCTTAATTGAGACAGTGGTGTCCGGTGCTCAGTACCGGCACTTAATTCTTGACAATGCCACTAAGGATAGTCCACCACATGGTGGCGATGTCTGCCTAATTTTGAGATGAGCACAACAGCATTGTTTAATAATTCAGTTTATTTTAAAAATGAGTAATACCTGCCACTCGCACCATTTTTATAGCTTTGGGAGCTTGAAATAGTATCACATTTTGCGGAGGGATGTCATTCACAGTGCTGGCAGAGGAAAGGAGTGAGGCAGGCTGCGGTGGCTCCTAAGAAGGGCCCTGGCACTTAGTTTTACTAGTTAAGCACTGGGGAGAGCTGGATCATCAGCACACAATTTGTGAGATATTGTGTTGCACCCAGGCCTCCTCTAGCGCATACTATGCACATTTGTAGGCACGAGTATCAAAAGACGTTGGACCTGATTTAGAGTTTGGTGGGCAAGTACTCCATCACAAAAATGATGGATATCTGCATTATTACAAGTGCCTTAGGATATTAGGCCAGACAATGTTACCATGGGGAAAAATTGCAAAGTAATAAAGCAATTCTATCACAAAATGTGCCACATGATGTCGCATAATTTGCCATTTCTTGCCGCATAATTTAGTCCATATTCACAATTTTGCCCTCCCCTGTCCCATAATTCATTTGGCCTTCCCTTTAACCGTTCATTTCTTCATGGATCAAAAAGACTAAATAGTTTGTGATAACATTGTAACTCACAGTCACATGCATCTATGTTAATTAAACGTTGTGCAGATGCAAAAAAGCAAGACAATCATTTTACACCAGTTTACATGTGTCCATAATGCCTTAAACAGGTGTCTTAACCTTTTGTATGATGAAAGCTACCATTGGTCAATCAAATCAACCCGAGCTATTTAAAAAAAAATAACTTTACAATAGTTACTCCATCAGACAAGGTAATGACATATTGTCATTTTCATTGAGCTCCCACCCTACCACTGTGACTGCCTCAGTCCCACATTCACTCTGCTCTTCTTTCCCAGCCCTGGGCTCACACTTACAGTGTTACTGACAGTGCGCGTCTGCAGGTAGTTTTAGAGCTACCCTCTGGACTCCCTGGGCTAAGGCAATTTTACTCTTATCTGCATTATATGCAGTAGCAGCTGCCGCTATAGTAAAGCGGTACAGCGGGGGGGAGGGGCTTGGGTTTTAAAAATAAAAAGACTTACCTGCAGCTCCGCTCCTGCTGCTGGCCGCCTTGTTGCTTCCCTTGTCCTGGAAGTGGATGGACTTCACTGCACGGTTTCCCCACCCAATCCAGATGCTGAGGAGCGCCTGGATTGACCTGAGCTGGCTGGTTTAACGCTCGTTCAGGCACAGGGAGCCTGCAGCTTTTTTCCAAACCTGGCTGTACAACACAGAGAAACCTAAGTGTGCATGTCTGTTTGGCTGACCCAAGACGGCCGGTCAAACTGACATGCGCACTTATAAGTATTCCCTACCTATCCTCCCTACTGCTGACGTGATGCTCGTCAGCATGGCCCGCCCCTGCCTTAACCTCGGGTGGCAATAAGGTAAGAAAAACAAAACGATAATAAAATGGTTTTATTATCATTTTATTTTTCAGTGGGGCGACGCTCCTCCGCCATAGTGGAGAAGCCGCCATTGATTACTAGAAGATATTTTCTGAGGTGTAAGAAGAGCGAACACAAATTACTGTCACACAGCGAAATAAATATGAAGTGCTTATTGCTTCTGAGTAGCAATTATGGCTTGAAATGGATTTATTTTTTCAGCCAAAGGTGGCCCATTTTTAGCCTTTGTTGGGGGGAAAAATTGAGTGAACTGGTTTGCTGTATGTTTGCTGCTGCGATAATAATAGATGACAGGAAGTGGAAGGAGCCCTGTGTGTCGGCATACTCATAAATTGTAACAAAATTATCAAAATGTACTTGAGCCGATTCAGAGTGCAAACAGGATATAGTCCATTCATCCAGCGGTCACATACATATCCAGGGATGTACAAGTCGGTGCTGCCCTGTATCTTCTGGTACCCAACTGCACACCTATGGTACAGTCCATTCATGGAACCGTGGGGGTTTCTCAGAAGATGTATAGTGCTCTTCCATCATCCCTTTTATGCAATGGGTTTGAAAGTGCAGGCGTTCACCGGTTTGCCCCCGAGTCCTGCTGCATCTGAGGCTGTGTCCTTCAGCAGGTGCCGTGCTGCACTTGACTTCATTCTGCAGAAGGAGCCTGTGAGTGCTGCTCCTGTGGTGTACACATAGGACAAGAAGTGCAAAACCATTTGCATCATTTTATGTCCCAGTGCAAGTCCTGCATTCGGATCAAATCCTGGATTTGTTCTTTTCCAAGGAGAAAAAAAGATTAAAAATGGGCTTGCACGTTTGGAAAATGGTATATAATGTAAGCAATATACAGAGTAAGAGGTTTCACGTTTGTGCTCGCCATGGGGACCATAGATGCTCTCCAGGGGGTGCTGATCTGTATTTTATTAATGCACATAACATACAGATCGTACAAATATATGTGAGCACATGAGTGTACAAAGGGTCCTTTAACAGGTATAGGTACTATGACATGGCTGAATCACAATGCTTAATTATTGCAGGTGACTGGCACCAAAACACATTTTAGGTCCCCACCCCCTACAGACAGCTTTTATCTCTCTGTTGTCAAAGACCTATGGTGGACAATACAAGTAACTACTGTGGGCTTAGGGTCAGCCCGTTGCTTACACTGCTTGGTGTTCTTGCCAATCTCATTTGCTTGCTTCTTTTCTATGGTTTTCTTCCCCTTCTTGTGTTTGTCCCTCTCCTGGAGCATTGCTTCTTTACTATCCGTGTGATTGGATGACATTTTTGCTTCCACTACTTATATTAAGGGAACTACTTTTTTCTTTTTATTTTAGCACTTCATGGGAGTTCTTGAGTTTTCTTGCTTTTCCATCATGTGCTGCTTCCTCCCTCAAATTCCTGCTGTGCTCCGGATTTTGTCCCCCCCTCCTCCCCCCCAAGACCCTTTACATATCTGTTGATCCCTCACCCCTCCCCATTTTTTTTTTTAATAATTCTTTTTATTTAACATTCATCGACAGTAGAATTGTACAGTACAGAGGAAGCAAAAAACTGCAATATTGGCAAATACAGCGTGCAACAGTTCGGTACAACAGTGCAAAATAAAACCAACTACGGCGTCGGGGGATCCTCGTGCTCAATGCCACGTGGTGGGCTACAGATATCTCCCCTATAGGAGTTCCACGGGCTCCAAATTCGGGACCATTTTCGGGGACAGCCCCGGGCCGTGTAGACAGTCTTTTCCCTATACATGCACCAGTCAAGATCCCCCTCCCAGGCCTCTACAGAGGGTGAGTGTGTAGCTCCCCACAATTGTGCAATATTCCTCTTTGCCACCATCAATCCCAAGGTAACCCATTGTGTGTGACAGCTATTTAGATCAGTGGGCTCCCAAATATTTAGGAGGCATTGGCGTGCTTCTGGGTGGAGAACTGTCGCAAGCACTTCGCTCAATATATCATGTATTTGTCGCCAATAGGGTTGTATGTGCTCGCATTCCCATAATATGTGCATAAGTGTGCCTATCTGGCCACATCCTCTTCTGCATTCTCCTCCCTCCGCTCTCCCCATCTGTACCAGACGGGGCCCTGTCAGGTATACTCTATGGAGAATTATGAACTGTACTAGTTGGAGTCTAGCTGGAATCGCTACAACTCTGGGGGAGGAGACCGCCTCCTGCCACTCTTCGTCATCCAGCTCAATGACATCTCTTACCCATTTTTCCCGCAGGGCTTGTAGAGGGTCCTCCATATTATTTATCAGTTTTTTGTATGTTAAGGATATTATTTTTTTCAGGCAGATGACCATCAAGCAGCCTGTCTTCCAACGGAGAGGAATCAGGGGGAGAAGAGCCTCTAGGGAGGTGTGATTGTAGTGCATGGTGGACCTGTAGGTATCTAAAGCGCTCTGAGTCGGCCAATGTGTGCTGTTGCTGCAGAGAAGCAAATGTCTTTATGTCGCCTTTCTCCCATATGTCTTTAATCTGTGAAATCCCAATTAAGTCCCACTTGTCAAATCCCTTCGACTTCCATAGGTTACCCAGCCTCTCAGAATCCCATAGGGGGGTTGCCAGTGTTTGTTTCTGTCCCCAGCCTAGAGCTTTAGTGGCAGCGTGTCAACTGTGAACCGAGTGTTTGGTGGGGCCCGTCAATGGGTACCGATTAGGTTTGGAGTATAGTGCCCTGTTATAGTTCCCACCCGGTAAGAGCCACCTGTCCATGAGATACCCAGGATCGTCAGGTCGACCGTATGTGCCATGATTAATGGCAGCAAGCTGTGCTGCCCAATAGTATTTTTTAATATCGGGAAGGCTGATTCCCCCGTCGTACCAGTTTAGTGTGAGCTTGTTTAACGCAATACGGGGCTTCCCGTCCCATAGCAATTCCCTCTGAAGGCCTTCAATGTCTCTAAAATAGGTCATCGGGACTATACCCATCGAGTTTTGCAACACATATAAAAACCGGGGTAGCGACATCATTTTGAAGAGAGCCGCTCTGCCTAGTAGTGAAAGAGGAAGCGCCCTCCAGCTGGCAATGTCGCGCTTAAGCCTCTGCAGCGGCGGGAGAAGGTTACGGGTAAAACGGAGCTCAGGGTCCAGGGAGATAAAAATCCCCAGGTATTTAAAGCCTGTCGAGCCAGTTTGGATCGGGCAGTTTCGCGGCGGCGAGGGGGGATCCCCTTCAAGGACGTATAGGAGAGATTTACCCCAGTTAACGGAGAACCCAGAGTATCTGCCAAATATTGCTAGGATATCCAGGACTGCCGCCAACGACCTCCTGGGGGAGGCCAAATACAGTAGTATGTCATCCGCGTAGAGCGAAATGCGGTCCTCCCAGTCCGGGGACCAGAGCAGACCCCGCACCACTGGGCTCCACCGAATCCATGCCGCCAATGGTTCCAAGGCTAGGGCAAACAAAAGAGGGGAAAGGGGACATCCCTGACGAGTACCTCGACTTAGAGTAAATGTGTCAGACTTCTTATTATTGACCACGACTTGTGTCATGGGCTCCGAATACAGGAGGCGCACCCATTGAACGAAACCCGGCCCGAACCCCAGTTTGGCGAGTACTGCCAATAGGTATGGCCACTCAATAGTATCAAAGGCCATAGTCGCATCCAATTACACGACTATCGCCGGTTCTTGAATGGTGGGCCCCCTACCCAATACCCCATGCAGCCTGTGCAGGTTTAGAGCTGTGTTACGGTGCGGCATAAAGCCAGATTGGTCGGGGTGTACTAGGCTCCCAATAATCTTAATTAGCCGATTGGCAAGGAGCTTAGCCAGGATTTTAGGCTCCGCGTTTAATAATGAGATCAGTCTGTAGGAAGCGCAGTCAGTCCTGGGCTTTCCTTCCTTATGGATTGTAACTATAGTAGCCACCCTCTGGTCTATTGGTAATATCCCCAACTCCTTGCTCTCCTCGAACATGGCTTTCAAATAGGGGCTAATTTATCGGGCCTAAGTTTGTACAGTTCGATTGGGATCCCATTGGGGCCAAGGGCCTTCCCGAGTGCAGCGATCTAACGGCCTGCGCCATCTCATCAGCAGTCAATTCGCTGTCTAGGAAGTTGCAGTCTTCTTCGGACAGTGTGGGGAGCGCTATGTCATGTAGTAATTCGTGAGAATCTCCTCAGTGTAGGGTGCGGTGGTCGTGTATACCGCGCGAAAGTGGCGGGCAAACTGATATGCGATGTCCTGCGGGTCAGTTATGCAGCTATTCCCTTCACCCCGGAGTTCAGGAACCAGGCGACTAGCCCACTCCTTCTTGTCAAGCCATGCAATCAGTTTCCCAGCCTTATCTCCCAGATCATAAATTCTACCCAGTTTTTCCCTCCCCATGCTTTTGTCCTTATCTGTTGCCAGAGCTTTGTATTCATTTTGTTTGAGGCGTAGTAAGTGCAGTTTCTCAGATGTAATCCCAGTTTCCAACTCCCTTTCCAACTGGCAAACCTCACCCTTGACTGCTAAGATCTCTTTCTGTCTGTCTTTTTTCAGCCCAGCTATCAAGGACATGGCTTGACCCCTTATGACTGATTTAAAAGCCTCCCACAGGGTCTGGGAGGAGTCCACAGTACCCACGTTTTCTTGAAAGTAATGATTCATGGCCTTGACCAGCTCTTTACGGATTAGGGGGTCTCTGAGATACCATGGGTTGATGGGAGCAACTTTCCCTACTCCCGGTTGGCCAAAAGCTAACTGCACCCATACCGGGGAGTGATCAGAGATGCCTCTAGCTAAGTGCTTAATGTCGCGTATATGTGCGGCCTGCGACGCGGGGGTTAGGATGTAGTCTATGCGGGATAGGCTGTGATGGACCCCGGAATGGAAGGTATGCTGTATTGTTTCTGGGTTGTACGTCCTCCATCCATCAACCAGCCCTAGAGCCCCGAGGAAGTCGGGCAGCCATCTAGTGGATGGGTGGCGGACGGGTGGCGGTCTAGCGTGCCCGAGACCACTGCGTTAAAGTCGCCTCCGAGCACTAGGAGTCCTTCTGGTAACGAAAGCAATATAGTCCCCAGGTCCGCAAAAGTAGTGTGCTGCAGGCCTGGAGGCACATACACTGACATAAATGTTATGGTGCGCCCCTCCCATTGACCCGTAATTCCTATATACCGGCCTCGGTCATCCAACCACGTAGAGCTCACAGTGAGGGGAAAGGAGTTTTTCATCAGGATGCCAACCCCCCGTGAACTGGTCGTGAAACCCGCGTGTGCCACCATTTTGAATCCCCATCTATGCAACGCCTTTCAGGAGTTCCCCACTAAGTGATTTCTTGAAGCAGGATGATGTCGGGGGCTTGCCGTTTAAGATATTGTAGGACGACACTGCGTTTAACCTTGTCCCCCAGCCCATTAACATTCCAGCTCAATACTTTAACACTTTTGTCCCAATGCGCACTCATTGTTGTAGTGAGAATTTCCCGCACCCTCTGTATCCATGTTAACATGTCTGGTCGATGATAAAACCGTAACACTCAACAAATAAAGATTCCCCACCCAACTACTCCCCTCCCTGCTTCCCTGCCCTCTGGGCGTAGAACTGCCCATTGTAAAACTAGCAAAGTGCCTGTCGCCCAAACAATGAACTAAAAGAAGAAATAGGGGGGGAGCACCGTACTCCGTCTCCCCCTATTCGATCAGTACGATATAGGTCCCAAGGCAAAATAGTCCCCATTGGTCTAAGGCTGGTTACTGGGAGTAGAGTCTCATCAGACCTAAACAATTATGAGCACCTTGTACCTTGAACCCAGCCGACATCTGGGTTCGAGCTAGAATCGGACACAATGATTTCTGTAGATCATTCTTTTTGCTCCGTGTCCAATTCGCCCCCTCGGCCATCAGGGTGATAGTCCTGTTCCGCTTGGCTCTCCAGCCAGTCGGCGGCCGCCTCTGGTTGCTCAAAGAACCATGCACGTCCCCTTGCCTCCACCCGGAGGCGCGCCGGGAACAACATGGCGTATTTAAACCCTCTGTCCCTGAGTTTTTTCTTGACCGTCAGGAAAGATCTCCTCTGTCTCTGCACTGCTTGCGTAAAGTCTGGAAATAGTGTTATCACGGCGTTATCATAGCGGAGCAGGGGAGCTGCCCTTGCGCTCTGGAGGATCACGTCCCTGTCTCTGAAGTTCCACACTCTCGCTAGCATGGGGCGTGGAGGAGCCCCCGGTTTAGGACGGCCTCCCGGGACTCTATGCGCTCTCTCTATAGCAAAGAATTTACTGAGGCCTTTAGGTTGCAGGTGGTTCGTAATGAGATCCTCTACGAAGAGGTCCGGTGACGGCCCCTCCGCTCTCTCCGGCACTCCCAGTATGCGTAGGTTATTTCTCCGAAGACGCCCTTCATAGTCGTCTAGCTTCTGCTCGGTGAACTTGCGGAAGGTTTGTAGGTCGCAAACATCACGTCGGACTTGCGAAACATCGTCCACCAGACTTGCCGTGGTAAGATCCACCTGTTTCACCTTCTCTTTAAGCTTCGTAAGATCCGCTCGGATAAGATTAACCTCAATTGACATGGTGTCCATTTTGTGCTCCAGTGAGGCCTTGACCCCGGCAATTGCCTCCATCACATCCTTCAACGTTAGGTCCTGGCTTTCCCCCACCGGGTCACTTGCGGATTTGTCCTTGAGGTTCGTATCTTGCAGCGTTTCCTTGGAGAAAGTGTAGCGATCCAATTTGTTTGTCTGGACCGTTTTGGGGCCCCTCGTGCCCGTCGTTTTAGACTTCTCCATTATTGCCAGCGGAGCAGTCAGGAACGCGTGGGCGAGGTCCTCAGTCTCCCTTGTCACCCCGATATTTGGAGCTGCAGAGTCACGGGGCCGAGGCGGGGCAGGGCCCGAATCACCTCCCTCCTGAATCAACGGGTGTCACCTTCTATCCGCCGATTAGACCAATATCTATGGAAGCCATCACCCAGCCTTCCGGCCAAATGCAGTTTGTGGGGGGGGGGCTCCGATCCTGCACTGTAGTCTTGTGCCCCCGGGTGCAGACTCAGCAGGGGGGGAGGCATGCGCTATCCCCCCGTTGTTCGGTGTAGTGGAGGGGGGGGAAAGCAACTCGCGGGCCCCACGCACTCCCAAGACCCTCCTTACTGTACTTCAAGGATCGCTCCGGAGCACTGTCATGGCCGCTGCATAAGCTCCCTTCGGCCCCCAGGCTGAGCCGATAGCTGCACAGCATTCACCCTCGGAGTCTCCGCCGTCCGCCGTCTGCAGCTGCGATATGTTGGGGGGGACCCGCTGGGTGTCGCGGAACCCGCGGCCGCCGCCACTCGGAGCACAGGCCACGACCTCGGTACTCGCCACAAGCCGCCGCCGCCGCACTTCTTCGCTCCCTCCGCAGCAGCAGTCCGCACTCCAGGTCCCGGCGCGGGCAAGGATGCAGGCCGCGAACTGGCGGGACCCACAGCAGTCGCTACGAACGGCCGCTGGACTCAGGAGTATCTGGATCGGTTTGGGGGCACCCTCCGATCAAATTCGGGTGCCTTGGGCCACGGATTATTGGAACGGATAAGCGTGGGGGATACAGTCTGAGCGGAGCTGTTGGTTTAGGCGGTCATCTCGCTTCGCCGCTTGGCCACACCCCCCACCCCTCCCCATTTTTAATATTTATTTTTTTTAACTCCCCCAAACTCTGCTGTTGCTCTCCAACCCCTGTTCCTTGTTGAGCCCCAATTTGGTGTTTAATGATCCCCTTCACACCCCACTCAGTTCTCCTTTTCTACTCCACCCTTTACAGATATGTTCTTTATAAAAAAAAAAAAGTGTTTATTTATTTTTTGGAGGGCCTAGTAGTTGTAATTTGCTTTCCGACGCTTCCTTTTCTTTAATGCATTTTTATGCATGTTTGTTTAATATACCACTCCAAGATTGACACCTGCCATCTTGGAAGTGTAGATTATAAGTTAAAACATAAAAACAAGAACCAGGGCATCATGGCACTCACCTGCACATGTATTTTGATGCGTGTGCATGTATATGTCATCATGCTGAGGTGGCTTGTTTTTGTATTTGCCAGTGCTGTTTACCACCGGCCACTAATCCATTTTTATTTCCTTTTGCCTATGCAGAAAAGTATCAACAAAAAAGCATTGGCATAGCCAAAAGAGGGCTAATGCCAATGAAAAGGGTAACCTATTTGCTTTGTCGTTGCTTGTTGTGGACTGAGACTTCTTTTTCATCATTAGGCTTCGAGCCAGAACAACAAATATAAAGTTAGAAAAGAGAGAAAAAAGAGAAAAAAGATGAGGAAGAGAAAGGTGGGAAAACAGTGACAAATTGAGAACAGCTCTGCAATATTGAGATTAAGAGATAGGAAATGTAGTGTGGTGGATGAAAGAGGCATGAGGTGGGATCAAGAGTGACCTGCATTGGCATTGGACAGCCCTGGCGTTCAGCAGCAGCAGACTTATAACAAGCATTGGTAATGCATCGGTTTGGGCCCCTGCTTTACATGAGCATCACCATAAGCCTGCATACACACAAGGGGCTTTCTTGAGGCTAAAAGGTTCACTTGTTGCCAGAACAGAAAGCTCCGAATATAGATACAGATAATGTTGCATCACTTGGCAGTGCAGACATCAAGAATGTAAAGCACTAGAAGATGTGTCCCCATCAGCTCATGAAACAATAACACTGCTTTGGCTGTACTTTCTGTTGTTTGAATTTTATAGTGCTCCTCTGAAGGTTATAGTGCTCCTCTGAAGGTTATAGTGCTCCTCTGAAGGTTATAGTGCTCCTCTGAAGGTTATAGTGCTCCTCTGAAGGTTATAGTGCTCCTCTGAAGGTTATAGTGCTCCTCTGAAGGTTATAGTGCTCCTCTGAAGGTTATAGTGCTCCTCTGAAGGTTATAGTGCTCCTCTGAAGGTTATAGTGCTCCTCTGAAGGTTATAGTGCTCCTCTGAAGGTTATAGCCCTGTAGGGATCTCTCTAAACCGAGGCACTGGGCTGTTTCCACTGAAACTGCACTGACTACAAGCCTCTCGCACCCAAAGGACGAAGACAAAAAGAATGTTTGAAAGTTGACCTTTGAAGGGTATGGGAATATGTATTTTAATATCAGAGATACATGGTCTTACTAAAAGTCCACACATTTTATTTACCAGATCATTAGCCATTTAGATTCAGACACGCCACAAATTAAAACGATGTCCTTGCCTGGCTCTCTTAGTGTTTGCCTTTTTATTAAATATGTTTTCATTTGGGTCTTCACTTTTCTGTATAATATAACTGGTGGTAGGAAGGGAGTAGGGAGTGAAGTCAGTGACTCCCAGCTTCATCTAAGTAGGCTGGGGCCTCCTGTTTATACAGCTGAGTAGTACTACATGCTGGTCTCTGTCCTAGAGGGAACAGCTCCCAGCATGGTTTTACAATGAGCCATGGGGCGCGGAGGCTATATTCGAATGCTCGTGACATAAACACGACTACTCGCCTGTCAGCAATGAGAGACAAAAACCATGAAAGGATTTTCAGTGCTCCTGGCAAAATATAAACTTTCCTTTTGGAGCACTCCTAAACCTACAAAAGGCTCATTTGTGTGCCTTTTGCAATAATGCGGTTCTGCCACAGGGTGGTACCCTAAGGCTGTTGACTTATTGCATCTTATGGAAGTGCCAGCTCTGGTGACAAGTTATTACCCACCACAGGCATGTTGGAAAGTAAAACAAAACTTTAAAATGTTGCGGGTGGGTAAATGAATGAAAGTGTAAGTACATTTGTATAGCTCTTACTGAAAGATTGTCTCACTGCACTGTTCTGTGAAGGGGTTTCTTGAGGGAGTAGAGTTCTAATAAGAGAAAGACTTGAGACCAGATGAAATGTCTGGAGATCTGGTCCCTGCTGAAGATTAGCAGGGGGGATTTATATTTAAGAGGAGTCCCCTTTTGGGTGGTAAACCTAGAGAAATTGACCTGAGTCTGCTGGGTGAGAGACACCGCCCATGATGCATCCTCCAGGGGACATTTAGTGCAAAAGAGCTGGTCGGGGCATCGCAACTGCAGTCACTGGTACCGAAAAGAGTTGTGAAAACACATTTAGCCCTCACACATCTCTTGCAGGAGTAGGGGTGTTTTGCGCAAGGACTTCCCTTTGGTCAGGTGTCTGCCAACCGCCTGCTGGTTGAATGCCCAAAGCTCGTCGCAGAAGTGGGATCTGAGCTCCGTAACCATTCCCTCTCAGTAAAGGCCCTATTGGCCTAAATGAGGTCATGATTCCTGAGCAGTGCATTGGGGTGAATTATGACTGTGTTGTTTGCCCTAATTTGTGAATTTCATTGGTTTTTATCAGTGTTTTTATGTGTTATATTGTGACAATAATAAATGGTTTAGATGGAAATGTCTATGGTTCTTTATGACTCATGCTGTTTCCCTTCTGAATACAGAACCATGCCTTCGACTGAACAAGGTTTTTCAGTTTGTGTGTGTAGGTATTGATTTCTGACTCTGGGGTCAATTTACTAAATCCTTACTCAACTCAGTGCAGCCACAAATGCTGTGCTGTGTTGCGGGAGAAGGAGAGAGCAGGACAGCCCCATAGCAACAGAGATATCGCACTCTCCTCCTCTCTCCCTAGTGCAGTCGCACAATCGGGCTGCTAAGTGCCACACACACACCTTTTCACAGTTGTGTAAAGGTGTCGGTCTTAGAGTAGTATGGGTTTTATACTGGAAAGGTATCCTTCCAGTACAAAATACTGTGCTTAGAGTGACTTAAAACATGTTCTACTCTGTATGTGTGTGGTACAGAGCAACACATGTGCAAAGTGAGAAAAGAAAGGGGAAGTAAAAAGCATTTCTCCTTGATAGTTCATATTTCAAAGTGGCATTATTATTTTTACGCAAAACCCTGTCTACTTTTTTTTAGTAGATAAGTTTTTGTGTCAAAACTATGGGTGGTTGCATGGGAACATCCATGCACCACCCATGGAACTTCCCCTCCCCCCTCCTTTTTGGCACGATGTAATGCAAAGAAGCACTAGGTGCTGTTTGCACTACTTTCCAGTAAATTTCCAAGTAAAATGGAAAAAAAAGATTTTTCATCTGTCTCTCACATTTGTGACTCAAACTCAGCGCAAAATCTTAGTAAATAAATATACCATTCTGCATGCAGTGTTCCAAGACACAAATCCCATCCGACTGGTGTGCCTTCTCAGTCCTTCAGTTGAACTGGTACTGGTTATGAAGCAATAAAGAAGGTGGACTACCCTTGTGCAGTGGAAGCATCTATCAGCCAAAAAGTCCAGAATGAAGTAGCCCATTCCATTACTTAGATTGAAATAGACTTGAGTGCGTAAGTGTGAATGTATGTATGTGTTATTTGTACAGCAATAACTTAGGAAAGGGGATGTACAGGCTCGAATCTAGAGATCCAGTCGGAGAATGCATTTATGTAACTTGTCCTGAAATCCTACTGTCCCCAGATGCATTGTATAAACTAGTGAAGAATTCAGAAATCATGTCACAAAGTCTGCTACAAAGGGGCCTACAGACCGCTCTAGGCAGCAGTTACCTAGACGTCACAAAGTTCTTTCATAAGACCGAGATACAAACTCTATGTTTTGAGTCTGCTGACTGGCCACCCAAGTATCCACTTCTAAGACCAGGATCAGTGTCATGGCAGACAATGCTGGTACGAACAATCGCTTTACAGAGACTATTGATAAACAGAATCATTCACAACAAACATACTACAGTGATGTACTTAATATCACTTTGTTTGCCCCAAAATGAAGTCTCTACAATGAAAATAAATGTTCTACCCACCTTTATCAAGAATAATCTAATCCCAAACCAACCCTATTCATATCTCTACCTTAGTCCTGACCCTACCATACTTGTAAGTAACTCTTTCCCTAAGTTATAACCAACCTGTAGTCTATTGTGTTGTGTTCAGCAAGGAGGCAGCTTGTACTGTGTACAGACATTTTATGATGTAAGTGACTTATTGGCTAGCAGGTGTCCCATGCCTGGCACTTTCTAGGGAGGGTCTCCAAGGGAGTGATTTAAGTCCCTGGTTAGTTGCTTGGAACTGCCTCAGGGCTAACCAGGTGGATCTAGGGGAGCTTGGATAAACGAGGTGTCCCACCCACCCACGGTAGAAAACGAGATCTCTAGAGTGAAATGATGTAGGGGGCAGGTTGGAGCAAGGACCTTTAGGAAGAATTAACTCACTTGACGGAAAGATAATAAATATCGTAAAAAGTAGGAGGGTTGAGCAACCTAGGTAAACTTCAAGAAATAACACTCCCCCCTGTACGTAAAGGACAACAGAGGTGTATTACACTTACCACTGGGAGGAAACACAAGTTAAATATGGGCAGGTGGACACCAAAAATTACTCTCCATGAAATATATTCATGGTGCAACTACATGTATTCCCTCATATCCGTGATTGCGACCAGATGGAAATGTACATGGTTCCTAGGCGTTGTCTGAAATGAAGCCAATCGGTGTTGGGTATTCTATAAGAAACTCAGAGTCTGTAGTAGAAGGGGGGCCACTGACAACAGGCAAGGTGCGTCAAGGATGATAGCCAGCACCCCTTCACGACTGAAGCGTTGATGATGTTAGGATCCCAGTGAGCTACTGTAGCCTTATAGAATGACATAGCGGGCTATACTGGCCATTAAAGGCCCACTCCAGTGTTAAAGGCCCGAGCTTTAGGCGAGGGCCTTTAACAAGGGAGGGGGACTTTATTGCTGTATAGTCCAGATACAGAGGGCTATAAGGCTATTAGAACATTCTGCCACTGGAAGGCAGAATAATCTAACAAATAAAACAAAGGCCTCACGGAGCCCAAAGGGAGTCCTTTGTTCACAGCGTTGGCTGTGAACGACAACTTTGGACTGTTGAAGCTACGGGCTTCTACCGTCCATTAGAAGCCTGGAGCACTCCGGTGTTTTCAATGGAGCTCCCAATATTCCAATGTTCTAATAACAAGTGAGCCTATGTCATCAGCTTTCTGGCTGATGATAGTGCTGATATGACAGCCATGTTATGAGCTTCATGCTGAAGGTCTACTGCACCAACTGCATGGGTAGAGGTTGCCACACAGGTTCTCACTAGCTGGAGCGATAGAGGTGCCAAATGAGCGGTGTTGGGACATCATTAACAATGTCTTGTTGTTTCTTAAAGAAGCTCAATATAAGCTGATCTCTTGATTGCAAACAGACATCAAAGATTCATGCAGATATATTGCATGGTTGAAGTTCAGGCCGTGCAGCAGGTGCGTCCTTCCAGCGCTAATAAGAGTCTGCAGAAGCTGCACAATTCTAGTCTGCCTCCTGCTCTGTGGGATACCTCTCACCTGGCTAGGAAAGAGGGAATAGCTCTTCCATTTCTGTTCAGCACCTGGACACCGGCTAAAGTATGAGGCCTCAATGAGGTATCGTGTTGAGGCCTCCATTCCTTCTTGTGTCAGACCAGAGCAGAGACCCAAAGAAGGGCTCTCACCTCTTCAAAGACAGGGACCTGTGGCTCACTTGTTTATTGTTGGTAGTGAAGTGCACCTATGGAAGGGCAGTACCTACAAAGGAGCTATGATGCACATCTGGCCTCCTCTCGGCTGACAACACTGCGAATGTCCAAAGGGCTCGGTCACAAAGCTCCCATGTCTTCATCACCTTTGACCAGCGGAGCAAGCCTACTGGCAGTAAGAATAGAGAGACCAACTCTGGAGCTAAAGTGCACTTCTTTTTAGGTGGACGTACACATGTGATCGGGTTAAGTTCAGTCACTCACAGTGCAAGAGATCCAATGGCTGAAGTTATTTGATGGACCTATTGGCCCATTATGTGTGCTCTGGTGGGAAGAAGCAACAAGTAAATGACAGTCGAATAGGCTAATTAGATGAAGCTGCTGACCCACAGCCCCTCTAGGTATGTTATCTGTAGGGCTTTTTTTTTTTTTAATTATGATGTTTTTTTTCATTCTATTGATTTAAAAATAACTCCTGGCAAAAATAAAACACCCTCACTAAACCGTACGAGAAAAAAAAAACATTAAAGTAACTAAACCTAAACGGAGAGGAATGTAATATGAAAACTAAGTTCTAAAAACGATAATTAGGATGAATCAGTCAATTGAACTTGGTCTTCATAACTAAATACAAAAACAGACTAATTAAGATTTTTCAGTCTCAAGGGTAACAAAGCATCTTGCTAATTTTTTATTACATTCATTTTTGTATTTTATTTTATTTGTATGTTGTACAATTATAGAAATGCCAATATATATGGGGATGGATGTTTTTAAAAATGCAATGGACACTACGGATTTCTATTCAGCAAATGAATTCCCAACTCTTCATTCATTTTGGTTTAAACATCTTCCACATCCCAGAAACCAAAGAATACAGTCAACAGCGCCATTAACAAGGCATTACAAGGCTTATTTCAAACACAATCCTCAAAGATGCTCGCGTTTTGCCACACTTTCCAATTGAAAACCACATTTTGCTCGATAGATTGCTTTGAGAAGCTGAGCACAGTAGGAAACTGATCAGTACATTTTTGACTTCATAGAAAGTGCGCCTGTAAAGTTTATCCTATTGGAGAAATCAAGTCGAAAGCATCGCTTTAAACTCAGTTCAGCGTTTTCAATGTACACGTGATCTATAAGGCGCCTTTCATAAGACAATGGCTCGAATCTGAAACCCCTGTAAATGCACCAACGAAAAGTGCAAACTTTGGGAACTGATCTTAAAATATGTAAAAACCTAACACGCAAGGATGGGCGGATCGATAATATTCAAAATCAATAAATGCGAAGCAACTGGATGAAACCACAGCTTGTGTTCAGCAGAGGAATGCAGAGCAACAGACGGGCTTCGGCCCTGGCTGCGGTGAAAAAACACAACTACAGGACATTGGCCAGGAAATGGAAGGACTGTCGGGCAGTTTTGCAAAGGTTCTGGTGAAGTTTGCATCATTTTGCAATGACATTTGCTACAGAAACCTTTCAAGAGTAGTGCAAAGAATGCCCGTCGAGGGGTGCAGATTCGCACAAGGCTGTTGCAAACTTCCCCCCCTGAGAGAAACACATTCAGCTTGTAGGATTTCTTGAAAAACATGAAACAATGGATCAGATCTCGATAGCATGGCCCCAAAGGTTTATGATTTATGTTTGTCATCAGAAATGAATATTAAGGAGTATCACCAATATATGGTGGTAGCCATCTGGTTGCCACATGGCTCTTTGTTTAAAGTTGTGTCCACTGTCCTCTCTGTGATTGGTTCCTGGGGAATGGAAGCTCTCATGTACTCAAGCATGTTTGGTTGAGACGGCTCAAGGATACTTGTGCATTATTTAAGCAGCGGGCTGGGTCAATGTATTATATTCCATAGGCCACTGAATATTTTTTACTCCCAGCCTCTTTTTCTCTAGGCGCTATCCCCATCTAATTCTATCGCCCTCCACGTAGAGCTGGCTGGCTGGATGGCATTGTTGAATGATGAATGAATGAAGGCATCAAAACGGGCAAGATGGTCCAGTGGGGTAGTTAGCTGTGAACTGCAGACATTAACTTCTAATACTGGGCCACCTCGGCCTTTCATCTTTCCAAGGACACTACATTGAGTGCACTTTACTTGGGTGCCAGCAACTTGTCTCAAAAAGACCAAACATAGCTGCAAACACTGCACTTAGAGCTCACTTTCTCGGGAACATTGATGAAACTTGGCACGATTTAAAGATCTCCGGGTGGTCCCCAGTGAACTTGAGGAAAATGTAATACAAATAGTGGATTTTTAGGCAAATTGGACAGCAACATTGGCCAAAACTCTGTAAGATTAAAAGAATACTTTTCAGGAGGATTTGATTACACTATAACATAATTTTTTAGTAAATTTGGGCCCAATTTTTTTTGCCTTCTTTCAATGCATCACAGCATCCAAAGATCCTGCGCTGCTTTGTGCGCAATAGAAAACACAGCACAGAGCTATGTCCAATTAGCCTGGCCGCTGCTGGTGTCACCCCCTGTGCCCCCACAAACAGCCCGCAGTGCGCCACACTTACCATCCCAACATGACTCTGAGACAATTATGCGCTGTCCAGTGTAGGATGTGTACTGGTAGTAAACCATTTACAGTCATCACCCCAGAAAAGCCCCCTTGATGCAAAATGGCACAAAGTCGATTTTGCACCATGAAAAGGTTACCTTACCTACGCAAAACACGGTTTGCACTGGAAAGTAAATCCCTGCTCTCTCTTGGCCCCACTTTGCACCACGTTAGCACAAAGGATTGGTAAATTGTAAGCATATTAAACAAAGATGTTTGAAAGACAATGGGCCAGATGTACAAAAATCTGATTTGAGACCAGTATTTTGATGAACAGTAAAGAAATTAACAAAACTGACCTATGTACTAGTAAGTCAGTTTGCTAACTTCTAATTCCAAGTGGGTCGCAGCCTGACCTACCTCATGAATATTAATGAGATAGGTAGTGAATTGCGAACACTCCAACTGACTCACTCCTACTGCTGGGAATCAACAGGTTGGGAGCCTGCGAGGGTCAGCAGACCACCATGTCTTTGATTGTCTTTATCCTTAAAGGAAACAGCTCTGTGTTTAAAAAGAAAAGTTTTCTTTTTTTGAAAAGTGTGTTCAAAAATAACCTTTAATACATTCACAAAGGGAAAGGTATCCAAAGAAGACCCTTCCTATTTGTGAATGCATTACCACCCCAACTTGAGAATCCGCAATTTTTCAATGTTTTTCAACTGGATTTTGGTCACAAAACATGAATACATCGCATACCAATTTGGTAGATGGAAGGAATACCTACAGCATGCCCATTCCAAATACCAAATCTGTATGGGGCTGCAGTCCCATTTTAGGACTCAGTATAGGTTTACTGGTTCCTAAAATAAAAATGCATTTTTGCGGTGTCAAACTCTGAATCTGACAGTAAAAGTCTGGCCCTTAGCTACATGATGGTCAGGTGGACTAGTTGGCATCAAAGCTTGGGAGTCATTGTGGAGAGACTCTGGTTTTGTCATCACCTGGCTTAAAAGTGACCCTCATTGGGAGGGTTCAACCTTTGTTTACTTGGCACAAAATGGCCGGGTTTTGATTGGCTACAAGCTCAACCTACAGATCTTTAGAGGATTGAAGCCTGTAAGCCTCCGTGGAACTCTTGAGCTACTGTTTTGAACCAATCTGGTCTCTTCCTGCAACTGAAACATCGACCTGGGCAATGCACATATATCCATAGAGCAGGCATGCACATTGCACAGCTTGTATTCCACTTGAATGCAAAGCACAAAGCCACCATTTCGACATCCCTTGATACTCAGAGGTTATGATCCATGTGTCATCTTCTGTGACATTACTGGAATCATATCATTTTCAGTGCCATTTTATTTTATTCTTACAAAGCTGACGTGGGTCCACATTAACAGTGACACATTGAGCTGGTTCTGATGTCTTAAGCAACTAAAATGTGCATGCTGGGACTTGTAGTTTGGTGTAGTATGTTGTAGTATGGTACTTAGTATGTTACATAATATCCAAGCATGCAAAGTGATGTTATTTAGCAAATACACAGAATAGAAAGAGCTTCACTACTGGAAATAGAAATGCACTAGCGTTCACCTGGTGAACAATGGTGCAAGCTGCTAGTAGCGCACATAAATCAGATTGGCACAGAAGGTAAAAGGCTTGCTAACGTAAGCCCACTCACAGTATGTGGTTGTAAAATCTTCTTCTTCATGATGTGTACTACATAAGAGGCTACCAACTACCTGTGCCCCTTGTGTGGTACTGAGGTGCTCTGGTAGCCCACAAGGCAGGCAAACAAATGCTGCCCTTCCAACACCTCAGTAATACTGGACCTGAAGCAGACCGGTTTGTGGGCCCTGACTACTGCAGGTATGCTTCCAGGGAGATTCCAGGTCACCAGAGCATTTCAGCAGACAGCTTGCCCCCCTGGTACACAGGTGTGATTTGCATCCATACCCCATTTTTCAATAATGTAGGGTGCATGTGTTGGCCAGCTCCTTGGGTGTGGCTTGTAAGGCTGATTTCTGATTGGATTACCAACTTCAGTAGGTTGACACATCTGCAAAGGCCATGCTGGTGTTTCTCACCACATGAGCCTTCTTGATGATCTTGTGGACAGCCACCCTCGAGAAGTGAAGCATCCAGTAGCGGGTTCAGATCCTCAATCACAAAGAAGTAGATTTCCAGCCGGAAACTTCATGGAATCATCAGACCCTGAGATGTCGGCTGGTCCTGCAAACTGAAGGAGGGGAGCAGGCTGGTCACAGCCACGCAGGCATGCCACGGCTTCTCCTGTTGCCCTATTGAGATCCTCAGGCACAGAATCAAAAGTTCTGCGCACAACGATGCATCATGAGGTCTTGGGCAGGTAAGTGTCGAGAACATAGCATTTATAAGACTCCACTTACAACTTTACTACATCCCAAGGCCGCGCACCCCCGCTACCCGTCCCTAAGATGGCATCTTCTGAGCTCCGAGGCTACAGCCTCGATGTCGCTTCTGAACCCTACGTTCCTATGAGCTTGGTAACACTGCAAGTTCCTCTTGCTTATTAAGGATGCCTATTATCCAAGTCCAGCTTGTATGCGTTTGAGTACACATACAGTGTTACCAAGCAACACATAGCAACAAGCAGCCGGCACCATCCATTGACAGTAATACTTCACGCGTCACACAGATACATACATTGTGTAAGTGTTGAGCTTTAGTATTTCTGCATAAAAAAATTAATGGCAGTCAATTCACTCCTTCTTTAAGTTAGATTACTTGTCTATATGTAGACTCTCATTCTACACGTGGTGGATGTCTCGATTTGGGTGGAAAGGAGTCTTTCCACCCATATCAGGATTATGAGTTGTGCCGTAAAGCTCGTTCCTCCTGGAACTTCTGTGCACACGTTTTGCCAGTGAAAACCTGGTCAGAATATATCTGTGGGAAAGTGGCCAGAATGTGGGACAATTTGCAGAAATCATGCACAACCACTAGTTCCCTCAGATATTTCACATTCTATAGGTTGAAATTCATAGTGAAGTGATAACAACTCACCAGGTAATTCTCGCAGTATCAATAAGCCCAGAAGAGGTATTACCACTTCACTTTCCCATACACCAAGGGGCTTATTTATGAGAGTGTTGCCTCACGTTTGCACCACGCAATGTGATACATGCGTGACTCAAACCTCTAAGTCAGATTTTTGAAGCCACGCAAAGCCACTTTGCGTGGGGCTGAAGGCTTATAAAATCTTTAGTAACGCAACAGAGCGCAAATCGCTGTGTTGCGTTACTCTTCCCTGGGAAGGCGTTTCATAGGTGTTGAGTGGATGTTCCCATGCAACTCCCATGGATTTTGATGCATCTCCAGATTTACAAGAACTTGCAAACCTGGGGATGAGCCAAAATCTTACACCTTCTCAGGGGAGGCATAACAAGGAGAAATCTCTCTATTTCTCCTCGTTTCTTCCTCTTTCTATGTGTGTTGCATATATGTGTGCTGTATTCTGCAGCACACATAGAAAGAGGAATATGCCTCCCAGGATTATTTTTCTGCATGAAGGTTCACCTTCCTGCGCAAAAAACAATCTTGCATGCAGCAAGGGCACCTTGCACATTGGTGCAAGGGTGCCTGTTTTGATGCTTGGCTGCCAAAAGGGCACCAGCACAAGGGAAATATAGAAATACACCGTATTGACTTAAATACTGCACATTCCTGACCTTTCCCTGTCACATAGCGCAGCAAGGTGACTTGAAGCGCTGCACTGCGTCAGAGGTTCATAAATGAGCTCCCTAGTATTGTGTGCTGTAGTTTGGACATTTTTTACAATCGCCCTCCTAGGTCTGGATTACTTGCAGGTTGAAGCAGGGTTATAACCTTAGGTAAGTCTTTTAGGTGCGGGTTGGGTTGGGGTTTAAAGAGAGTATTCCATCAGAGACCAAGTCCCATCCTGGGCTTTCTGACATTGGTGGATGGTCAGAAATCACGTTGTCATTAAAACTGAGTGGCATAGACCGCAGCAGCAAGAACCCTCTATTCCGGTCTTACAGTTGAGGGATGTGGCCAGGACTGGAATGCTTGTTTTTCTACCGGGCATTTGCACCGATGGTCTGAAGCCTTTGGAGTTGAGTTTTTACGGCAGGTAGCCGCTGCTGGTGCCTCTATCACTTTCTCCAGCTTCCCTTGGTAATTGCAGCAGGGACGGGTCAGGGGCTTCAGTAGAGCGAGAGAAGGAAAGAGAAGGGTAGGAAAGATGAGAGAGTGCGGTGGAAGCGAGCAGTGCTGGTTTGAACATTGTTGCCAAGGCTGCTTTTGGTTTCCAGTCTGGCCCTGGATTTGGGGGAGCCTGTGGTTGATCAAGTGCTAACTGTGATTGGAACCTGAGAAGATTCTCAGTGTACTTTGTTGGTTAACCTTCACTTTCCATTACACTACTGGATACATACCCAATACGGAAGAATAGAAACATGCTGGTACAGCTACAATGAGAACTCAGGACTGTAAGCATGTACCTATACACAAGAAATGCAGCATCACAATGGGGTGAGGCAAGGGAGGGACAGCATACAGTCTAGGGTGGGAGGATGACTGTTAAGAGGGGTCTTTTTTAGATTTTTTCTGAATTACACCAATAAAGGGACATGGAGAGTTATTTCAGAGGCTTGATTCATACACTGAACCATCCTCTGGCAGGGTGGAGTTGGACATTTATTCCTAGGGCATTTCTCGGGGGAAGAGAGTGGCGGTTGGTGCCACTTGAGGACAATTTTTAAGGTTGAAAGCCACCCCCTCTGCCTACAACTCACAGGGGCACAAGGCAAGAGGTAGAGCAGATGCCAAAAGAGAGAGAGAAAGAGAGATCGAGAGATAGAAAGAGTGAGAGAGACAAAATTATGAGTGGCAAGAGAGAGAAAGTGAGCGGGCTGGTGTGAACATTTTTGGCACAGCTGCTTTTGGTTCACAGTCCAGCTTTGCCTGCTGGGGTGCTTGTTCTTTTCTGGTATTTTGGATTGTCTGCATGGAGAAGGAAGTGTTCCTTCTCAAAGTGAACACTACACCAGGCACATCGAATTTAGAGGCAAGGTAGTCAGGTTCACTTGTGCGCAGGTCCCAATGTCATGTGTAGTGGCAACCTATATGTTGAGTATAGAGAATTCAAGAGTCTTGATAAATTAGAAGGTATAATGAGTATAATGAGTTCCAGGTAACAAGGCCAGCACAGCATACACAGCTCCGCACAGCTGCACCGAAAGCGAAGTCTCCTCAACTGATCACTGATGACACTTAGAACTAACTAGTGTCATCAGTGATGTAACACAGGGAGCACGCTACAATATGCAAATGGGAATAAAGTAAAAGTAAAGATAAACACAACACATCTTCTCCCTTTAACATTGGCAAAACTAAAGATAATGTAACACAACCTTTTCCTTTAATAATAACAAAAACAAAAAAAATAAGAAAAAAAAAACTAATATTCAGTGACATAGTCATTAAGATAATCAGGTGGTTTTACAATTCTACCAAACTTGTTTACTGAGATGTCTTTACCTGTGGATGTAGAATCAGAAACAGATACATCTTCTTGTGCAACCAAGTCTGAAGAAACAGAATTGAAAAAATTCTCATGAACAGAATCAGGAACACTTACAGCTTGTGCTGAATCAGAAGAATTCACATTCTCAACTTGTGCAGAATCGGAAAAATCCTCTGTTTGAGCATTAACTAAAGGAACCTCAAACTGTGCAGAACCAGAAATATTCTGATCCTCAACCTGTACAAAGGTGGAAGGATTCTCAACCTGCACAGAATTGGACATACTTTCAGCTTGCTCACATTCAGAATCAAGCCAGGGAAAACTCCTCGGCTCTTGAATTTCCTCTTGAATTTCTACCCACTTATCTAATTTCTCATTGAATTTTACAATTCTTCCCAGATGCCAAACTTTACCATCTGATAACCTAACAGAATTCTTAAAAATTTCGGTCACCCTAAGTGGTTTAGAAAATTTGCTTTGACTTTTCCTCACTCTAAAAGCTAACTTGACTCGTACTAAATCACCCACTTTTAGAACAATTTTTCTAACATTGTGTTTAGAGTCATAATATTTCTTATACTTCTCTTGATGTAACATAATGTTGTTTTTAACTAGTTCAGGTGACCACTCTAACAATCTTGAATGCTTCAACCAACATTGGTTATCTTTGGTAAACGGTACACGCCCCTTCATGATAGTAAAAGGACTGTACCCAGTAACAGTAGGAGTCACACGATACATCCAAACCATTTTCTTAACTCCTACTACCCAATCTTGACCTCTAATATTGGCTAATTGAATGGAATCCTTGATTACTCGATTAAACCTTTCTACTTCGCCATTCCCGCTTGGATAGATAGATAGAAGTAACTTTGTGTGTAATACCATTGCGTTTCAAAAATTCTTCAACACGATGGCACTTGAATTGAACTCCGTTATCTGTTATGATAACCTTTGGAAGTCCTTCTCTCTGGAACAACTCATCCATAAACTCAAGAACACTAGCAGAATCAGCTCTCTCCACTACCTTAACTTCCGGCCATTTTGAGAAATAATCTACAGCTACTAAAATATACAGGCTGCACTCGTTTTTAATAATGGGCCCAGTGATGTCTAAACCCAAGGTTTCAGAAGAAAAAATGGGGCGACGTCTCACCCCATTCCGAACGCACAGCCTTCATAGATGCATAACGAAGATGCCACAAACCCAAGGTTTCCCAAGGCATTTCAGGACACAGAATAGGACACATCGGAGGAGTGGTAACCTTTTGAGATTTGTCAGAATTGAGACATGAAGAACAATCTCTCACTACTCTTTCTACTTCAGTATCTACTCCCGGCCACCAATACAATTCTCTGATACATTTTTTTGTTTTAACAATACCAAGATGTCCTTCATGACACAACCGAATGACTTTCATCCTTAAATCTTTGGGTGGAATTATTTTTTCACCCCGTACAATATTGCAATCCTTTAATGACAATTCATCACGTACTTCCCAATATTGTTTCAATTCCTCGCACAATAACTTTTTAATAGGCCAACCTTCAACAATACATCCCTTGACTTTTGCAAGAAGCTCATCCTTAATCATAGATTCTTCCCATTCCTGAGGACTCAAGGTGACATTATCTATATTTAAATGTATCCCAGCTACCTGAAAATCATCCCAATTTTCAGTGGAAGACTCTAATGGTAAGGGTAATCTACTCAAACAATCAGCTACTTGGTTCTTAGCCCCTGGGATATAACCTACAGAGTATCTGTAATCCAACAGACGAACTGACATTCTAGCTATTCTCGTAGTAGCGTTTAGTAACCCGTCTGGAGAAAGAACTTTCACTAGGGGTTTATGGTCACACCTAATTTCAACATGGTAACCCCATATAAAACTCCTAAAATGTTCCAGTGCCCATACAACAGCTAACGTTTCTCTTTCAATTACGGAGTATCTTTCTTCAGCTGGAGATGGAGCTCTTGAGGCATATGCTACTGCTTTTTCTTTCCCACTTTCCTCTTTTTGTGATAACACAGCACCTAATCCTTTCTGACTTGCATCAGTAGTAATGATGCAAGGTAAACGGGGATCAAAACCTACCAATTCCTTGGCATCGCATAGTTCATTTTTAATTTTTGAGAAATCTTGTTGTAGAGTATCTCTGACTACACAAATACAGACTTATTTTTCAACAATTGACGCATGTTAAATGTTTTTTCAGAAAAATTCCTAACAAACTTACTATAAAACTCTATGAGCCCTAGAAAGGACCTCAGCTCATCTTTGTTCGCAGGTGATGGAGCATTCCTTATAGCACTCATTAAGTTCGATTTGGGTTTTATGCCTTTGGCTGAGATTTCATGGCCTAAGTAATCTAAGGAGTCAACCCCAAATTTACACTTGGAAAGTTCTGCAGTAAGTTCCCTTTCTTTTAATACTCCCAAAACAGAGTGAATTCTCTCATCATGTACACATTTAGTCTCACCCATAATAAGGATGTCATCCTGAAAAAATAGGATACCAGGTAAGTCGTGGAATAATTTAAACATGAGTTTTTGAAAAACTGCAGCCGCTGACGCTAGGCCAAACGGCATGCGCAAAAAACGATAACACCCTTGAGGAGTCATAAATGTGGTCAGACTTTTACTATCTTCATGCAGCATGATTTGATGATATGCCGACGTCACATCGATAACAGAGAACCATTGCATGCCTTTGGTAAGTCATTTATTTTGGGTAAAGGGAACCTCTCAACTACGATATTGTTATTCAGAGACCTCAAGTCAATGCATAGACGGACTTTGCCGTTCGCCTTACGAGCCACAACTAAAGGCGCAACCCAATTAGACGCTTCAACTTCTTCAATAATGCCATCGTCTAAAAGACGTTTCAATTCTTTTGTAACTTCCTCTCTAGCTGCCCAAGGAATATGTCGAGACTTATGAACTATGGGTTTAGCATCATCTTTGAGTATAATTTTATGAACATAGCCATTTAATTGACCCACTTTATTAGAAAAGACCTCAGGAAACTCTTTTTTTAATTTAAGGTGATAATCCTCATTATAGTCTAAAACCATTACTTGTTCAGCCCCATTAGGGTTCAGAATTATGTTTAAATTTCTTTGGTCAATCCACCCCAAAACAGGAGGACCATCTAAAGCAATATATAATTTGCCAATTGAAGATCTACCTTTAAATTCAAATGTAAGTTCTCTATAACCAATTAAATTTATTTTTTTCTCCTGTAAAACTCTCTGGGGAAACATCAGGAGGGGATAAAGTGGAACCTAACACATGAACAAAATCCTTTTCCCATTGTACTTTGTCAATAATTGTGTACGGAGAGCCTGAATCCGCCATAATAAGTATTTCAACTCCACCTATAGATATGGCACACACAGGTTTAGATTTACAGTGAATATTTAACGAGTTAACACTGTCAGACACTCCTAAAACACAATCAACATTCTTAATTGGATTATCATCACCAGATGATATGGAGGATGAATCATTATATTCTTCTTTAAGCAAGGTAACTTTCTTCTTTTTGTTTATATTACGTCGACACGCTTTGGTAAAATGACCTATTACACCACATTGAAGACATTTTTGTTTCCTAGCTGGGCAATTCTTAAAATTAGCTAAATGATTTTTGCTTCCGCACCTATAACATTTTAACTCTTTGTTGGAGGTAGGGAAATTGACAGACTTAGCTTTGGATTTTGAGGTAATTTTGCTCACAGTAAGTTTGTCAATTTGTTGGTGATCTCTGCTTTTTTAACTAAAGCAACTACATCAGACAATGATGCTTCACCATGTATCCAGAGACGTTCTTGAACATGTTCACTGTTAACATACATTATGATTTGGTCTTGGATTAGTTCTTCTTCTAACGAACCAAATCTGCAAGTCAAAGCTAATTTCTTTAAGTCTGACACAAAATCCTCAACAGATTCTTGCTTCCCTTGTCTTTTTCCGAAAAATTTATGGCGATCAATGGCTATACAAACTGAAGTGGAGTAGTAAGTATCTAGATCTTCTAATGCGTGAAGAAAAACATTTGAATCATCAGCAGGATGAGTTTTTTGTTCATTGAATTGTATACCTTTAATCCTTGAGGACCAAGTGAGTGAAGTAAAATTTTCTTTTTCCTAACTTGCGTTAGATCATCTTCACCATCTTCTAATGCATCTATATAATTTAGGAAGTATTTTCTCCATTCTAGCCATTTAATCGGAGGATCCCCTTTAGTAGAGAGAAATGACTGTGGAGGAGTTAGAGAAAAGGTTTGCGCCGCACACATGGTGAATGAGTAAAAGCAAATATAGTTAAGTTGAAATAATCAGTTAAAATAGTAGCAAACCTTGAGGATTATCTCTATCCTCATGAAATAAGCTGAATTTGGCAATGTATAATAACACTAATATTTAATAAAAGTAATTGATAGTGGTGTGCCAGTCACCGTTGTTAAGTCGTTTACTCAATGATGTAAGAGGTAAAATAAAATGGTATGCCTATCACCGTGGATGACAGGCGAGTAATTAATAGTGGTGTGCCTGTCACCGTAAGAAAGTTTGCTTCGTAAATGGTGTAAAAAGTAAAATTAAGAGGTGTGCCTATCACCGTGGATGACAGGCGAAAGGTAATTCCCATTAAAAAAAATCACCATATTAGCAAGAAAAATAAAATAGAAAGTTAATAATAAAGGCCACAGCCACAGTATCTTCCTGTATCCGTAAAGTATTGAATGAGATTCCAAATTGAACTCAGAAGTGGTGTGCGTATCACCGGGAGTAAACGCACAAGAAAAAGACAAAAAGTCAAATCCAAAATGGCTGCACGTTACACGTCGATTACGTGTTCAACGTGAGAGGTCGTAATGACATTGACATGATGCGCCTGTACGTCAGATTTCGACGTAACCATAGTGAAGGATACTTGGAATTGAGAATGGATGCCGTGCAGGAGAGTTCCAACTGGAACGGATGACCAGGTACGCTACAAAGAATGTTGGGCTGATTTGAAAGAAAGCAGCCTAATTCAACTGTAACGTTGAATTAGGCTGCTTTCTTTCACAGTGAACCCTGGATGTTGAACACCTTCTCTCTGTCTGGGTCCTTAGTGGTTGTCCCTTTGTAAGACGAGCATGGTACTCTATTCTGAGGTTCCTCGGGCCTCTGCACCGATGTATTCTGTTAAATTCATGTCTCTCATAGGCATCTATGATGCACCTTGTTCTGTCAGTCTCCTCCTCTGGCATCTCACCGTTTTCCAATGACCTCTTCATAGTACATATCCCAACTCTTCACTGATGTTATTAAACACAAAGACCAATAAATGCCATTATGATTTATGCACCAGAGCCAATCACTTCACAGCTACCCAAGCAACACTCCTGATCTGATTCCACTCATGAAATTGACCGAATCAGCATTCATTTTCTATTCTCTAAAATCTCTGAGTACTGAAACTTCTTATCTATGAGGAAAGGGAATTTGATACGTTTTAGCAGGATCTACCTGTTTCCCCTCATTTCGCCTGCTTGCTCCCTTCATCTATCTTTTCCTCTTTCATCTTTCTCATCACCTGGGCATTATTTGTGATTGCTACTGTTTTCCAGTCTTGTCATTACCCACTCATTACCAACTCTGTAATACTGTCTTTTTGACCTTTTTTCTCCAAACTCCGATATCCATTCCCTCCTTTCTTGGTTACTGTTCTTCTCTGCTAGATGACCTTTCTGCTTATTTTCTCACTCCTCCACATTCAGTCTTTAACTCTGTTTTTCAAATTGTCTTCTCTTCAATATCTCTCTCAATGTCATCTCTCTGTTATGTTATATGTATTTGTAATTCGCACTATCGGTCTCCAGCTTCTGACCGAATTCAAGGAGAGGGGATGAGGATCTTATGTTGAGTGGGAGGTCATTCCACCCTTTAGCAGCGATTTAAGAGAATTCTTGTCCCCTTGGTCTGGTTCTGTGTATGCGTGGGATGTATGCGAGTAGGAGTCCTGTGGAGCTGAGGTGTCTTGGTAGTTGGTGGAAGAAGATGTGACTGGTGAGGTAGGTGGGACCTAAGTTGTGTAGTGCCTTGAATGTGTGTGTGGGGAGTTTAAAATGAGCATGTATGTGTATCAGGTGTAGTGGAGTTCCCTGAGGTGTGGTGTGATGAGTTCTGTGTGGGAGATTGAGGACTGGTCTGGTTGCCGAGTTCTGGATGGTTTGTAGCCTTCTGGTGAGTTACTTCGTGTTCCCAGTGTAGAGGGTGCTCCTGTAGTCCAACTTGCTGGTGACCAGGGCGTGAGTGACTTATCTTATATATCTTCTCTGACTTCCACTGCCTCTTTGGCGCTGGTTCAGCTGTCTTTGAATTACCTTCAAATGTGCCCACGTTCTAGTCCCTCCCTAGATTTCCTCCTTGCCTAGCTTTCCTTCCTGTCATGCCTTATGCTCTGCCTCTCAGCCTTTCAGGGTGGACTTCTTTGTGTACCCCCCACTAGATTACCATCCATTCAGCTGCTTGCTCCAAGACCATGGAATTCACTTCCTTTTAGCTATATGCTCACCACTTTCTTTAAACTCCTTTCATGCATCTCTGAAAGCTCGATAAGGTGATCTCCATTTGTTCCATTTTTTTGTACATTTTTTGCTCTGTACATCACTTAGACATAAACGTTGCATAAATAAAATGAAATGAAATAAAATTTCAACCCATCTCAGATATTGTGGGACAGAGAGTACGCGCACTATATCTTGTTCCTTTTCAACCCCTTGTGAAGACCGAAAGTGCTGCTTCACATACAATGGCTGGATATTATTGCCATTCTTAAGAGAAACCAAAGAGAAATGGGGGTGGAAATTGTTTATTTCAGTAACTGATTTGACCTTTCTGAAAATGGATGTCTCTCGCTTACAGCTCTTAGACAAAGTGCCCCTTGATCTACGAAGGAAAGACTTGATTTTGTAAAGTGGTTTTGTGGATTTTGTTACTGGTGCTTAGCATCCTTCAGCTGGCTCATAAGAATGCTGCCCTTTGATGAATGGATGCTTAATGCTTACTAGCATTTAAATGTGATATAAAGTATTAGATGGCAGTAATATACAAGGTTAAGGGTTTTACTGTTATGTTTGATTTATAGACTCTTTTTCATACCAAGGAAGCACCTGAGACGAAGACATCATTTTTTTTAGTGGGAACTGATCCATATTGTAAGCATTACAGCCTTTTTTAAGGAGAAATTGATACAAGCAGAAATTTGTCACAATGAATAGCGATAAGAAATATAATAACAGTGCCTTATTTTATTTAGCATTTGATAAAATAGGTGTTACTCTTTCCTTGAATTAATCTCAGAAAAATAAAAGGATTAAAGGTAGAGTTGTCTTGGTCCCATATCAGCTTCCATGATGTATTTGATGATATCAGCGCAGAGGGGACATGTAATGTTGCCAGTAGTTAAAATGATGATGTAACTTGTAATGTATTCTGTGTTGCCATGTGTAAGGTCATGAGCAGCGCATGGTGTGACTGAGAGTTAAGACTACAAACCTTGGTGATTTACAGAGACTCAGGCAATATATTACGCACCTATCACTATGTGTGTTTCTCAGTCAAAATCCGTGGTCCACGAACCTGGCAGACCAGGCTCCTTAGTCCCCTTAAACAGGAGAAAAACCCCATAAATTTTGACAAACATGATGATTCAGCACCCACTAATATTAATCTAAACATCTATTAAGAAAAATTATTTGGATTAAGTCATATCCCAATAACACTATGCACAGACTTCGTATGGATTTTCTTTTTAAATTGATTTTCTTTATTCATAATCTTCTCTTTATATAAAACAATCTTCCTTGATGTAACCAACGTGTTTCTTTTCAAACTGAGACTTCTTCAGGGACTTCTTCCGTCTGTATATTTTATTGGTAATGGTGATCATCCTTAGGGCATGGAGGCCACTGTATATAGGATTAAACATGTATGTCTACCCCATCCTACATCCAAATAAAGAAAATAACTGTACTTAATGTATGTGTAGAGTAATATTAGTGGGTGCTGAATCATCTTGTTTGTTAAAATTTATGAAGGTTACAAAACTGATGAATTTGAAGATTTTTTATTATTTTATGCATAACAAGTGCTCCGTTTTTATTTGGTTGCTCCATATGACTGCTTCCAGCACAAGAAGATTAAGATTTAATATAGGAAATTTACTTTTGATGTTGTAATTGGCTTTGACATCTTTTCATATATCTGCATAAACATTAGCAACTCCTTGACATATCCTTCTCCAAATATTTATTTCAATTTTTCTACTGAATAGAGGAAAAATTTATTTTGGGGTTGTAAGAAATTGAATTCCTGTTAGAGGGGTGGTGCAACACTTCAAACAGTAACAGTTAAAACACACCACAAAAATCATCCCACACTAGATTAGAAAGATAGAGTACATTTTAATAAATAAAACAAGACCGAAATGACAAAGATCCAATCAGTAGAAACAATGATATGCTATTTTAAAGATTTAAGTGAAAATAGCGCCAAAAACCACAAAGCGCTAACTGTGGATATATGATCGCACTGGACTGGAACAAAGTCACCAGTTCAGGCAAACCATGATGGAGTGCAGGCCAGCTGCTGGGACCCAGTTATGCCATTGAACAAAGTACCTTAAATCCTGGTTGTGTAACGTTGCAAGATCCTGCATCAAGGATGTGTTGTGCAGCTGAGGCGATGCATCGGTTCAGAGGGGCTGCAAGGTTGCGGTGCGAGATCCTGTCTTGTTGTCGAGGATCCCTTCTAAGAGGGCTTGCGATGAATAGTCTGGCATTGAAGATGCGTCATGAAGCCTAGGTGATGCGTTGGTTTCAAGGAGCTGCGAGACAGTGATGCGAAGTCCTGGCGCCAGGAAAGGCCATGCAGTAGAGGCGATTCGTCAGTTCTGCTCTGGGTTGCACCGCACATCAGAGTTATTTATTTATTTTTTATTAGGAGATGTGTTGGTTCTGCAGGATCCACAGATGCGCTGGCAGAGTACCTTCAGGCCCACTTTCAAAGGTCCAGGACTGGGTTGGCACTGCATGGCAGTGTAGGGCTCACAGTTGTAGAGTCCAGGTGCTGGTTACAAGAAACTAGCCCTTGGAGTCACTCTGGGGGTCCTGGATAGAAGTTGCAGGTCCAGTTCTTCTCCCCCAGGCAAGAGGTCAGAAGGCAGCAGGTCAGCACAGCAGGCAGCAGTGCTTTACGACAACAGTCAGTAGATTGGCACTCCTTTTAGCAGCAAAGCAGTCCTTTTTCCTGGTAGTCTTCCACAGGTCTAGAAGTGTACTGAAGAGTTGGTGTCTGATGTTCAGTATTTTTACCTGGGACCTCCTTTGAAGTGGGAGAAACTCCTAGAGGTTTCCCTTTGAAGTGCACAGGTTTCCGGCCTTCCCTGCCCTGGCTACAGACAAATTACAGGGGGTATGCAGTCCTTTGTGTGAAGGCAGAACACAGCCTAGTCAGGTGTATGTAGGGCTGTGCACATCTCCACCCTCCGATCCTGCCAGTGATGGCCCATCGAAGCACATCTAAGCTCTCATTTGTGTGTGACTGTCTAGGAGGAATACACAAAGCCCAGCTGCCAATTACGCCCAGTCATGTGACCCAGAGACAGGCTACAGGAACTAATTGACTAAGGCAGGAAAATGCCAGCTTTCTAAAAGTGGCATTTTCAAAATTGTAATTTAAAATCTGACTTTGCCACAAACAATGACTTTTCATCCCAATTTCAAAGACTCCAAACATGAACTGTGTACCTGCTTCCATTTGGAAGTTACTGCTTGTTAATTGTAATAAGGTGACTCCAATGTTATCCTATGGGAGAGGTAGGCCTTCAGTAGTGAAAAACAAATGTAAGAGTTTTTCACTATCAGGACATGTAAAACTTAAAAGTGCATATCCTACTTTTTAAATACACTGCACCCTACCCTGTGGGCTGCTTAGGTCCTTCCCAATGGGTGACCTATAGGTATTAGAAAGCCAGGTTTGAGTCTGGCAAAAGGTTTATTTTGCCAGGCTGAACTGGCAGTCTTAAACTGCACATACAGGCTGCAATGGCAGGCCTGAGATATGTTTAAAGGGCTACTTAGGTGGGTGGCACAATAAGTGATGCAGGCCCACTAGTAGCATTTAATTTACAGGCTCTGAGTACATGTAATACCACTTTACTAGGGACTTTTAAGTAAATTAAATATGCTGATTGGGTATAAGCCAATTCTACCATGTTTTAAGGAGAGAGCACAAGCACTTTAGAAATGTTTAGCAATGGTAAAGTGCACAGAGTCCTAAGGCCAACAAAAACAAGATCAGAAAAATATAGGCAAAACATTTGGGGGAAGACCAACCTAAGGCTGACAGGTCTAACAGGGTGATCTAAAAGTTGTGTTTCACATTTAAGTCCCATAAGAATGCTTGCTCTCAAGAGAGCAGAAATTACTTAACAGAATGACATCAAGCTTGGCAAGAAGAAGGAACTCAATGGTAATATTTTCTTAAATAAAGTTGAAACCAGATTGGAGGAAAAAGATTTTTCCCATCAGCCATTTGTTGTGCACAAAAATCTTGAATGGACATGCAGATCCAAGTAATCTGATTGATTGGCTGTTACTGGAAAGTTATATCACAACCACTATTATGTGTCATGAGGGGTCAGTGGCTAGTCATGGACCCTTTGTGGAAATAGAATGGGGATTATAAGGCAGCATTCATGGGGCCAAAATACTGTATCCAACCTCAAACTAAAGAAAAAAATGTTTACATTGCTGGATTCTCAGATCCACACAGGACCCATGTATAGCTGTTGCAGCCATTTTGCGAGGCAAAGAACCCACAAATACTTGCGGATTCTTTGTAACCAAAAAATGGGTTTTATAAGGACCCGGGAGAACATGCATGGATGTAGGGAGGATCAGAGAAGGACCTTCAAAATAAAAAAATATGTGATTGCTTTTTCGGATATGCAATCCTTCGAAGCTGTGTTGCGTTTGAACACAAGACTTATGTCCATGAAGAAAATGTTTGAGCACATGACTCAAAACCTGAAGGAGCTCTACTGATTTGACTTACAAACCAGAAAACTTTTCAAACTAGCTTGCATCGTCTTCAGGGACGTTTACCTCAATATCTCTCCTACCTAGCATTGTCCTTGAAAACCTCAGGTGGGGATAAAACCTTCAAGAGCAACATCAATTCTTGACTAATTACAAGGAAATTCTAGTCACGCCAGGCTTCATCACAAGTATTCTTGGATGTGGCCCCTTCACTCTAGAACTCTCGTCATGAGGACCATAACTGTCAGGACAACTTCCAGCTGCTCATTGGAAACTCACCTGCTTATACCTTAAAACCAGCGCTTAGTTTGAGCCGGTGGTTGCACGTGGGGTCCACCGGCACCCATTTTTTGGGGGCTGGCACTTGTTTTCTTCAACAAATGTTGATCGCAAGAGAGAGAAAAACACTAAAGGAGGAAAGAAGGGGGAAAAAAGTGAGAGAAGAGAGAAATCAGGGATGAAAAAGAACAGGTGAGATGAAGAGGCATGGAGTGTTTGGTATTGGATTAAAGATGCATCAGGTCAAGACTACTCAGACATGGGATTGGGCACCCTGACCTACAATAGTGCCGGCCGTGAATGACATTTTGGCCCTGGCGCTTATTCTTTTACAAATTAAGCACTGCTTACAACCTAATTTATGCAGGCAACATCTTTTTCCCCAGCATTCTCAGTTATTTTGATGAACCCCACTTGGTAGTTTCTACCATGCTTACAAGTAGTTTTGTTGTTCATCTGCCCCAATTACATCCCCTTTTCTCTTCCAACTACTTGAGGTTTAATTGGTGATGCTTCATGTTCAAATCTGTGATTTATTGTCTTAAGATGACTCGTTTCTCTCTCTTGTAACACTGTAACATGCACTGACACCTAGTACATGAGTAGAACAGTCCTACATAAAATGTAAAATGACTAAATAGATATTGCTAGTCAAAGTTCCCGAAAAGTCAGTGCAGCAACCTGGATTAGAAAATGTATTTGTTGGAAGGGCCAACAACTTGGATCCATAAGCTTCGTTAAAATCGCAAATTACAAAAATTAAAAAATACACATCCCACAGTATTGGAAATGTGTATACTGTATAGGGGGCACGAAGGCATGAACGTCAATTCGCTAAAATGCCAGCGGTATCGGAAAATGACATCAAATGTCATTTGACCTTTACTCTCATTCACACACACATGCTTACATACACACACACACATTCATACATACACACACTCTCTTTTACATAAACACACTCTCACCCGCAAGCACGCACATAACATACATTTAAAAGCATTGTTTACTTACCTCAGCTGCCAGGGAGGGTCTTATTTCAGCTAATTATACTCTATTCTTTATTACACTAATAGTGAAAAATGTAGTATTATTCACTATTAGTGTAATAAAAAATTGACACAAAACACAGAAAGTGGAGTTCCGGCTGACATCCACAAGGCACAGATGTTGCCACCTCTAAGGCCAGGGGTCACAAAGGCAGTGGCAGGGGTCGCAAGGGGAAGCCAGGGGTCACACCTGGGACCTTTGGAGACCCGTAAGTGGCGTCAATGCACGATACGGCTCATGCCTCTAGGCTCCAACCTCAGGAGTCCAGAGTGTTCTGCACTAGCCCAAAATCCATGCATAATAGGTTCTTCGAACATGAGGGCTGCACTCCGAGCCCACTACCCAGAAGGATCTATAGGCACAGGATCTGGCCCTTGGGCAGGGGAGAAAAATGTGTTTTCTTGCTTCGTCCAAGTGCGGACACAGATCAGTAATAATGAATCAAATAAAAAGCTCTGCTTAGGATGATCTATGGTTCTTTACTCAGAAGTGAACAAAAACATGGATTTTAACCTAAAAATGTCACTTGTGGTTGTGGTGGCACACCTAAAAAAATACTCAGGTTTCCATGTCTGGCAACAACATCATCATACTTTACCCAATAAACCACTCATGACCACGCACACGATTTTTCAAAGTGTGTGTGGGTGTGGCCACAAGGAAAGTTCCTTAGACTGTGGTCAACAATGCATGTGCAAGGCCCTGCCCTGTATAAGATAGCTGACTACTTATGTGTTCTTGCTGCAAATAAATATTTCTACTAGACAATTCACATTGAATGGGGATGGTGCTTTACCACAGAGGGGAAATGAGTTGTAATTATTTCTAACGAATAAAAGGAATAGGTGTGCCCATACGTTGAATACAGCACATAGGCCTGGGCCATCAGGGTATTGGATATAGGAATGCATAGCAGACAAGCCAGATCCTCAGTGCTTGTGGTTTAAGGTGTGTGATGCTGTTAAAGGCCTTACGTGCTCTGCAGAAGAACAAATTAATTGTACATTTGTAACACACCCTTATTCTCATCTGACCGTCTCCTTATCTCTTTAGTGTCACTCTAGCAAGGTTGCACATTGTGTTAATCAGTTTATAAATATTGTAGGCAGCCATTGATAAAAAGCTCAGGGTATTTGGAGCACCAAATGTATTTTGTGACTCCCTGCGAGAGGTCTCGCCTGATGGGCCTAGACTAATGTGCTTATATACTCTTAAATGTGAAGGAAACTTTGAGGTATTAGGCACAAGTATTGTGATGTAATGTACATTTCCTTTGCAATAAATAGTTAGCACATCAAGAATATCTATGGGCTTGATTTAGATCTCTGCGGACGGGTTCGTCTGTCACAACGGTGACGGATATACCATCTGCCGAAATATAAATCCCATATCGGATTTATATTTCGACGGACAGGATATCCGTAACCGTTGTGACAGGCGAACCCGTCTGCCGATGGGATATTCGTCACCGTTGTGATGGAGTATCCTGTCTACCGAGATCTAAATCAGGCCCTATGTGTTTAGTTAACAGAGCATAGAAACTAAAAGTTAACCACACAACATGTACAGTGGATCCTGGCACTAATACTGGGGTCTTGTGCTCCAATGGAAAGTACCTAAAATCAGCAAATACATCCACTATGTTATTCCAGCTGACTTTCAATTTTATACAATTTTCTCGTTTTGTGGTGATAGATTTTAGCAGCATTTCCTATAAAAGAGAAATAAGATGGTCAGGACAATCGTTGACCTATGTCTGAATGCCCTCATGCGCACAAGAGCAGAAGTATAATTACAGCCAACAGCACGCGTCAATAGAAGATGGAGTCCAATAGCAGCAAGTGTGAGGCCAAAGCAACAGTCTTGTGTCTGCAAAGCGCTTGGTTTCTTGACAGCATGATATCTTGATGAAGCTGAAAGGGAGCAGTCCCTTGGTTGGGGCTTTTGAACTGGAATACAACTGGAAGGACAGATTCTCAGAAGGAGTGGAGCACGGTTGTCCTGTCCTCATAGGTTTGCCATTGGTTTCTTTTTCTATCACGTTGACTATGCTGGTTATCTGTCATGGGTTGGCTAGGATCATCACCTTCGATGAGTTGAGCAATGCCCATCGTCATTCGTCAGTATAAACATGATCTTCGATCAGTTTAACTATCATCATCAACAACATCTATCAGGATGACTCTGGCAATCTTTTTCAATTATGTTAACCATGGCCTTTATTTGTGGCTACTTTGTCTACGGCCTGTTACTGGGATCATGAGGCAAAATGTAGTTTCTGGGCCTTGTCCATGGTGGATGCCGTTGTTTACCAGCAGAGTTCCAGGGACACCAGTACTGGTGCACCTCAATCCTTTTATCAAGTAGCTCTCCAGAGGCTCACACTATGGAGAAAGAAACTCTTTTGGCAGGCCCCCAGGGAGCACAGGATAGGTACTTTATCATGTCAAAGTGTATGAAGAGAACGACATGGGAAGCCACCATCCTATCCAGACCTGAAAACAGTGTCCTCAATGGACACCAGTCCGCTTACACACAGTCTCCCAGCTGCTACATATACTCCACACACATCGCACCACACACAAGCACTAGATAAGGCAACGCCCCCATTTCATGTGGGGTGCGTTGAGATTTTATTGGGGAATAAATGGAAACTTCTCCCCTCCATAGCAATAGGTCGGTAAGGCCTTCGCCTCTCGGACTACATTCATCTGCCACCAAATGCCGGCATCCTCATAACCTGGGTTGTGGGGATAGGTACCACCCAGAAACAGAAAACCCCCTACACATCACAGCCTACCACATACTGTTGGAAAAACCCTCAGGCACCCCATCTGGACTCCCAGGTTGTCTCACCCATTGAAGGAAAAATGTAAGTCAGACTTTAAAAAAAACAGGGGTAGGTGACGTCACTTTCCCAGTGCCTTGCCTTCTGTGTTCTGACAGACCTTCTATCCTTATCATTATTTCAACCATTGGCCTCCATCAGGTTGACCATAACACTCATCTTCACTCGCTTTGTCTGTTGTCTTTCTCTTTGCTCAAGTTGACTGTTCTACCATGTTTGTTACTATTCTCTCGCACCATTTTAGTTTGTAACAAAGGTCCACAAGCGCTTGTCACAGAACTCCATCTATGACTGACCATCCAGTTTGATTGTTCCCATTGACCCCCCACACCATGGCACGTATCATGCTTCTTGTAGGAGAGCGGTACCTTGATGGTGTTCCCAGTTCCACCCTTTGCTTTCACTAAGTGATGTGCATCTGTTGTTGTGCTTGCTTTGGAGAGTAATTGGAATCAAGTGCTCCAATGTTTCAGGAAGCTAATAGTGTTCTGCTCACTGGCTGTTAATCATGGCTAGAAGAGCAAATATTGGATGGAGTCCAGCGACTGATGCCAAGGCCTGTTTTACAGTATACGAAGCACTGCAGATCCCTACAGAAACAAGCACATCATTTCCGCATTGCTCGGATACTGACAAACATTCCTCCTCCTCCTGTCTTAGTGCTGTTTTTGATCCATCCCCCCCTCCCCATCCAATCTTTGAGAACTCCATACTCATATTACTAAATAATAATAACTTATGTTTCTCTATAGAACATGAGTGGCGGCTGGCATCAACGGGAAAGGGGGGCGGGCGCCCGATCAGTCAAATAAAATGTAAAAATATCAAAATAAACGGGCGCACACGCAAATATAAACTTAAAATATATTAAAAGAAACACCTGACAACAGGACCTCCTGCTCCAGGCCTCGTCACGCTGCAGCCCGTCCACCAGGAAACTCCCATGACCAATCAGGGCACTGCTCTCACCAGCTTGAGGGCAGCACCCGGATTTGAGGGAACGGCCTGTGTCGGCGCTCCACAGTGCTATGGAGGCCTGCAGTTGCTCTAACACAGCTGGGTTGGAGGTTTCAAAGTGCGCATGTCTGGCGGGCTGTCCTCCTGGTCCCTGCTGCTGTCATTCAGCAGTGGCCCGCCCCCGTCCTGACGCTCGTTCAGAACGGGGGATTGTCAGGATAAAAAATGAAATGGTAATGATGAATAGCATTTTATTTTTCATCTCAGGATTTGGGGGCATTTAAGTGGGGAAACACTCCTCCGCTCCAACGGAGGAGCCGCCCCGAATTTGCTGCCACGTAATGTGCATCTGTGCAAGTAATTGCCGCAACCTGTATGCTACACAGGGCTCATTTTGTTGACCTTGAAAGGATGAAAGTCTGAAATGACCCTGCTAGAATTTGAACATATCTGCACAGATCTCAGTAGCATGTGCATTACCCAAATAGGCCAGTTTACCACCTCGTGTGGTAGGTCTTAATGGCACGTGAGCAATGTGTTAATCGTTTCAGCCAGAGGAACTGATGTCAGCAAATTCCGAAAGGGTTATTTAAAAACATGGCTGCTAAAAGTTTATATTCCAAGTCGTATTCCGTGCTCCATTGACGTTCTAGAAAAATGCACAGAATGAGAAAACGTTCCTACATTTCCATCTGATGGGGTAAGGGAAATTCATGGGTGCTTTGCATCATATTAGAGGTGTAAAGAATTGGCGCAAGACAAGATGACGTCTGTGCAGAGCAGTTCTCGTATTCTCATAAGAATGGTTAATGAAATGAAACTCCTCTTATAATCTTTTAATGATACAGATAAAACCACTTCTGCTGCCATTAAAATGACATTACACAACCACAAACCAGTGGAATTAAGATGATGGGTTTTGTTACTCCTGATCCGTGGGTTGCATTGACGAGGAGGTCATCTGTCGTCAATGCGCATCATACGACCTCCACGCGGAGCACGTGCTCCTTGCAAATGTTATTAGGACAACAGATGTCTTTTTAGAGCTGACCAATCAGGACAGATAATAATCCCAAGTATTTAATTTATTTTGGAGTTTTTTAAAGCGCCCAGGGTTACCTTTTATTTCAGAGCGCTGAAGGAACAAGAATATGAAGTTTATTAATTCAATATCCATGTTTGATATCCGATATTCTTTCATCATAACCGCTGATCTATGAGGTGTTCGGGTAAAAAGCAAGTCTGCGTAGTTAAGATTTTAGGAGTTTCTTGAAAAGTAGATGGTCAAGGTTAGATTTGAAGGCGGTATTATATAGTTATATCGATCTATCAATCTATCCATCCATCTTTCGATCTATCTATCCATCTATCCATCTATCCATCTATCCATCTATCCATCTATCCATCTATCTATCTATCTATAGATCTATCGATCCATCTATCCATCTATCCATCTATCCATCTATCTATCTATCCATCTATCCATCTATCTATCTATAGATAGATCTTCTAGGTGTGCAGATGTGGAGTTAAGAATAGTACATCTATGCTTTCTTATATACACTTATTTTTCAATACTTTTGTCCTTGATATTTTGGCTGCTATATTAAGATGTAACTATATTCCCTGCCCAATATTCAGGTCTGCAATTACAGAAGATTCCTTTTTTGGATTACGTTAATGGGGATTAATGCCTGGGGTGTAGCGTGGGGTCATTTTATGGTGGTATTCTCACGGTTTGCCTCAGCTAGCGTCCTGCTCCGTGCAGAGCACCTTGAAATTGATGCTGGCTTGTGTAGCGAGCCAGTGGAAAGCTTCTAGGGTGGGTGTGGCTGCTTTGCGACAGGTTTAGTCACAGTCTGGCTGTCTGGTTCCTTAGCCTCTGTAGCCTGACATTAAGATTCTGAGGGAGGCTGGTGTAGACCATGTTGCAGTAATGGAGGCCTGCCATGGCAAGTGCTCTTCTCTACTCCATTTGATGATCAGTTTGTTGCATTGGATGGTGCATACGCCTCAAGCTTAGACCTATGTACTTGGCCCAAATCACAAGGGCATTTGCACATGTAAACATGGGTGTAGTTTCAGGGGTGGGGGGGGGGGTGTTTGGGGTGTTACACCCTCCCTAATAAATGTATTTTCTGATGAATATTTGGGTACAGGAGCTTTCAGTCGGGTATGGTGAGGGGCCGCCCGGATTTCATCTGGGATTTTTGCATGCACACACTGACAAAAACACTCACACAGTCTATCCCATCTCTGTTTTGAAAGTCCTCAAAATGTTGGCTATTTTACAAAATATTGTGTTTCTCTCACTTAGTACTCCTACCAATCTTCATTCCTCTCCCTTTCCGTTGTCCCTTAAGCCCCTCGTATGTGCCCTGCTTGTGGTATAATGTATTTTAAAATTATATGCCAGCGTGATTGTTGGGAAATCTGAAGCCCACAAAGACCCCCCAGTCTTACTGACCAGGCTAGGCCCTGCATGTATGTCAAATTTACATGTGAAAATCGATTGATTTACAAGTGCATATTCAAATTTTCCATTCCAAACCCTGCATTAAGGCTTGTAAATCTATTTACTCACACATATTTTTAACTCATTATCTTGTAACATTACATAGTAGGAAATCTGTTCATACAGATGGGGGGGGATTTCTACGATGAAAGTTCCAATATAAGTCTATTTGCAACCACAAGCATGTGGGTTTTTAGGTGTACTTTCTTGACTTATTCTCACCCTGAAAAGGTTCAGAGATTTACTACTGGTAAAGTTACATGGCGAGAGATTTACCGACTAGGAAAATTTCCCCATGGCGATAAAAAGAAGAAAATAGTGCAGAAACATTTTTGGTGAGCATTTACACCTACATAATTGTACATTACGGGCAATTACGCATGCGTAGCGGTTTACGAAGGCTGGTAAACTGAAATATTCTAGATTCCCGGATGTACTCTTGGAAGTCTTTCTTCATTCCAAAAAATCATAAACTACCCTTTCACATAAGAGTAAATCTATGGGCACAGGTTTACAAATTTGCGAATCGTGTGTCAATATCCTGCTGACAATAGTCTGGTGTGGAAATCATGTAACCTCGATTAAAAAAACGTTTTGCTTTGTGCGCCCCCTGATTACTCCGGATGAACCCCCTTAAGCAGCGGCAGCTCCTCCGTATTTGCAGAGGAGCGTCGTCCACCACCCCCCCTGCCAGCAGCCAAAAAAATACAAATAAAATGAAAATGAACCTGTGTTTATTATCGTTTTATTTTTCTCCATAGAGTCATCTAGGGGGCCGGGCCATGGAGATGACAGTCAGAGGGGGAGTGGTAGGTGCACTGGTTTTCAGTGCTCATGACAGTTTGGCCATCTCAGGCCGGCCAAACCGTCATGTGCACTGAAGCTCTTTCCAATCCCAGTCTCCCTGGGAGCACAAATCATCGGCACTCAGGCCAATCCTGACGCTGCTTTCATGCAGCATCAGGATTAGCCCAGAGGATTCTGGGAGCCTGTACCTGCAGTGCATGGTGACAGTCAGAGAGGAGTGTTGGAGCGTCGAACAGACAAGTTCTTTTATTATTATTTTTTTTTGTTTGTCCATCCCGGTCCCTCCATTTCCCCCCGCCCCGCCACTTTGCCCAGACACCGGCCGCTACTGTGATTAAGAACTGCCAGAATGAGTGTAATCCTAGCTTGGTAACTTCAACCTAGTGATAAAGCACTCCTGTAACTCAGCGTGGGCTCTAACTGTTCACACCCAATCTGATTTCTGAGTCTCGGGGTGATAACTGCTCCGCTCGCCCCTCCACTATTGCCACACTGTATAATATGGCCAAAGTTTCCATTCTTCAGAATGGGAGAAGCCATATGGTAATACCACATTATTCCCCATTCTGAGATGTAGGAGTAGAACTAGTGTGGTAATACTAAGCCCAGTAAATACCACACCCCACGGTTTAATATCACACCCCACGGTATCCTTACCTCCTGGGATCAGATTTACAGCACAGTAATAGTGTGGGCCCGTGAATGACGCCCACAGCTTACTGCCATGAACACATTTAACTAAACAACCTTTGTGCTGTGGAATACACACAATTCACTGACTTCACTTCCTGTAGCACAGTACAATGGACTATGATGGGGGAACGTGCGGTCTGTGTTCTTATTATGAATGCATGTGTCACAACAGTACATATTTTTCCAATTTTTTTAGTTTTATTTATGTGCAGCTTTTATTGTATTCAAGGGATTGTTTGATGTTTATCACTTAGTTTATTTCTTCCTGGGCCGTGGAAATCTCTTGTGTCCAAGAAAAGCTAAGTCATAACGATGTGAATATATTATCTTTATTTTGCTTTTTATCTTTCTATGAGATTGTGGCTCGATGTGGTTTACTAGGACACATCTTCCAAATGCCCTTCATCTGGGATCGTCGACATTTTATGATATTTCTGCTTGCTTCAGGAGGTGTGATCTCACTCAGGCTGTCTCTGGTTGCAGTGATCAGGTGTACCACGGGGTGAGTACATCCAACTAGGACATGTAGCACTGGAGGGGATTAATGCATAGAGATCAGATTGTATAGCCAATCTCTCAGTGGTCTGTGTGCACTGGGTAAGCTCTGCCAAGGTCAAGCTCTGTCAGTGTGCAAGGTTCCACGTCACTAAAACGTCATGGCTGGTATCCGTCAAGGCTCTGTCTCAAAGGCTCAACACTCATGGGACCAATGCCTGTGACGAAGGTCTGGAGCATATCTCCTCAAGGAAGGAGCCTCCATGGAGGGTGGCTGCCTTACTTGAGACCTGACACAGGATCCCAGCACCCCACAGACTTACTCAGCACCCGAAGGTCCCCAGCCAAGGTCAGGTGTAATGTCTGCTTGCTTAGGGCTGTAGCTCCCTGTTAGCCTAGATTCTCTGGTGCCTTTGTGAGTTGGATTGCCCCACACTAGACATGCGTCTGGGCAACACAGGCTCACTTATTTACATGGAGGGTTCCAGGCAGTGGCGGCTCCTCCGCTAATGCGGAGGAGCATCGCCCCACTGCTTCGCAGCAGTGAAGTAAAGGAAACATAAAATGATAATAACTTGTGTTATTATGATTTGTGTTTCCTTCTGCTGCAGCTTTGCATATGGGGCGGGGCTGCTCCGATGACAGAGAAGGGGAGGAGTGGTTCGGCCTCTCGAGCTGGCGAAACATTCATGCACACTTCTCATTTTCTCCATTCAGGCTGCATTACAGCCTGCATGGAGAACATGCCCAGGCCCCCATTCCCTTGCATTGCAGCATTGTGATTGGCTCAGGGAAGCCTAGGTGCTTCCTGTTGCTTCCTGCATCCTGCTGCTGGACCGGAGAGAGGAAGAAGAGGATGGAGGGGTGGCGCCGTCACAGGTCCTTGCTCATGCCCCACCACTCGGGTCCGGTAGCAGTCACTACTGGGAGAAGTGGCAGCCGGCTGAAAGTTAAGTGATTTTTTTTTTTTTAACCGGATCCCCCCACCCCTTCCCCCCTGCCTCGCCCTACTGCTGCTTCCAGGTAGCAGCCGCCACTGCTTGCATGTTCATAGGTTCTGGAATTCCCTCCCTCCCAGATTTGGCAATCCCCCTCGCTACTGCTTCTCCAGGAGGAATTGAAGACTCTTCTGAAACAACATCTCGTCCGCGTGTAACCATTTGGTACATAGACCCCAGCAGATAACTCTGTGTCCTGTCTGCTTTCTCTCCATCATATCCCTCATCCAGCCCTGTCTATTCAGCCTTTGTACAGCACTCCAATACTTTGTAGCTAACCATGTAAATCTTCATAATGTATTGGTTTAAGAGGGTAATACATTAATAGTTATGGAAGAGCTGAAATGCTCTGATATTAAAAGAACACTGGCGTCCAAAGACTATTACAAAAAATAATGAAACTTCGAATATGTTAGAACTTCCAATACCAAGAGCATTAACATTTCTGCTAGAGAGGCAGACCCAGCTGTACATGAAAAGAGTGTGCGTGTGCCCCAATCACAGACATCATTGCGCACAGACCGCTGCATGACTTGTACGAAGTCCAGCAGATGGTGAAACTTTCACAAGTTTGATCAGTGAATAACTCAACATTGAACACAAGAACTGAAATCACTCATGAATAGCCTGCTTTTAATATACTGCTTGGGAGATCAATAATGTCTTTCCATAGAGCTGTAAACAGCAGGTGCCACTCCTCCCCAGCTTCATGGAATGCAATTTATTTACTTTAGAAAGAATGAAAGCCTAAAAAGGGCGTGGCTGGATCCAAACCTGCTACTGTTCGCTTAGTGTCAGCGACTCCCTATGGTACCCTACATGATAGATACAACAGGACTCATAAAGAAAATCCTCCATTTAGACTTTGGTAAATTTCCCACAAAGTTCTCACTCTACAACCAACTAAAGGAGGAAATCATTGACAATGTGGAAGTCACATGAAGACATTTTATAGTCCCTTTAGCAAGTTAATATAAAGTATTTGATTTTATTCTCTAAAGCCATGATTTACAGTTTGGCGAGAGGGTACTCTGTTGTAATGGTGATGGAGTAGCCTCTTCGCCAAACTGTTGGTCCGTCCTTCTCTTAGAAACAGACAGAATGAAAGTATGTCAATGACGGAGCCAAATCCAGCTCCATTGCCAACACACTAATCTAACAGCCCTAGTAACGGCCATTGGAGGTTAGCCATCCAATTGCCCGTCATATTTAGAGTGGGTGATCAGATGGCTTTTTTTTCTGTCCGTGGGACAGTAAAAAAACCAATGACCCCACACCATAGGAAAAAACTCCCCTGGTATGGGGGTCATTCGTTTTTAATTTTTCTTTGGGAGTTTGTTTTTGAAAAATGAAAAACTTTATAAAAAATTTGACGGTGGCCTTCATCTTTGATAGAGCAGTCCATGACGGTGGTTCCTGCCAATGTTTAGATTTGTCTGCAGGACTGGTGGGCAACTTTAAATTTGGCGAGTGGATGTCATTCATGATGGTGGGGGCAATGTCGTCTGCCATCCCGACGGAATAGCCTCCTCCTGACATACTCTAAATCAGCCCTTATGATCTTTCGTAGAAGAAAAACAGAATAAAACGCAGCCACTGCATATTCCGTATGCCCCAGGCTTCATCAAGGCTGCAATAGAATAATTACAGTAATTTACAATCAGTTTTTTGTCATCTATCTACTTTTGATATTGTAACTTGAATATAATACAATGTAATCACTATGTGCTTTTAATTAAAGAAATAAAAACAGAACATCAACAGAAAAAGCCATATTGGCTCTGTTTTGGTTAATACAATGGAAGAATAAGAAAAATAGCAAGCATACCCTGAAGCTTAGAAAATCAAATACTTCTTCATTGAACTATTATTGGTCAACAGTCAACAGTGAGGCGGGTGACGCTTTCAAGAAATGACTAGCGCACTATAAATTGTACTTGAGATTATTCTGGGGGTACTAGTTGGACTGGACATGGAACACATGAGAGTTCCTTTCTTCAAACATGCATATCTTTGTAGCATAGTTATGCCAAATGCGGGCTTGAACCTACTTGACACCTATTCAAAATGTACCAACTCTAAAGACGCTATAACCAAAAGAACCTACTTCATTCGTTTAATACACTTTAATTGCATTTTTTAGTCGAAGGAAGCACCAAGGACGTTTGTAGTCAGAAATTTCAGAAAATGTGTTTTGACACTATGGGCCTGATTCACAAAGGGCCTCCGCACCAGTGGCGGAGGCCCCGCAGTCGCGGGGGAGTCTCTGCACTCGCGGCGGAGGCCCCGCAGTCGTGGGGGAGTCTCTGCACTCGGGCGGAATCTCCACTATGAGAATTCTCATTGGGGAGATTCAGCCCTGTGTGCGTAGACTCCCCCACGACTGCGGGGCCTCTGCCATGAGTGCGGAGACTCCCCCACGACTGCAGGGCCTCCACCACGAGTGTAGAGGCCCTTTGAGAATCAGGTCCTATGTGAATAAGTAAAACTCAACAGAGCGGAACTGAACAAAACAGTATCTAGAGGTGAACCTTAAAGTATAGTTTAACATGTACATTGGTGCAATGTGGCTGATTTTAGAGGAATTTGGTGATATTCTATGTGTGTTTTTTAGCAGAAAGAGAATATTTTTGTTTTTAAATATTGCCTGTATCACTGCTCAAAATAATTTTAATAAATGTTATGAGAATTGCAGGTGCTTCTTAAATGAATATTTAAAAATCGTTCCCTTCTTATATAGTCTCCATCCCATAGAGTACCGCCAAACATCTGGATGCTTGGCTTACCTGGATAGTGGTGACCAGATTTGAACCAACATGAGAGTCCTATGATGTTCAGCTTGATTGAATCAACAGTCTGTTGACATCACTGGCATCTTTGAAGTGTCTAATATGGTCTAAAGCATTGACCTTCACATGTGTTTGAATGCTGTTGGGTCATTAAATGGCCATACTTCACTTTGCAAGACATACATTAGAAACTTTAATTCCTCCTTTAAAGCCATCATCCGGCCAGTGTTTTATAGCTGAGTCAATTCTAAGCTATCAAATAAAAAGAACAGCAAACAGCAGTAGGAAATTGATATTTCCCCAAAAGACAGGGCTAGGATGTATTGTGAGTGGCAATCAACATTTTTACAGAAAGTGTATACCAGTAGTGTAGCTCACATCACTGCGGCCTTGACCGATTACTTGCAAGCCCCTTGTGATTTGGATCGAACTCTTGGGAGGCGTTGGAGAAAATAATGTGAGAGAGGGAGTTGTCTTGATTCCGTCTATTGATCTGGTTTGCTGGGCCTTCTCCTAGAACCCTGAAGTTGTACACTTTGTAGTGTAGAAGGTGATACTTCGTGTGTGTGTGTGTGTGTGTGTGTGTGGACCAAGGCACTGGGTACCGGGTCAGCGACAGACAGTTGGGCCTTCAAAGCCTTCTTGACTCTCCTGGATAGCTTCATCAAGCGCAAAAGACCAAGCTTATGGGAGGTGATACAACTGTTGAGTTACATGCAGTTTAACAGTAGAATTGCAAACATAAGAAAGAGTTCCGGAGTTATTGCTTGTCAAGAATAACTCTCTGATAAGCATCTTACAACTGGAGCAGTTAGACAAAATGCTGTCCTCGAAAGAATGAACGCAGTTGCAGCTGGCATCTCTTCCAAAGTCATGATTCTGCTCTGTCCCCATGAAACAAATTGTGCACAAAAGGGGTTTGTAGTCTATGTTTAATCTCAGAATCCAGTGATACAATTGCCACCGAGTGCTGGACCACAGCAGTGGCAAACATGGGCAGTGGGTACCCCTTGTGAGGATGGGGATATAACCATTCTAAAGATAAGTGGATAGAGTCTAGATGGTACCCAGGCTGTGGGTGGGTCTCCACTGCAAAAAGAAGCAATCAGCATTACTTCTGGGGACTGTACTCATCAAAGCACCGGCACTTGAAAACTGATCTTTGTTGCCCCCCAGTGTCTGTAGTGAAGGGTGTCTGGGACCTCAGGGTGTCATCTGGGTTATCTCCATTGGTTTCCTGAGGCCAGTTGAGGAGGTATCTGCTCCAGCAGCTAGAATTGAAGGGCTTTGGACAAACCTTCAGGATTACTCTCAGCTTAGAGAGCTCAGGCACCACTCATTTCCAAACATCAAGAAAGGCGACGTGGCGGGTCCGCACTGGTTGTTAGGCAGTGAGGTTCTTTGGTGTTCCGAAGAGGAGCTCCAGCTTCCATGCTTTCTGATTAGCAGCTGGGCCAGCAGCCCACAGCATATCAAATCCAAAGCATTGTTCTAATTGTGGGTACTAGCCAATCAGGCTGTGGGTAGCATTTTATCTTTCGAGGATTGAGGTATATTTTGTGCGCCCTCCCAGATGAGGTTGATGTTGCTGGGACCGACAGAACAGTCCTGCTCCCAGCATTCATTGGTTATGTGGCTACTTGCATCCATGCAGGTGGTTCTTCACTAGAAGTTGTCCTGGCAGGAAATCTTCTGCATCTCAGTCATTGGATTTCTTGGGAAGGAAGTTAAAGGATGGGCCCAGGCTGTCATTTCTGGTGTCACATCTGCTTTTGTGTATCTCTGTCTGTCTGTTTCCTTTGTCTCACACAAACACACATAGACACACAAAAATGGTATGGACATTGAGCCCTCTCAGTGAAGATGAAAGGAATCCCAGTACTGCCAGTCCCTTGATTTACAAACAAGGAAGTGCTTAGGTGTCCTCATCCCATGGGTGCTCTCATGAGGTTTACCCAAAAGTTTCAAACTCAACCAAGAGCCAGCAGTGCTTAATTGTAAGAGAATAAGTGCTGGGGCCCAGTACTTTATTCAAAAGACTGTGGCTAACGAAGGTCGAGGTACCGAATACCAAGGCTTGACCAGACACTCTCCGACTCTTTATCTCACTCTCTCAGGTTCTTTTTCATTCCTGCTTTCATCTTTTGTGACTTTTTTCCCGTCTTTCTCTTCCTCTTTTTCCTTGCCCCTTTTGTATTGTTCTTTCTCTTGCTCTAGATTAAAATAATTTGAGAAACAATAAGTGCCGATCCCCAAAAATGATTGCTGGTGGGTCCCACCTGCAACAACTGGCTCAAATTAAGCACTGCCAGACAGCACCTGATAGAAATGGGAGCTTTACCCATCCTTTTTTCCATTGCTGTTCTGAAACAAAAAAAACTGAAAAATGCAGAACAGTAGTGGCAAAAAAAAAAGCTGTCAAACCCGCAATGATGCATCATGACACAATGAACATTTTTGTGAAACTTTTAATTTACCGTTTGAAGATCATGGGCCCCAATCTCTGAGAAATACATGTAAGAAAATATATGCAAAACAATCAAATCTAAGAAGCAGCCCTAAGCAAACTGCTGATGCTGGGCCCTCAAAAAGTAGGAAAGAAAAAGTTCTAAAAAAATGTAATGGGAAGAGGGAGGGGAAGAAGTAGTGGGTGGAGAAGCATGGGGAGAAAACTCTGGAGCAGGGAGTCAGAAAGCAACGGGAAGTGAGGGCGAAACAGATGAACTTAGCTAAGAGAAGGGGGTTGAAAAATAAAAAAAAATGTAAAAGTAATACAGGGAAGGGTGAAGAAAGTAACAAAGAAGCTGTTGGGAGGAAGGAGCAATGCGGAGACTGTGGAGACTCTCGTTTAAGAGAGGAGTAGCACATGAAGGGGAGAGCAGGAAAACACATGCACTCCCAAGGAGGGCTGGAAGAAAAAAGAAAACAATGTTCTGTGAACTCAGTGGAAGGATACAAGTCTTCCAATCAAATGGATGTTAAAGAAGCTATGCCCCAGGGGAGGGACAAACAAAAGGGAAGAAAAGCCACTAGAGAAGAAGTAACCAAATGAGGCTGCCAACCAAGCCAGCAATGATAAGCACAGGGCTCTCCGAAAGCCAACCATAAGTATTGGTATAGTGCACAATAGGTCGTCTGCAACAGCCTTTATGCAAGGCGAACATGCAATGGAATCTCCGGTCAAAAGAAAACCATAGATGGAGGGCAGTGCTTAATTTAAGCCAGCGATGACAGGCGGGCGCCAGTACTATCTAGAGCAGTGCTTCCCAAACGTTTTAGCAACACAACCCACTTTTTAGTACAAAAAATATTTGCAAACCACTTAGCTTTAATGGACATGAGTGTAATCCTGCATCATGTGGTAGCGCATTGTCATTTGCAGACAGCGCATTTTCTACTGAAATGCTCACTAAATTTGCACAGAAACACAGTTTTATAGATACAACTACATTGCACACAAATGATAATGTGTGAAAATTGGGTTTCTACTGAATATTTATTAATTGTGCATTAGCAAGTAAAGTGTCTTGATTTGTTCTGATTCTACTAAAATCTTTGTTTCCATCACACTTCAGAATTATAAAAAAATGTGCTTCAGTTTGCTCTCCTAAGTGCTGGATGTGTGCAGTTCATTTACAGGTGGTTACATTGTGTTGTAAGTTAGGCAAGAATTACATTCTCCAGCTTTCCTTTTACACTTCATGTACCCCTGCTGGAATGTCATATAATTCACTTTATTTTTCTTTCTCTGAAGCAAAGTGAGAATTGCTCATAAATGCTGTGCTCCCTGGTAAAAAACAGAAGTAGAAGACATAGCCTGACTTTGACCTCTGTCTTTGAGGCACAGCAAATGTGACAGATAAATACAGAATTTATAGGCAGCTCTATTTATTCCCTGAACTTTGGTGACCCACCAAAGATCTACTGGTGATGGACAGTTTGGGAAACTGTGATCTAGAGCAAGAGAGAGAGAAATACAAAAGGGAGAAGGAAGGTGTAATAGAAAGAGGCAGAAACATTGAGAAAGCAGGGATGACAAAGAGCCTGCAAGAGTGGGGTAAAGTGGCAGTGGTAGATGTAAGAGGCATTCGGTGGAATCAAGACTACGCACCCATGGTATGCGTCATCTCCAATATCCAATAGAGCCAGCCACGGGCATCTAAGGAAAACTTTAGGCCTCAGTACCTTACAAATGAAGCTCTGATCGAGGGACAGCTGGAATAAACAACTGTGGACTTTTATCGCTATTCTGTGCATGTTTCCAGCTCATTCCAGACAGATTTCCCAAAATGTCACTTTGCAAACGAGCCAAACTGCGCATGAGTGCATTCCACTAAATGACTCTTTAGTTGTGAATTTCAAAGTCACATTTTAACAGGTTCATTGGTCAAACTTTTCTAATCTTAAAAACGCCGGGGAATTTTGGTGAAAAAGAAGCAAGTATTGTTTTACCATTTTTTTCATAAACATAATAAATTATCTTTTCAAAAAGCAATAATTGTTAAAAAAATTCAAGTTCTTCGAAAAGGAACAACTGAATCCATGAATAACATGGATTTTCTCCATGTGCGATGGCAGGGTCCTAGCGACCCGCCATAGCACATAGCCCCAAACACAGCTCATGTCATTTTCTCCCAAACCTTCTTCAAATTACCTTCAAAATCAATTTGCAGTTATCTGAAATTACCTTGAAATGTTCTCAAGTGTCCGCGTCTGCTCCCTCAGAGCCACCGTAACTCCCAGGATAATGGGCAAACGCTTGCGAATGGCATCGAAGTGGATCTAAAAAATACCACGGATGAAAGTGTAAAAATACATTTGGAAATGTGCTCAATGCTGTCTGATTTGAAACTTGTTTACCTACTTGATAATCCCCCCCCCCCAGCTGAGTATTACTGCTATTATGCCTGAACACGTTATGACTCTTGATACAACTAAAAATATGAATGTTACCCCAAATCTCCTCAAAGTGGCTGCATTATTTTATGAAGCTGAAAAAAAAATTCAAAACTGTATACTTCAGGCTAAATGTAAATTAAGCACATTTCGTGGAATTAGTGTGTCTAGAAATAATGCAATTTTGTGAAAAAAGATTTTGCAACCTGTACCTTTCGTTTTCGATGGAATGTAGGGAAAAAATGTTTAAGAGCAACTTTTCCTATGTTGCTAATTTTGTGCATCCCAAATTATCCATATTTTTTAACTGCTATTATTTGCGGAAATAACATATCGAAGGTTGTAGAATATTGCTCATTTATGAGCCTGTTGTGTCTTTCCCGCTTACTTCTATTTGCCTTTGTTTGAGGCGGACATTTTGAATTTTGATTTTCATTTTGAATGCGGTATGCTTTGTTTTTGTCTGCTTTTTATTCATTATAGTGAAAGTGTTTCATTGGGGAGCAGGACCAATCATCAGTCCGTCTTTCTCAACGAGCATAAATTTTTTTTAAACTACCCAATAATAAAAGGACCTAAACAATTTATCTACAGTTAATCGGCGAATGTAGGTTTGGTGGAGAAAAAATGTGCTAATTTATTTATTGCTGAATACTTTTCTTAAGTTAAGTAAGTAATTAAATCATCTTTGGAGATCTTTTAACTTACTTCACGAAAAAACTTGAAATTAGAATTTATTTAGAAGAATTGATTAAAAAGATTCTTGCTGGAGAAGCTCACCAGAGACCTACTTGGACAAATAATAGTTTCGTGACAACATTGGATGAAAAGTCCTGGACGTAGCTCAGGTGCGGTGGCACCGGGGCCCAAGAGGGTAAGCAGCGCCCTGCACCTCAGTTATGGCTGTCTTTCACTAACCAGGGAAACCATGGCCACTTTGCTACGCCACTGTGAAAAAGGCTGAATTTCAATGAGTTTCGCTAGTAGAATTAAAACATTTCACAACACAGTTATTGTGCATTAGTTTTATATTCCAAGGCTAAGATAATTAGCCAGGATTTGCTAATGCTCCTGTAAATTCAGGTAACACTCATTAAGATGTCCTGGTTACTTCCCAAGCAGTAATAGTGCACTCAGGTTTCCCTCGAGATCATGAGGTGTGACATGGTTGTATGTCGGAACCACGCAGGCATTTACCACGCCTGCCTTAAAAACGCATCCCTTTACCACCATACAAGTCGTTACAACGACTTGCCTTAGGGAAAGCGCTGCACTTTGGAATAGTATAGCTTACTATTCCAACTCCAGTCTGCGCAACAGTAGGGAAAGTGTTGGACTTTAAGTCCAACAACGCTTTCCTTAAGGAATGTGCAGTAAAGGAATGGATTGTAATGATGCATTCATGGTTCGGACCGCGTTGTTAAGACACAGCATGGTTCGAGCTGCGATGTAAAGGCTGTTTCCTGTGCGAAATATCTAAGGTTTGGTAGCCTTATAGCTTTACATGTTGTAGACCCTGGAACGGTGAATAACTGTGGAAATCAGTATTTCTCCACCTATTACCACCAGGGCCGGACTGGGAACCAAAACTGGCCCTGGCAAAGTGCTTGGCCGGCCCCCAAGGGGTTGGGGGTGCGGCCGAACTGTTTGCCAGGGCCGGTTTCGACCGATTTTGTTACAGGGGCCGATTTTTCAGCTATGCTGCAAAAACGTCCCTGTAACAAAAACGGCCCCAAGGGGCCCAAAACCGGCCCCCACCCTGGCGGCCCACCGGGGAAATGCCCGGTGCCCGCTACGGCCAGTCCGGCCCTGATTACCACACATTTTCTCTCATTCCTGATACCTTACCACAGCAGATTTCCCCTAGGTTTTTCCTGGTGAAATACGTTAGAGGGGGAGGGGATGAAACAATGGCACTGCAATGATCCTGAAAAACTTGTAATCCTGATTCGGCCGGTAACTCCTTTCAACAGGCGAATCAGGATTTAGTTGAAATCCGACTGAAACTCTAAGTGTAAGTTTAAGGGTGGGAATATTTTTCCTATACGAAGACGGGCCTGAGTTGGGTACCGCCACGCAAAACATCTTGAAGTACCAACAAAGTGGAATTTTTGTCAGCATTTCCAGACTTTTGCATGACGCATTCCAACCCTGGAAACACACACATGAATGTAGTCATACATTCGGCTGGAGTACTGTGTAACCAAGGTGGTATTTAACAGCCCTATATTTTGTTGGTATGGCAGAGAAGTGATTTCTTCAACTAGAAAAATTGTTCCCAGCCATGGAAAAAAAAAATAATAATTAATGTGCGGTCAATCACTTAAAACGATGTAATTCCTCCTCATTTCTCCCCTGGACAATGCTCTCCAAACTGAAGTCTGTTGAAGATGCCTTGATGTACGCAATTGCACTCCCAAAATCATTGACTGCACCACATCCCTTGGAATAACACTGGATAAAAACCTAAACATACTTACCCCTATCAACTCCATGGCTAAAAGTGCCTTATACTTTTTTTTTCCTTCAGAGTTTTATATAGCGCAAACTTGACCCGAAGATATCGGGTATCAGAGCGCTTTACATGAGCACCAGTTGCATTACACAAGGACACATTCATTTTTGTTAGGCACAGGGAGATTAAGTGATTTGCCCAGAATCACAGGATGCAGAGCGGCGTCGCCGAGACTCGAACCTGGTTACCCAGATTTGAGGTCGACCGCCCTAGCCGTTAGGCCACATCCTCTCTTACTCAGACTTCTAAAGAAGGTCAAAACTTTCATCCTGTCACTTGACTTCCAAAATGTCATAGAGGCTCTTGTAACCTCTTGGCTTAACTATGGTACTATGATTCTAGCCGGCACGCCGAAATCTCACCTCGCACCTATGAAGGCCATGTTCAATGTGGCTTCAAGGCTAGTCCCGGGAGCCAGGTGCTGTTGACAACATGGCTCCGTTATTGCTCACTGTCAACTGGCTCCCAATTGAAGCCCAATGCGTTTTCAAAGTGGCTTGCATTACTCACAAAGCTCTCCATCTTGGGACCCCTAAATAAATGGGTTTCAAACTCATCCTCTCCAGAGGCAGCCGCTCCCTGAGTATCTCGGACATGCTCCCTTTGAGCTACCTTGTTTCAAGAAAGAGAGATCAAACTTACGTTGCTTCACCAGAAACACTCCAAGGATCTGGAACTCACTACCTCCAGAAATTCACACAATCCCTCCCTTGCTTCTTTCTTGAAGAGCATTAAATTAAATTTGTTTTAAAGATATTTGATGAACTGACCAGTCATTATCCATGAACCACTCCAGGGTGTAGAAGTGATTCTCTCCCTCTTTCTCTCCCCTGCAACCAATCTTTGTACATATTCTCCCACATTCTATTTATCTTTTTATCCATTTTCACTGTAACCTGTGTATACTGCACAGCGTTCTGATACCCCTGGGTCACGTACATGCTCACTGCTTTATAAAACTCTCAATAATTGAATAAATAAATCAAAGACACAATTATGTTTCCCAGAAAACGTTTGAATCTGTGACATGCATCACAACAGCCAGATCTCTGAAAGAGCTATTTAAGTAATATATTCTTCTTAAGTGCTTAATATTAACATATCTTACATAAGCTTTAGATTTTTGCAGCTATTCTTTTTAACCCACCATGAACCTGATGCTACTTCCAGCGAATACCTTAAGGCATGAAGTGCTGTGACTTTCAAACCTGTTTACTAGCACTTTATTATTTTCCATCCACCTCAGGCGTCATATCGCAAGCTTCAGTAAGAGTTTCATGAGCCCCAGCAAACTTGGAAGAGCATGAAAATGCATGTCGTTCAGCGTTCACATGAACTTGGTCCTCCAGGCCTACACTTAAGAGTAGCTACACACACTGTTTCGAACCTCAAGTAGACTTTGTGCCTGATTTAAAGAATGGCGGGCAGTCCATCGTCTGTCAGGATGGCAGAAGACTTTGCATCCGCCACACTGACGGACTACCACCCATCATATCGAGTGATCACCACCAGCCCAGTGATTATCTCTGTGCCTTCACTGGAGCTGCTGAATGCGACTCCTTTGAAGGCACTAAAAGTTTAATGAGTGGCTGCCATGTTTAGAACAGTCGCTCACCAAACTTTTTTGTTTTTTAAAAACAAAGTCCCAACGTAGCAGTTTGTTTTTGAGAAACAAATTCCCAGGCCCAGCTCTCGAGTACTGCTGCATCTCTTTCTCCTGCCTTTGCCTCATTTTACTGCTTTCTCCTTCCTTTTCCCTCGCTTTCCTGAGTGCTTTACCCTGCTCCTCCCTCATTTTTTCACACGTTTTTTCTTGTTTCTCTAATTGCCGCTTCCGCCTGCCACCTGCTTTCCCATCACCCACCTAGCCCCACCCACCACCTCCCAGCGCCCCTCCCTCCTCTCACGACCTACTTAATAGAGGCCGCAGCACGGCTGTGCCGCAGGTACTCCAAGGGCAAGCCCGTCTGCACCCATCCCTGCCTGGACTGCGCCCAGCACCAGGACCCCTGGCTCTTCCACCCCACAAAGACACACTGCTGTTGACCTCTGAGCCCTTAACCCCAGATGCACCAGCAACCACTGCTGCCGCATATCCCTGCACACCACCAGAGGACCGTTCTCCTGCCTCACCGAAGCACCGAAGCAATCAATGGCACCAGCGACACCGCAAACGTGGCCGCACCCGCTACATCAACCGAGACCACCACGTCACAACTCCAGTGCATCCTACTCAACGTACGTTCACTCTGTAAACACGCCACGGAGGTCTGGGACACGACCTCTTCCCTCATCCCAGACATCATTTTCCTCATAGAAACCTGGCTAAACCTCGCCTTCGCACCAGACATTGCCACCACCATCCCCGAAGGTTACAAGATAACACACCGGGACTGAACTAACAAGCATAGAGGCAGAATAGCCATCATCTACAGGGACAACATCTGCTGCACGACATCCCCTGATGACCTGACACCAGTATTGGAACACCTCAACTGTCAACTCCACATAGATGGAAAAAGCACCATCAGAGGCACCCTTGCCTACAGACCACCAGGACCAATCCCCAGCTTCTGCAATACCATCCTGGAACTCATCGCCCAGCTCTCAATCGACTCCGAGCACTACATCTTCCTAGGAGACCTCAACTAACACTTTGACAACCCCAGTGACGCCAACTCCGCCGACCTCCTGGAAAGCCTGAGCAACATCAGCCTCAAGCAGCTCATTACCAACCCTACCCACATCGCAGGACACACACTTGACACCAACTTCACCTCCAGAGACAGAGCCAGGTACATCCACACCACTACTCACCTGGTCCGACCACCACAGTATACACTTCACCATCTCAGGACCCACCTACCCCAGCACCATGCCCCCCAGATCCATGCGAAGAGGCTGGAATATGCATCAGAAGACTAGTGGAACGACACTGTATGCTCCCAACTCTACCCATTACCATAAACAAGCAGCTAAGAGCGTCTCCAAATAGATCACAGAATGTGCCGACACCATCGCCCCCGCCAAGACAGCCAAGGTCAAAGAACAAAGCAAAAGAGAAAGCTGGTTCACCGAGGAATTGCACTCCACCAAATGCAACTGCCAACAATTTGAAAGGAAGTGGCGCATCAGCAAAAAACCAGAAGACCACCCAGCCTTCAAGTCTGCTCTCAACCAGTACCACCGCCTCCCGAAAGAAACCAATAAGACCGCCCTAGCAGACCGCATCAAAGCCAGAGCAAACCACAGCAAAGAACTCTTTGCCATCGTGAAGGAGTTCACCATTCCCGCAGCCACCGAGAATGACATCACTCCCTCCCAGGAACTGTGTGACATCCTTGCAGACTTCTTCAACGACAAGATCTCGGCCATCTATGAAAACTTCAAATCCCAACCTTCCACCACAGACAGCATCAACCAGCTCACACCCATGAATACAAACCCTGAACACCTTCTCACCCACTGGGAACTCCTCACCACACAAGACACTATCTCCATCATGGGCTCCGTGCACTCAGGAGCACCTGTGGACCCATGCCCCCCCAATGTCTTCGACCTCGGAAGCAAGACAATCAGTGATGAGCTCAGGAAGATCCTGAACACTTCCATCACCACGGTGTCCTTCACTGAGGACTGGAAATATGCTTAAGTGAGGCCCCTCCTGAAAAAAACATCCACCGACCCAGCAGAATTGAAGAACTACCAGCCCATCTCTCTGCCCCCTATCCAGCAAAAGCCCTTGAGAAAGCAATCAACCAACAACTCACCCAACACCTAGAAGACCACAACCTCCTGGACCCCTCCCAATCCAGATTTTGAAATAACCACAGCACCGAGACAGCCCTGATCGCAGCCATAGATGACATCAGAGCTCTCCTGGACCACGGGGAAACAGGAGCGCTCATTCTCCTGGTCCTGTCCACTGCATTTGACACCGTCTTCCACCACATCCTGATCAACAGACTCCAGCACATCGAGGTTCAAGGAAACGCCCTCAAATGGATCACCTCGTACGTCACCGGCAGAACCCAAAGGATCTTTCTCCCACCGTTCACCTCAGATCCCAAAAAGATCATCTGCGGAGTCCCCCAGGAATCGTCCCTCAGCCCAACCTTCTTCAGCACCTATATGACCCCCGCCGGCCACCACCGTCAGATCACACGGACTCAATATCATCTCCTACACTGACGACACACAGCTCATCCTCTCACTGTCTGAAGATCCCTCCACCACTAAAGCTAACTTCCAGAGATGCATGATGAATGTTGCGGACTGGATGAAGGACAACAGTCTCAAGCTCAACATCAAAGAGATGGAAGTCCTCATCTTTGAGAACAACACCTCACCATGGACCGACACATGGTGGCCCACAGAGCTCAGCACACAGACCCACCCCAACAGACCAAACCCGCAACCTTGGCGTCATCCTGAAAAGCAAGTTATCCATGGAGAAGCAAGCCAACGCGGTCTCCTCCACCTGCTTCCATACCCTTTGCATGCTCTTCAAGATCTTCAGGTGGCTCGCGGCAAACACTGGAAGGACGTCACTCAGGCCCTCATCACCAGCAGACTGGACTAAGGAAACACCCTCTACATAGGAATCACTGCACACCTCCTGAAGAGATTCCAGACAATAAAGAACTCAGCAGCAAGACACCTACTTGACCTCCCAGAAGGACCCACATCACACCACATCTCAAGAAACTACACTGGCTCCCAATTCAGAAGAGATGCCAGTTCAAGATGCTGAACCACACCTACTAAGCCCGCAAAATGAACCAGCATACATCAACAAATGCCTAACATTCCAGCAACCGACAAGACACCTTCGTTTAGCTTCCCTCCCTCGCAGACACCCCACGGATCCGTCGAGCCAACTGCGGAGAACACTTTTTCTCGCACCTTGCAGCCAAGGCTTGGATCGACCTTATCCTGCACCTCAGGACCGCACGGTCGCTCCAACAATTCGGAAGAGAATTAAAGACCTGGATGTTTGAATGATCAAACCTCCACACAGCAGCAAATGGCTCCAGTGCCTCAAGACCTTCACTGGTGATTTGCAGTGCTCTATAAATGTTTGATTGATTGATTCAATGACTCTGACACCCTGGATGTTTTCTCCCATGGTGCGGTAGTCATTAGTATTTTTCTTCTGTTCTGAACCACCAGGTTTTGCCTGATGGTCCCAAACAGTAACAAAGGACATCAGCCTGTCTGGTTTAAATAGGACAGGCTGTTCTTACTCCAAAGGCCCTTACACTGTCAGGCCATCAATGTAAATTTCTAGATTTCTGACGGTGAAGCCAGTGGGGTTACTGCTGTTGGAAACCTGATGGTCCACCCAGCTCCTCATAGAGCAGGCAGATGGTCGTTTGGCAGAGTAGATACTCCACTAAGTTCGTGATTCAGTACCCTTTCCTCCAAACTCTAATTCTGGCTCTATATCGAATGAGCCGTCCTTAATCCATGGTCAAATTGAAGATTTGACCAAGAATCCGAGCTACAGTGAATACTGAAATGCCAGGAATGACTCGGTCATCTTTGGAAGTGATTTTGCATGCAATTCCATTAGATTCCCTGACACTGCCATAGCCCAGGATACTGTTAGGTTCCACAAACAGATAACCCTCTGCTTTATGCTTCATTGGGCTCCATGCTATATTCAACTGCAGCAAATGATCACAAAGATCCTGTGAATAGATCTGCTGAAGCAATGTAGCGGGTGGGTTGTGGATGTAAAGATACAGGAAGTTTGCATAAAGTAAAGCAGCTCGGCATCTCTTTGCTTCTAATCTTGGGGTGGGCGTGCCGTGCTTACATTAACATGCATGGAAACATCTTAGCTTCCCTTTTTTGCATATTGCTCAATCGCTTATGATTTGAATTGGCTTTGTAGATCACTTGCTATTGCCATGAATGAAAAGCATTTCACAAGCAATACTTTTTATTGTGCTACTTAGTGAAAGATGAATTTTAATGCTCTCATTAGGTAGAGCATTAGGATCCAAGGAAAAGCAAACAGCACATTAGACATTTTCCCCATCATATCTGGAAGATGACTAACCTGGCTGGCGGGATTCCTCAGTGTATGTTGTAAGACAGCACAGTTGAAAAAGTGTTTGTGCATGCGTAATGCAGTCAAGGGATGGGAAATGGATCCCTGTAGACATCTCTACATTGTATTGAGTCCGCCTAGTGGTCACGGGGATATAAGAGGATTTGAGCTTGCATGGGTTAAAGGCTCTCCTGGCTGTTCCTCAGTGGAGGGAATTTGAGTGCTAGGCTAGGGAAAGTATTCACTTGATTTGAGATGTGGCTGAACTCCTACAGTGCCCAAGCAAAATAATCCTAAAAGTTAAACTGGTTTAGGGGTACCTGGCTCATCCTTGATAAATTGGCACCATTAAAGCATTTCTCCGATCATCTAGTATATGTGCAACAAACAAACAACAATACAGCTAACAAATATGGAACTTAAAACGTATAAACTTAGTTGGTTATAATAATTAAAATAGATAAGAAAATGTCCCCAAAAATTAAGGAAATTAAATGTAGCGATCCAAAGCTATAAAGAAAACAAAAATGATCAATAGGAAAACATTTGGAAAAGGTCTTTAGTCTCATCTTTAAGGAAAGACAAAAAACATTTCAATATGCCAGTGACTTCCATGCATTGATAGGGACCTAAGCTCCCACCTGGCTGACCTATGAGGTCACGTTTTTGGATTAAAGTTGCTGTGTGGTCCTGCTGGGAGTTTTCTTCTCTCTGGATGTCGAAGGTCTTCAGTAAGACAATCCTCGAACCCGTAACCGGCTAGAGCTGCAGAAGGTCAGGTACATTGGTTGATCGGTCCTTCAGTAATTCCGAACTTCACCAATAAACTCAGAGTGGGGACATCCTCTGGAATTAATTAAACTGCCAGGAGTGTCTCTTTTAATTGATAGACCTGGCATTTGTCCCTATTCTCCAAGAGTGCTTTTTTGTGGAAGTTAACATTTTTTAATGTTAGCACTGCTACCGTAAGGAAAAATCTTCAAATCTTTGGAACTAGCTCCTTATATGATAATCCACTTTTCCTGTTGGAAGGGGAAGAGAGGGTCCCACAATTCTGTGTTCAGATTTAAAGAACACCCATTTCCAACAGGTCCAGTGGAATTCTTCCATGCAAGAAACAGCAAAGACCGCCCACACCCACCGGTCTCAGGAGGACGCTCCACCTGAGCAAGCTGCATCCTTTAACACGACATCGGCAGCTTATAGAAATTCCTTTTATTTGGAAACTTTTTTATTGTACGGAAAGAAAGAGAATAACAGTGGCAAAGAAAAAGAAGATATAAAGAACAAGAGAAGTTACCCGCAGGAGGTCCACATCTGTTTATATAAAGTGATTAAAAAAAATGCCATCCGTGATACAGAAGGAAGAAGAGATATAGAGTGACTTGTTCTTGTCAGAATATTGTCATTGCCGTCACTCAACAACAATGAATGCGCACAGTATAGCTGGAGCATCATGTATATCTGACTAAAACGTCTTCGCGAGGAACTAAAAGTCCGAAGAGACACAGGCGACTGTGGGGGGAAGGGTAGAAAAGGTGGGCGGAGGAAAGTGAAGATATTTGACATCAACCTCAATCCATGAATCTAATATAAGCAACAAGAGATGGACATTATCCATCAATCCTATCTCCTGTGACATGGGATGTCTATCTTGGAGTACCAGACCCCATAAGTGGCCTAAGTATGGGACAAACAGAGGGATGGAGATTAAAGCCAGATGCTCAGATACATGAAGGAGTATGGTGGGCCTGTGTGGGACACTCGCCCACCTCCTGCCCAATTATGTTAGTCACCAAATGCATGAGTTTCAAATTAAAGGGAAGGGTCCCATTTTTTCGAAAAGATGCCCATTTGCTCTTGGACCTTATGAATCATGTTCTTGTAAGTAGTTACCCTCAGCAATTTGGTACTTTATGATATATTGTCTTGCATAGTAGTCTATCTCCAATGCCTCCAATACAGAGTTGCTCAACAGCCAGAGCTGTCTCCAGTCATCTGCGAGTCTGACCCAAGCCCGTATATCAATCATGTCACTATGCACTGGCAGTCGCGTAGATCTGATGATCCATTGGTCACTCTTTGTAGATCATCTCTTCCAGGATATGGTTGTGTAATTGGATGTCGTGGGACATGACGTGCATGTGGAACAGGTCACACTTAGAATGGCAGCATCGGTAGCCGTCAGGATGAGAGGGAATGTCCCTATGTAGACTAACAGGTGTCTAATTCCAGCTATTCAATATCTTGAAGTAGAAAAATTGCAAACCAACCTCCCTGAGACATTCGTCAGGCGAGCAGAGTAAAGCAGCCCTACCCTCTTCGAAGAAGACGGTCAGTAATACGGGCTGACGGAAGAGCCTAGAGAGTGTGGTCGAAGCTGGAGCGCAAGAGTAGAAATTCTTAACGTACTTACCTCATTGGCTGTCCTTTTCAGTGTGTCCCTGCCCTTTCCTACACACAAGCCACTCATGTCATTTGCAATAAACAACAAGGGCTCTGGACCGCCCTTGAAATATTGGGCAAGCATGGTGTGGGTGGAGGGAGCGGTTAACCTTTAAAGCATATGAAATATTTTTAAAGTTGGGTCACACAGTGCACTTGTCAACAACTGCTTTCTCTTAAGGGAAACTTCTGAAATAATCAATGATACACCCTGGCTCAATCTCCGCAGCATTGTTTCTTTGTAGCTGCAAATATTTACAGGTGCCCCAATGGAGAACTGTCCATCAATGAGCAAGGGCCTCGGGCAGAGGTCAGTGCCATGTAACGAATGCTTCCTTATACACTGTCCGCAGCAGAGACTCCTGTGCTGTGACAAACAGCATTATTTTGCTGCAGTAGAGGCATTGCACAGCACTGTTTCTGTGCTAGCAAATACTTCATCAAAGACATCAACGCGGAAGAGAGAACTGTCATCAAAATTACTTCATCATACGTCAGGGTAAAGCTGTCATAAGATAGTGATCTGTCATCTGGCAGGTGGTTGCCATCATTCAAATATTGGTGGTGCTCAAATATTTGAAGACACCGATCAATATAGAAATCTGATTTGATTTGTAGAGCTCCTTATGATCGAGATGACTAAATCCTCTGCAACATAAATCTGGCTTTTTCTGTGTCATCTCTCTGCTGATTGGCTCACCCTGTTACCCACTATGACTAGGCACAACTTTCAATAATCTAAATAAATGTAAAAAAGCAAAATCATTGTTAGGTGGGTCCTATCAATATAGCAATGAGCGGCTCTGTATGCCAGGGGGATGGTTAAGATGGAGGGTGGGTGCTCCATAAGACGGGGTACATTCCAAGGGGAGATGGGAGACGAATGGTCCATTGAACCAACCTCTCACAGATGAATAGAGTGATCAGTAGGCCCAGACCTTGCACAGCATGGTGGAACTCTGCTGAGTGTGAGTGAGCATTTCTGGGTTTATCGCATGGCTGCTCGATCTGAAAAGAAGTGGCTCGCTTTGCCAGGAGGCTGCTCGCATGACCGCACATGCGCAGTGCGATAGGGCCGAGTCCAGTGTGCCTGGAAGCTGCTCAGTGTTTTAGAGCGCTGCCTACACACAATATCCAAAGGTTAAGAGATGTGGCTAGAGTGTGGCCATGCCATGCTCGATACACCCGCGTCCTACTCGATGTGCCAGGGTGTTTCTTAGCGTGCGAGGGGATTACTCAGTATGCCAGCAGGGCGCTTTCACATACATCCATGTGCTCGCAGCTGATACATATCGGCTGCTGCTTGGAATATAAGGGAGCTGCTGATTATGCCATGGTGCTGCTCGAAATGCTAGTGGATTGCTAATTATGACAAATGCTCCCTATGCCAGGGTATTGCGCAATAACGTAACAAAACATGACATAACATAACACATGTATTTGTAATGAGCATCCACCCCTTAGGGCACCACGGCACTGAATGAGAGGTGTTTATTGTTACCCATCCTAATGGCCAGAGGGCATTTCGGTGTGCCCGGGATTCTGCTGGACATGCCAGAGATCCTGCCCTACTTGACGAGAAAGTTACTTGAAATATCAGGGATGCTGCTGTTTTTAGAACTGGCTCTTCCGTATGCAAGAAAAAGCGTAATATTCCATGCTGGTCCTGAATCCACGTGGGGTGGTACCCGGCACGCCACGCGCACAGTATGCCAGTGGGGCTGCTCAATAAGCTGTCAGTACCCTAGATATATATGTTGGTTCAGTACTTTATGTACCAATGACCCGGTCCTCAGTACCCACAAGCGCATCGTCTCCATCGTGTACGCACCCTTAATGTAAGGAATTGCAGTAATGGGATTCGGAGTAAGTGGGAGGAGTCCTAGTCCATGGAGTAACTTTCTTGCAGGCCACGTTCATTTTATGAGACATTTGTACCCATGGCCCAGATGATTACGCAATGCTCTCAAACTTGAAGGGACTTCAAAAATGTGACGTAGTCCGTAGTTGTGACCTGCCCTGTCGGGACATTTGTGTGTGATACAAGGGATATCTGCAATTAAGTTGGCAACATAAATATTTACAAATTGCACAATCCATCACATCAAAGGCACATGCAAGCCTCCTCCGTAGGATCAACAAAAAACGAAAAACAATTCCAATCAAATGGAGCTTGCCTGCTGATTTAAATAATTGCAGAAGAGACAGCAGGAAGACAATAACATAAATATAAGATAACTCAGTGAGTTAAGCTTCACTTCTAAAATCTATGTTTTAAAGGTTCGGGGTTGAGAGGTATTTCATCCATCCAGGATATATTGAGTAGTTATTAAAGATGTGAGTGATTTAGCATGCAAATGTGAACCACAGTCACGTGATTAATAAGGTACACAAATTATTCAGAGTAAATGGTATATATCCCTATCATAATTAATGAACCTGCACTCATAAAATGTGCAAACAAGATATTTCAGATGAGTGTATGCTTCCTAAAATCGGTAAGTTATAGGAAAATGCTATTAGGTTATATTCTTGGCAGGGTCGAACAGCCTTTCATCCTTCTGAGACAAAATGGGTGCCGTTTTATTCATCTGGTAAATAATACGTGTATTCACAAATGGTCCTTGGAAAGTGGTTAGGATAAACGCGCTGTATAAATGACAAATTATTGCCACTTTCGTAATATCGATTCTGGTGCCCGCACATATGTCTCATAGCAATGTACAAATGCAAATATAATATTGAGTAAAAATGAATATGTGTGAGTGTATTCCCAGGACTAGATGCCCGGCCCAATAAACCTCGTGCTGGAGGAGGGAGAGGACGGTGGGGGAGAGGGTACAAAGGGAAGCGCTCTGAACTGGGAACGCTTCACCTCTGCGAGAGATGCAATATGCTCGCCCATCTCCCAGACAGTATTTTTATGCGAGCTGATGGTTGCCAAGGCAACAGAGGCTTTGGGGAGTCTCCTGTCGACGCAGCGCGCTGGCCTGTGCGCGCCGAGCGCAGATGTTGGAGGCAGTGCGCGCAGCGCTGGCGGCAGCGGTGGACAGGGCAGCGCAGCGCGGGGACCATGCGCCCAGGAGCCCCTGTGCCAGCACCCGCTAACCCGACCTCCCCCTCTGCCTCCCACAGGGCTTCCTCAGCCGCCGCCTCAAGGGCTCCATTAAGAGGACGAAGAGCCAACCCAAGCTGGACAGGAACAACAGCTTCCGACACATCCTCCCGGGCTTCAGGAACACCGACAATGACAGGTGAGCCCAGCGCGAGAGCTGCCTCTCTCTTTATTCTGGAGCTGTGCATAGCGCTGCCTGTCGGGTGCAGTGGCCTCTGGGCGCTCTGCGGCGGCCACGGCATTGGGTGGCCCATAATATGCCCTGTGCGCTTGCAAGCGGATAGCCTGCAGCCGCCCTGGGCAGCCAGATGTAGTGGTTTTGTCATTCAGTCTGAAGGGCCATCAATAAAGGCGGGATGAGCTCATTTAAAAAGCAAGGAAGCAGCGTTTTCCTTCCCCGGGCGGACGCTCGAGCCCTGCGGGGTGAATGCATTGGATTACCATGGAGTAAGAACATGTCTTTATCTGTTGTCTGTGAATTATTTGTGAGCCCGCCTCCTGCCAGATGTGCACAACGTGCCCTTCCTCCAGACCCCTAAAGCCGTCTCTCTTCCCCCTGAGTCTTGCTAGCCCACTTTCTGCCAGAGGTTCGGAAGCCCACCTCCCTAGCCCTCTCCCCCCGATCCTAGGAACCCACTCTGTACATATGTGACCCCGTACGTCAGACTCACCGCTGGCACCCTCTGCTCGACCCTCTGCTCGATGTACACAAGCCCACCTCTCTCCCTCTCTCTGTCTCCCTCTCATACCCCAGCAGCCCACCCTATACACCAGTGACACCGAACCCCAGACTGCAACCAGCCCACCCTCTCCCAGATGTACACAAGGGCCTCGTCACCTATCCTGTACACAAGGACCCCGAACCCCAGACTGCAACCAGGCCCCCCTCTTCCAGATGTGCACAAGCCCACCTCGCAGTTCCCCTCGCTCTCTCAGACCTCATCACCCATCCTGAACAAAACAACCCCCAACACCAGACTTCGACAAGCCCACACACTGCCAAAAGTACACAAGCCCTCCCCCAGACTCTCCTCATCAACCCACTTGCTTACAACCTCTGAAGACCCCTTTATTTTGCAAGCTCCTTACAGCCCCCTCTACAGACAACCATAATCCACCTCTCTCAGAATTCCAAAAGCATCTTTTTCTTCAGACCCCCACCATCGCACGTGTCAACACATATATACGCCCTTTCCTCACACCACAAACGTTCTCTGTTCCCCAGATTTACGCGACCTCTTACCACAAACCATCCCCAAACTCTTCTGCCCCAGAACTCGTCTCTCGCCCAGTCCCACCCCAGACATCCTCTTCCGTAGACTCACACACCTTCCTCTGTTCGGTTCCATCTCCCTCTCCACCAGACCCCAGCAGCCCAGCTGGGACACATGTACCAAACCCTCTCTTTCTCGCGACATCACAACCCGTCCCCAACTCTCCTGCCAGCTGCTTCTTTGCCCACTATCCTTTAGTTCAGACCAGACAAGCTCTTCTCCCCCGACCCCATCAACAGCCTCTTCTCCCAGATCATCGCCCCCCTTCCATGAGAAGAGTCCAAGCTGCAGGCTACCCAATCCCTCCCAGTCATGAACATCCCTTGTTCTTACTCAGACAGCCACTCCACCAGCCGACTGACCTAGACCCATCCACACTGCTCTTTCACACTTCCACCACAGACCTCAGAATCCTCCTGAAACCTCCTCCTCCATGACCTGCTCTTCCTCACACCTTCAGGGCCCCCCTACACATCTTCACAAGCCATGCTTTATTCAACAAATAACGCCCTCTTCCTAGAACTCAATGAGCACTTTCACAAGTACCCTCTGCCTTAGAACTCAATGCCCCCCTCTCCTCCAGATCTCTGACAGCCACTCCTTACCCCTGAATTTGTAAGACCCCGCACCTGGCACTCAAGACCAAGTCTACCTAGATCCCAAGACACACTTATATCCCTCATGATTCCATAACCTACGGACTCCCTTGACATGCACAAGAATATATCTCCTTTGTACCTTTACAATCCCACCTCCTCGCCAGGTGCACATAAATGCCCCTCTCCCACAGACCTCCAACTGCCAGTGGTGGACCGTGAGCTAAAAGCAGCTCTGGAAAATGTTTTCATACCCCCATATTATACCGAGTGAGTGCAGCTGGTGAGTCCAACCATCTCCAAAAGGATTTTCTTTGGTGGGGCTTGGGGGGTTCAAATAATGTATGAGTCTATAATAAATTTGTGTGCATTCCCTGGGGGCTGTTTGCCAATCTAGATAGCCGATGACCCCTCCACCCATCCGCCTGTCAAAGCAGTGCAATGGTCCTCAGCCAAGCATGCGTTTTCCCGGGTGAGTCCAGACCTGCCAATTGTTCTCTTAAAACTACTACATGATACCACTTCCATAAGAACCACAACCTATCCACTTGCCAGATCTACACCCTTTCACCATCCCCGTTCTCCGCTGTAAAAGTTCAGTACCCACATACCACTATCAGCGTCCATCTGCAAACCGTGACCTGACCCTGCATGCTGGTACTCGCTTGTATCCAGACTTCCACAAGCCATCCTTTCTCTGAGGCCTCCACAAGTCACCTTCTCCGTGACAGGACATCCCCCCCCCCCCCGACCTCTACAAAACCCCTTCTCCCGAGACCTCCACAAGCCACCCCTAAACGGATCTCCACAAGGCACACTTTCCCCTAGACCTTCACGGCCGATTCCTCCCCAGACATTCTCTAGTCAGTGTCTCCCCAATCCTCCAGGGCGCACCCTCACTTTCACAAGTCGCCCTCTCCGCCAGACCTCTAAAAATACCCTCTCCCAGACATTCACAGTTCACACACTACCTTGACCTTCATAATCCACCCTCTCCCAAAGGGTCACAACCCTCCTGCTCCACCGATCATCACAACTCTCCTACCCCAGACCTTCACAAGCCACCATCTCTGCAGACCATCACATGCTATCTTATTACCATATCTTCACAAGCCACCCTGCCAACCAGCCCTACCCAGCTCATCCTCTCCCCAGATTCCACATCTACCCTCTCTGCAAACATTTTTTAACACACTATTTCCTCAAACCCTCACAAGCCACCAGTTCTTCGATCATTCAAAAGCCACCACCTCGCTCACTTTCAGAAGCCACCCTTTCACCAGCAACTTCTCAAGCCACCTTTTCTCCACACCCCCAGAAGCCACCCCGATGACCAGACCTCCACAACCACCCCTCTACCTCGACAACCTGCCCTCTCTCCACGCCTCCAGAAGCGATCCTTCCCCCAGACCTTCTGAGCTCTGCATCTACCCTCACTCTGACCTCTAGTACCACCCTCTTCTGCAGGCGCCACCCTCTCCCATGTTTCTTCTGAGCTCTCCTCTTCCCACGCTGTCCTCTTCCAAGCCTGGCACATGCGCCCTCTCACTCAGATAGGGAAAGATATTGGTGTTCCTGAATGTGCACATCAAAGATCCCTCATGGCACAACACCACCACACAGCCACAGCTCCCAGCCAACCAATGGTATCTTGTGCAGTCTACTGAACTTTCTTCCTTTGAATTATATGAGGTGCCTAAATGTGAATGAAGAAACATAGAATCTACAGGTATTGTTTTTATTTTGTTATGCATTGAATAATGATGTGCTAGATTTTAATTGATCGAGTAATCTGAGTGACTAAGGAGTCTCGCATAGCTCTGCACTCTGAACTGAACTTTGCCTCTAGGTGCTATCTCAGTAAACATAATTTTTCAGTTAAAGGCACACAGTGCACATTCCTCGTGTTCAGAATGTTTCTGGGGGCGCAGTATTAGAAACCTAGGCATGGAGACATGAAATGAGATTGATTGCGGTTACATGGAGCACTTTAGGCGCTAGACGGTCTCTCCTTCTACCATCTCCATAGTGTGTGCGTTCAGTGGAGAGGCTAAGGGTGCAAGTTGAGGGAAGTGACAGCCACACCTGCATTCACTTGCCAACCAGAGACTAAAAGCACAGCCAGTAAATGTGCTGGTGGTCCTCTGTGTTATGTTGCATCTCCCAGGGAGGTGGCCAAAATCAAGGTCAGATGTTCTTGGGCAAGTGTGGCCACTAAAATATCTGAAAACCATGTTTGCAAGGTTGTTTGTGGCTTGACAATGCCTGATGAGGGAATAATTATTATTGGTGTGGGAGCCAAGAGAGAGGAATCCAAGAGCCTGCATTGACCTAAGAGGAAGTTAGCATGACTGGTATACGGATATTTGCCACACTAGGCGAGGCGTTCTGGTGCAAGGATATTTGCCACACTAGACAAGGTGATTTGGTGCAAGGATATTTGCCACACTAGGCAAGATGCTTTTAGTGCAAGCATAGGTGCCACACTAGGCAATGTGTTTTTAGTGCAAGGATATTTGTCACACTAGGCAAGATGCTTTTAGTGCAAGCATAGGTGCCACACTAGGCAATGTGTTTTTAGTGCAAGGATATTTGTCACACTAGGCAAGGTGTTTTGGTGCAAGGATATTTGTCACACTAGGCAAGGTGTTTTGATTCAAGAATATTTGCCACACTAGGCAAGGTGTTTTTAGTGCAAGGATATTTGCCACACTAGGCAAGGTGTTTTTAGTGCAAGGATATTTGCCACACTAGGCATGGTGTTATGTTGCAAGGATATTTGCCACAATAGACAAGGTGTTTTAGTGCAAGGATATTTGCCACAGTAGGCAATGTGTTTTAAGTGCAAGGATATTTGCCACAGTAGGCAAGGTGTTTTTATTGCAAGGATATTTGCCACAGTAGGAAGGTGCTTTTAGTGCAAGGATATTTGCCACAGTAGGAAGGTGCTTTTAGAGCAAGGATATTTGCCACAGTAGGCATGGTGTTATGTGCAAGGATATTTGCCACAATAGACAAGGTGTTTCAGTGCAAGGATATTTGCCACAGTAGGCAAGGTGTTTTTATTGCAAGGATATTTGCCACAGTAGGAAGGTGCTTTTAGTGCAAGGATATTTGCCACAGTAGGAAGGTGCTTTTAGAGCAAGGATATTTGCCACAGTAGGCATGGTGTTATGTGCAAGGATATTTGCCACAATAGACAAGGTGTTTCAGTGCAAGGATATTTGCCACACTAGGCAAGGTGTTTTTTTTGCAAGGATATTTGCCACAGTAGGCAAGGTGTTTTTAGTGCAAGGATATATGCCACAGTAGGAAGGTGCTTTTAGTGCAAGGATATTTGCCACAGTAGGAAGGTGCTTTTAGTGCAAGGATATTTGCCACAGTAGGCAAGGTGTTTTTAGTGCAAGGATATTTGCCACACTAGGCAAGGTGTTTTTAGTGCAAGGATATTTGCCACAGTAGGAAGGTGCTTTTAGTGCAAGGATATTTGCCACAGTAGGAAGGTGCTTTTAGTGCAAGGTTATTTGCCACAGTAGGCATGGTGTTTTTAGTGCGAGGATATTTGCCACACTAGGCAAGGTGTTTTTAGTGCAAGGATATTTGCCACAGTAGGCATGGTGTTTTTAGTGCGAGGATATTTGACACACTAGGCAAAGTGTTTTTAGTGCAAGGATATTTGCCACAGTAGGAAGGTGTTTTTAGTGCAAGGATATTTGCCACACTAGGCATGGTGTTATGTTGCAAGGATATTTGCCACAATAGACAAGGTGTTTTAGTGCAAGGATATTTGCCACAGTAGGCAATGTGTTTTTAGTGCAAGGATATTTGCCACAGTAGGCAAGGTGTTTTTAGTGCAAGGATATTTGCCACAGTAGGAAGGTGCTTTTATTGCAAGGATATTTGCCACAGTAGGAAGGTGCTTTTAGTGCAAGGATATTTGCCACAGTAGGCATGGTGTTATGTGCAAGGATATTTGCCACAATAGACAAGGTGTTTCAGTGCAAGGATATTTGCCACACTAGGCAAGGTGTTTTTTTGCAAGGATATTTGCCACAGTAGGAAGGTGTTTTTAGTGCAAGGATATTTGCCACAGTAGGCATGGTGTTTTTAGTGCGAGGATATTTGCCACACTAGGCAAGGTGTTTTTAGTGCAAGGATATTTGCCACAGTAGGCATGGTGTTTTTAGTGCGAGGATATTTGCCACACTAGGCAAGGTGTTTTTAGTGCAAGGATATTTGCCACAGTAGGCAAGGTGTTTTTAGTGCAATGATATATGCCACAGTAGGAAGGTGCTTTTAGTGCAAGGATATTTGCCACAGTAGGAAGGTGCTTTTAGTGCAAGGATATTTGCCACAGTAGGCAAGGTGTTTTTAGTGCAAGGATATTTGCCACACTAGGCAAGGTGTTTTTAGTGCAAGGATATTTGCCACAGTAGGAAGGTGCTTTTAGTGCAAGGATATTTGCCACAGTAGGAAGGTGCTTTTAGTGCAAGGATATTTGCCACAGTAGGCATGGTGTTTTTAGTGCGAGGATATTTGCCACACTAGGCAAGGTGTTTTTAGTGCAAGGATATTTGCCACAGTAGGCATGGTGTTTTTAGTGCAAGGATATTTGCCACAGTAGGAAGGTGCTTTTAGTGCAAGGATATTTGCCACAGTAGGAAGGTGCTTTTAGTGCAAGGATATTTGCCACAGTAGGCATGGTGTTTTTAGTGTGAGGATATTTGCCACACTAGGCAAGGTGTTTTTAGTGCAAGGATATTTGCCACAGTAGGCAAGGTGCTTTAGTGCGAGGATATTTGCCACAGTAGGAAGGTGCTTTTAGTGCAAGGATATTTGCCACAGTAGGCATGGTGTTTTTAGTGTGAGGATATTTGCCACAGTAGGAAGGTGCTTTTAGTGCAAGGATATTTGCCACAGTAGGCATGGTGTTTTTAGTGTGAGGATATTTGCCACACTAGGCAAGATGTTTTAGTGCAAGGATATTTGCCACAGTAGGAAGGTGCTTTTAGTGCAAGGATATTTGCCACACTAGGCAAGGTGTTTTTAGTGCAAGGATATTTGCCACAGTAGGCAAGGTGCTTTAGTGCGAGGATATTTGCCACAGTAGGCATGGTGTTTTTAGTGCAAGGATATTTCCACACTGGGCAAGGTGTTCTTTTTCCAACCAAGTCTTTGAGCCAACATTTATTTGCTGCTAGCTAGGGCTCTAGTGCACGTGATGCTAGCTCCTGCGTGCCCTGCCACTCCTTGGCTCCCAGCTAGGAGACTTGGTTCACTGGTGAGAAGCCTGCCCTGGAGAGAGTGCAGGTGCTGGAAAGTAGCTTACATTTTGGGGACAATGTCTCTGCCCCCTGACGCCGGACAGACATGACGCTGATTGCAGTGCCGCCTCCATTGCCTTCTCTTGGGTTTGAGGTCATGGACATATGGACCAACATAGCTCCTTGACCCAAGTGGTCCAGGCGCCTCTGCGTTGGTGGGGGAGGGGATGGGTATCACAAATAGTTCTGTTCTCTTCACCTTACAGCTAGGGGTGTGTATAGGATTTGAAGCTGCTGTATGAAGATGCAGTCATTCGGGGGCGTCAGAAGTACAGGGCACCGTGTTCTGTAAAGCTTCTTGGCACTGCCTCGGAGCTGGCCATGCAGCCGCCAGTTCATTAATACAGAAGCGGGTTCAAAGTTGGCAGCGTGTTTTGCTTCGGCTCTTCGCTACCCCTGCAATGCAGGTCCCATCTATCTTCAAGTGCTTGAAAAGTACCATGTAGCAGCATTGTTTATGCGCTACCCTCGGGGTCTAATGCTTCCAGAGAGGCTTCGTCTTTTGTTCGATGCCAGTGACGTCCAGGACTGCTCTGGCGCTGGTGTATCCACCCCAGGAGGTGGGCAGCCGACTGGAAGAGGCGAATGTTACCTTGGAATATGAACCTATGTGGGTTTTCAACCCGATCCTGGGGAAGACAGACATATCATAACTCGATTGGGCTGTCCGGGCCAATAGGTGACGTCTCAGTGACGTCAGGGCAGGTCTGTAAGTTGACAGGCCCATGGCCTAGAAAACCAACTGAAACCTGTCCAGCCCCGAAGCACAGACAAGTGGGACGCAGAGCTCTCCATGGGCTATGTTGTGCAAAGCAACTACTATGCACACACGAATTCCCAAGATAATGTTCTTTAATATTGTATGCGAGTAAAAAAGGTTTAATGCTTGTGCAGCGAAGGTGGAGACAGACAAAAACGACTGCTAGTGCTATACAAATTGTCTTACTCTTCAAGGCACTGATTGGCAGAGATGTGATCCCTAGACCCATTATTGTTTGTGGTTGTTGCCCCAGTGGCAGGGTTTGAAGTTTACCTTTACACTATTAGGGGGCCAGCAAATGCAGGCAACACCTCATCCCGATGAATACAAGGCACTGTACTACACATTTTTTCTGTCCAGTGTGTGCATGAGTGTGTGCAGAGTTTACCCCCCCCCCCCCTCACCCCTGTCCTAGACAGTTCTGAAGTATGGACTTTATTAAGGTCGACAAGCATTTGCTTTTGCGTCTCATTCATTCTTTTTCTTCTTTTAATCAACAACGGTGTGCATTTGTCGAGCATGTATTGCAATTGTTATGGTAACTAGCTGGGTGTTGTGTTGTGTTTCTTTTAAATGCTATTTTCAGAGCAGGCTCACCTGATGAAAGCTATACACATCGAATGTAGGTAAAAGTGGCTTTGTGTGTTTGCCTTCCTTGCAGCACCGCTCTGATAGGTGCGTTGTTGGGGCTGCCTGCCTGGTGGAGCCAGAGACGAGCTCTCTGGGAAGAGTTTAATATTAATGGAGCCCGAGTGATGTCTCCTCGGTGCTGGACAAAGGACGGCGCGCGGCGTGATGGCAGCAGCGAGATATTTCATTTTGTCGGGCTTATTAAGGCCAGATCATGAATTGCTAATGACCAAACATAATGGCACTGAAATGCTGGCAAGCCCTGGACAGGTTTTCTGACAAGCCAGGGGGAGGCTTTTATGTGGAAATATGTCGCTATTCATGGCATCTCTGCAGTTCTTTCATGAGGAGGCTTTGGGGGGACTTCAGAGGCATTGTGGCCCACCAGAGGAATCAAAAGGAGAGGAAATGTTAGCATGAGCATTGCACAATTTATGGAAACGAGCATGATCGAGCAACAATATGGGGCACCATATAGGGCGATGAGAGCATATGGCAATCGAGTGCAGAGGTAACAGCACAGGTCACAGAAACAGTCCTGGTTGTATTCATGTCATTCCCCTAATGCTTAAACTGCTGCTTATGTGTGGTTCAAATGTCCTGTTGCATGCGCAGCATTTAAAAACCAGTGCTTAGCCTATGTCTAGATAAGAGAACTAAAGCACAGGGTGAAAAATTGATTTGCCCAAGATCACACACTAGCGGGAAGACATGATTGTAACGCTGGTCCCTTTGGTGTCTTCTCCAGACATGCAGAGACCAGCCACTGCTTACAGCAATCATCAGAAATGATGGATGGCCCAAGGTGGTACTGGGATTCCCAGAATTCTAAGCATCCCCAGATCTTCTAAGTAGGCCGGACGAAAAGGTACGGTAGTCAAACTGTGATCTAAGCTACACCATGGTCTAGTCTCTATTAGAGAGGAAAAAATGGGATTTAAATCCTCAATCCAACACTTCCAAACTACTGGGACTAACTCTTTCAGGTTCAAGTTTAGTTGCTTGTGAGTGTTATCACAGAAGGAGGCCAACATTATGCAAATAAGTCCAGCCCTGCCTTTAAAAGATCAGCCTGATCTAAATCGCAGACCATGGCCTCCCTGCATGCCACAAGAAGCTCTCCGTGACCTGGTTTCGCCATATTGGGCTTTGTCAGTGGGGTGAATCATGAGTCTCCTGGCACTGCGAGAAAGGGGCCCTTATAGTACATCTAGGATTATCCTACACCTATGGAGACTATAAGACAAACAAACTTGATTGACATGCCGGGAATGATCCTTCTAAGTAACTATGAGTACCTTGGCCATCATTTTCCATTTTTTTAGATGGTCTGTTTGCATCAGGTCAATCAGTTTTAAAATAGAAAAGACAAGCTCACCAATTATGCTGACTACTGAAATCCAGGTGATTTCGAAGCATTAGCTCAAACATTTCTATTGCATTTGTTGTTTTCTATTGAGAATCCCACTTGAGCAGGTAGTACTATTCGTTAGATCAATTTGATCTCTCAATAAGACTTTGCTGAGATTTAATAGGTTAGGAAGCAGTTTCCCACCAGACCAGGCTGACAGCTCAACTAGAACATGCCCAGATTCCCCCAGAGCAAGCTGAGTTTATCATGAGACCAGACTGAGGATTCTGGTAGACCGGTCTGAAATCCCACTGATGCAGAATGAGATCACTAGACCGGGCTGAGATACACTAGATCAACGGAGATCTCCACTAAAACAGGCTGAGATCCCACTGAACCAGGATGATAGTATCACCCTGAGAAAGCAGAGGTATCTGCCGGATCAGTCTGGAATCATTCATAGATCACTAGAACAGAGGGAAATCACTCTTTGGACAAACTAAGATCACCACTAGACAAGGCTGAATTTCCCAGTATACCAGGATGAAATGTCCAGTCGGCCACAATGAGTTTACCATGTCAACAGACTGACATCTCTATTTAACTAGATGATATTGTAGATAAATGACGCAGGACCCATAGTTACAATATGGTTAGATCTTCACTAGACCAGGCTGAGTTCTCAAGCCATCCTAGCCTATTCATTGGCGCAAGCTGGGATCTCTGAAAGGCCAAGACATAGCTTATCACTAGACTAAGAATTAAATCTGTACTAAGCCAGGTAGAGGTCTCCACAAGATGTGGCTAAGAAGATCTCCACAGGACCAGTTGAGGATGTCCCCTAAATATTGTTCATATTTCATCTAGGCCATGATTCCATCTCCTACAGAACAGGTAAAGATGTTCACCAGATGCACGTCCTTCATTTAAATCCGGCTGCAATCAGCACTAGATAAGCTCCTCATATTCTCTTAGACCCGCATCAACGTCCCCACTCCAGCCTCTCTGACATCTTCTCCATTTCCTCTGAGGTGTCTTGTAGACAATAACTCAGATGTTTTCAATAGGAATATTGAGATTTGTGCTAAACCAACAATGCAATATCCGCTCAACCCCAACTAAGTGTATGATGAAATCTGCAGAAGATTAGCATGGAGGTTTCAGCTTCATTCTTGCAGTGCTAGTAAGCTCTGCTGGATTAAGATGGACTCCAGATCCATGCTGGGATATTGGTAACATTATGATAAGCTGCATATTAGTCTCTGTGGAATGGGCTTGCGCATTACAAACATCGACCTCCCCCCGGTAGATCGACCAGTGCACCTTGTCATCTAGCCATGATCGAAGGATCCAGGTGCGTTCCTTTACCTGTGGCCTGTTGCTTAATGCACACAATTACAAATTGAGCTGTAAAGATCAAACGTGACAACACTGCTTCCTGCAACATGCTTTCCAAATGCAATGTTATCGCTAATGAACCCAGGGGATGCCATAAGAGGAGGACTACAACAATTAGCTAGAGACCTTCAGAGTTCTCACAATAAAATTAAACAGCACTTTAAAGTGCATTGATGACTATGTCTCTAAAGGGACAAGCCCACCTAGAAATATGGTCACTTCTGATGATTTAGTAACCTGTACAAGAGCACAGACATCCAGTAGATGTGTAAGAAGACCCCTCACCCACCAACCTAGTTGGTGGCATGCTTCATCATTGGGGTCCCAGCTGGGCTGCCGAATGCAACCCAGCTGTGCTACAACGCCTGATTACAGCGGAGCGGGTTTTGTGAGTGGAGTGAGTGCTCAGTGAGTGGGTGAGGGGTCTTCTTACACATCTACTGGATGTCTGTGCTCTTGTACAGGTTACTGAATCATCGGAAGTGACCGTATTTCTAGGTGGGCTTGTCCACGTTGTTTATACTACTAACTTGGGGAAGAGGACATAGCCCCATTTCTTCTTTCCTCACTCTCTCGTTGTTTATGATATGTCTCTAAAGGACCATTCACTCTGTAGAGTTGTTCTATACAAGAAGTTTGAAATGATTGGCTGTGATCTTTACATTTTATTTAACAGGCCATATGGTTGCAGGAAATAAAAACTGCAATGCTGCTCTGAAGGTACAAACCTACAGAAGGTTCAAGCACTAGGGGCCAGAGATACACACTAGATTTATAGGGACTTTTCCAGAACTTTGGCCGGGAAGGGGAGCAGGGAGATGGGTGGGTAGTTATAGGCTAGGTGGGGTCGGCTGATGGTTTCTTGAGTAGAGGTTTGATCTCGGCGTGCTTCGAGTCCTCTGGCTATATGGCGGTGTTTAATGAGGTGTTGAGCAAGGAGGTGAGTTCTTAGCTGATTTTGTCTTTTCCGAGGTTAAAGATGTGGTGTGGGCAGGGGTCTTTCAGTGCTCCTGAGTGGATGGAGTTAATGAGGACAGCGATTTCCTGGGTTGTGAGAGTGTTCCAAGTAGTTAGTCAGGGTTCTGTGCCGGTTGTGGAGAGGCTGTATCGGTTGAGGAAGTTGGTGGTCTCCGGTTCCAAATTCTTGTAAATGGTGGAGATCTTGTTGTGGAAGTAGATAGCGAGGTTGTTGCAGAGCTGCTGTGAGGGAGTGATACTGTTATCGGTGGCTGTGGGGTAGGAGAACTCCCGGACGATGTTGAAGAGTTCTTTGCTGTGGTTGGAGCTGGAGTGCCATGTTTTGAAATTGATGAAAGGGGGTTTTGTCTAGACAAATGACCATATGTAAGTAAGACTGGAAGGGCGGTGTGTGGTGTTAATGCTGGCTATAGAAGACTGATGTATAACATATTGTTATTGGTATAATGCTTGCAGTAGTCTTGACTAATGACTGCTAATGATTGAGCGATCTCCATTACATGGTATCTTGATGCCTCTTGAAGCTCAATCCTGAGGACGTTTCGCCTCTCCTAGTTGGAAACTGTTCCTGACTGCTGAGTGATTGAGGTTGTGAGACATATATCTTCATATGCGATGCCCAGTGTTCACCTCAGCTTTTTCTCTGAGTATCTTTGCCTTGCTTTAGAGGACTCTTTCCGAAGGGTTGATCACACACAACATTAGGCCTTTTTACTTCGTTTGAGAATTGTACTCTCTATGCTGGACCTTAAACCTTAACTGATCACTGTTGAAGTCCCTGGGCATTCAGTGAAGAAAGGAGACGGAAATATTAAAATGCTTTAGCTAACATTGAATATGCTAGGACAGTGATAATCATGCATAGAAAATCAATGTCCTGATGAAGGTCCTGGTAATTCATTGAAGAAATTGGATGAAAACAATAACACACTATAGCTAAAGCTGAAAAGGCTTGGAAAGTCATAATCATTTAAAGGAAGTGAAAGTTAGCATTTCTGTTGAATCTTCATGTATAACTGTTTTTGTGACTTTATAATTGCTTTTGCTTTGTCTAAATCATGGTTTATTCTTAGCGAGGGCCACTTGTTTCTTTTTTATGTCTCATTGGTTCGCAAAAATCTGTAAATAAAATGACATATGTATTTATAAACCCCAGTGTCAAACTGAACAATTTTGTTTCTCGACATATTCCCTGGAGCTCATGTTTGAAGGCCCTGTTGATTGGATCATGGAGGCAGATGTCTTGTTCTACAGGTTGTGCTAAAAATAAAAAAGCAACAGAAGAGGATATTTAACTATGGAAACATTATTTGTTAAGAGTATGCGCGTAACAGGATTCACTAGGGTGTCTCGGGCTGCCTGTATCATACCTATATTGTCTACTAAGGACATGATTTGTATCATGTATAGCATTTCTGGCCAAGAGGCCTAATAAACAAGACATATACAAAAGCATTGAAACACTAGTTCATTTACAATCAAAATATTGGCCATGTAGTCCTCCCCAGACATTCTAGGAAGGTAGAAAGGGCTTCCCATTTGGCAGCTAACTTGGTATCTGTAGCCACGACAGGTGGTTCAGCTGAAGGACTAAATTTGCAAACATTGTCATTCTTTTCAGTGAGTCCTTTGAAATGACAGTGTTAGACCTTATACATTTTACCCATTCTCCCCATCTTGGTTCTCATCCTTATTCTATGAATGCAACAATGATTATTTTTTCCATTGTTGATTTGTTCACTCCTACAAAGTCTTCAGCCCAGGTTATAGTAAAACTCTCTCCCGTCCATAGCAAAACGACCCCACTTTAACAATCTCTCACTCTCCAATTGATATGTTGGTGATTACTGCTCGATATTAGGCCTGGGTGTGAAATTCCACTCTGCTCGCGGAGTTAGCGGAGTTTATCACACTCCTTACTGCGCATTGAGCGTGTAGTTCCAAAAAACTCAGTGGAGTGGCGCGGAGTGGAGTTTTTCCTCTCCGACGGCTCGCCAACATTAAGTTGGCGAGCGAGGAAAATCTTACTCCAGACCACCTCTAGGCAAGATTTCTCAACATGGGTGGTTGTGGCTGGTCGCTACCACTTGCGTTGAGAAACCTTCCACTCATGTTGAGGAAACTGCCAATTAGGTACAACATCTACTCGAGCGGCAGAAAGAAGCAGCGCCCTCTTGCGCTGCAAGTGGTGCTGTTCATGCTAATTTTACAGCATGGTACAAACACCTGGCGATAAAAATCAGCGCGAGTAGTGCGACGTATTGCACTCTGCCACTTGCGGAACTCCGCATAGCGCTGTCAAGTTTTCTGGTAACTCCGCGAACTCTGCCCAAGCCTACTCGATATCGCCTCACAAATCCCAAAACCTCCCTCCTCCCGCTTACCCTTCACGACTGCCTTGCAAAAGAGTGAGGAAGTTGGTACCCAGGCTCCACCAGTATCGTAAGCTTACTAGATGAATCTACGTCACCAGGTGAGGTGCACCATCTTACACTCCTAGATACTGCCTTCTGGGAGATGTAACCCTGGTTCATCTCAATTGAACCAATTGGACTAAAGATCTAGGTTACACTGGCTTGTGGAGTACAAATGTGATCTGGAATATGGAATCACTGATGACATGGACTAATCTTGTAACCATCCGCAATCAGTGCCATTTCAATATTTACACTCACCACCAAGTGAGTGACCGCTCTCAGAACCTGTGAAAGCAGAGCAATGCCACTCGTAGCAGCCAAGAGGCCCCAAGTCCTGTGTGAAACCCTTAGCCTTGCCCAGCTAGCTAGTAGCGTGCTGCCAGCTGAGATTGTTGACGCTATACTTAAAATGTTTAAAGCAAAGCTGCAAGTAACAAAAGTCGGCGTTGATTCGCTGAAAGCCAAAAATGGCTGTGGTTTACATATAACATTTAGTCACCAGGACCTATATATTGCGCAATGTAGGAATGAGGAAACAATTACCTACTTGCTGTGCTGAATCCAGTGTACAAACTTCTAATAAATATATAAGTAAAGATAAGGGTAACTTGGGGCAGCAGAAAGTATCTCCCACCCCCCCCCCCACTACAGTACTATATTATCGAATCCACAGCGTGTAGGAACGTTCCATGTCAGACATCGGTGGTATCCACACACCTCCTTTATGCTGAGGGCCTGTTTGTGTGTCCGTCTGAAGGTCTGTTGCAGTCTGTGCTTTTATGGACAAGGCCAGCAGACTGGAGAGAGTGTTATCTGTTCAGGACTTCTATCGAAATGTTAACTATCACTGCTTTGGGGTGCTGTCTGCTATGGGGTGCGGGCCTCACACACTTTCTTATGTGTATTTAGTAGGTAGTTAGTAAGTTTCAAAAGCATTGGTAGTTAATTAAATGCCCAGGAGCCATCTGATTTCATTGCCTTTGCTTAATGTGTTCCCGTGGTGGGCGCTTGCACCAGTCCTTAATTTGTAACAAAATAAGTGCGAGAGTCCTCGTCAGGAGACCGCTGCAGCTTGCACCACCCATTGCCCTATCAGATCCGTCGATGACACTACCAACCTAACTACTAACCATCACACTCCTACAAATGTGACAATTCAGACTATTTCAGGCCTCCAAAGCTGTAAGAATGGCTTGAGTGGCTGGTATTGGTTTAATGTATATTGAATTAAAAACAACTGTGGTTGTGCTCATCTCTAAGTTAGACAAACAGACTGTCATAAGTGCTGGTGTTGACAATTAAGTACCATTGCCGAGCACCGGAAACCACCTGCTCAAATTAAGCACAGGCTGGCATTCCGTTTGTGGACTGGGACTTATTTTCATCATCAGACTTTGACAAGCAAGAAAGAGAAAGGCAGAAAATGAGGAAAGTGGAAGATGTAAAGACAGCGACAAAGAAAGAAAGCAAGAATGAAAAATAACCTGCAACATCAACTAAAGAGACTGGCAATGTTGGGTGGTGGAAGGATGATGGCAACAGGTTGAATCAAAACTAGGCATCCTTGCTGTTCTGCAAACCCAGCATTTGAGAGATTGGCAATGTTGGGTGGTGGAAGGATGATGTCAACAGGTTGAATCAAAACTAGGCATCCTTGCTGTTCTGCAAACCCAGCATTTGGCAGCGTTGCAACAAGCACCTAAGAAAAACTTTCGGCCCACACTATTTCTTTACAAATAAAGAACTGTTTTGCCCATGCTAGTTGTTGCCAATGACTTTGATTTTATACAGGCTCACTGTGAGCCTTCATCGACCTCAGAAGGCGAAAGTGGCATTATTTGTGCCTACGATTTGTGGGTCACAAGCAGATCCTTGCACTCACCCACTCAGTTATCTTAGCAGCAGCTTAATCTTAGGCAAGTGATCCGATAACTGCAGAAGAGTGTGTTGTGCTCTGCGGTTGTGAGAGTGCACCTCGTGGTTACTATGGCCACAGCGTCCCTCGTGTCCTCCTGTGCTCTGCCATCAAGGGGACCAGCCATGCTTTGCCACACTGAGAGTATGAGCATGCACTGCCAGGCTCTAAGTGCAGGCTCTGTCGTTTTCCACAAAGGGAGATGTTTACCACTTTTCAGACTGTTCAGGAACTGGTCCCTGCACTCACGAGGATGCAGAAGGAGTCCTGTGTGAGGGTCCGAGCCAATCCCGTTTCCTTCTTTGAATTCTGGTACCTGCATCCTGCTAGGTTCTCCTATTGTGATCTGCCAGAGCAGTTCACCAGGGCTTGTGTGACACAAGGGCATTTCAGCAATCCTTGTGACACGCCTTGCACCATTCTTTGAAACACAGGAGCTGGGTTCTGATGAGAGCTCATTGAACTGCCACCTACCTCCTTCTTGGGCTTTGACTCTCATGGGATAACATTTCGAAGGCTTCGTTCTCGGGGTGAAAGGTCTCACAGCGGGTGATGGACCACCCAGATAAAGTGCCATAATGGGTTGACACTTGCCTGTCTCACACTTGCTGTAGTTCTTCTTTGAGGTGTGCTTCTTTCTCGGGGTACAGGAGCTCACAGAGTGTGATGGACCATCAGTATAAAGTGCCATGATGGGTTGACACTTGCCCGTCTCACACTTGCTGTAGTTCTTCTTTGAGGTGTGCTTCTTTCTCTGGGTACAGCAGCTCACAGAGTGTGATGGACCACCAGTATAAAGTGCCATGATGGGTTGACACTTGCCTGTCTCACACTTGCTGTAGTTCTTCTTTGAGGTGTGCCTCTTTCTAGGAGTACAGCAGCTCACAGAGTGTGATGGACCACCAGTATAAAGTGCCATGATGGGTTGACACTTGCCTGTCTCACACTTGCTGTAGTTCTTCTTTGAGGTGTGCTTCTTTCTCGGGGTACAGGAGCTCACAGAGTGTGATGGACCATCAGTATAAAGTGCCATGATGGGTTGACACTTGCCCGTCTCACACTTGCTGTAGTTCTTCTTTGAGGTGTGCTTCTTTCTCTGGGTACAGCAGCTCACAGAGTGTGATGGACCACCAGTATAAAGTGCCATGATGGGTTGACACTTGCCTGTCTCACACTTGCTGTAGTTCTTCTTTGAGGTGTGCTTCTTTCTCGGGGTACAGGAGCTCACAGAGTGTGATGGACCATCAGTATAAAGTGCCATGATGGGTTGACACTTGCCCGTCTCACACTTGCTGTAGTTCTTCTTTGAGGTGTGCTTCTTTCTCTGGGTACAGCAGCTCACAGAGTGTGATGGACCACCAGTATAAAGTGCCATGATGGGTTGACACTTGCCTGTCTCACACTTGCTGTAGTTCTTCTTTGAGGTGTGCCTCTTTCTAGGGGTACAGCAGCTCACAGAGTGTGATGGACCACCAGTATAAAGTGCCATGATGGGTTGACACTTGCCTGTCTCACACTTGCTGTAGTTCTTCTTTGAGGTGTGCCTCTTTCTAGGGGTGCAGCAGCTCACAGAGGGTGATGGACCACCAAGATAAAGCGCCATGATGGGTTGACACTTGCCTGTCTCACACTTGCTGTAGTTCTTCTTTGAGGTGTGCTTCTTTCTCGGGGTACAGGAGCTCACAGAGTGTGATGGACCACCAGTATAAAGTGCCATGATGGGTTGACACTTGCCTGTCTCACACTTGCTGTAGTTCTTCTTTGAGGTGTGCCTCTTTCTAGGGGTGCAGCAGCTCACAGAGGGTGATGGACCACCAAGATAAAGCGCCATGGTGGGTTGACACTTGCCTGTCTCACACTTACTGTAGTTCTTCTTTGAGGTGTGCTTCTTTCTCGGGGTACAGGAGCTCACAGAGTGTGATGGACCACCAGTATAAAGCGCCATGGTGGGTTGACACTTGCCTGTCTCACACTTGCTGTACTTCTTCTTTGAGGTGTGCTTCTTTCTAGGGGTACAGGAGCTCACAGAGGGTGATGGACCATCAGTATAAAGTGCCATGATGGGTTGACACTTGCCTGTCTCACACTTGCTGTAGTTCTTCTTTGAGGTGTGCCTCTTTCTAGGGGTACAGGAGCTCACAGAGGGTGATGGACCACCAAGATAAAGTGCCATGATGGGTTGACACTTGCCTGTCTCACACTTGCTGTAGTTCTTCTTTGAGGTGTGCCTCTTTCTAGGGGTACAGGAGCTCACAGAGGGTGATGGACCACCAAGATAAAGTGCCATGATGGGTTGACACTTTCCGGTCTCACACTTGGTGTAGTTCTTCTTTGAGTGTGCTTCTTTCTCTGGGTACCAGGCTCCCAATGGGTGATTGCCCACCTGTTTAAAGTGCCATGATGGGTTGACGCTTGCTGGTCTCGCCGTTGCTATAGTTCTTCTTTGAGGTGTCTCTTTTTCCTTTACTAGGGCTCACAGTGGGTGAAGGACCACCGAGACAATGTGCTGTGATGGATGTACATGCGTCAGTCTTAGCTCAGCCACATTTTTTGTCCTCAAGAGCACCCCTTAAGAGTTGCAATCTCTTTGTGTTGGGATAGGCAGCGGAACAGAGACTCTGTTTTCAATACCACATAGCAGTGCTAAATATGTTATATCAGTATGGGGCACAGCTGGTCTTTGGCTCTGATGTAAAGAAAAATTCCAAGCACTTTTGTAAAGCCTTCCTCGTATTTCAGCAGCCTAGAACGTGTCCTGAGTCCCTAAAGTTATGTATCATTCCCTTCTGATCTGCCTCTGGTCATTGCTTCCCTCTACAGAGGTGTGCAGAGCATTCTCAAGTAAATGGTCCACACTTTGGATGCAGTAAGGGTCAGCTTATGTTCAGTCTTGGGCATTTGGCTGGAAACTGACTGTTCAGTCAGTTTCACTGTCAGCCTCAAACTTTTTCAAGGGAATCAATTGTGATAAGTTAATTGTCTTTTCATATGTGCCACCGTTGCATGGCAGTGAGCCATAGGGTAGCTGGTGCTCTCAGTTCAAATATCGGCTTAGAGACAACCCTCTGGCCAATCAGATGCTGTTGTTGGAGTTTAGTCTCTTCAGCAGGCTAGAACCGATATTCTAGCAGGGGTTGGCCACGTAGTGGATCTATTTGTATCACAGATGAAGACTTGTGAATACCACAGACTCTTGAGAGCCAAGAGGCAGAAACATGTTGACGGTCTAAGTGGGGATGGGGTATTGGTTCCCCTCATCTCCACACTGGTTTTTAATACCGAGTGATATCTCTCTCAAATTTAAAAGGTAGTTTTGATGTATCACATTTTTTTTATATATTCATATCATAGGTCAGTAGTCAGAAGTGCCTCCTTTACTATAAAGTGTAGGCCCGCTCTTTATCAAACGGGGTTTTTGAAGAGCAAGGGGAATCTTATGATGAAGCATGACACCTGGTGGTGTGTGAGGACATCCCATCACAATTTTTTGTGTGTTCATAGATGGATTTGAGGTGGACGATCACTCATAGAGGAATACATGAACATTTACTCGGGTGGCTTTTCTAGTGCTTAACATATGTGATAGGAGGCCAGCTCACCCTAGAGACCCCATTGCCTCCCGTTTCCTACCTTGGAGAGTATCCGAGGAGTCTCTAGTTTGACCAGTAGGTAGATGAAAATAGGCCTGTGCCCCATCTCCTGTGATCAGATTACACCAATCATTAGTAGTAGTATGGCTCGCCATGGAGGAGGTAGCCACACATGTGCAAAGGATCGCTTGGGTGTACTCTCTCCCCCAATGGAGTCTAGCACTATGTTGTTCAGAAACTTGCCAAAATCATTGCAGAGCACTTGCAAAAAGACTTGGATCATGGATCGAGGTGCTTCTGCACAAGAAATCATACGTGGTCTACGAGAATGATAAAATGAGGAGCAGGTTGCATTATGCACACTGCATCAAGAGGTTCTGACCCTACATAAGCCCACCACTACAAGTGCCAGACTGCAAAGGAACGTCGGGCCAGATAAACCATTCTTTTTTTAAAAGGGTCACCTTGGGATCTCTGGATTCCTTATATCCCCTTCTCACAAGGGTTGGATAGCCTATGCCTCATATGAACAGTGATGTCATATCCAGGACAGGTTGGCCTTTTACAAGTCAATTATAATCGATAGTTAGTCCAATTGAGGTGAACCACAACTGACAGTCACAGATTGCATTGGAGTGGCCAGGAATGAAAGATGGAGGCCCTAGGGACATGGAACCATTTGATTATCACACAGACCCCCAGTAGAAAACAAAGGGCACATGTAAGGTGCACTCCTGGCAGTCCCCAGTGAGATGAAGCAGGAATGGTAAGGGGCTGGCGGCCCCCTGAGAGGTGAAATAGGTGGATACACCCCAGGACATCGGCACCAGCTTCAGCAAGCTTTTTGGGGGGGTTTGGGGGCAGGGTGGGATTCAAATGTGTCTCATAGGTACTGCTCGGCACGAGGCCCCACCCCTTTAAGGACCAGCCCCCTCCTCACAAGGTGAGAAGTTGGCAGGTATGTGGGCCCCTCTGTGGTGAAGCAGGTATGGTACAGGGCTATCGGCCCCCTTGTGAGGTGAAGCAAGTATAATGCATGGTTGGCGGCCCCTTGTGGGGGAATCCGGTATGGTGCAAGGCTGGTGCCCCCATGAGGTGAAGCAGGTATGATGCAGGGTTGGCATCCCTTTGTTCATGAATCAGGTGTGGTGCAGGGCTGGCGGCCCCCCATGAGATGAAGAAGGTATGGTGCATGGCTGGCGGCCCCCTGTGAGGTGAAGCAGGTATGGTGCAAGGCTGGCGCCACCCCTTATGAGGTGAAGAAGGTATGATGCAGGGCTGGTGGCCACCTGTGAGGTAAAGCAGGTATGGTGCAGGGCAGGCGGCCCCTGTGAGGTGAAGCAGGCATGATGCAGGTCTGGCGGCCCCCTGTGAGGTGAAGCAGGTATGATGCAGGGTTGGCGGACCCTTGTGGGTGAAGCAGGTATGGTACATGGCTGGCAGCCCCTTGTGGGTGAAGCAGGTATTGTGCAGGGTTGGCGGACCCCTGTCAGGTGAAGCAGGTATGATGCAGGGCTGGTGGCTCCTTGTGAGGGGAAGCAGGTAGGATGTAGGGTTGGCGGACCCTTGTGGGTGAAGCAGGTATCGTGCAGGCTGGTGGCTCCTTGTGAGGGGAAGCAGGTAGGATGTAGGGTTGGCGGACCCTTGTGGGTGAAGCAGGTATCGTGCAGGCTGGTGGCCCCCTGTGAGGTGAAGCAGGTATGGTGCAGGGCTGGCGGCACCATGTGAGTTGAAGCAGGTGTGGTGCAGGGCTGATGGCCTCCTTGTGAGGTGACTCGGGTATGGTGCAGAGCTGGCGGCCCATGTGAGGTGAAGCAGGTCTGATGCGTGGCTGGTGGCCCCATTGTGAGGTGAAGCAGGCATGATGCAGGGTTGGCGGCCCCTTGTGAGGAGAAGCAGATATGGTGCAAGGTTGGTGGCCCCTTGTGGGTGAATCAGGTATGGTGCAAGTTTGGTGGCCCCTTGTGGGTGAATCAGCTATGGTGTGTGGCTGACTGCCCCCCATGAGGTGAAGCAGGTATGATGCAGGGTTGGCATCCCTTTGTTCGTGAATCAGGTGTGGTGCAGGGCTGGCGGCCCCCTGTGAGGTGAAGCAGGTATGGTGCAAGGCTGGCGCCACCCCTTATGAGGTGAAGAAGGTATGATGCAGGGCTGGTGGCCACCTGTGAGGTGAAGCAGGTATGGTGCAGGGCAGGCGGCCCCTGTGAGGTGAAGCAGGCATGATGCAGGGCTGGCGGCCCCTGTCAGGTGAAGCAGGTATGATGCAGGGCTGGTGGCTCCTTGTGAGGGGAAGCAGGTAGGATGTAGGGTTGGCGGACCATTGTGGATGAAGCAGGTATCGTGCAAGTTTGGTGGCCCCTTGTGGGTGAATCAGCTATGGTGTGTGGCTGACTGCCCCCTGTGAGGTGAGGCAGGCATGATGGAGGGTTGGCAGCCCCTTGTGGGTGAATCAGGTGTGGTGCTGGGCTGGCGGCCCCCTGTGAGGTGAAGCAGGTATGGTGCAGTGCTGGCGGTCCCCTGTGAGGTGAAGCAGGTATGGTGCAGTGCTGGCGGCCCCCTGTGAGGTGAAGCAGGTATGGTGCAAGGCTGACGGCCCCCTTGTGAGGTGAATCAGGTATGATGCAGGGCTGGTGGCCCCCTTGTGAGGTGAAGCAGGCATGATGCAGGGCTGGCGGCCCCTGTCAGGTGAAGCAGGTATGATGCAGGGCTGGCGGCCCCTTGTGAGATGAAGCAGGCATGATGCAGGGCTGGCTCCCCCTGTCAGGTGAAGCAGGTATGATGCAGGGCTAGAGTCCCCTTCTTAGGTGAAGCAGGTATTGTGCAGGGCTGGAAGCCCCCTTGTGAGGTGGAGCAGGTATGATGCAGGGTTTTCGGCCCCCTGTGAGGTGAAGCAGGTATGGTGTAGGGCTGGCGGCCCCCTTGTGAGGTGAAGCAGGCATGATGCAGGGCTGGCGGCCCCTGTCAGGTGAAGCAGGTATGATGCAGGGCTGGCGGCCCCTTGTGAGATGAAGCAGGCATGATGCAGGGCTGGCTCCCCCTGTCAGGTGAAGCAGGTATGATGCAGGGCTAGCGTCCCCTTCTTAGGTGAAGCAGGTATTGTGCAGGGCTGGAGGCCCCCTTGTGAGGTGGAGCAGGTATGATGCAGGGTTTTCGGCCCCCTGTGAGGTGAAGCAGGTATGGTGTAGGGCTGGCGGCCCCCTTGTGAGGTCAAGCAGTTATGGTGCATGTCTGGCAGCCCCCTTGTGAGGTGGAGCAGGTATGATGCAGGGTTTTCAGCCCCCTGTGAGGTGAAGCAGGTATGGTGCAGCGCTGGCGGCCCCCTGTGAGTTGAAGCAGATATGGTGCAGGGCTGACGGCCCCCTTGTGAGGTGAAGCAGGTATGATGCAGGGCTGGTGGCCCCCTTGGGAGGTGAAGCAGGTATGGTGCAGGGCTGGCGGCCCCTTGTGAGGTGAAGCAGGTATGGTGCGTGTCTGGCAGCCCCCTGTGAGGTGAAGCGGGTATGGTGCGTGTCTGGCGGCCCCCTATGAGGTGAAGCAGATATGATGCAGGGCTGGCGGCCCCCTTGTGAGGTGAAGCAGGTATGATGCAGGGCTGGCGGCCCCATGTGAGGTGAAGCAGGTATGGTGCATGTCTGGTGGCCCCATGTGAGGTGAAGCAGGTATGGTGCAGGGCTGGCGGCCCCATGTGAGGTGAAGCAGGTATGGTGCAGGGCTGGCGGCCCCATGTGAGGTGAAGCAGGGCTGGAGAAAGAGAGAAATTGCCAGTCTTCCACACCTTGGGGTGCTGGAACGAACACGCAGGCCCCTCGAAAGAACTGGCAAAGTTAACATGGTGGCGCCATTTCCATATCACGAGCACAAAGCTGGGCGCTCATGTTGGTTTCTGGCACGGAGGTGGGCGCTGGGAATTCCCACGGGTGTTCATAGCTCGGTAAGCCCCACCGTCCCTCCCCTGCACCTTTTCATCAGGAGCCAGGGACTGCAGCGCCTCTGTCTGTGGGCAGGGGCTTCCGGCGTAAAGGGGGCTCTTCCATGGAGGAGCCTTTGATGTGGCGAGCTGCGCCCCCACCCTTGAAAGTCGCCGCACGCAATGCACGTCATTGAAACACAGGCCTTGGCAGGGACTCTGCCCCCTTCGCTTGTTTTCAAAATATGCGCCGGTGTGGGCGAGCCCGTGAAGGTTTGTTTAATACGCAGCACACAATGAGCAATATTGTTTGCTGCTTCGACTCCGCAGATTAGTCAGTCAGTTGAAAAAAAGGCTAATTGGTTCCAACTGCAAAATAAACATCAACAGTTAATGAGACGCCGGGCGGAGATGTTACGGACCCTGTCACCGTGTTTCCCATCATCAGACTAGATAAACAAAATTAATTTGACCGGTTCCAGAGATGTTCTAATAATCGCATTTTAATTATGTAGGAAAAGCCATGTAACTTTGTGTTGTAACCACTAGATAACATGACTAAGTGAGTTAACGCTCGCTGCTGACATCTTTTTTGACTTTCAGGTCCCCACGAGGCCAACTCTGCTTTCCATCGTTCAGAGGTCGGTTAGTTGACTGCAAGTAATTTAGATAGAAGGAACACGCGTTGTTTTGCAGTGCTTAGAAACAGCAGGTGCGTGGCTTGTGGTATGAAGCGCTGCATAGAAAATGCAGTTCGTTACCCAGATCCCAAGGCAGCTTTGCTTCATTTGAGCTAGCTTTTGCTAGCCCGGAGACCACATTCTTCTACCTCTATTGAGTTACTCCCAGGGCTTTAAGTGGGATGAAAAAACTGGGGGGCGGGGGGGTCTCTCAAAGAGGCGGGGCCAATGTAATTAAGGGTGTGGCTTAAAACACGTGAGCTAAAAATCTGTTTTTAGCATAGTGTGCCGCCCGACTGGCATTTTGCTGCTTCTCTCATTGCATCCAGAAATATGATACAACAAGTAACATCATACCTACAACAAGTCAGGACTATTGGCTTTGCCAATGGTTGTTAGTTGCATAAGATAAATAAGCAGCAACCATGACTTGTATATAATATTGAAAAAGCTTCGACTTAAAGCCCTGGTGACACCACGAGAATGTTGCTGCTCGTGAGTTTCAAAAAGAGAAGGGAAATCCAGAGAGAAAATGACTCTGTTTAAAGGATTTCCCTTCCCCTACAAGGCTCACCTGGCATGACGTCATGCCGTAACTTCTCCACTAGTGAGAAGTGAGCAGTGTAAGCATGCGCACATCGATGGGCCTGCTGTCACTGCAGTCCGGAAAAAAACCGGTTCCAGGGCACAAAACAGAGCCCGATAGTGACCTGTTTCGAGGCCCCCTTTAAAAAACTGCCGGTGCTCAGCACCGGTGAGATCCGGCCCACTTAAAGCCCTGGTTACTCCCTCCCTCTGCCATCCGGTAGCCTGGTGGTGGGCGTACGGAAGGCCCTTTGGCCACTGTGTGCCTCCTCACTGTTTCCTGGTGGCATGCTGTAGGCCATATTTTTTCCCCTGCCACAGTATGTTTCCCTCTATGCCCCCTTGTGTGCCACCATATTTGTTGCTCACTGCCACTGCTTCCCTACTTCACAGCATATGTTTACCACCACCCCGCGCCCTCTACATGGATAGTTCTTGCATCCTTCGGCACAAATGATACGCCATGTTGCATCAGTGGTTGAGGGAAGTTCTTTCCTGTCGTTTCATGTCACTCCACCTCCACTCATGTCTCTTCCACACTGTTCACTTGCGTGCTGTCCCACCCCTTCCTGTACACCGAGGCCACCATGTAGTGTCAGTGGTCCAGGGCTGTTCTTTCCCCGCGTCTCCACATCTGTCCAGTCAAACGCATCTTCTACATAAGCTCCGGCTACCTTTCCTGTGTGCCACATCTGCCATGTAGTGCTGGGATTATTTTTGGGTGGAGCCAAGTGTGCACCCACCTCCCTTCCACACTAACAAACCAAGCAGAATCCTAACCCCCCCCTCCTCCGTCCCCCCTCCTATCAGCTGCCTTTCAGCTGCCTTGAGCCACTGGCCATCTCTGCCTCTCTTCTGACCACCAGGCTGTGATCCAGGCTGGTATCTTCCAGGCTTGGGCCTCATTTGCTTCTTTGCATGTCTTTCTCAGTCTCTTTCTTCTACCACCTCACTGTCTCTTTTCATTATCTGCCCCTCTGCGACCTCCTTTTTCATGCTCCCACCTCTTATGCCCACTGATCTTCTTTCATCCTTTCCCTCTTTTGTTCTCCCCTTGTCTCTTTTCGTGTCACTCTCCGTGTTTTTCCCTACAGTCTCTTTTTGATTTTATTTCTTCTGATTTCCTCCGCTGTCTCTTTTTATCTCCTGCCGTCCATCTCTATAGTAATGGAAGATGTCTCTCCTGAAGCAGGTAGCAGTGGTTAGGTATATTCTATCAGCAGAAACTCTGACTTTTTCTGACTTTTTCTGCCTTTTGCTCGAAGCAGAAGTGTCTTGAATTTCTGCCCCTTCTGCTCCTTGACTCCTGCCTACTCCATTGGTAAATTCATGGCCATTTTGGCCCAAGTCTTGGCTTCTTCCTTCATTTTAGGCTCAAGAGTCCAAAAAAGTGAGACTTATTCAGTTATAGATCAAAACCATCGTCCATGGCTCTTTTAAAGTCAATTGGACCTCTGAGTATGCCCAAGAGAAAGACCGTGCACAGAGAAGTGTGACTCACACTTAGTGAGTGAGGTTGTATTACAAGGTGTGCGATTCACACCAAACGAGCGAAACTGTGCATAGAGGCATGACATCAGCAGATTAGTAGGACTGTGCCGAACTGTTGGGGCGTGGACCAATGAGTGAGGTTGCAGACCGCTGCCAGCAGTGAAACATACCAACAAGGGCACCTCTGCTCCAAGGTGCAAGAACTACAACCAGTGAGAGAACCTGTGCACCAGGGCTGTAGATTCACATCCAGTGAGAGAAACTGTATCTAAAGTTATTCAAATTATGGTACTTGCCTTGTCTGTTGTCAAAACACTTTGGCGAATACCAAACTGCCACCTTTGCCATTGGACCATTGAGTAGGGCCAATAAAACGAATTCAAAATTGCTTCAGAAAAGGGCCATTTAGTTACTCGTGTTTGTAAAATGTATGTAGCGCATCGCTCTGAATGTCTCCCTTCTTTGCCCTTGCTGCTTCCTGTTACTATGAATCCTTGGTGGCACAGTGGGCGGCAAACAGTGCCTTACTTAATGTAAAGTTTGTTACTCTTCCACATCACACTGGTTATTGAATGCACAGCACGCTTGTACCTTTTTGTTTATATAAATGCTAACTAAACGAAGGTGGCAACAAGGGGGCACATTTTTCTACTAGGACAAAGGAGAGCTCAAGCGCATTGTGGCAATACAGGAGCATGCTGGGAAGTGATGGGTGAATATGAGGTTGTTACCATGGAAGTCAACTATGGCTATTTAGTAGAAGCACACACAACCTCTGGCTTGCTGGTTTTTACTCTGGCACTGTTGATGATTTTAGTGGTGATGGAAGCTGCCGTAACAGGGGAACGCACCCGCTTCGGATATGTACGTTCCTAATCACTGGAAGATGGTAAGTATACGTAACTGGAGCTCTGTCCCTCCTACAATATCAGCGTCACTCCTTGCATCATCACAACCACAAGATCACTGAGGCACAGTTGTTGCTCCTCTCCAGTCCTCAGGCACAACACCGGATCCCAACCCGCGTAGGGAACTCGTTAAACCCGCTCTCCGTGGACACGTACAATGATTGGCGCAGTACGATACTCGAGGATGGAGTGTGTATATCACGATACAGATATATGGAGCCAAGGATATAATAAATCTGTACTTATATTCACCAAAAGTTCCAACATTTTTAGTCAATATTCTGGCTCCAATATTTTTGTACCATAATATTTAAAAGGCAATATTGTCATAGTATCATTAAGTATATGTAAACATAACAGTATCTCTTTCAGAGCTCTTCGTCTCACTCCATGCTTAAGGGAAGCTCCAACTTAGTCGCAATCGGTTTGGAGGATCCCTCTAAACCTCACGCATGACAACAAACCTTTTGCCACATGTGTTGATGCTATAAACCCACACTCCACCAACCACGCACAGTGAACAGAATACCAACTTACCTCCCCACTCAGGAGGGTTTTGTTGCCTCATCCGGGGTATTAGCATACACATGCTACAATAAAATACGGGTTATTCTGCACTGTGCACTATTTGCCCTTCCCCTGGTCCTCAACAGCAGATAGGAGACCATTCAACAGATAAGGGTGAGGATAGGGGTGAATTCTGAAGCATCCTCAGTGGTCAAAAGGGTTTGTGACGTCTCTTCCGCTACCTCTGGCGTTTCGGTGGATTGGCATCCACAGTGACCCTACATATACTGCCGTCCCATCCAGAAAGGACAACGTACCTCCACCACTCACCAAGGGCAATGGTGCCACGTTACGTCATTCCTCATCCAAACCTATCACAACGTGTCAAAGCCCAGCTTATGCAGAACTGGCTTGAAATTAACCCTCTCCCAGTATTTCAAATATTCGTAACATTAATTCTGGGTCTTTAATTAAAACAGTTTCAGAGAGTAGCCAAGAAAATGAATTGGGAGCCGCTGAAGCTGGTGTAAAGGGATGTATGACGATATCACGCATGCCATTAGATCGCGGTTTTAACAACGCAAGTTAAAGGTTGTTTCCCGGTGTAAAGTGATGGTTACTTCAGCTTGAAGGCATCATTTCTCCAGCTGGTTCTTTGTTCTCTTTTAATTCTCTGCACTGACCCAGCTCGGTGTGTGAGCCTCTTTGTGAGGTCTAGCTTGGCGCTATGTCTCTGTCACACATCACTGCTGTGGCATGAGTCCATGAAGGGAGAGGCGTAATGCAAACAGCAAATTAAGCCTTTATGTGTAAGTGACCCGCAAGTCAACGAAATTAAAAAGCACTCCTCTTTAAGGGCATCTAGGCTTTCACAAATGGTCGTTGTTTCTGTTCGTCAATGGCCCTTTCCCCGAGGGAAGGAGTCACTGAGTATTTTCAAAAGCTGCATAATCATGGAAAATTGTTCAGCGAGCCACTCATAATGCAGCGGCGCAAGGCTCGCAATTCTCAGCAAATTAGTTTTACGAATAGATAATTCGACTCATGAGTAGGGGGTCTGAGGAATCGCAAAGTTGGTCCACCTGCAACTATGCAATTTCATTTTCACGCCTTGGAGCTTTGCAAAGCTTGCAACATTTAAAACAAGCATTTGCAATACAATCGGTCTCGCATTTATGAGAGTTTGAGCTATTGGCATTGTAAATGACAATGCCTTTTATTTATGTGTTGTTTTTAAAACAGATAAATAAAAGGCATTGTCATTGACGTTATGTTATGTTAGGAATGCTTGTAAAGCGCAACGGTTACCCTAAGGTGTCCTGGCGCTAGCTGCAGTCCTCCGAGAGCCAAACCTTTTATGCCCAGTGTAGTTCAAAACAGCCATGTTTTGAGGGCCTTCCTGAAGACCAGTAAATCATTAGCGTTCCTCAGATGAAAAGGGAGCTGATTCCAAGCCTTTGCCGCACAAGCGGCAAAGCTTCTGCCTCCCCACCTAGCTTTTTTTACGGGTGGTACTATCACTAGTTTTGATCCTGAGGAGCGAAGTGGTCTTTTGGGCACATACCACTGAAATTGTTGTTGCAGATGGTCGGGACGGTACCTTGTAAGGCTCTAAAAACTAAGCACAGGGACTTGAACTGCACCCGTTTCCTAACGGGCAACAGTGAAGTCTTTTACAATGCCAATAGCTTAAACTCTCGCAAATGCAAGACCTATTGCATTGCAAATGCTTGCTATAAAAATGAAAAAAGCGTTAGGAGAGAGTGTGTCCTGCCTGCAACAGCAAGCAGGGCAAAGCTATTTGAGAAAATAGTGCTCAGAGGCTGTAATTAAAACCTACTGAGCAACAACACACGTAACAGGGGGTCACCATGGGAGGTTACAAAATTTGACAAGATGGTACTAAGGAGGGACTACTAAGCCTTTTGACCAGTGAACAGCCACAGTTTACAGTGGACAATGACACAAGCCAATGAAAAATGTGGGCGGAGAGTGGGCGGAGCTTCAAGTCCCTACCTCAATACAGCATGCCTCGCAGAGCAGAGCATGCGCTGCCCAGGTTCGACCTAAAAACTGTGCTGCTACGGTGGCCCTTTGCGGCTGCAGAAAAACATTGCCATGAGTTTTGGGAAGGGGCATAAATTTGCACCCACCGCAGAGACCACACCAGGACATCCTCTGTCCCACCACCCTCCACTTGCACCTTCCTGGTCTGCAGTCCCCTCCCTCCTTGACAAGGTCCACTTCCTAAGCTCCTCTCACATTTCCCATCATATGCTTGGCACTAGATGGCCTAGACCTTGCCCCAATAACCTGGCCCATCCAATCTATACTGTGTACAACTTCCCCACTGTGTCCCGTGCTCATGAGAGTCTGTCATTCATGAGTGAGACCAAACGTATTTGAGAGCAGGACCTGCTGTGAAGGCAAAAGAAGGAAAACTTTGATAAACACTGCACTGCTTTCAGCTTCTTGGGAAAAGGCTTCATCTTTGCCCACACCTACTACTGAGTCAATAACATGTAGGGAGACCCTCTACAAGTGCCCTGCTCCCAAAGGCAAGTTAGCATTTCAGAAGTCTCTGCTGTCGAGATATAAACATCTGATGAAAGATTATGGAGTACAGAGAAAAGCAGGGCAAGGTGCCAATAATTAAACAAAATGAAGAGGTTCGACTCAGGAGAGATGGTTGAATGAGGTTCGAGAAGGGGCACTACTCAAACCTTAGGCTAAGTCTTGCTGAGAGATGGTATTTGGCTGAGAAGTAGATTTCATGGCCTTGTAGAGAAGTACAGGGTAGAAAAGTAGCATGGTCTCATGGGAAGATGTGGCGTTCTTGAGTGGTAAGGTCTAGTGGAACAGAGGGACAGAGAAGTGTGGTCTGGTGGCAAGATGTGGCTTTATAGGAAAGCATGGTCTAGTCTCTGGTGGAGAGTGTGACGTAGTCAAGAAGAGCGGTTTTATGAACAGGTCTGTCAGATTAGGCAACAGGCGTATACTCGGGTGTTGTCAGTTTAAGGCCCACATTTGCCTCCTGAACCATCTTTTAATCTGCTTCTGCTGTGCATTTGTTGCTCCTAGAAGGTAGCATGCTTTGGTAACAGGCATATATTCACCTGGTTATGCATTCATATGGATTTCGCAGCTAAAGGCAGTTTCTGAAATACAGCAGGCACAGCACACAACCTGCCTGGTGCTTGAAAAGTATGCCCCATAATGCCTCGCTCTCAGCATCCAGCTGGCATGACAGCTGATGAGTTCCAAGGCAGCACAGACATGGTACATCAGCAAGAGTTCCTGCTGCCTGGCAGGGCTCTGCGCCAGGTCGTGCCAAGGGCACAGGGCAGATGATGTACTGCTCATACTGAAGACGCGGCACCGGTATCTCTCTAAGAGGTCACGGGGAATATCGGACATTTAATATGAAAACAGGGCGGGACCGAGAACATTCAGAATGGTTATTCCAGGATTATGCAAATTCTGAAAGATGTTTTTATAACAAGGCTGGAATCTCTCCAGTTTCGTAATCTTTGAAACTGCTGATTTTAAGCAAAGAAGTCAGCCAGAGAGCGGGTGTGAGGCAGTTTGCACATTACTTATTAGTGTATGTTCTATTACATGTAATGCACTGTAGCAAATACCCATGTTCACATACATTACAGGGCTGACACCAGGACTGCAACATGTGGACAATAGTTCATGTGTGTACATGTTTCATGCTTCTACATGCAAAGCATTCGCACTGGCCCGCGGCGGCTTAATGTTTCTACGCCTGTGGTTTGACATTCATTTCATCCAAATCCCAGGGTTGGCATCAGCACATACCCATGGGTAGGCACCTAGACAGGGCGATCATTGTTGGGGATTTTGGTCTCTGTCTGTTCTTCCCCCTACAAGTCAAGTCCTCTCACTGAACTTGTCCTCTTAAACCTCATCTGTGCCTCCTGCAGGCACAAACAGACCACTGCATGTAGAGTGGGGGGGTTCACGGTTAGGACTGGCCTCAGAGGCTGTAGCAGGCTTCCACCTTCATGCAGCTAGTGCCTCTTAAGGCACGTGAGGGGGTGGAGTCATCTCTGTGGTGTATCACATCACTGATAGTAAAGATGAGGCTCTCACACCTGTTGCTTTAAACTTATAAAGTATTTTGATTTCTTTAATTGAATTGCTTTTTATATTTACAGAGTGGCCAACATTTTTTGTGGTAGTGGGTCCAAGACTGGCTCCTATGCAATGGCGAGGTGGTTTGTGGGGTTGGGAGGGCAGAGTGAATGTCTTGTGTTCAGGAAGTGTGAGTCCAACCCAGATCCGAGGTGGTTCCTCCATCTGTAGTTACTTGATCAGCTAGCCAAGGCCTCTCATCGTCTAGGATGGGTGTGGCTGGTCCATTGTATCTATCTTCATTCCATTTTTATTTTATTGTATTTTAAGAATGCTTTTAAGACATATTTTTTGCTAGCTTTGCTGCATTTGGATTTTAACCTAAAGAGAGAAGTAAAGATTGAATTTCAATGTATATAGTTTGTTAGATAAAATTCCAAAGGCTTCGTCCAGTGAAGGTGTGGGGCCCAGGCTCCTCCTGCTTGAACGATGTTGGTTAATGCTGTCCATTGGCATTTAATGGAGGGATGCTCCTGTGTTGTCCACCCGGGGGTATTGTCATATGTGCTGTTTTAATTGGGTAGTTAAATGTACCACTGATGGTTCCTAATTGGGACTTGTGAGTGAAGCGAAGTGCAATGTTTGAGCTGTGTAACATCAGGTAAGGTATGACCTAGAGCTACTTGGGAATACCGACTGCATCTTTGAAAGTGACTAGAAGGGTTCTGTGGCTGTCCATGAACCCAGGACATGCATAGAACGCGTAGGGTATGCCACGAGCTTCCCTGGGATAGTCCAGTGCATAAATACATATGTCAAGTGGTTCTCCCGACCTTTCAGAACAATGTAGGCATGTGCCTAGTCTGTAGATGGCAGCGAGCGCACAGATGCTGCCATCACTGGTGCACATCTCAAGATCTGTCTTGGACACCTTTGTTCTAGAAGATCCTCAGTGCATTTTGAATAAGTGGTTTTAGCCTAACTTAAGGGTTTAAGTGAACGAAATTGACCAAACTGTGTCAGATGATTAGATAATTCAGGAAAATAGATTGCAATTGTTTTTTAGTCCATTAACAACTCTGATGCTTTAAATGTTTGACTTAGTATAAATGAATAGACTTGAAGAAAAATATTTTTCGGGTGAAGACAACTGAAAGGAATATATTGTGTTGAACTTTTTTCTTAATAGTACATATTACCCACAGAACTGAATAACATAAACAATGTATATGGATATATTGACTATAAAGTGCATGTATCATTATTATTATTTTGCAATGAATCTTTATACACACCATTTGAAATGATACTTTACCTATTGCAACATTCATACAAATGTACCTAGTTAGCAGCAGATCATCTGGATAAAAACAAGCATTTTATAGTCACAAAGCCCTTAGTTAAGTGACACCTTAGATATGCAGACAGTTTTCATCACACCTCGCTAGATGGTAGATGAAAAAAAAATAAAAGTGCTTTAAAACCTGCATTTTTGTTGGTACGATTTGGAAAATATGTTTAGCGATGGAGTCTATCATTTATAATTTACTGGAGAAAATGCAGTTTTCAAGGAGAAGAGGTGTCTTCATTTATGATCATCAGATAAGCTGACGTGGTTTGTTTCTGGCACACAATTGTCACACATTGCATCAGGTGTATTGCACTGCTTTGGAAGAAGTACCACAATGCCATTCACAGGAGTCCCAGGTTTCTCCAAGCGCTATCTTGCCAAGACCTTCCAGAATCCCACCCTTGGTACCGAAGCCCCACAGCTGCTCTTCAACCACTTGACATTTGCTGCTACGCATACCTCAAGTTGACTCACAAGCTGAGTGAATGACTCTTCCAATTCTATTGCTTCCTATACATTTGTGTACTTCTATGTATTTATATGTGTGATGAAAATATACGGGGACAAAAAAACTAAAATTAACTAACTTTGAGAGTAAATTAACTATTCACATGTGAGAGAGCTGCAGTATGTTTTATGACTGGGGAAGGAACACTCTTGGCACAAGGTTGTAAAGAGGCTGAGGAATCTGGACCACTGTAGAGCATGATCCATATACCGCGTCCCGCCAGTCTGTGTCAGGGCTGCAGGGTAGCCCACGTGATGTTACGCCTTCAGCAATTCATGTCTCTTAGACTCCAGCACTTTACACTCGGAGCCTCATGAGTATGATTTCACATCCCTCTGTGCTCCTCCTTTCCAGTGGCTTGGTGTTCAGTGAAGTTTTACCTCCTGAGCATATAACAATACCATAGAGTGCAGTGTTCTTCCAGTGCATCATTCCCTCCCGATTCCAAGATTTCCTCTGAGTTTGAGCATCTGATTAGGAATTTTCGTTGCAGTTCTCGGAGTCTTGTACCTTGATGGGGTTGCTTTGCTATTGGCTGCCGGGCCCTACCTCACACTTTACAGACTCTTTTATGGAGTTTGTTACAGCTCTGTCATTGTCCTGCTCTACCCTCTTGGTATCAGGTGATTTTAATTTACGGGTAGGGTCTGGCTGGAATTCTTGTGCAGTGTATATAATTCATTCTTTTGAGGCTATTGGTCTCAAACAATATGTTTTGTGCCCTACACGCAGGGCGGGTCATACTTTGGAATTTATTTTTAGCCCTGAGGATCTAGTGATCAGAGGATCCATTGGACCTCAGGCCTGGTTGGATCATTCTTGATTCACTTTGATATTAATATAGGTGATCCCAAACTGCTGATAGGCGTTGGGAAACAACCCGCCATTTTATACCACCCTGGGGCTTGGTAGATGCGGATAAGATGACCGGGCAGTTAAGAGAGTCTCTGCCTAGGTTATCTGCTGACATGTCTATAGACTCTACGATGGAGACTCATGACCACTGGACTGCTTCCCTGGAAGGCAAGCTTCTGCCCATGAAGTTGGTGCATACACGTAAGTGGCCGTCTGCACCTTGGTACAACGAAGTGGTAAGAAGAGCTAAGATCGAATGTAAAAAGTGGAGAAATGTTGGAGATCCAATTATGCCTCTCAGACTACGGCAGAACTTAACAGAGCCAAGCACACCTATAAAAAAAAGTATTGTCTCTGCTAAAGTGAGTTATTATGCCTATGAGATCCTCTTTTCGGCAAATCCATTCAAGAAGATTTTTGTGATTACTCATTCCTTAGGAAATCCATCCTGTGTGACTCATTCCATGAAACATACTCACGCCCTTTTGCGATGGTCTACTTCGAGAATATAATCACCAACAACAAGATGGGTTTGTCCACTTCTGTGTACAGGGCTGCAGAGTCCTCCTTCCAGAGTACCGGCTATCATGTACCGGTTGCAATGGACGATGACTTATCGGTCTCTGGTGATGAAAGACCTTGTACTGGGTCTGTATCTCAGGAGACTTTGGTCAAATTTCCAACATGAGCTTTCCCTAAATGGATCCTTCATGCTGATGTGATTCCATCAAAAATGTGGCAACCTTTGGTTGATATATTATTGGAAGTACTGCGCCCTACTTGTAATACCTCGTTGTCATCAGGGACGGTTCCCTCAGACTGGAAGAATGCTTGGGAGGTTCCACTTCTGTGAAAGCTGATCACAACATTCTCAGCAATTTTCGGCCTAATTCACGGATTCCCTTCAAAGCTTATATCTTAGAGAAGGATGTGAACCCTATCCTATCAGGTTATCTTGAGAGTAAAAATTTGCTGGATCCGGCCGAGTCGGGTTTTCGCCCAATGCATGGAACCGAGGACGCACTTTCTCTGTCCTAGACAATTTGGGGATGGCAGTCAACAAGGGGAACTTTGTGGCCCTGGCATTATTAGATCTGTCAGCTGCATTTGACACGGTCTCCAATGAATTTTGATCTCGACGTTAGCTGATATGGGCATAAAGGGAAGAGCTCTCAAGATGGTGTGCATCTTATTTGGACAATAGAGCTCAGGTGATTTACTTTTTTCCGTTCAAATCTGCGTTCCGGTGCACCAAACAGGGTGTCCGTCAGGGTTCTCTTCTGAGCCTCACTCTATTTCACATCTATTTGAGGCTGTTGACTCACCTTCTTCCCATTCAGCGGGTAGACTTTATGAATTACGCAGACAACGCCCAACTTGTAAATTCTGTGAACTCGAGGGCACCCGCGCGGTTTGACAGCTTCCATCGATGCATGCGTAAAATTACCAATTAGCTGACCTCAAATTCTCTAAAGTTTAATGAGGATAAAATTGGGGTATTGTGTTGTGCTGCCAATGAGATCCATCAGGCACTTTCCACAGATTTCTGGCCTCCTCAAACCGATTTTTCCCCAGTGATATCTCCTATGATCAGGAACTTGGTGTTCTTTTTTGACAGAGCCTTATCCTTGACCTCCCGTGTGAAGGCACCGGCATCCACCTGTTTTTCATTATTTAATGTGCTTCAGCAGTTCCTACCTCTCCTTCCTGCTGAACGTAGCCCTTTGATGTCCAAGCCACTATTCTCAGTAGGATAGACCATGGGAACTCTCCGTCTCTTTGTTCTTTAGAATATTTCATGGAACGCCTCTCTTGTATACAAGTTGCTGCTGCACATTTGGCCCCTGACTTCCACAATTCTCAGCAGTCCCCTCTGTGCTAAAAACCTGCATTGGGTACCAATATCTAAAATGATCCTTTTTGAATCTCTTTGTATTGCTCATAGGGCCTTCCATAAGGTTGGCCCATGTACCTGCAGCACAGGTTTACAAGGTATTGCCCCGGCAGCTAAATGCGTTCTGCAGAGGCCAGTCTTGACCCAGCCTAAAGTCAGACTTTGTTGGGCCGGGGTATAGCACTCTCGGTACAGGCGTTGCGTTTATGGAATAGCGTGCCAATATCTCTCAGGAGGGCCGCAGACCTCACTCAATTCCGGAAACTGAGCAAAACATGGTTGTTTACTTTGTCAAGGCCCTCATGAGCTTTAGAAATTATTTTTGATTGATTTATTTGATACGATTTCTCTATTTTTGACTAGTTTCCTCGTGCATATTTTGTTAGTTCTTCTGACAAAATCAACATAGGGGAAAATATTGGAGGTGTGTTAATTCCACACAACTTGTTCTAAATATTCAGTGCACATAGCGTTTTCTCTCGACTCCGAGCGACAGGGTCACTCATTCGGAAGGCCTTCGTTGGAAGTTAGAAATGGATAAAAGCATTGCACAGGACCTGCGAGCACTAAGCACCATTGCTCTTACACTGAAGGATTTTCTACTGATCGCCATCATTATTTTCATCGTTATTACCTTGTCTTACGTGACTGTTCCCAAATATGCCTTCTTTTTTGTCAGGACTATTGCGTTACATGTGCTACCAGAGCGATATGTATTAACAGGTGATGTTCTAGTTGGATTTCTGTGTCGCTCGTGGAGTCCTAAGTTCACAAGTATTAAGCTGTACTTTTGTGCCAAAACTCTGTTCTCTTTCAACAGGATATGTGTCTTGTGAAGCCAGTGATCTACCAGATAAATTCCTAGGAATGAGCGATCTTGTGTTTCTTCATAACTGAGACAAGACATTGGAAGCACACCTACTTTCCATGGGATCCAGCTTTGAGAGCACATTGTGAGCAGATCTGCTCTTCCTCAGCTTCCCAGACTTGTCTCTTCCATCCTCAGTTGTCTGTCTCTCTCTGGTTCTTCACTGCAGGGGTGTAGTCACTGTCTCGCATTCTGTAGAGGTTGATTTCGCTCTGTGACTGTGCTCACCAAAAGGTTGTTTTACCTTTGCTAGCAGCTTCAGATAGTGTGCTTCTACATTTCTCTTATTTCTCTGGACTGTGTGTTTCATTGTCTAGCAGGGAGTTTGTTGACTTCTCTGCTGAGTTTGTGGGGCTTTGAACAGCACATATTTCTTGTGGCTTGTGAAGATGTGTATCCAGAATTCTGCAGAGTGCGTCTTTGTCAAGTAATGACAGATGTCACATTGGGTCAGCTCGTTGGGGATTGCTGTAGGTCGCCAGTATTTGTTTACTGAGTCACAGGAGCATATGTTCAGTGTCTGATGTAGTCTTGGTGGTAGGGGGGGGGGGGCCCAGACTATGAAGTATTGATCAGATAACGCCATCAAATAGTAGTGTCCGGAGTTTCATTGGTAGGTTCAAGTCTTGTGACTTTGCTCATATGGCACAGAAGGCAACCAGAGACCTTGTTTGGGAGTGGTCCATAGCAGCTGAAGTTTACAAACGTGCTGATTGTTGTCCACAAGTTTGTGCATTTGGTTGTTTACCGTTTGTATGAAAATGGCATTTTTTTTTCTGGAAAACCATCAGGTTTTTTCTTATTTATGTTAAGTCTTATAGGTGGCAGTAATTGTGCAGTAGTGTGTGACTGACAGGCCATTCACCCAAACGTTAGAGTTGGACTCACAAATATCCCTGTCTCACCCTTTGTTCTTGTTTGCTCGTATTCCAATAAATCTGGCTTTGCGTTGTTTATGTTCTAAGTGCATTCTGACCTACACCACTTTCAGGTGGTGTAGGATAAGTATTGTGTGTCAGATTGATTTAAGGTTTTTGGTTTGCAAATATTCCCCGTGTATGTGTCCAGTTGGTGACTTTAGTTATTGATGCACGTAGGGTGTATATGACCAGTAGTCTTGAGATGGGTTAAAAATCCTATTTGACATTTGTGTAGAATCTGTTTGTCATTGATACTCTTGGAAGTGAACACTTTCCTAAGTTGTCACTTATGCAGATGCCTACGGTAGTGTCTTGTGACTAGGTCATCGTTTTTAGGTTTGGGTTCAAGAATTCCACCTGTGCCATTCCTCTACTCCTAGCTTTTAGGATAACTTAAAAGGGCTTCAGTGCTACATGTGGAATTGCTGATGTATATGGTATATTCTATAGCACCAACTAAGCCGAAAGGCTGCTGAGCGGAGTGCATGATCAAAGTCAAGCATAAAGTCAACGAGTAGTGGAAGCGGAAGCTGGGTTGTGGACAGTTAATTCATTGTGATGTAGTGTCTTTAAAGAAGTGAGTCTTCACCTCTTTCTGAAATTGGAGCAGCGTTGAAGTGGCGGAGGCATTGAGTTTGACATTGGTTTAGAGAGAGTCAGGCTCCAGGAATGAAGTGTAAAGAGGTGTCTGCATTGGGTTTTGTTTTTATACATGTGTCTGTATTTTCTGCATGTATGATGTCCATACATGTGTTGCCTGAGTGCAAAGGTTTGTTGCATCTGTGATTATGTGGGTGTGTGCATGGACTGTCCTTTTCTGCTTGTGTTTTTGGGGTTGGGTATGGGTGTCTGAGTGTGTCTATTTGTCCCTAAATATTAGTGGGTGCCTTTGTGTACATTCATTATATAACGTCTCTTTAGCCACCTTTGTCGGTGTTGTTTCATCTACTTATCCCAGAAGAGTTTTTGGGGAGCAGTCTCCACATTTATGAGTTTTTCTTTTATCCAGAGATTAGTTTTCTTTTTTGTCAGTGTGGTGATTTTTTGTGTTCATGGTAGCCAATTCTCTCAAAGCCTGGTTCCCTGGGTCTATGAGTTTTGTGTTAGACAGTAGTTCCATGTATTCAATTTGAGAATGTTGCAGTAGATGTGACACTTTCTGCCATAACACATAAAGTGAAGACTGAAATTGTGAATTTAGAACAGGATCTCTGCCACAGTTTTAGGGTGACTGATGTGATAAATAGTGGCAACGCAAAAAAGTGTGCAACACAACAGCCACAGTATAATTGGGCATAAGCATAATGCAATAATGCGGAAAATGCACACCAGCACAAAAAACAATATAACACATCACCACTATAAAAAGCAAGACAACAAATGAACAAAAACATTATGATCACACATTACCACCTCCACAATTCTGCTCTCATTATACTACGGTAGAAGGTGTTTGCACCACGCACAGCCCTGCTAACCACCAATGACATGTATTAGCTCCAGGTGTTTGTTCTTGTATATTGTGATGTAGCTCGTATAGATCTGGAAGCTTTGGGGTTTGCCAATCTGGCAGTTATACGATGTTTTTAGTGTCAGTTGCAGCCTAGTTTATCACATCCAAGCGTCTGTCTTTAGCTGGTATTTTATCTAGCTATCAGATGCAGTGTTTGTGGTCAGAGATGTGTGTGAAATAAATGGATGCCTTTATAATGTTTGTTGTTATTTGGCACAGCCTTTCACACTCTTTCTTAGTTGAGGACTGTACCTAAACTCCATCAGTGACCTTCGTCCTGTCATCCGGGGATTGTATGAATGAAGTAACATCTTCCCACTCCTGTTTGTTTCTTTTGTAGTCATAGCTGCTTGTTTGTTAACCGTGTTTAGGTCAAGAATGTTGTTCTTTTGGATGTGCTCATCATCTTTATTGGTATGTTGTTCATTTCTGTGCCTGGTGTTGTCCTGAGGTCTCCACATATCACAATATTTTCTGAGTTGGAAAGAAGCTGTTCTCACACTGATGTGCTAAGCTAAAGGTGCAGAGGTTCACATCTGCCTGTGGCTGGCATTGTACTCTCTCCCTTATGTTAGTGTCTGTCTAGAGCCCTTTTCTACCACATCTCTGCTCCCTAATTGATTACCCCATTTCCCTTTGTGGATTTTGATGGGAAGGACCTACAGTTCCCCATACACGATTCTGCATTTACAGTTGACGCGCCATATCCTGCCCCCTACACATGGATCATAATTTGGTTCAGTAATATTTATAATGTTTCTTTTTCTCTAAAGTTCGGCAATTTCAGTGGTTGAAAGGTACAGTAAAGTGTGTTATTTTCTATATTTATAACATGAAAACAAACCCTACTGCTGTTACTTGTATTAGTTGCACAATTTCTGTATGTTAGGGGCTTTTCTGTAGTCATGCACTTTGGGATTCTGTTAAATGTTTAGCACAAGTCCTCCATCTAACTTGTTAGGTTGAGCCTGGGCAGCGCATGCGCTGTTCTGCAAGTCATGCTGTATTTAGGTATGGACTTGAATCTCCGCCCATCTTTTCAATTTGCTCCTGTTATTGCCCTTTCTAAATCGTTGCTTTTGATTCATGAAGAGGCTTAGTAGTCCCTCCTTAGTACCGCCTTGTCTGCATTTGTAACCTCCCATAAGGACTGGACTATTTACTTGTGTTGTTACACGGTCTGTTTTATCTACAATCTGTGAGCAATATTTTCTTTAATGTCTCTAAGGCACAACAGGCTCTCCCTAACAAACCCTGTTTTCAGGACAGCGCGGAGCCTGATCATGGACGCTGCGCTTTAACTTTGAAAAATGCTACTTGCACAGCGCTGCATTTCTGCACGCGCTATGCTGCTTAACAAATGCTTTTTTTTTTTGTAAAAGTGTCCCATACCACGCTTTTACTTTAATGGTGGCCGCACACCTTTCTTTAGAAGCGCCGAGTCTAAAGAAAAGGGCGTGGCCACCGTTTAAGTCAAAGCACGGCATGGGGCAATTTTACACACAAAAAAACATTTGTTTGTCAACGTAAACAAGTGCTTTTTTTTGTAAAAGCGCCCCATACCACGCTTTTACTTGAATAGCGGCCATGCACCTTTCTTTAGACGCGGGTCGTCTAAAGATAGGGGCCTAGCCGCCATTAAAGTGAAAGCGCGGCATGGGGCTTTTTTACAAAAAAGCATTTCTAATGCAAAGGTCTCGCATTTGCAAGAGTTTAAGCTATTGGCATTGTAAATGACAATGCCTTTTATTTATGTTTTAAAAACCAAAACATAAATAAAAGGCATTGTCAGTTACAAAGCCAATAGCTTAAACTCGCATAAATGTGATACCTACTGCATTGCAAATGCTTGTTTTCCAGAGTTGCCTTGGTAGAGTAGCCCTAATTGTCAATGGTGAGGGTTGTGATCCTGAATGTCTTGTACTGTTCCCCATGCAGCTTCTCTGTGTTCTTCTTGGTTATTGTGTTTCGTCTCTGGCCTATCCTGTTTGGTTTATTTTTTTGATATTCGCCTCCGATGTTGGTTCTGTCTGCTGATTATGTCTGGTTTGTCTTTGTGTCAAAGAAGCACCTGTGTTGTGTCTACAGTCTTTGACTGGCACAGTGTGTTTCATTGATCTTCTGGTCTAGCACTTGCCGGTGTTTCTTTTTGGTTGTGTAGCCTGCATCTTGCTGTTCCTCTTTTATCAGGTTAGTGGAGAGGTATTCATGGAGGAAACTCAATAATAGTGGACCCCTGCTGGTGTGTGCCCCATAATTTGGTTAATTCTAGCTATGTCCGGGTTATAATCCATGTTGTCCTCTGTTGTACCTTTTCTTTAGCTGTCATCTGCTTGTATTCGTCCTGGAGTAGTGCTGCATCTCTGCAATTTTCTATCAAACATTTTCAAACCTGTGTCATTGAGGAAGGTCGTGACATATGGTTTGTCACACTGATTACGGGTTCCCAAGCTTTTCTGAGACTGGGCTTAAGGATCAGACTTTACTGATGACATATATTTCTCCTTTCTGCACATCCCATTTTGATTTGAGGATCGGGAGCATCATTTCATTGTTTTTGTACCTTGTGATTTATCTATGTTGCTTCTTCAGGTTTTTCAAGGCCTTGATGATGTTGTTTCTGTGACTGTACAGATCATATGTTCTTGTGTTAATGATGGTTTATTTTAGCTTTCTGAACTTGGGTCTGGTGATCCTCCTAAACCTGAATCACAAAGATTAAAAATCTAAAAAATCAGAAATCTGTTCTTGTTGGGTTTCTCCTACATATGAACCAATTTTCCGACAGTTTATCTTAGATTTTGATTGGTAGCTAAGGAACTTGATGACAGTCGGACAGTTTCTAGTGAGCTCAAATGTATTGGTATTTCCACATATAACATTTTAACAGGTGTAAAATTCAATACAAATATACATTGAATGAACATGTGTATTGGCACATTTACTTACCTGTAAGGTTTCGGGTGTTGATTAACATGTGCAAGTGAGGCCATCAAAAAACACCCAGAAACCCTAATAATAAAAAATCTGGAAATTTTGAAATTTTACAATACTAGTAAAATCTCCATGACTTTACACTCACAAATGTATTTTTGTGCATCTCAGGTGAACATGCGTGCACACAAGTCTGATATTAAACCCCATGTCTTTGGCTGTTTTGATATCATGGTAGCGTATCTGCAGCACCACATTTTTTTGTTACCATTTGCTAGCACTATTAAGAACCGTCTGTTGAGGTGGTTTGCTGTTTCTATCATGTTTGTGCACTTTGGTGCAGTGGTAATATCTGGGTACAGTGAACCACATTTTATGGATGTTGTGATTGCTTCCTTCCATTGAAAGTGTTATTTCTCCGCTCATTCCTCGCCAGCGGCTTGTTTTCGGTCCATAAAGACTCCTGTCCTCCAAGGACATCTGAGATTCTTATCCTTGTTTTTTTGCCATTGGTATTGACTTTCTTCATTTCACTGCTGCCTCTCTTGGGCTTCTTCTGTTCTGTGTTTTGTGTAAAGGCACTGTTTGGCTGTAGGTGCTTTTTGGAGATGTCTCCATGGGTTTTCATGGGTTTTTGATTGGTCCACTCTATTTCTCTTTCTTCCTCCTTATCTTTCCCCTCAGTCTTTCTTCTATTTCTATGAGAGACTGCCTCTCCTGCGAGAGTATGGTAGTAAGACTTGATGTAGGAATCTTGCCTGCCATGTTTTATTTAGGATCTCTTTGTTTGGAGCGTCCCTTGGCCAGGGAATATTGTGTACTGCAATGATATTAGCCACCGCCTTGTCTTCTTGTCTGCTGCCATGTCGCGTGCCAGCTTCTCACACAGCCCGGCTGCATGCGGTGAAGCACAAACAGTTTGCTTTGACTCCGAGGCATCGAGCAATACTCTCAAATCATTCTCACTTTGCATTATGCAGAACTGCTCGGATAATTGGCCCAATGTATCTTGCAATTATCTGCCAGGACCACGGCTGGGCGGCTGACCTCCTGGCTGCAGCCAGGGCCGTTGTTTTCGTGTCTGGGCTAATTACAAAATATGGCTTTGTGTACAGATCGCGACGCCATCTTTGCATCGTTAGCTCTAATATGACAAGACATCATAATGGGAAGTTTTCGTACCGAGGGCCGTGAATTATTGCACCGTGAAAGTTCCATTTCTCCGCGCGCGCCCAATAAGGGGCGCTTAATTCCCGCGCTCTGTCTTTTTGACGTCCCTCATCGGAGGGCTGCATTGCAGCCGCAGATCGCGGGCATTGCCAGACTGTTTATTAAATAAATGAAATTAAAAAGTGTTGCTTCCTTGCGGGTAATGGATAGGATTAAGCGCTGATGGATACTTAGGAGCTCTGATTGCGGTGACAAAAAGTGCCCGCTGAAGTATGAAATTATGAAATCATTTGGTGCCGTTAATGTGACTCGGCCTGTCTCAAAGGATTAGGCCTGTCATCTCTTATGACTGTGTGCTGCTGGAAGTGGTCCGGTGAAGGTGAATGCTTCTGTCTTTAGATGTTCTTTCTGTGTTGTCTGATGTCTGGATTAGTTTTAAATCACCCCCCGAACAACAATAATAACATCAACAACCAGAAGAAATGAAAACAAGAGCAACAACAACAAAAAAACCAATGATACACATTACTATCGTGATTATAACTATTATTAACAATTCCATTGTTATTAATCTACTTAATATATATATTTTTTTTAAACTCTTTTTATTAACATTTGCATCATGCAACTTACACAGCATATTTATCGACCATTGATATACAACAGACATTCTTTGCTACTGATATCCAATAACTTCTCTTCGGAGAGGTTTTACGTTGCCAGCGCTTTTACGGCCGGTTCGTCGAGTTAGTAGTGAACCTACTCAACGGTTGGGGGGGCAGGGGGACGGGGGTGATAAAGTGGGAAGGAAGTCTGGAGGGCTCTGGGTTATTATCTCGTCTCCCGTGGTCCCTCATGTCCCTATGCTTAAAACCCCCTATATACCCGCCAGTCCCCCCACACTTTCTCCCACTTCCCGGGACATCCCCAGCTTTGATACATCTGTTCCTTGGCACCAATCCATGTCCGATTCAGACTCATCACTGGTCGGGGTTGCCCTACTCCGTGCCCCTGCTATATTACTCTTGGCCACTATCGCTGCCAATGATATCCAGACATTTTGGTATTTGGGCCATGGTTCTTCAACACTAATATTTAGGAGGAGTTTCTTGGCGTCTAATGGGACCGTTTGAGCCGTTACTTGTGTCATTACCGCTACCCCCTGCGCCCAAAACTCTTGGATCACTGGACATTCCCAGAGAATATGATAAAAGGTGCCCTCCTGGCTGCACCCGCGTAGACACTGTGAATCTACTTAATGTTATTAATAATTAAATTATGACAATTATACAGATAATAATACTGACAATAATATTAATGCTAAAATAACAATGATAATAAATAATCTGTAATTATATTATTCTTATTGTTACTCATAACTACAAAGATGATAATAATTATAATAATAATAGAAGACTACTTCTATTGGTACTTTAAGTGATGCTAATAATATTAATAAAACAATAACGAGAAAAAATAACATTGGTAATAAAACTTAAAGAGTTATAATAGCAGCACACCTTTTAATAACAATAACAAAATTATAGCACAAAATCTTTAAAGAATGTTGGCATTACCATCTGCTGAAATTCCTTTCAAAATAATATTTAACATTTTATTTATTCTCCTTCCGCTTCAGTCCAATTCCAAATTTATGGGAATGGGTCCGCCTAGTGGCGAAGCCCAGGAGTGTTCTCCATGCAGTATCTCAAAGACGGGCCAGTGGACTGTCAACCCTTTCCCCTCCTTCATAAACGCAGTCCCTTCCTATGTTCTTGCCTATGTGACTTGCTCTGCTTAGTTCATTTACACAATCAGTGGAAAGGTTGATCTTCCACTGTTGGTTGTGTGATGCCACAGGCCTGACAGCTGCATTTTCATTCTGTGCACTGTGTGTTTTCTCCAGTTTGTGCTATGTGTCAGATTTACTCTCATCTTGGTAGGCTCCGGACTGGTTAGTCTTGCGGTAGTGCATGGTTTGTTAGCATCTTCTGCCCATAGCTGGTGTCCTCATGGCTGTATCTTCGGCGTGTGGACTTCGCCTCTAGTCTACTTTTAGGCATCTGACCTTTGTCAAATGAATAACACACAACAGGCTCAGCAACATAGCTCTGCTGGTAAAAAAGATTGTGGGGCTTTTTCATACTTCTGCAAACCACCATCCAGTGCTCAGACCTGTTAGTAGATTTGAGAGCAAGCATCGATTAAGACATATAATTCTGCTTGCTCAGAAGAGTCCACCAGCCTCGTCTTTTGACGATCTCACAGGTTAGGATTGGCCAAGACGATGATCTTTCAGAACAGGAGCCCAATGTAAATGCTTCAGAAATGATGTCAAGGTATTGTCTTTGAGTCACAGATCTCATCCCCCAAATGTGGACAAATAAGTTTCTTTTCTGTCTTGGAGAGGATAGGGAGATGACATCAGCACAGTTGTCCAACCACGTTCCCAACTTGATAGAAACAAGCTTACCTCTGTGTACCTTCGAGTAGACCGGCAAGAGTGGCATCTCCATGTTTATTCTCAGATGGCCACGACAAGTGACCTGTTTTTCACTTAATGGTTGTAACATTTAATCTGTATTAATTTGTGCAAAATGGCTTCCTCCCCAGTTAAAGCTTTGCCTGTGTTCTCTATGCCAAACCCTCAAGCGTCCGAATGTTCTTATCAACCTATCACCTTCAACCGATGGAGTCAGTTGGGAAATGGAAGTCGCACAGTCTATAATGGTCTGGCTAAATGCCTTAGAATTACTCGTCTTTCACGAGTCATTAATGCAAGACTCTTGTCTTTCAGAGCTGGCTAAATTATTATCCCCCTCCTCAGGACAGAGGGATGTTGTGATATGGCCCTCAGTAACACATCTCTTATACACAATCGCTAAGTATCAAGTGTGTGAAAAACGCTCTAGTAGTGCTACTTATATTGAAATCCAAAGGTTCAACAAAGGTCCATGCACAAGATATCTAAGAGGGGCCACAGGCCACCTGCTGTTATGGTGCTGGAATATTTCTCAGGAATGTGCTAGAATTTATCCCGGAGAATCCCTAATGGCATAGTGCTGGAATTCCAATTCCAGCGCTTTTCATTGCATACATTGTTACAGGCTCAATCAATGCCTATTCCTAGGATGTTTAATAATTACTTTAATGTGCGGTTCTAAAGGATGCTTACTTCTATGTCACTATTTGGGAGCAATATGAAAAAAACTTCGTTCTATAGAACATGCTGTGCGGAACAGAATGTTTGGACTAAATGCTGCAGCAAATGGTTCTAACTGCATCTAGGCAGTGATAATTTAAATGCACCACTAGGGCATGATGGGAAATTGACCTGCTAGAACTCCCACTATGGCAACAGCCAAATCCTTTCTTCAGGTTGCATTGAACAAACTACATAACATCCACAAATGTTTTCCCTGTTGCATTTTAGAAGATCCAGTTTTCCAATCACAGAAGAGATCATTGCGTTCCCGCCTTCTTCTAAGAAAGGGTGTCAGCCATTGGTTGATCGTGTTCTAAGAAGAGCCCGGCCTTCATGATCTCCTATGTCGTGACTGAGGCCAGGTGGATCTTTAGAGAATCACACGTCTCCTCTCAGTGTAAGACAACAATTCTTTCTAATCCAAGGAGCTGCTCATTCCCCCCACTGGCCTCCAATTTTCCAGATGGAATCTGATTTCTGGATTTAAGGCATGATGTGCCATTAAAATGCATACAGCGCTATAGTCCCCTATCTCCTTGCACTGCTACACTTCAGCGTATGACTCTGCCATCAGAGGAGCACCCAAGGGATTCTGCAAGTCATTATGTGATGCTCACATCGTGTTCATTCCGGCCTTTGTATTAATGTCTTTGGAAGGCTTTACGCAAAAGAAGCAATGTCCCCATTGTCAAAGCAGCTATCTGTCCCTCTGGGCTAAATACATTTCTCGACCAACGAGACTCAATTAAAAGATTCAAGGTCATTCATGGCTGCTTTGTCTGCAGCATGACAGTGTCGGCTGGGTTTAGTGCTTCCAAAGAATCAATCTGTGGTGCTTTCACGGCAGCGGGGTAGGGAGGATGCCGGGTGCACTTTTACTATGGCTCAGTCTTCATCCCAAGGATTTTTAAAGCCAATAGCATGACCTGTGAAAGGTCTTAATATAGATTGGGAAGTAGCAGTTCCGAATGGGGACAGCCTTCGATGGTGTAGAGCATTAACGTCTAAGACGAGTGGTTGCTGAGTTAGCGTTGTCTGCAGGGTTGCATGTCAGAATATTGATCACAAAAATATTGTGGTCTAAAAATTGTTTATAAAAATATTGTTCCATTGGGTGCACATTATCTATTATGAATTGCAATATACAGGAGCAATATTTTGGCATATGATCTTTAGGACACAACATTCCGGTTTGGAAATCTTAGGTATGGAGCATGTACTTGAGTGAAGTGCACATTTCTAAAATATAAGGTGACAGTGTAAGAGGGGAGTGCTGCATAGAGGATCATGGGACAGGTGTCTGTTTCCAAGTAGGACCTGTGGGGTGAAAACCATTATATCATCTACAAATAAGGCGTGGGAAAAGAAAAATGGAGCACTATTTCTTGAAAACGAAAACAATTGTAAAACCCGCAACCATGAGCGGTCTATCCCATAGTTTTTTTCGAGTTATTTCTATTTGATCATTAGTGGCGTAATGTATGCTTTCCTACGAGAAAACAAGGTACTCCCTAAGTGAAAAGTAAGAGCATGTAAGAAAGCTAATATTCTTATAGGACAGTATAATATGTTCATTGAAAGATATCCGATGGGAAAATAATTTGACCTACTAAAACACTATTGGAGCAGCCGGGCGTGATGGCAAGCACTGGGAAATCCCAAGAAAACTGGACAATAAGGCTAATGCCTATGGAAAGTTGGTATACAAATAGCCTACAGGTTAACTAGAGAAGTCTGGAACTACTCAATGTCCATCACATTTGAATCCCTGAAAGATGTCAAGTCTATTTTCACTATTTTAATTTTAGATACTTTTCTTAGATTTTATGCGAGAACTCTTTCGCTGCGGAACTTTAGAAATGAACCAGCGAGTGAACCGTGCAATGCAGCATGGGTGGAGTCTACTAAAATATTTGCATAGAATAGTCAGCAACCGTGGTTGGCCTGCATACATACAAGTGACAGGTGTGTGATATGGCACCAGTGTGTGCTGGCCACAGATTTCATACCATTCATGACTAATAATTATGAATACTCATAGGATAGAGTGTTAGGGTGGGCACCCTCGTGAGGTGCACCTTGCGCTAGGTGAGTATTCGAGAAGAACACTGGAGGAAGCCAGGAGAATAGCCATTTTCTGGATTTGTTGCTTTACCACCAGTTCTGCAACTAGCTGCACCTGGGACATTCTGCATCTGTAGGGTGCATTCGGATGTAGGATTTTTCCATCAGTGAAACGCCACTCACTGGTTGGCTGTGAGCACAGGGTTCTGCTCACCATGTTAATGCATTGTTCCATGTTACCTGCCACCTAAACCATTCTTATATCTTTGAGGGCCTGGAATAGTCTGAACTGTCCCACTTGTAGGAGTGTGAAGGTTAGTAGTTGTGTTGGTACAGTCGTTGGCAGTGCACGCAGGGGTAACGGGCGACGCAAGCTGCAGTGGCCTCCTGACGAGGGCCCTGGCTCTTATGTTTTTTACAAGTTAAGCACTGATCTCATTTACTATTGCCTTTCTTCTCGCTCTTGATCATCTTCTTCTTTCCCTCTGTTGCTCTCGCTTTGCATTTCTGATTCTCTTCCACATATTTTGAGATGCTGGGAGACCAGGAATAGCCCGGTTGTTGTAATTCTGTCGAAGGAATAAACTGTCCTACATGATCAGAAGTGATGCTGAGCCTGTCAGATTTCATTTTATGAACATTTGAAGGTGGTAAATTGGAAAAGAAACAGGCCAGTGCCGGATGTCAGTGCGTCATACCCAAGGCGTTCTTACAGAATTGACTACAAGCCGCAACAGGGCCAGTTTACTAACACTTCCTGGCTACTTGACCCGAGTCAGGGCAACCACTTTTCTGGGTGCAGATGTTCTTCAGTTTCCATGTGCCTTAATAACAGCATCTCCAGCCCTGTAGAGCATCAAGTGTACATGTAACATACGGGCCAAACAGTGGCGTAACGAAACTTGAGGGGCCCCCGGTGCAAAGTACATGGAGGCCCCCCCTCTCCGGACCACTTTTTCTGAGGGGGCCCCCGCACCACGGGGGTTGGGGGGCTTTTGTTACGCCACTGGGGCCAGACCGTCTCCGGCGGGATTCACAGAACTTAATGTTATAATCTGCTATTTTTATCATGCCCTTCCTACTCTGCCCTACTTAGCTATGGGGTCATTGAATTTTGGGATGTCACTATAAGGCTGGGTGAGCAGCTAGAGTGGTCTGAGCAGGCAGGATGCTGCTCTTGGGGCGTTCACTGAGAAACCTGTAACCAACCATCTGCAAACTATGTATCTATGTGAACTGGCTTCCTGGCTCCTTCCTTATAAGAATACCCTCAATTGCAACACATACGCACCCTAAGATTAAAAAAATTAAAGTGAGGTCATGAAACAGCACATTTTAGGAACAGCAGTTAAACACCCTGGGTCTTTCAGGCATTTCTGAAGAGAAGCACAGTGTAATTTTAATCGGCAGCAGTCAATTATGTGTGTGCCTGCAGGAAAAGCGTGTGCTGTTCATTCGTGAGTGCTTCCTGTGTCAACAGATTGCATAGATCTATTGTCCTCCTCACTCGCTCCTATTGGCTGGTGTAAATATCGCTCGGTCCCTTTAAGCCATCTGATTCACCTTTACATCACCCTTAGTGAGGGATCAGCCGAGTGACCGTGCCATGAAGGACAGATCAATACTCTAAATAAAGAATGTGGGAAGCTGTGAGTCCAGGCGGCACCACGTGACTGCAGCGGTGATGGCAATCTGTGAGATGTATGCATAGCTCTAAACAAGGGTGGTTGAGAGGCTACAGAGCTAATGACTGCCATTTAACCATTTGATCCCCTAATTGCTACTTTGATCATGGTGCCTTCTGGCATTCCCTGCTCGATAACGATGCATATTAATGACTTGCCTCATGCACTCATTCCCTCTGCTATATTTTAAGTGTGAGCTGGTATAAATTTGGCTGCAGCATGTATGGATGTAAGCACTGGGGCTTCTTATCATCTTGCAGAAGGATACCCAGGCCTGCCCATCCGGGTAAATCCTCTGCCTGCTCAACATAAAACGATTTCATTTTAGCCTCGGGTTTAGCTCTTCAGTTTTTATGTCCACATCTGGATATGCTTTTCTCACTTAGAATACCTCACTGAGAAAATTAAAGGAAGAATGAAATTCTCAAATGAATCTCATCCACTGGTACTTACTCAGGCTACATGCCAGTCCATCCTGTGTTTTGCCCACTATACATCTAAGTGGCAGCACTTGGAACACACAACCAGGTAATGATCGGAGGGTGAGATCACTCCCTGTCTTACCCCATCACCATCTACAAGAAGAGAGTAGTCCATGAAGATCATAATTACGCTTGTGAATAGTGTGAGTAATCTCTCTTGTTTGGATTACTCAAGCCCCACTGATCCAGGCCAATTTCAAATAGCCATTATGTCTCCGAATAAAAAGGTTCTGTTGTCCCTCAAAGCCCCTTTTCTGTTTTATTGCTATTGCCGTCTCCTACCATGTTTCAATCTTTCCGTATTAGGAGAGCTTCTAGTGCCAATGACGAGAGCTTTTTGAATTGTCAATCTAAGAAAGGGTTCCTGGCTTATGTTAGGTACATAGAACTTGGCGATTGAGAAAATCCTGTGTATGCTGTAAAGAGAACGCCTATACTCGCAGTTTCTGTTTGACCGATTGTGTGGATTAAGATTTGCAAGTATAGCCACTAGTATATGTATCTACTGAAGAAGATAGATGTTAGTCCATAATTTCCTACGTGTGTGTTTGGATCTTATGACTTTGAAAGGGGGAATTTAGTACGCTAACACTAAAGGAGATAACCCCTATGTTCCTAAACATTGTGTCTCTATCAGAGTCACAGATCCCACCGACTGAACCACATCCCATCCCCCGAAGTAAAACAGTTTTGATCTTGTGGGATTCACAACGCTCCCCCACAACATTTTCTTGCTTAGATAGATTAACAGATAACCTTGCCATGAACTCAACTCCCAAAGTAATTTGTTTGAACTAGTAAATGTGAAATCCTTATAAGATTGCCTAAGCATCATTTCTGCTGGAGTGGTCATCACCGTCAACTGCTCTGGAAAAGTAATAGTCTTTCCTCCCCAATTGATCTGTGGAATGCGCTCATGCTACAGAGAAGTTCCCAGAACCACATTGAACATTAGGGGAATCAATAAGAATCAATAAGTAACAACTGAATACATTCAAGATGTTCATTCACCAAGGCCATATCTAATTCAGATGTTTCCCAATACACTCCTTCAGTCAATGAAGAATTTCACTCAACCATCGGTTCATGAGTTTTCATTAGCTTGTTTAGGTAAGTCATGTAATGCACTGAATGTTTGATCCAAACAACATTGAATTCACATCTGTCAATTAAGCACAAGAACTCTCAAAGACCCATTGGGTGTTAAGTAGTTGGAAATTAGCTTGTCCAGAAGCTTCTATCTTATACACATACCTGTTTGTTGAAGAAGAACTCAGCCAGGGCTGGTCTTTTACAGCCAATTCTGGAGTTTCCCATCAGCAGCGGACACTCTTTAACCAAGTGAACCACTTGGCCACAGTATAGACATAATCCCTTTCAACCTCTTCTCTCTTTTTCCTCAGATGTTAGCAACCTCTAGACACCATTCAACTGCATTGGCTCCTCTGTAGGGACTGAGACTCTTCCATAGTCTCACTCTGAGATTTGTTGAACACTCTTCTAGGGGAGGATGGTCTACTTTGGTGTCTCTGCTTCTTCTGCATCTACATGCAGCATTAGACCTATAAGGGCTGTAGCATCTGTGGGTCAGTTAATAGCTAAAGACAACGCCTCTTTCAAATCTTCTCCGAGGTCTTAGTAGAAGGTCGCAGTGGCAGATTCATCAGTCCAGGCTAATTTAGCCACTAATTGCTGATAGTGATTTATTAAAAGAATTAAATCTCTTGAACCTTGCTGAAGATTAAGTAATCCAGTAATTGCTTATACTGATTTATATAAGAAATGAAATATTGGGAACCTTGCCGAAGAGTAAGTAAGTAATCCAGTGTACGCATCCATCTTCATTTGTTTTCACCCAAATATAGCAGTAAACTGGTGTGCAATTTGTAAGCCGTGGGCTCTGATTTAAAATCAAGGGTGCAGTCCAGCCTAACACATCCTAAGTGCTGTATGACATTATAAAGGTGATTTTATTCTGTTTTATACAAAGTGCCCAGGGTTTGCCAAAAATATAAGTTATAATGTGCCTTAATTTATTGGACCTCTCTAGGATTTCCTGAAAATCTTTTCAGGTGGTACTAATCCAGTTAAATTCAACTAGCAAGTGGTAAATCCTGCATTGGCATTTTGCATTCTGCAGCGCTATTCGTCGGTGTAAATAAGGGTACAGCACTCTTAAAAGGGATTGGAACATTTACCCCTAACATCTGATTAAGATTCTCCAATAACTATGAGCACCTCTGTTGAGCCATCTCAGTGTCCACTTGCATTTCTCTTATTGCCTGTGCCATCACCAGCATCAGATTGGCTGCTGCATCCATATTGATTGGCCTGGCAATCTGTCATGACTCTTGGATAACCAGATAATGAATAGCGAGGCCAATCCCACCAACTCACCTAATGATTTAGCTTACAGCCTTCATCTAACATCCAGACTCATGAAGGGAACCCAGAGCCAAGGGTAAATGGGTGTGTGAAAGAGAGAGAGAGAGGTGTGTGCCAGCAGGCTGGGACGTGGAAGACCTGGAATAGACACTCAGATTACTGGCAGGACATTTTCACAGCACCATGGTTGTAGGAACACAGAGAGGCAGCAATAAGGTAAGCAGGGGCGGCTCCTCCGCTAAGGCAGAGCTCCTCCCTAGTCTCATGAGTTTATGTGGAGCTCTACCTATTGTGACCTGGAAGTGTGCGCATTGCCTACCGTACCTATAGTGGCTGGGCAGCGTGCATTTAGCACCGCCCTGGAAGCGCCTGTCCTGCAGGAGTGTAGTTTCCACTGCCCCCATCTTCCATATTCTTCAAGGTTTAAGTTTCCTGAGCTTTTCTGCTTAGCTATTCTCAGAGATCTGACAGAGTCTTTCCAGTCCCTCTGGAGGGAGAGAGGACAGCAGCTCTCACTTGATCTATGACATATTTTATTTCCCTGCTTATAATTTTTCACCTGGAGGGACATGTGTTTACTCAGCAGCTTGCTGTATTTTCCTCTATGCTGCTGGTGAAGCAAACCTTTGTCTGTGGGGACAGTCCGCAGGTATCCTTTTCTGGCATCTTCCCATACTCCCAGTATTGTTTTAACTTTAAGGTGATGTCGAATTTAGGATGATATTGCTTTTTTCCCCACTCATAGATGACATGAAATGTCATGAAATGGATGTCCATTAACAGGCCATTTTAGAATGTCTCTGATGGGTCTAAAGTTTCTCCGCGTTCGTAATTTGAGTACCAAAATATCTCTATATAGTGTGATTTTGGAGCCCTAGACATGAAAGTCCCCCGTTTCCCGTTCAAAATTCATGGTTCTTTCTTTTAATTGGAATGGATGGACCCTGGTCAATATGTCTAATGATCTACTGCTGGACTGCCTCAAGTCCGTCGTTCTACATGTTCTACCCAGTGTGTCTCTTCGGAGCCACTCTTCTGTACCAGGGCTCGGAACAGGTGTTGAGCGTACATCTCAGTACTCCTTGGATGCAAACAATGCTGCGCACAGGAGTGGGTCTCTTAGGGATTCTTGTTTTTTTGGCCCACTGTCTGTGGATTCCTCTAGTTGAGAACTTCTCTGGCTCTGGTCCTGAATATATCTCTAGACTTCATGTAGATATTTGCATAGCTCACTCTAAGTGAAAGAAAGTTCTGTTTTTAGCCCAGGTACCGCTGTTCCTTGGACTCCCTTCTTACGCCCGGGACTTGCAGTTGAATGTTCAGTTCTGTTCTTACGAAGGTGGTCATTATTTGTGCTGGAGGAGTGTGTCAACATATCATTTACTGATGCTTCTCCCCGCTCCTTCGATAATGCCATGATATAATATGGTGCACCCAGGGAAATGAATGGCACTGCTTTTCTTAGCTTATGATATTTCCTCTATTCTTTCTGCTCACTCATGAGCCTTCTTACACACAGTCTCCCCGTAAAGGTGCCTAAAGCTCCAAGGGCAATCAGCTGTCACAACAAACCCAAAGCAGTAGGTGGGTCACAGTTTGGTCCTGTTCTGTTCTGGGTGATCTGTGGGTGGATGAGACATTAGTGGCCTCGATTTGTCATCGGGTCTCATCTTTTACATTGACAGGATTTGCCTGGATCTCCCCTTCCATTGACAGTGCATCTCAATGCTTGTTCAGAGAAAGGGTGGTTCATGGTTCGTAGGCTTATATTGCTGTTTTCACTTCTAAACATAGATGTTTAGATGGTGGATGGAGCTCTTCACTAGGTGGTCTCCACCTTTTCCAGGTGCTACATCATTGTCCTGCACATCAGGTCTTCCCCCATCACCAGCCATTCCTCAGGCACCTCCTCTGCAGTCGAGCTGCTTGTCATTGCTGTATATCTTCAATGTAGGTAGATGTGAAGTTAAGAATAGTAAATTTATGCTCACCTATTTGCACTTACCTTCTTAACATATTGGCCCTTGAGATTTTGACACAATATTCTGTCCACAAGATATTTTTGTTTCCGATAATCTGTCAGTGATCCCTGGCTTACGCTATTCTGCTGCCCGCGGTTTCTCCTTGCTTTGGGGGCAACTGCCCATTTTGATGCTCCTTTTTATTGGGACCAAGTCCAGAAACATCACTTGCTTCCCGGTTATGTCCTGGCCTGGGCTGCTGTGTCTACCACTCACTTCTCCTCTTAACAGACACCAACTTATTCACCCCTGCTGGTTTTTTGGGGGGGAGTTGCCTCCTGCATTTCCATCCAGACCGGTGCTCCTGCTTCAGCGCCTTCTCTCTAGGTTTTGACAGAAGGATGGGGAGCTCAGATTCCACTGGATGGAGGCCTGAAGTCTGTCAGCTGAAGCAGAGAAGTACAGCCTTTATTCTATTCCATGTAGGCCCAGGCCACCTTCCCCCCAAAACATGTTTGGGGTGGAAAAATCTTAGTTAGCATTGTCATGGTCAGCATTATTTGTTTAAGATTAAACACATCACAATGGTATGATTTAGGGTCTAAGGAATGGACTCTGGGAACAAAGAAGCGTTGATGAGCAATTTGAGAAGATGTACCAGGGCAGACCGGCCTAGGGTAGCAACAGGTTATCTTCAGATTTAAGTTATTTCATCTACTTTCTTACAAAAACAATAATCAATAATCTAGTATTCACCATGGACCAAACTATCTCTTGGCTCACTGTTGTAGGGGATAGGGAAACCTAATCCAAGAGTGCTAAATGTTCGTCATTGAAGGATGAAAGGCTCGACTAGGCCCACACATTTATGCTTAAATAAGAGTTTCAGGCCACTTAAGAGATTCAGCTGCAAAGCCTTAACCCACCATGTTGTCTTACTGACGTTATTCGTAAATTACTGCACAGGTGCTGGTCACTGAATTTTGTCCATACTTTGCATACATGATATATTACACTTTTTTTGGAAACTCTTGAGAAAGACCTTCCGCAAACGTTCGATGTGGAATAATAATTTAATACATTTAATTCAACAATAAAATTTAATTTCATATCAGGAGGTTCACAGACGATCCAAATCCTGTAGAAAATTGTTGATCAGTGGAAATTTACTTGGAATATTCTTGTTTAACAGATTCAGCTTATTCAGTGCCACCTGAGAAAGCCAGTTTTAAATATCAACAGGCGGCTTTGTTTATGAAAAGCAAAAGTTCATTTATATTGTTCATTTTAATAAAGTGATCTGACATTAAGCAGAGGAATGCGTCACTGGGATGCTGGAGCTAATAAGCGCTGCGGGATATCGTGAGCTAACATCAGCGGCAGCAGAAGTTATTTTAAGCTTCATAAGAAAGAGTTCCAGCCTAATTCTGAATGGTTACTGCTGTGGAGCCTTCGTAAGATATGAAGGCACTGTGCTAGTGTGAATGAATGAATGAATTAAATGCAACTTGTACCGCACCGCACGCAGCACCTCTAGGGAGTGTCCCAGCGCTTTGCTCAAGATCACAGTGTAGGATATGGTTGTGTCATCTATTCCTGCATGAAAAGCCAGCGTAGCTCCCGGGGCAGCTTGTTCCATGCCGCTGGTCCTAGAAAGGAGAACGAACGTCCTCCAGAGTGGCTAATGTTAGATCAATTCAACTGTGAGATCCGAAGGGAGCAACGCATGTTGCATCATCTCCTCTGAAGTCATTCATGTACAACCACTCTAGGACACCCCCTCTTGAAGTCACTGCATTACTGCCACTCTAGGACACCCCCTCTTGAAGTCACTGCATTACTGCCACTTTAGCGCAACTAATTTTCCAGTCACACTCTTAGTGCTGCGCTGAGAAGCAGCACATGTTAAGTCAATGCAGTAGTTTTGCCCTTATGAAACACCTCATGTGAAGTCCCTTAGAAAGCAGTTCTGGGTATGTTGCTGTGATGGAAACACCTTGATGGCGTAGCTCCTGTTGGGTCTATGAAGGAAAGACACCTAGGGAGCTCAGCTCAGCTGAGGACTCTGAAGTAAGCCGCCTTAGGATCTCAGTTCATGTGAGGTCCCTGCAGTAAGCCGCCTTAGGATCTCAGTTCATGTGAGGTCCCTGCAGTAAGCCACCTTAGGATCTCAGTGCATGTGAGGTCCCTGCAGTAAGCCACCTTAGATCTCAGTTCATGTGAGGTCCCTGCAGTAAGCCGCCTTAGGATCTCAGTTCATGTGAGGTCCCTGCAGTAAGCCACCACAGGATCTCAGTTCATGTGAGGTCCCTGCAGTAAGCCACCTTAGATCTCAGTTCATGTGAGGTCCCTGCAGTAAGCCGCCTTAGGATCTCAGTTCATGTGAGGTCCCTGCAGTAAGCCGCCTTAGGATCTCAGTTCATGTGAGGTCCCTGCAGTAAGCCACCTTAGATCTCAGTTCATGTGAGGTCCCTGCAGTAAGCCGCCTTAGGATCTCAGTTCATGTGAGGTCCCTGCAGTAAGCCACCACAGGATCTCAGTTCATGTGAAGTCCCTGCAGTAAGCCACCTTAGGATCTCAGTTCATGTGAGGTCCCTGCAGTAATCCACCACAGGATCTCAGTTCATGTGAGGTCTCTGCAGTAAGCCACCACAGGATCTCAGTTCATGTGAGGTCCCTGCAGTAAGCCACCTTAGGGTCTCAGTTCATGTGAGGTCCCTGCAGTAAGCCACCTTAGGATCTCAGTTCATGTGAGGTCCCTGCAGTAAGCCACCACAGGATCTCAGTTCATTTGAGGTCCCTGCAGTAAGCCACCAAAGGATCTCAGTTCATGTGAGGGCCCTGCAGTAAGCCACCACAGGATCTCAGTTCATTTGAGGTCCCTGCAGTAAGCCACCAAAGGATCTCAGTTCATGTGAGGGCCCTGCAGTAAGCCACCACAGGATCTCAGTTCATTTGAGGTCCCTGCAGTAAGCCACCTTAGGATCTCAGTTCATGTGAGGTCCCTGCAGTAAGCCACCACAGGATCTCAGTTCATGTGAGGTCCCTGCAGTAAGCCACCACAGGATCTCAGTTCATTTGAGGTCCCTGCAGTAAGCCACCTTAGGATCTCAGTTCATGTGAGGTCCCTGCAGTAAGCCACCACAGGATCTCATTTCATGTGAGGTCCCTGCACTAGGACACCTTGAGAGCTTAGCTCATATGATGTCCCTGCACTAAGTCACCGTAGGAGATCAGCCCAGGTGGCGTCCCTGCAGTAAGCCACCTTAGGAGATCAGCTCATGTTGTCTCTCAGTTGAGAGCCAGGCTAGGAGACCGGCTCATGTTGGGTCCCTGCAGTAGTTCCACCCCAGGAGAGATGTTCATGTTGGTTACTGTAGTAAAACTACCCTAGAAGAACATCTGATATTGTCCAACAAGAGAAAGTCACCCTAGGAGAGCAGCTTATGTTGGGTTCAAGCAGCAATTGCCAACTAGGCGAGAAGCTCACGCTGGTCACTGCACAAAAATCAGAGTTGGAGGATAGCTCGTGTTGTGTCAAAGAGGAATGCCCCCCCAGGAGAGCAGCTCATGTTGTTTCATAGAGGAAAGCCCCCCAGGAGAAAGCTCATGTTGTTTCATAGAGGAAAGCCCCCCCAGGAGAGCAGCTCATGTTGTTTCAAAGAGGAAAGCCCCCCAGGATGGAGCTCATGTTGTTTCATAGAGGAAAGCCCCCCAGGAGAGAGCTCACGTTAGGTTCTGTAGCAGTGTGACCCTAAGACAGCAACTTGTGTTGTCTCAAATTGAAAATGCACCCATGTTGGTCACTTTGGAAACGCCACCCTAGGAGTGCACCTTGTTTATCCTCACAGCGAGAAGGCTGCCTTTTATAGATTCTCGACACTGGTCCATCCTAAGGAAATGCTAGTGATTAGATCTCCTCCTATAGAAATCTACCTCAGCTGAACAGTGCCTTTTAGCATTCCAATCTAGGAGAGAAGCTCATGTTGTCTCACAATGGAAGGCCACACTAGGAGACCAGCTCAGGTTGTCTCACAATGGAAGGCCACACCTAGGACACCAGCTCAGGTTGTCTCACAATGGAAGGGCACACTAGGACACCAGCTCAGTTTGTCTCACAATGGAAGGCCACACTAGGACACCAGCTCAGGTTGTCTCACAATGGAAGGCCACACTGGGACACCAGCTCAGGTTGCCTCACAATGGAAGGCCATACTGGGAGACCAGCTCAGGTTGTCTCATGGAAGGCCATGCTAGGAGACCAGCTCAGGTTGTCTCACAACGGAAGGCCACGCTAGGAGACCATCTCAGGTTGTCTCATGGAAGGCCATGCTAGGAGACCAGCTCAGGTTGTCTCACAATGGAAGGCCACGCTAGGACACCAGCTCAGGTTGTCTCACAATGGAAGGCCACACTGGGAGACCAGCTCAGGTTGTCTCACAATGGAAGGCCACACTAGGACACCAGCTCAGGTTGTCTCACAATGGAAGGCCACACTGGGACACCAGCTCAGGTTGTCTCATGGAAGGCCATGCTAGGAGACCAGCTCAGGTTGTCTCACAATGGAAGGCCACACTGGGAGACCAGCTCAGGTTGTCTCACAATGGAAGGCCATACTGGGACACCAGCTCAGGTTGTCTCACAATGGAAGGCCACACTAGGACAACAGCTCAGGTTGTCTCACAATGGAAGGCCACACTGGGAGACCAGCTCAGGTTGTCTCACAATGGAAGGCCACGCTAGGAGACCAGCTCAGGTTGGTCTCTGTGGAAAAGCCACTCTACGAGGGTGGCTCATGTTTGTCACAATGACAAGCCACCCAGGTAAGCATCTTATGCTGTGTCTCTTCAGCAAAACCACTCTAGGAGAGCAATATGTTGTCTCTCAGCAGAAAGCCACCCTAGGAAAGCAGCTCACATGGGGTCTCTGCAGCATGCTGCCCTATGAGAGCAGATCAAGTTGTCTCACAACCAAACGCCACCCTAGGTGAGCAAGTCATTATGGGTCCCTGCAGCAGTGCCACCCTACGAGAGATCATTTTGGTTCCCTGCAGCACTGCCACCGTGGAGGGGGGCTCATTTTGACTCAAAGCGAAAAACCACACTAGGAGAGAAGCTCACTTGGTCTCAAAGTGAAAAGCTACTCCATAAAAGCAGTTCATGTTGTCTCAAAGTGGACAGCCACCCTAGTATAGCAGCTCATATTGGGTCCCAGCTGCAAGGCCACCACAGGAGAGCATTTCATGATGCCTCAGAGCAGAAAGGCAGCAAAGCAGCTTATGGGCCCTCACAGTTGAAAGCAGCACCCTAAGAGCACCTCCTGTTGTGTAGGAGTGTAGCTCATGTCGGTTCCCTGTAGCACTGCCACCTTAGGAAAGCAGAAAGCCACCCTAGGAGAGCAAGTCATGTTGTCTCAGAGCAGAAAGCCACCCTAAGATAGCAAGTCTTGTTGTCTCAGAGCAGAAAGACACCCTAGGAGAGCAAGTCATGTTGTCTCAGAGCAGAAAGGCACCCTGGGAGAGCAAGTCATGTTGTCTCAGAGCAGAAAGACACCCTAGGAGAGCAAGTCATGTTGTCTCAGAGCAGAAAGCCACCCTAAGATAGCAAGTCTTGTTGTCTCAGAGCAGAAAGGCACCCTAGGAGAGCAAGTCATGTTGTTTCAGAGCAGAAAGCAACCCTAGGAGCACAGCTCACGTTGTCTAACAGCAAAAAGCCACCCTAGGAGCGCAGCTCAAGTTATCTGACAGCAGAAAGCCCCCCACGAGACAAACTTATACTACCTCGTAGCGAAAGGTCACCCTAGGAGAGAAGCGTGTTATCTCCCATAGGCAAGCCACCCTAGGAGAGAAGCGCGTTCTCTATAGACAAGCCACCCTAGGAGAGAAGCGCTTTATCTCACATAGACAAGCCACCCTAGGAGAGAAGCGAGTTATCTCACATAGGCAAGCCACCCTAGGAGAGAAGCGTGTTATCTCACATAGGCAAGCCACCTTAGGAGAGAAGCGTGTTATCTCACATAGGCAAGCCACCCTAGGAGAGAAGCGCGTTATCTATAGACAAGCCACCCTAGGAGAGAAGCGCTTTATCTCACATAGACAAGCCACCCTAGGAGAGAAGCGCGTTATCTCACATAGGCAAGCCACCCTAGGAGAGAAGCGTGTTATCTCCCATAGGCAAGCCACCCTAGGAGAGAAGCGCGTTATCTCACATAGGCAAGCTACCTTAGGAGAGAAGCGTGTTATCTCCCATAGGCAAGCCGCCATAGGAGAGAAGTGTGTTATCTCACATAGGCAAGCCACCCTAGGAGAGAAGCGTATTATCTCACATAGGCAAGCCACCCTAGGAGAGAAGCGTGTTATTTCCCATAGGCAAGCCGCCCTAGGAGAGAAGCGCGTTATCTCACATAGACAAGCCACCCTAAGAGAGAAGCGTGTTATTTCACATAGGCAAGCCGCCCTAGGAGAGAAGCGTGTTATCTCACATAGGAAAGCCACCCTAGGAGAGAAGCATATTATCTCCCAAAGGCAAGCCGCCCAAAAGAGAAACGTGTTATCTCACATAGGCAAGCCACCCTAGGAGAGAAGCGCGTTATCTCACATAGGCAAGCCACCCTAGGAGAGAAGTGTGTTATCTCACATAGGCAAGCCACCTTAGGAGAGAAGCGTGTTATCTCACATAGGCAAGCCACCCTAGGAGAGAAGTGCGTTATCTCATATAGGCAAGCCACCCTAGGAGAGAAGCGTGTTATGTCACATAGGCAAGCCGCCATAGGAGAGAAGTTTTTTATCTCACATAGGCAAGCCACCCTAGGAGAGAAGCATATTATCTCCCATAGGCAAGCCGCCCTAGGAGAGAAACGTGTTATCTCACATAGGCAAGCCACCTTAGGAGAGAAGCGTGTTATCTCACATAGGCAAGCCACCCTAGGAGAGAAGCGCGTTATCTCACATAGGCAAGCCACCCTAGGAGAGAAGCGTGTTATCTCCCATAGGCAAGCCACCCTAGGAGAGAAGCGTGTTATCTCCCATAGGCAAGCCGCCCTAGGAGAGAAGCGCGTTATCTCACATAGGCAAGCCACCCTAGGAGAGAAGCGCGTTATCTCCCATAGGCAAGCCGCCCTAGGAGAGAAACGTGTTATCTCACATAGGCAAGCCACCTTAGGAGAGAAGCGTGTTATCTCACATAGGCAAGCCACCCTAGGAGAGAAGCGCGTTATCTCACATAGGCAAGCCACCCTAGGAGAGAAGCGTGTTAGTTATGTCACATAGGCAAGCCGCCATAGGAGAGAAGTGTGTTATCTCACATAGGCAAGCCACCCTAGGAGAGAAGCATATTATCTCCCATAGGCAAGCCGCCCTAGGAGAGAAACATGTTATCTCACATAGGCAAGCTGCCCTAGGAGAGCAGCTGGAGTTGGGTATACCTGTAGCCAGACCCCCCCTAGCAAAGTAGCTAAGAAGTCCCAATATTACCCTTGTGAGTGACTGCTAGGCACTGCAAGGGAACACTTTATGACCAAGACGCGATTGGTAGTTATTATTCTCAGAATATTACCAGATCACAGGGAAATGCGGTACATTTATCGGATAATAGATAAACCCGAAGCGAGGAGGCTGTTATTCAGTCGCTGGCCTCTGCTGACGTCACAAGTTTAAAGAGCTTATGAGCTGCAGCAGCGAGAGCAAATTCACTTTCTCGTTCACTGCAGGCGCATATTGTGTGATCTGTGATGCTTTATGCACAGAATAATGCAATCCCGAATATTGGAATTTATATATAGCACAATCCTAATGCATCCGTCTGTATATTTGCTGGATAATGGTATTACTGCCTTCAGTTTTCATGGCATTGTACGCTCGTCTCACTCGCTTATTCTACCTGTATGTAGAACCATTCCCTGGGTACTCTAAGCCCCGATGACCCGTCCAACCCAATAAACAGCCTATTTATAGAGTCCTAATACCAATCAGGAAACAATAGCTGCCGACATGCTGAGTAATTTCATCAATTCTTCTCTCCAGCCTCAATCACTAGTGTTCCAAAAAATTGTGAAGCCCCTCTTTACGCTGTGATCAAAATTACGAGCTGGTCGGCAAAGACCCACTGCCCACAATTTTTCCAATAAACTTGCCGCAATTTACCTCAATAAAGAGTCATGTGTAACTTGTTGTTGAAAGTACCAATTCTGCAGGTAATTCCACATTTTCTGCGGAAAACTTGGAATCAGCGGTAATACCACACCTCCAAGCATCATGAACAAACAGTCATATGTAATCAATACAGAAAGGGTCTGGGGCTGATGTAGGGGTCTGTAGTAGTGATCAAGGGAGGATGTGCATGAGACCAGAGTAGACAGGAAGATCACAGGCTGGATTGGCCAGTCACAACTTGTTCGCTATTAAACTCTGTGAAAAGTCTTTCTAAGGAGAATTAAAAAAACACCTCTGGTCATTGGTGAAAGGAAAATGATGCAAGAATGAATCTAGGCCTAGAGTTGAAGATGTCTGCCACAAACTCCAGACTGAAATAAATGCATATCGAATAATGTCCCCACTACAATGTTATTCAAGATATTTCAAGATACAGAGGTGTTCTATAGCCCAAGTTCACCTGGAGACTGATATATTGAAATTTTAAATAATATATATAAGCATGCTATTATTATTTTTATTGGTATTATAAGATGGCAATGCAGAGACTGTGTTATTGCATTGGCATCAACACAGAAGGGAGCCAAGGGGGAAAAAAAAATCAAGCCGCCCCCCACTCAACACATTATCAACAACAAGGGCCTGACTCAATGGACAAAAATCTTTAGCTTTAAGACACTGGAGGAGTCCAAAATATTTTCTAACTACACCCCCCGCGATGCGGTAGAATACCGCTAATTCAAGTGTCAAAATGTCCAATTTATAAACGCACTGTCACTACACTGCAGCCAAAGAGTTCCCACCCAAAATGTAATTAAAAGAGGTTAGAAAAAGTGTGGGAGTGGAGAGAAAGCACCTCACGGTAGTAACACCAAGGGGGGCTTGCTAGTTGGTACTCGCTAGCACACCCACTTATCATCATTGGTTGCTTTCTCACCATGAAAAGAAATGTGTTCCAACATAAACTTTCTTAAACGTGAAGGAAGAAAACAGTGACAGCAAGGTACAATAAGCACTGTGGGTGCTAATGTCATACACGTGCCCTGCTGATCCCCGTGAGAAAAGAAAAGAAATACAGTTCCCAACATTAAAAATGAGTACCTACTCACTGGCCAAATATGACTTTATTCAGTGCTGTGAGCGTCCTCAATAAAAAATGGTTAAATTTAGACCATTATTACGTCCAAAGCGCCAACATGTTTCGTTGCTACCACTTTGCGCAACTTCATCAGGGCTAAGGGGATAACCAATCTTCACTTCACTTGGAATTACCACTTGGTCTGCAGGTATATGACAAATAAAAAGACAAAACACGTGCCAGGAGTAAATAACCCCCAAGTTTCACCGCACAACATACTTGAATTGATGATGATAATGTAAAACCTTTAATTACCGAGTTGTTGCTAGTGTCCCTCGTACCTGCAACCCCCTCGTTGTGCGGTGCGCGCCAATTGGTCGCATATCCGCCGGGTAACCATATGCAATTATGGCACCTATAGACAAGCACAAATAGTAAAATGCTTGTTATGCATCACATCCTCAGACACAGACATTTTAAATAGAAAGTGTCTAAAGCTGTTGCTATGTCTGCCACTGCCATGGCTATCAATACTCTCCCCGCATGTATATACACAAGTTTCACAGTTATTCAATTCACACCCGGGATTTAATGCCCAATAATGGCTATCCAGATTTATCACAGCACGTCTATTACACGGCTTATCTTGTAAAGAAAAATCACGAGTAGAGGGGGGTCCGTTTACAGGCCCCATCTTTGTAAAAATAGAGTCCTCTGTACCATCCATAAGGTCTCCCTCCTTACCGCTACCGGGAACTGTCGGCGTCTCAAGGCTACCTCCTTTCTCACACGGGCATCGCGAACATTTAAAGTTTAACCCGGGCGTACTCCGAGACGTCACCACGCGGCACACTGCGTCACGTGTCCACGCCTCCAAGTCCTTCCTGATTTTCGCGGGGGCCATATTGGAAAGGTAAATGACACTCTATTGTCAATGAGTCTTCTCCATACTCAATGGCAAAAAATATTCCAATATGCCCAAACCAGGGTTAATTAATTGTTATACATTAACCCAAATGGACACAAAGACTTGCCTAATTACCAGTGGCTGGCGCTCATTGATGCTATTATACTCCAATACAGTGATTCACATTTTATGGACGCCAGACATTCATAGCAGAAACGTGACGGGAGGAAGATCTAAACTATTTTGCCACACAGTAAAACCCAACGAAAGGAAGGGAAAAATAAAACAGAAAACAGAACAGAAAGGCCAATTCTGGAACGAAAGGCGCACCATAATGCTAGCGGTCGCATAACTATTCATAATGCCCCACGTCCCCAAAAAATCCCACTAGACAAAACTATTGACTAGCCTCAATGTCTACTAATTTTATTCCATTCTATGGAATCATCTAGGCCACACCGGTCCACTCGTTCAGAAAAAATCCATTTAGCCTCTTTTCTTGCTAAAATGGTGTCAGCATTGTACGTTTCTGCAACCACCCTTTCAAGTACTGTCCACTTCAGAGCCCTGAAGTCATGTTTCATCTCTTGAAAATGTTGCACCAGACGAGTTGTTAATCTGCCTGCTTTCAAAGTGCTAAGATGTTCTTGAATACGCACTTTCACCTTACGAGAGGTGAGTCCAATATAATGTAACCCACAAGAACAGGTGAGCCTATAGATGACATTTAAAGTATTGCAGTTACTAAGTCTAGTTAAATGCCATACTTTACCACTCACCAGAGAGACACTTTTAGTGGCTTGTGTAAGGTCACACACTGAACACCCACCACAAGGGTAATGGCCAGATGGTAAATTAGATGGTTGTGGCATCACAGAGGACCGTGTGTGGACCAATTTATCTTTGAGGTTGGGGGCTCTTCTGAATGCAAACTGCGGCGGCGGCATCTTCTTTGCCCCTGTATCCAAAATAGACCAATGTTTTCTTATTATCTGTCTCACTTTCGTTGAAAGAGGATCAAAGGTGGTAACCACAGGGAGACACTCGTCCTTTTGTTTTGCATTTCTCTCCAATAGAGCATCACGTGGAGTATTTAATGCACGTTTGCGAGCTCTTCTGATCACCTTGGCTGGATAACCCCTGGCTCCAAGCTTAGTAGCTAGCTCTTCCGACTGTTCCATGAACTTATCGGTAGAGGAACAATTACGACGGTATCTCAAAAACTGCCCCACCGGGAGATTGTCACGGAGTGCTCTAGGATGAAAAGAGCGATAGTGCAGCAAGGAATTCCTATCTGTAAGCTTCTGATGGACAAAGGTGCATAGCCTTTTGTCCCTTGCTGTTATATCCACATCAAGATAAACAGCAGAGATGTTACTAAAGGACCATGTAAACTTCAGGCACCCATCCGCCTGGTTTAACCAGGTCAAGAACATCAGTAAAGAGTCCTCTGAACCAGTCCAGATGCACAGGACATCGTCAATGTACCTCCTCCAAAGAGAAATATTCTCTTTGAAGGGGTTAGATGCATGATGAATCACATTATTTTCAAACTGGCCTACATAAATGCAGGGCAGACTTGGAGCAAATGTAGCCCCCATTGACGTGCCCGACACCTGGAGGTACAACTGGTTCCTGTACTCAAAAAAATTCCTAGTGAGAGCCAATTCGATACATTGCAAAACAAAGGACTGGGGAGTGTCATAAAACCATTACAGCTCCCCCAGAGCCCGTGCTGCTGCCACCAGCATGGCATCCTGGGGTATGCAGGTATACAAGGATTCAATGTTGATGGTAACTAAAAACTGTTCCATAGGATCAAACACCACTGTATTAAGGATATTAAGTATATCAGTGGTATCCTGCACAAAGGATTGCTGAGAGATGACTGCTTCTCTTAAGAAAAAGTCAGCAAACTGGTGAAAATTGGGGGTTATTTACTCCTGGCACGTGTTTTGTCTTTTTATTTGTCATATACCTGCAGACCAAGTGGTAATTCCAAGTGAAGTGAAGATTGGTTATCCCCTTAGCCCTGATGAAGTTGCGCAAAGTGGTAGCAACGAAACATGTTGGCGCTTTGGACGTAATAATGGTCTAAATTTAACCATTTTTATTGAGGACGCTCACAGCACTGAATAAAGTCATATTTGGCCAGTGAGTAGGTACTCATTTTTAATGTTGGGAACTGTATTTCTTTTCTTTTCTCACGGGGATCAGCAGGGCACGTGTATGACATTAGCACCCACAGTGCTTATTGTACCTTGCTGTCACTGTTTTCTTCCTTCACGTTTAAGAAAGTTTATGTTGGAACACATTTTTTTTCATGGTGAGAAAGCAACCAATGATGATAAGTGGGTGTGCTAGCGAGTACCAACTAGCAAGCCCCCTTGGTGTTACTACCGTGAGGTGCTTTCTCTCCACTTCCACACTTTTTCTAACCTCTTTTAATTAAATTTTGGGTGGGAACTCTTTGGCTGCAGTGTAGTGACAGTGCGTTTATAAATTGGACATTTTGACACTTGAATTAGCGGTATTCTACCGCATCGTGGGGGGTGTAGTTAGAAAATATTTTGGACTCCTCCAGTGTCTTATTGCATTGGCAAACTGGACGCGGTAACGAAGTTGTGATGATCCTCAACAGTAATAGGCACAAATACAGAAAACAGAATCAAAATAACATTACAACTACACAGTCAGCTAGTGGGCACTGGGCACTTGATCCCTAAGTTAAGGGAATTAATTTCTATGTTGTGCGGACACAGGAATTATAAATGAGTAACAATATTATGAATTAAAGGCGATGCCCTGATGAAGCTATTTAATGTTATAAAATATATGTTGACATGGGAGTAATTAAGAGGGCATAAATACCGTTCGACCAATAAAAAAGGATCAAGTGTTCTTTTAAACTTTCTAAGATTGTGTATTTTTATTGCTTACTTACGTTTTTGCCCATCCCTTGGGTATATACATTACTAAAAGGGTATGAAGGTTGACAACTCTTCGTACTATGCTAAGGGCAAATATAGCAGATCTCTACTAAGTTGCAATTGACTTATTGTATGCTTGTAAAAATTTGAAGTGGACAAGGTGAGCAAAGGACAAGTCTAGAAGTCTAGTAGTACACATGGCAGTACTTAGCAGTTCCATGGAGAGATAAGAACAATATTTGTGATAGAGCCTACCCTTGACATAGCACTTAATGAGATCTCTTGGCAAATGTATGCCAGAATTTGCTTCTCTTGCCCTGGTGATTATAAGTCCTTGTTCTGGCACGAGTGGTCTAAACATGACCTTTACTTTCATTTTTTCAACCATGAATCCTTACTTGATTGGTGAATCAGCAGCTGAAGAGAGGTTCACGATTCCTTCCCCCACCACCTGGGCCACTCAGCAGTGTCACATTCTCAGCTGTAATGCGCTGATGAAATTGCTGCTGATTGAATCTGAAAATAACATTTTGCCCCGATAAGCACTTTTCTTTATCCTCCTTTCTAGGCGATTTCCTTTCTGACAGTTTCCAATGTCAGTTTGTGAAGCACTCCTGACCAGATATGTATTTCATTGTATTTCATTACTTGTAAAGGAAGGCTTCTGTTGATTCAGGACTTTCACACCAAAGGATAAATGAGTGAACCTGAAATGGGATATAACATGGTAGAAATATTTATTTGATTTAGATCTTTAACATTGCCCCTAGGTCTGCAGGAAATGCTTTTTGTTGAGTCTAAATTATCACTTAATAATATAGAACCGTTTCTTAAAAGTGCAGAGTATCATATAACTGCCCTCTTTGCTTCCCTTTGCTTGTGTATATTTTTTAACTTGGAATGTTCTGTTTGTGTGTGTTATTGCATATGAAATCATTCCAGGCATGTGAACATCATTGAGTACTTAGCCAAACAAAGGCAGGGTCATCGCCTTTCCAATGAAATGTGTTGGGTGAAATAGGTGCAATGAATGCTTGAGAAGAATAAAGCAAAAAAGAAATTTACAAATAGACAACTTGAAGATCTATACATATGCAAAAGTGAAGATATAAAGCAAAGGAGCTGTGATCTGGTGAAAGGGGGATAGCCATAGTATTTATTAGTCAAAAACAACGAAAAAGCAATGTTGCTGGTCTCAGTATAAGGCATGGAACTAAATATTGTCTGAAAAAAGGCTATTTAGGACACCAATTTTATAAAATAGTTTTGTTAACAATATCCTGACATACCATTCACTATAATCCTGGTAAGACAAGGTATTTAGCTGAATACAATTAAACTTTGTTTCTTAATATCAGTTTATACTCTTTTCTGGTCAAGCCTATTCCTTTTCCTTAATTCTGTGGTAGTTGCAGTAAACTTTCTTCCTAAAGGTCATCATATTCCTTCCTGTTAACAGGTTTCTCTTCGGTATTTCTCACACCTGTGGAGTCATGCAGAAAATGTTAGGACAATTGAAATTATTCCTCTGTATACTGTCACCAAACACTGCACATATATAACATACTGCTATAACTTTACAATATTATGACTCTGTATGGCTGAGCAAAGCTACTATGCTCTCGAGTGTTGGTGATCGAGGCCCTCCTCCACCCGCAGGTTTCCCTGCGCCTCATCCCTGGTGGTCCAGTGGACCTCTGTCTCCTTCCTCTAACTCTGCTCTTTCACTCGTTTTTCTACCCTTTTTTATCTTTCACCTTTCTGCACTTTTCTGCATCTCTGCTCTTTTGTGCCTTATTTCTGCTCATTTTCCCTTCCTCTCGCTCTGCCCTTTCACTAGTTTTCACTCGTTTTTCTACCCTCTTTTATCTTTCACCTTTCTGCATCTCTGCTCTTTTGTGCCTTATTTCTGCCTATTTTCCCTTTTTTTCTTTATCCCTTATTTCCTCCCTTTACCTTTCCCCGCCGCTGCTGCCCCCGCGGCCCCTCCCCCCAGCGCGACCGGCCAATCCAGCTCCCCTCCCCGCTCCCGCCTCCCAGCTGTCCAGCCCTCCCCGACCCCTACTTAATGGCGACCACTGCGCGGCCGCGGGCCGCGGTCGCGCCGCTGGCGCGACGAAGGCGCGTCAAAGGCAAGCCCGTCTGCGCCCGTCCGCGACCCGACCGCGACCAGCGCCAGGAACCCTGGACCTCCGCCCCGCCAACGCTACGACCCAGCAGCACTCCACGCACTCAACCCAGGCCGCAACAACAACTGCAAGCTAGCATCACCAGCCGACTCCCATGGACCCTTCAGCTGTCACCGCTGCCGGCACACCTGCAGCACCGCCAAGAACACGGATCCAGCACAACCCGCCCACAAGAACACAACCGAACCGAAGACCCTGCAATGCATCCTCCTCAACGTCCGATCCCTCCACAAACACGCCACAGAAATCTGGGACCTCCTCGACAGCACCACCCCGGACGTAGCGTTCTTCACCGAAACCTGGACCAACACCACCTCGGGACCGGACATCGCCATCGCCATCCCCCAAGGATACAAGATCTCCAGGAAGGACCGCCCCACCCGCCCAGGAGGAGGAATCGCCATCGTCCACAAATCCAGCCTCCGCCTGAGCACACTCCCTGACGAGCCCACAGAACTGATGGAACACCTTCACTTCAAGATACTGGCCAGCCCCACCGCCACCCTCCGAGGAACCCTCATCTACCGACCCCCTGGACCCCGCGGACCCTTCGCCAACTCCATCACGGACATTATCTCCCCGCAGGCCATCGCATCCACCAACTACACCCTGCTGGGAGACCTCAACTTCCACCTCGACAACCAACTGGACCCCAACACCACATCCCTCCTGGACAACCTCCACAACATTGGACTGCTCCAGATCGTGACCGAGCCCACGCACTCAGCAGGACACACCCTCGACCCCCTCTTCACTACAGGAAACTCCATTACCTTCAGCCACACCACTGAACTCCCATGGACCGACCATCGTTGCGTCCACTTCACCTTCAGAACACCCACCATCCACAGACACCAGCACCTGCTTCCACGAAGAAACTGGACCAAAATCACCGACGACCAGCTCACCTCCTCACTCAACTCCACCCCAACCATCGCGGAAAATGACGACCCCAACACCGCAGCCCGAACCCTGCATAGATGGATCACGGACAGCACCAACACCATAGCCCCCTCAAGAAAAACAACAATACCCGCGCCAAGAAAGCCAGATGGTTTACCACCGAACTTCGAGAGTCCAGAAGCACATGCCGCCGCCTCGAAAAGGCCTGGAGGAACACCAAATCCACAGAAGCCCACGACAACTTCAGAGCCGCCACCAACGCCCACCATCAACTCATCAGAGAAACGAGGAAAAAGCGATTGAAGACAGAATCTCCACCCACGCGCACAACAGCAAGGAACTCTTCAGCATCATCAAGGAGTTCGCCCAACCCACTAGCGAGTCTACCGACATCCCTCCCTCACAAGACCTCTGCGACAAACTCAGCACCTTTTTCCACCACAAAATCAAGAGCATCTACGACAACTTCGACGAAGACAACCAACACACTGAACCCTCACCAACCACCCCCGACACCCGGAAACCAGCGATTGACGACTGGACAGCCCTCACCACGGAAGACACACTGAAGACAATGAAGTCAATCCACTCAGGGGCCCCCACGGACCCCTGCCCCCACCACATCTTCAACAGAGCCGCCGACACCATCGCACCCATGCTCCGCCACACCATCAACCGCTCCCTGGCGACCGCCTCGTTCCCCGACGACTGGAAACACGCCGAGGTCAACCCCTCCTAAAGAAACCCTCAGCGGACCCCACCGACCTCAAAAACTACAGACCCATCTCCCTGCTCCCGTTCCCAGCGAAAGTCATCGAGAAAGCCATCAACAGCCAACTCGCCACATTCATTGAAGAACACAACATCCTCGACTCCTCCCAATCCGGCTTCAGAAAAAACCACAGTACGGAAACCGCCCTCCTCGCCGCAACAGACGACATCCGCACCCTACTGGACAAAGGAGAAACAGTAGCCCTCATCCTCCTCGACCTATCAGCGGCTTTCGACACAGTCTCCCACCGCACCCTAATACGCAGACTCTACGACGCAGGAATCCAGGACAAGGCCCTCGACTGGATCCGCTCCTTCCTCTCCGGCAGGACGCAGCGGGTCAGACTCCCCCTTTCCTCTCGGACCCCACACCTACCACCTGCGGAGTCCCCCAGGGCTCCTCCCTCAGCCCGACGCTCTTCAACGTCTACATGGCTCCACTCGCCCCCATCGTCAGAACCTACGGACTCAACATCGTGTCATACGCAGTCGACACCCAGCTCATCCTCTCCCTATCCAACGAGCCCAACACCGCCAGACGCAACTTTCGAGAAGGCATGGAAGCCGTCGCCAAATGGATGAAAAACAGCTGCCTACAACTAAACACCAACAAAACAGAAGTACTCATCATGGGCCCAAACCCCGATGCCTGGAGCGACACCTGGTGGCCCCCCGCCCTCGGAAACCCGCCAACCTCCACGGACCACGCACGCAACCTGGGAATCATCCTGGACTCCGAGCTCAAAATGGACCGCCAGATCAACTCTGTCTCGTCTTCCTGCTTCCACACCCTCCGCCTCCTTCGTAAGACCTTCAAATGGATCCCCTCGAACACCGAAAGACCGTCACTCACGCCCTGGTCACCAGCAGACTCGACTACGGCAACGCACTCTACGCCGGAATAAACAAAAACCTCACCCGCAAGCTACAGAACATCCAGAACGCCGCCGCAAGACTGGTCCTCAACCTGCCAAAACACTGCCACATCTCCCAGCACCTGCGCACACTCCACTGGCTCCCTGTCGAGGCGAGAATCACCTTCAAGATGCTCACCCACGCACACAAGGCCCTTCACGGCACCGGACCAGCATACCTGAACAGCCGACTCAAATTCCACGCACCCCAAAGGACCCTACGATCAGCCCAGCTCTCCTACGCCGTGGTCCCCCGCACCAGAAAGACCAGATCGGGAGGCCGCTCCTTCTCCTTCCTCGCGGCCAAAGCATGGAACGCCCTTCCGCTCCACCTCAGACAGACAATATCGCTCCCCATCTTCGCAAGAAACCTCAAAACCTGGCTCTTCGACAGACCCCCTCCTTGATGGATGGAACCTGCCACCCCACCCCCCCCTAGCGCCTTGAGACCCTTACGGGTGAGTAGTCACGCTTTAACAAACCCCTGATTGATTAATTGATTGATATGCTATGAACAATCACTTGTGAAGAATCATTCATTAAACAATGCACAAAAGTATTCTTACATTTCTCATATTTGCTCTTGTTGATGTTTAACACATGTAAATAAGATTTGTTTGCGCAATGTTTAAAAGAAATCTGCACTTAATTTTTGACACAACCTAATGTATGTCGCACTATCACAATTGAAATAGAGGCTTGCACAAACAAAGCATTCACAATATTGGCCACCACTAAAACATCAAGCCACGTTTTTATTGGGAAATAAAGATGTGCTATTCTTAACTCCACATCTACTTACCTTGATGGTAGAATAGTAGTCCTCATTGTGAAGGCAATATTATTGCAAGTTAATATTTCAACTGTAGTATTGTGTACCACAACCACAAAAACTTAGCAAGTTCTCTGTAGACTGTTGTACAGTTAACAGACTGACTGAAATGCTGTGACCTTGCCATGAAGAAATTAATCTTTTCATAAAATCTTTTGACTGTAGTCTGCATTGTTCATTTAAAGAACCACGTTCAGTGTAAGAGAAAAAGATAGCAGTTCTTGTGTAATGCCACCATAGTCAAGCTATAAAAACTAAATTCCATACAATGTCCCTAAAGCTCACTGAAGTCAAATGCCATTTCTTTTTGTGAATGTAAAGAAGTATAGCTCTCCACCCACCTATGTGTATATTCACTGGAAACTGCTGGCTAATAATGAACATCTTAAAACGATGAATAGATCAATGGTGAACACTGTTTTCAAATAAGTTAATCATTTAAATTCTATTTTAACTGACAGGATGGTGGTGGAATAAATACAAATAATTAGGGAAATTGAATAACAATGTGTAAGGCAACCGCATAAACCCCCACTGCATTTATGCCAGTTGTACCTGATTAATGCACAAAGAGGTCAGGTGGTCATTTGTGTAATTTCATATTACTCTCGGTTACTCCTTTCATTGTTTTAAAATGTCTGTACTCTGAAATATTTGTAAAATTCCATGGAGTGCTTTCAAAAATATAATTCCTAACAAACCTTATAACATACATGCCAATAGACCCGATTCAGGCGGGAGACTACCGAAATCTATTGTTAATATGCACTTATGGATAATATTTTGAAATGAATAGAGGCAATAATTATACAATGAAACATATTTTTCTGTTTTGAAATATAGTGTTTTGAAAATTCCATTCAGGTTTTGAGAGTGTTTGACGTCAAGTTGCAACTGGCTTGGAATATATAACGATTATAAAACAAGATTTAAACATCACTTTTGTTTCATTCTGGATTTAAGTGTTTGAATGACTTGGATTGTTTGTAGTTTTCTATCCACAGCTCACTTTTTCTAATTAGTTCTGCAATGTTACTAAAATATTTACTCAGGATACTGGAACATGAGCTTGATAATCATATGTATATATTTCTGAAATTAGAAGTGCTTCGAATTATTTAATAATTACAATTTAATTCTTATCTTGTATTATCAAGCGATGTCTAGCAGGTCACGCTTTGTGCTGAAGTGGAAGAAACTCTTCCCAACAACAGCTGTTGTCATCTTCTTTCTATCGCTAGTTCCATCTTTTGAACATTTTCTAATCTGGATTTTATAGATGTGCTTTGTAAAGTGTGTGATTGTTTACAGATTGTTGGTAGGTAGTAAGTCATAATTATGATATGCTAATGTGTTTGCTTCCTGTCTGTGTCACAACGTAAGCCTTCAAATCTTTGCAATACTCTTTTTTTTGCAAGTTATCTATAGTTGTAAAAAATTGACAGAGACTTTAAAAAAATCCGTATATTGCTTAATTGTGAAATCATTATGCAGTGCCGTATTGCACAGTAATTCTTCTACAAAAATGTATTTGTCATTTCTTTGTTTTTAAAACCTCAATCTCCTCATATTAAATACATTTTGTTTTCTTACATGCGCATTGTATTTGCTTTTTACACTGCATTTGTAATTTTTATCTAAAAATTGATGTAAAATAGTTTTTAACCTACATGCTTGTTGTGACATGACACATAAGAAACATTTCACAGGAAATAGGAAGGAATGGCAAGATATAAAGCTGTTTTTGACGATGTATATTTTAGGTCAATGTTCTTACTTTGACAATCACTGTCTGACGTGGTAGGCCAAAATGTTTTTCTTTTTTATTGTGTCATAATTTAATGATAGATTCTTCCAATAATAGGTAAATCAGTCTGAAGAGCCAATAATAGGGCGAAACGAGTCCTAGGTTGCTTGTATTCTGGTTCAGGGAGAACCTAGCTTGGCAGTTTGCACTAGAGTGTTCCCATTGGTGCAGGGTCAAGACTGATTTGCATATGGCTGGGTCCAAACTGAGGTGGAATGGTGGGTGAAAAACAATGGATTGGGATGCGGCCTGAGCATTCCATCCATCGCCTTGCTGTTGTTGCCCCAGCGGGCAGGGCACACTGTTCTGTTCCTCCATGGATTCCCTTCACGGTCTCTGGGCCTAGTCCAAGCTTAAACTGAAGGTTTTGATAATAATAGCAGGCTGGGTGCAGCAGTGCAAGCTTATTATGGGAGCATTTACATTGTCTTTCTCCTGGTGTATCCGCAGTTAGGCACTTAGCTCCCCTCTTTGCTCAGGCAACATGCTATTCACTAGCATGTGATCGGGTGAGTGTGCAGGCAGAGTTTTTACATGCATGAGTATTGGCATGTGCCCAACAGGTGGCTGCTTAGACACTCTCCATGGAGTGCGAGTAGGCCACCAAGGAGCCAGTAGGATTACTACTACCAGATGCTACAGGCATCAATCACTCAATCAATCATGGATTTATAAAGTCCGGCAAATCACCTGTGAGGGTCTCGAGGCACTGGAGTAGCTAACTGCTTCATGGTGATTCGCTCATTCAAACAGCCAGGTCTTGAGTCCTTTTCTGAATTCCCGGAACGATGGGGCAGTCCTGAGGGGAAGGTCGTTCCAAGCTTTGGGTGCCAGGTGTGAGAAGGAGCGTCCTCTGCTGCTGCTTAGGAAGATTCGGGGGGTGTCTGCGAGGAGGAGGGAAGCCACCATGGGTCGTTCCATGGCAATGTGTCGGTTCCAAAGATGAGGACTTCTGTCTTGTCTGTGTTGAGCTTGAAACATTTGTCCTTTATCCTGTCTGCGCCATTCATCATACATCTGTGGAAGTTAGCTCTGGTGGTGAAGAGGTCTTCTAAAAGCGAGAGCTACGTGTCGTCAGTGTGGGAGATAATGTTAAGTCAGTGCGATCTGACTGTGTTGGCCGGGAGTGGGGGGTCATGTATGTGTTGAAGAGGGTAGGGCTAAGGGACAATCCTTGGCGGACACTGCAGATGATCCTCTTGGGTTCCGAGGTGAAAGGTGGGAGACTTATTCTTTGGGTTCTTCCAGTGAGGTATGAGGCAATCCATTTGAGGGCGTCTCCCTGGTTTCCAATGTGCTGGAGTCTGCTGATCAAGATGTGATGGGAGACAGTGTTGACGGTAACTGACAGGTCCTGGAAAATGAGGACTGCCATTTTGCCACGTTTTGCCTCCATTTTGCCAGGAGGGCCCCGATGCCATCGGTGGCTGCTATCAGGGCTGTCTTAGTGCTGTGGTTTGCTTGGAATCCGAATTGAGAGGGGTCCAGGAGGCTGTTGTGTTCCAGGTGTTCTGTGATTTGTTAGTCGATTGCTTTCTCAAGAACTTTCGCTGAAAAGGGGAGCAGAGAGATAGTTCTTCAGTCCTGCTGGGTCGGCAGATGGTTTCTTTAGAAGGGGCTTCACTTCAGCATGTTTCCATTCCTCAAGGAAGGAGGCTGAGGTGATGGAGGTGTTCAGGACTTTCTTGAGCATATCACCAATCATCTTGCTCCCAGGGTTGAAGACATGGTGGGGGCAGGGGTTTGAGGGTGCTCCTGATTGCACGAAGTTCATGATGGAGCTTGTGGCTTGGGTTGTGAGAGGAACCCACTGGGTGAGCAGGGGCTTTGGGGTTTGTTTTGTGTGAGCAGGCTGATGCTGTCGGCGACAAGGAGTTGGGATTTGAAGCTTTCGTAGATGACTGAGATCTTGTCATGGAAGAAGTCCGCCAGGGTGTCACACAGTTCTTGGGATGGGGTGACTGTCATTCTCTGCAGCTGCAGGTGTTGGAGAACTCCTTCACAATGGCGAAGAGCTCCTTGCTGTGGTTTGTGCTGCTTCTATGCAGTCTGCTAGGGTTTTCTTCTTTATTTCGTTCAGTGGGTGGTGGCCCTGTTGAGTGCTGTCTTGAAGGTGGTATTGGCTCCTATCGTTATTCTGGTGCGCCACTTCCTTTCTCTTTGCCAGCAGCTGCGTTTGGTGGATTTCAGCTCCGCGGTGATACAGTTGGCTCTTCTGGCAGGTCCTTTGGTTTTGGCTAGCTTGGCAGGGACGAATGTATCAGTACATTCTGTGATCCACTGGTAGCAGTTCTTCGCAGCCTGTTCTGGGTTGGATGTTGTGTATGGGAGGTGGGAGCTGAGACTGTTGTTCCACTGGTCTTCTGATATCTTTTTCCAGTTTTGGTGCATGGAGCTGGGGGGCATAGTGACGGTGTTGGTAGCTCCTTAAGTGGACGCTGTAGCGGTTGGTTCAGGTGAGCTGTGGAAGTGGTTGTACTTGACTCTGTCACTGGACGTGAAGATGGGGTCGAGCGTGTGTCCTGCAATGTGGGTAGGGTTGGTGACACGTTGCTTGAGGCTGATGTCGCTCATGCTTTCCAGGAGGTTGGGTGTGTTGGTGTAGCAGCTGGGACATGGTCCTGGTGGGCTGTAGGCGAGTGTGCCACTGATTATGCTTTTTCTGTCTGGGTGAATATGGAAGTTGAGATGCTCCATTTTCGGGGTTGAGTCGTCTGAGGAGGTCGTGCACTGGATGGTGGCCTAGTAGATGATGGCAATCATCACATGTAACCAACCACCTGGCTACCACCATTCCATGCTGCAGCAGGCTTGGTGACTGTTTTCTAAAGTTGCATTTGAAGGAGCTGAAGATAGAGGGTTTGTGGAAAATACCTGTTAATGCTTGTTCTGCATGTTACGTAAATACTTGGGGCAGTAGGCAAATGAATTCTGGCAAGCATGATATTGTGAGCATGCCTCATCTGGCAATATTTTGCAAGGTGGACATGTAAAAGACTGGCAAACTACCTTCTGCTGGTTATGCAGAAGATGTCAGATCCTGATGTAGAGGTTATATGGAAGCAGTCAATACATGTTCTGTATAAAACTGTAATTTTAATCGGGCATTTACTGCTTTCTGGTATGTGGAAATTGCCAATAGCCGCTTTTCTCCCATCTTGATCTCTCAAATGTAGATACAAGTATTGCCTCACTCACTGTACTTTGTATAAACTCTTTTCTCATCCTATTCTACCTAGCCCCGGGCAAAATGTAAATCATGCTGGCAGTAGCTACATAATTACAGGAATTTTGTGTTACACGTGTTACACAAAATTCCCAAAATAACATTATGCCACATCACATAACTACTCAACCGTTTGTGTCAAAGTTCTAGTGCAGGAACAACATGAACAATCAGAACGTGAGCGGAGGTTGCTCACACCAGTTGTGTTTTGCATTCTAGTTTTTAGACTGAAATGCGTCCTTGCATCAAAAATTGAAGCATGGATTTATTTCACACTAAAATATAGTGCTGAGTAATGGATTTGCATTTCTTCTAATTATGTGTATTTTCACATAATTTTCCGGAAAGTTCACTTAAAATTACACATATCATGTGAATTTTGCACACCCCTAACCTACCCAGTGGGAGGATAGGATAGGAGGAGACAGGAGAAAGGAGAAAGATTAGGCCTGTCGAATGCTGCTGACAGGTCGAGTAGGATCAGGGCTGCGGTGTGGCCTTGGTCACGGAGGGTGCGGATGTCGTCTGTGGCGACAAGTAGGGCGGTCTCGGTGCTGTGGATGCTGCGGAACCCGGATTGAGAGGGGTCAAGGATGGCGTTGTCTTCTAGGAACCTGGTTAGTTGTGTGTTGACGGTTTTTTCGGCGACTTTTGCTGCGAAGGGCAGGAGCGAGATGGGCTGGTAGTTCTTGAGGTCTGTGGGATCTGCGGATGGTTTCTTCAGCAGGGCTCTGACTTCTGCACGTTTCCAGTTGTCGGGGAAGGTGCCGGTCTTGAAGGTGGTGTTGATGGTGCGACCTAATTCTGGCGCGATGGTGGCAGAGGCCTTGAGATAGATGTGGGGTGGGCAGGGGTCTGTAGGAGCCCTTGAGTGGCTGCCTTTCATTGTTGAGGTGGTCTCTTCGGTCATGATCGGGGTCCAGGAGGAGATGGAGGGCTGGCTGGCTGGTACTGTCGGGGGCGAGGTGGTTGCAGAGTCTGGAGTCTGGTCGTTGAAGTTGTCGTAGAGGTTTTTGATCTTTAGGTGGAAGTAGGATCCAAGCTTGTCACAGAGGTCCTGGGAAGGGGTGATGTCCGTGGCTTCGCTGGGGGCCTTAGTGAAATCCTGTATGACGCTGAAGAGTTCCTTGGAGTTGCTGGCGTTTGCGAGGATTTTGTTGTGGATGAATGTTCTTTTGGTGGTTCGGATGCGTTGGTGGTATTCCGTCATGGCATTTTTGTAGGTGGTGTGGTTTTCAGGTGTCCTGCTGTTTCTCCAGATCTTCTCGAGGCGTCTGCAGGTGCGTCTGGCTTCTTGGAGGTCGATGGTGAACCAGGTGGCTTTTTTATGGCGGTGTCTGTCGGAGTTGCGCAGCGGGCGAGTTTTTTTGCGCAGTTGGAGATCCACGTGTGAAATTCTCTGGCTGCGAGGTTGGCATCGGTTGCGGCCGTGGGGTTGTTGCGGTTGAGGAAGGAGTTGAGCTGTTCCTCTGTGACTCTGCCCCAGTTTCTTTGTGGCGGGCGTGGAGCGGGGTTGGGCAGTTTGGGTTTGTCGATGAGGAAGTGAACACAGTGGTGGTCAGTCGAGGGGGGTTGTGTGGTTTGGCCGAAATGAATGTTGTTCCCTCCTGCGAAGATGGGGTCGAGGGTGTGTCCTGCTTTGTGGGTCGGCGTGGTGACGAGTTATTTTAGTCCAATGTTGGCGAGGTTGTCCATGAGGGTGGTGGTGTTGGGGGTCGCTGGGGTTGTTGAGGTGGAAGTTGAGGTCTCCGATGAGTGTGTAGTCCATGGAGGCGATGGCGTGGGGGGCGATGAAGTCGGTGATGGTGTTCGCGAAGAGGGCTCAGGCCAGGGGGTCTGTAGGCGAGGGTGCCGCAGAGAGTGGAGTTGGGGCTGGACTGGACCTGGAAGTGCAGGTGTTCGGCCGTGGGGAAGGTGTCGCTTGAGGTGTAGAGGTGGAGGGACTTTTTGTGTGCGATGGAGAGTCCTCCTCCTGGGTGGTTGGGGCGGTCCTTCCTCTGGATCTTGTATCCTTCCGGAATGGCAATGTCCAGGGCGGAGGAGGCGTTGGTCCAGGTTTCTGTGAAAAAGGCGACGTCGGGTGAGAGGGAGTCAAGGAGGTTCCAGATCTCAACGGCGTGCTTGTGCATGGAGCGGACGTTGAGGAGGATGCACTTAAGGCATCGGTGGAGTTGGCTGATGGGGCAGTGGTGAAGGATTTGCGGCAGTGGTGGCAGGAGAAATGGCAGTGTGTCGTGTTCAGCTTGGACTGCTGGCAGTTGTTGTTTCTTCTAGGCCTGGGCGGAATTTGCGTAGTCGCGTTACGCAAAGTTCCGCGAAGATGTAAAAAATCTCTGCGAGCTACGCAGAATTCCGCGAGCATGCGGAATTGCTTGGTCCGCCCGTTTGCGGTGCGTTTTTCCTGTTCGGGGATGCTGTTTGCGTGCTCTGGGGGAAATATCTTGCGAACTTGCCCATGCGGTCGCCAATTGGCGCAGCCATCTTGTTTCACTTGTCCCGCCCGTTCGCGATGCGTGTTTCCTGTTCGCGAACGCGGATGTCCGATGGCGCGTCCGAATGACGTGTTCGCGATCGCACACTCTCGCGGGATCGCGCGGCCGGCTACCAAAATCTTGTGGCGCACGCGAACGGATAGGAAAACTCATCGGCAAACACAGGGATCCCGGTAAGTCGCTTCCGCGTGCGCGAACACGCATTTTGAAAGTGCGAACAAGGAAAAAATTCTACTACGCCGCGGATCGCGGAATTTTTGGCAATTCCGCAAAACGCGGAATTGCCAAAATTCCACAAATTCCGCAAGCGGAGCGGATTTTACCGCCCAGGCCTAGTTTCTTCCGGGGTTGAGTGTGTGGAGGGTGGCTGAGTCGTGGTGTTGGATGGCCAGAGATCCAGGGTCCCTGGAGCTGGTCGCGGACGGGCGCAGACGGGCTTGCCTACAGCGCGGCGCCATTAAATAGGGGAGGGGGAGGGAAAGTGCAGGGGGGAGGCAGGAGGGTGGGAAACAGCAAGCGGCAAAGTGGGAGGGGCCGCGGGGTCAAACGGACGCAGAGAGAACGACGAGTGTGGAGAGAAGGCAGAATAAGCAGAAAAATTAACAAAAAACCACAACAATAAACCGAGTAAAACAAAAACATGGCAAACACAGGCCAGTGAAGACAAAATAAAGTCAAGGCAGGCAGATACCGGAAAACTGGCAGAGGACCAGGGCAGTCAGAGAGCGGGTCGAGGGCGGTCTTGAACCCTGCTCTTCCTGGTCTTCGGCAGTGATGGCCAGGCGGAGTTGCGGGGAGGGAGAACGGGTCCCAGGCCAAAAGGTCAGGGCACTCGCTCGATCCTCCGCGCTGCGGCCGCCATTAAATAGGGGAGGGGGGAGGGAAAGTGCAGCTGGGAGGCGGGAGGGCGGGAAACGGCAAGCGGCAAAGTGGGAGGGGCCGCGGGTCAAACGTACGCAGAGAAAACGACGAGTGTGGAGAGAAGGCAGAATAAGCAGAAAAATTAACAAAAAACCACAACAATTAACCAAGGCAAACAAAAACAGGGCAAACACAGGGCAGTGAAGACAAAATAAAATCAAGGCAGGCAGATACCGGAAAACCGGCAGCGGACCAGGGCAGTCAGAGAGCGGGTCGAGGGCGGTCTCGAACCCTGCTCTTCCCGGTCAGCAGTAGTGATGGCCAGGCGGAGCTGCGGGGAGGGAGAGCGGGTCCCAGGCCAGAAGGTCATCTTGTGTGGCTCTGCATGGCTTAGTAAATCTAGAGTAACGCAAGACAGCACAACTATCTTCCTTGCATCACTCTGTGTTTGGAAGGCGTTCCATGGGTGGAGTTTGGGCATTCCCACGCATCCACATATGGATTTTATCGCATTCTCAGATTTACGAAGATTAGTGAGAATGCAGCAAAATGGTACACTTTCCCAACAGAGGCGTAATGAGGAGAAGTCTTTTTATTTCTCCTCGTTTTTTCCTCTTTCTACGTGTGCTGCATTCTGCAGCACACGTAGAAAGAGGAAAATGCCTCTGAGGATTGTTTTTGTGCAGGAAGGTGTCCCTTCGTGCACAAAAATAATCCTGCCTGTGTCTCTTCCTGTGTGGACTGCTCTTTACCACTGTCCATCCTCTGAGTTTCTCTCACTAATTTGGGATTGTCCCACATTTCACGTGTCTGTAGTTTTGATTACCGCACTCTACAAACTCGCACAAATCCATCTTCATTCTGGAAAAGGTGCAGCTGAAGAGCATTGTGCAAGGTCCTCTCTCTCCCAATCAGACTCTAAGCTCCTCCACACACTCTCCATGTAAACCTTTCTGTCAAACCTTTCATCACTTTGAAGTAACTGAAAGGGGCACTCTGTATATATTAAATAACGGTCGACTTCTTATTGGCTTATTGTGTTTCTGCTCCATTGGTCTTTTGACCAAGGGCTCAGCTCCAAAGACCTCTGGCAAAACTTTCTTCAGAATACTTTCTGTGTATCTTTGGACTGCTCGGAGGATAACAGTGGGGTCCTTACATTACATTCAAACTACAGAGATCACTCTGAACACTCATTTGAAGTATTTTTAGTGAGAGTTAATCAAAGGGCCCTCCTTAGAATAAAATCTTCCTCTTTGCCGCAGGTGTGTGGGCGTCAATCCTCCATCCAGTCTACTGGCTGGGAACATCTATGTTCTGCACTGAGTTGACCTGAAGGTTGTGCTCCATTCAGGTCTTCATCCTGTGCCAGGATAATTGCCTGCAAGGACCTAACTCTCAACATTGGGACTGTGGTGCTTTCACACCCCATCAGCTTGTGATCACTAAAGCACAGTAGAAGGAAGGTTTCCAAACAGACATAGTGAATTTTGCCAACTTGTGCGTTGACTTTATCCGCTGTGCTGCTTATAAAGTTGCCCCAATGGGCAGCAGGTTGACCAATACCAGAAAGGGAAGTGGCTTTGCACTGAGCTGGGCTTGGATGCCCTCTTGCTCACTTTGCTGTGTGTGGGCAATCGATCGTGTACCTTTAATAGGTACATTTTGCTCTCCTACATGTATCTCAAACCTCTTCTTGGTTCTGATCACTGAAACTACTCCAGCTGAACTAACGTTTAGCCTGGGCCTTTGACTGCAAACCTGAGCCCTAGAGCTCTGAAAGGACTGGGCCACCCTAGCAGCCTGCTGGCTCATCTCTGAGAACCCCTCCAGGCACTCATCGTGCCCACACTCTTGGTGGATACCCACACGCGAAGGTCAGATCATGAATACTTGGTGAACCACTGTAATGCTGCAGGTCTATAGAGTTCCATCATTCACCCTGCCTGGCGCTCTGTGCAAACTCACAAAGGCATGCAAGAGTGCCTACCGAGTGCTCCTGTTGTACAACTTCCCATACTCATAAATGGATTGGGAATAGGTCCCATTATTTCTACTAGTTCAGTGCATCCAAGGTATACAATCATCAAAACCACCGAGGACTGTCGTGTAGTGCCGGAGTGTCCAAGCTAAGCACAAGAGGGCTGCCCTCATGCCAGATTTTCACAAATTGACATAAGATAGGTTTACAGGTCTTATTTATGCAAACGTTCTGGACCAACGCAGCAGATCCATCCAGTAGTGTCGTTCTATATATATTCAAAAGATTTGATCAAATAAAAAGTGGTAATTAAGGAGAGAGGGTACTAGGTCCATCCTGTACGGAATCTCAGACTACAGAAGAACACAATTCTGGTACGAACTCAGTGTCAGGTTTGTGCAGATGGCGAGATGTGCTGCTGCTTTAATGCATTGTGAATTTGAACGTGTGCCTGGAATCCTTAAGTCTCCTTCAATGGAAGAAAATTGGAATTTGATATCCTGTGATTTTTTATTTTTTTTTACACATTTTAGATCCCCTGTTGCCCAATTACAAATGGTACCATCGGCTGATATTGGTTTTGTGCAATGGGCTCAGTTACTAGAACGTTTCGGTGGAGCGTGCAATGGGGCGAAAATGTGATTATGGTTTTATTTTCTCTCTGACGAATACAAAATGAGTTGTAATGCTGTGGGGCTTTGCACTCTTAAAGTAATGCCTTATGACATGTGTTGGGCCTTGTTCAGTTACTCAGGTAGGCGCTGGGATCGCTCACAAAGCACAAGGTTGTGGATTTCTGCATCCATCTTTAAACCGCAGTCGCACAACGAGGCATGATGTTGGTTGTCCTCAGCAGCCGAGGTATTTCCTCTGTAGTGTCATCTCATCAGCATTCTGTATATGAGATTCACTGTTAGATCATGTAGGACTTAATAAGTAAAGATAGATAGATAGATAGATAGATAGATAGATAGATAGATAAGTCGATCAATTCCCAGTAGTCCTTGGGAAAAGAAAACAGCCACTCTGACAATGTCTATGGTATTTGCGATTTCGTTAATCACAGCAGACAGAAAATAGACGTGTTTCGACTCCTCAGAGTCTTGACCACATGACCACAACAGTATATTTAGGCATATAAATGTCATCAATTATGTAATTTCAGAAGTCATGAGTGATGTCATAAATGATGTCATAGAACATGTCATGAGTGATGTAATATGTGAAGTCATGAACAGTGCACGGCGGGGGCGCCAGTTATACTTAGCTTTGCTAACTATAACTGGTGAATGTCTGGGGGTTTTGTATTATTACACCTACTAGTCTATCAGCCTAGTTAGCTACCTATCTATCCATCTGTCTGCCTATTGTGCCCCCTTTGTTATTGAAGTTACATGTGTTCTGATATCCACACATTTTTAAATGTATTGGCTCTAAGTAAATGTTTTTTTTTAAATTCTTTCCATTGCTAATGTCTCCAGTTGTAGTACTGTGTTGTGCTTAATAAGTGCTATAGCTCGCTGTTGAGTGTGACACATGTCATTAAAGGCCCACTGATCAAGTTATAGGACAGACCCACAGGCAAGGGCGTGTAATGAGGGAGAGGTTCGTAAACGACCGCTTCAACCTGTGGCAGAAGGGCAATAATCAGGGCAACTGGAATTATATGACCCTCAAACTCCAGACAGTGCTAATGTTGTAAAAACGTCAAACTAGTGCAGTGATATTGGCACAGAGTGTAAATGTGCCACTTTGCAATGCATAGTTTGCCTTTTCTTGCTGTGCAATTTAGTCAAACTTGCTACATAATTTGGACTTCCCTGCTGCATAATTCCAGTAGCTATAGCGATAATGCTATTGTAAAATTCCACTCTTTAAAGGAAGAATGTTATAAATTAAACAGGGGCTGCACAAGGACCACCAGTGGTCGATGGTATCAGAAGGCCTATAGCAGACATTAATGCCCTCTGCCACTCTCCTGCATTGAATGGAGCGCCCGGATGTTGATGCTTAAGGTGAGATAGTTCTGTTTCTAAACACTGCATATTGGAGCCGTTGCTGGAGTCAAAGACCCTTATTATACTAGCTTTGAAAGCATGTGGTTCTGCTCATGCGACACGGGTATTTCCCTAATATTTAACCTCATACTGGTATTCCCTAATGTTTAACCTCATCTCAGGAGTCTTCTGTGCTGAGGCTCCCGTGCAGTTGTTTACATGCTCAGCGGGCAGGCTCTGCTTCTTCTGAGTACTTGCGCGAGGTCAGGAATACAGAGACTAGAACTTTCCTCCAAAGACATCATTTCCGGTTAGTAACCTCCTGGATGGTTCTCCCCGAGGGACCCATTTCACCTACATTTATCTAAAAACGAAAACAATCGCTCTGGTGAGCGGATTGTACACGTCTTCATTATAAACACAGGCCCTTGCTGTTACCGACTAGGTATGTGCAAAAAAAGTTTTGAAATAAACATAAAGTTTGAGGTGAGAACTCTCATCTACTTCGCACACCCTTGTGATCTGAGTTCATATTTTGTTTCAGGTAAAGGTTGCCACATCAATGCGTATTCAGGGAAATGATCGCTTATTTCCTTTAGTATTTTCTTTGTAAAGTTCAGTTTTACTCACTTTTATTCCAGAATTTGTGATTTGTAAAGTTAAGTTGCTTCTGTATTTGGTCTTCGTGCATCTGATAATGTGGCATCATTTCCTGTTGGTGAATGGGCCAGCGGGGTCGGATTGAGAGGCAATTGTAATTCCACCTTTTCGTGAGCTAAAGATAGGACATATTATTGACAGATTTCCCATGAAAAAAATCCGCCAAAATCCAGAAGAACTATAAACGCGCCAATCAAAAAGGTTGGAAATAATCCTCTATTGCAGGGGGACTCCATGGGGTCAGGAATATAGGCGCTCATAGCGTACCTCCTCACTAGAAGTGCATTGCAATCCCACCACACGCTGACAGTAATTCTTCTACCTGATTTGCCCTCTCGATGACAGTCCACTGACGAAAGTGCCAACTGTAGCTGGGATTCCACTGCCGGATTCACTGGTGTCCTGCTGCAAGGGCCCACATGTCTAAATATATGGCGGATTATCCGTGAACAACACAGTGATGGTGCAAAAATCATGGCAGCGGAAATAGTATTTATGTAGAGCACCACCAGCAGGGAGAGCCAAGTATAGCTTCACACTACATTATGCATGCTTTCTACTCCCCTTATTTACCATACTACGCATGCAACAGCAACACAGTCGAAGTATGAGTAAAATTAACTTGTTGGATAGCAAGGAGGTATGTGGTTTGTCATGATCACTTACCTCATATCGGGACAACTTCCTAGTATTGATGCAGGAGAAAGCAAAACATTGAACTAGACCTAAATTCAGTCTGTCTGAGAAGAGCAGTACCGAACCTCAGGCGTTCATGTCCCCCAGTAGCATGACGGGAACGCTCCACGGATCAGGCTATCCAGTAATCCCAACAAACCCCTGCCCCTGGTTCTAAGCCCTTGTATTGAGGCAGCAAGGTCACGTGTACCCAGAGCCTCCTCCACAGTCTCACTGATCTCACTGGAAAAAGCCACTCTGACTCTGAACTTCTGTCCTCTCGGTTCTGTGGCAATAGAGACCCGATGCCAAGTCCTACTGGTGATGGCCACTTGGTATAGGACATCACACTCGCAAACCTACCCTGATGTCCTTCCTCTTCTCCAAAGAAGACACCACAGCTGGTAGAGTGTCTGATGATAACACCACCCATCAATTCATTTCATAGCTCTTCTTTGGACGTTTTCATATTAACTAACATAATTTTGTCAGTGCGGATGAAAATTGGAGGGGAAGATATTTTTTTTCGAAAAGGCAGGCTTCTCAAAATCAAGCCAACAAAAGACGGCCGCTTTTATTCATTGGCACAACCTAGTCAGAACCACAATAGACTGTGACATTTCACACGTCTTGGCGCTTGGCACAATGTCACATGCATATCAATGTGACCTTTCCCAAAACCGAATACACTACTTTCTGCGTTTTGTTCATTTCTCTTTTTCAAAGTGTCTTATCTGGGGCTTTGAGCACCGGTAAAAAAGGTGTATTGAGAACAGGGTTTCAAATCCCTTTTTAATTCAGAGTAATCTGCAAGAGGCAGTGTGATACTGTGAACAGGATTTACAAGTGTAAAGTTACTACTAGTAACTTTGCACACGTAGGTAGAGATCACCACCAACGTGATGGAGATCTACCTATGTTAAAGTATAGGGGCAAATGTTAATGTTTATTACTTTTTAAATACAATATATAAAGTATTCTATGTATATCACATAATTGTACTTCAATTTAATGTAGAATAAAACAAAATGTTGCATCAAATTAACTCATCAAATTAAATGTGTACTAAGTAATCAATTAATTTAAATATATTAAATTAATTTATAACTAATACGGTCTTAGCAATAATTAAATAATTTTTTATTTAATTTACACTAAGTTTTGCTTACAATTGTTTAATGAATGAATTTTTTAAAATGTTTAAATTTAAATTTACCATTTAATTAAGTTTCTAATTATTTTTTAAAAATAATTAACTAATTATTTAATAATTATATATTATATATATGCATTTATCTATATATAAATATAGGGAAACATCCTTTACTGCGCATGCATTACAACGCATGTCATTACCCCGCATTTTTTACACCGCAAAAACTTTTACAACGCAGGGCTTTACACCGCAAACCATTACAACGCATTCCCCATTACAATGCCCTGGTGGAGTTACAATAATAAATTGCGTTGTAAGGGACAATGCGTTGTAATGGATTGCGTTGTAAAGCCCTGTGCTGTAAAAGTTTTTGCGGTGTAAAAAACGCGGGGTAATGGCACGTATTGTAAATGCGTGCTGAGTAAAGTGTCCTATTCTATAAATATATATAGATATATGTATGTATATGTATATATATATATATATTATCTACTGGCGGTCGGCAGTAGATAGTTATAGTTAGGACCTAGTTTCCATAGGAAAAGCGTTTTTTCTTTTCCCAATAACTATGGCGCCGGTTGACGAATCTTCGCGAAATTTTCAAAACTTGTGGCTCGCTCCGGTCAGCTCCTATCCTGAAAGTTTCGGGGTGATTCACAAAGCGGGGGCCGAGAAAAAAGGGGGGTCCCAAAACGTGTTTTCTCCATGTTTTTTTCCATAGGAAACTTTAGACCCGGCTACAGCTCGAACTGCTGAACGGAATTACACCAAATTTGGCAAAAAGGTAGCCCTTGGTTCAGAAAGAGCCCTTTTTGTTAAATGGTGTAAATCCGTTCAGTAGTTCCTGAGAAATTAAAAAAAAAGAGGTCGGAAAATAAATTTCCCATAGGAAACTTTAGACACGGCTACAGCTCGAACTGCTGAACGGAATTACACCAAATTTGGCAAAAAGGTAGCCCTTCGTTCAGAAAGAGACCTTTTTTTTAAATGGTGTAAATCCGTTCAGTAGTTGCTGAGAAAATCAAAAAATAAAAGTTTCGCTATCTAGAGGCGCGGTGGATCCGCGGACCCTCCCGACCACGAGCTTTATTCTAATTGGCCGTCAACACTCCAAACCAGGAAGTGTTGGCAGCCATCTTGTGACTCGGTAGAACCGAGTCACAAGAAAACAGGGAAACAAACGCGAAAAACAAGAAAAGGGGGCAGGGTAGAAACACCCTGACCCCCTAGGCCTGCTCAGGGGGTCCCACAAGGACCCCCAGGGCCAAAAAAAGCATTTTTTTTTTTTTTATTTTGGCGAAATTCGCGCTGGGTCCGCGAATCCCGCTGACATTTTTTAAAAAATGAAGCGCGGCCTCCCGCGCTTCATTTAATTGAGGCCCCCGGGTGGGCCAGGTCCTGGGGGCATTTGCAAAAATATATGCGGGGGCCCGCGGGGGCCCCCGCAGCCCCGGGGACCGCCACCCCCGGGGCTTTGTTAAAATGATGTGCAGGAGGGCACTCGGCCCTCCCGCAGCCCCGGGGACCGCCACCCCCCGGGGCTTCTTTTTAAATGTGTGGGGGGCCTCCAAGGCCCCCCCAAGCCCCAGGGACCGCCACCCCCGGGGCTTTTCTTGAATATTTGCGGGGGACACACGGCCCCCCGCAGCCCCAGGGACCGCCACCCCCCGGGGCTTGTTTTTTTTTTAGAAAAAAAGAACCTGTGTGGGGGGGCTCGCCCCGGGGCACTAAGTATGTAAATTTGGGGGTCCATTATGGACCCCTGAGCCCCGGGGACCACCACCTCCCCGGGGCTTTGAAACTGAAGGAAGGGGGGCGGCCCCCCTCCTGGAGCCCGTGATGGCCCTGGGGACCGCCACCCCCCAGGGCCGGCTCCAGCAGTGTCCCGGGGTGCCCACCCCCGGGACACTGCTGTTTGCTATGGCAGGGCGGGAGCCTTGCGGCTCCCGCCCTGCCATAGCAAACTTGCTTTGGATTTTGGAAGCGAGAGCAGGAAACCTGCTCTCGCTTCCAAATGCAAAGCAGATTGCTTTTCCACACGGGGAGCTCCATGTCAGCAGCTCCCCATGTGGAAAAGCAATGCCGGCTCCTGCAGGACGAGGGGAGCCGGCGGGACCATGGGGGCTTTGGGGCTCCCCCCACGGTCCCCAACGGATAGGGCCTGCCCCCAAAAAATAAATAAATAAAAATAAAAAAAGGCCGGCCCCGGGGGAGGGGGTCCCCGGGGCCAATAGAGGCCTCAGGAGGGGGGCCACGCAGCCCCCCTCCTTAAACAACATACATATATGTGGCATGCCCCGGGGGATGGGGTCCCCAAGGTGGAATTGGCCACGGGAGGGGGCCCACGCGGCCCCCTTCCCGTTCAGATTTTTTATTTTTATTTTAAAAAGGGGTCAGGCCCTGGGGGATGGGGTCCCCAGTGCCCAAAAAAAGGAAAAAGAAGGGGGGCCACACAGCCCCCCTTCTAAAAAAAAAAAAAAGGCGATTGTGCTGGAGGCCCCGCCCCCTCCCAGCAACACTCTGCAAACGCGCCCTGTGTGTCTTAAATTGGGGAATTAATTCCCCTTCAATACTGGGGGTCCCTGGGGGCCAACTAGCCCACCAGGTACCTCCAGTAAGCGCCACAGGGCTGCGTTGCAGAGAGGTGGTCCAGGCCACGCCCCTTTTTATACCTCTCTGCAACGCAGCTCTGTGGCGCTTACTGGAGGTACCTGGTGGGCTAGTTGGACCCCAGGGACCCTCAGGATTCAAGGGGACTTTATCCCTCAACTTAAAATGCGCCACAGGGCGCGTTTGCACAGTGGTGAAGGGAGGGGGCGGGGCCTGAGGTGACGTGTGCAAACATGCCCTGTGGCGCGTTTAAAGTTGGGGAATTAATTCCTCTTCAATCCTGAGGGTCCCTGGGGGCGAACTAGCCCACCAGGTACCTCCAGTAAGCGCCACAGGGCTGCGTTGCAGAGAGGTGGTCCAGGCCACGCCCCTTTTTACACCTCTCTGCAACGCAGCTCTGTGGCGCTTACTGGAGGTACCTGGTGGGCTAGTTGGACCCCAGGGACCCTCAGGATTCAAGGGGACTTAATCCCCCAACTTACAACGCGCCAGGGGGCGTGTTTGCAGAGTGGTGGAGAAAGGGGGCATGGCCTTTGTCTACCTCTCACCAATCCCACTGCGTGGGGCTTACTGGAGGTAAAAGGTAGGCTAGTTGGCCCCTAAAGGACCCCCAGCAGTGAAGGGGACTTCAATCCCCATCCAAGAGCGTGCCAGGGATCGCGTTTGTAGAGTGGTGGGCAAAGTGGGCGTGGCCTGGTACGAGTACTTACCAGTGCTGCTGAGTGGGACTGACTGGAGGTAATAGTTTGGGAAGTTGGCCCCCAAGGATGTCCTTGGGGGCCAACTACCCCTCTGGTTACCTCCAGTAAGTCCCACACAGTGGGATTGCTAAGACGTCTTCGGAGGCCATGGCCCCCTTTCTCTACCACTCTGCAAACATGCCTCGTGGCAAACTACGGGATGGGGGATGAAGTCCAATTTAGTCCTGAGGGAGTTTGGGGGCCAAGAATCCCTCCTGGTACCTCCTGTAAGTCCTACGCAGCGGAATTCCTGAGCGTTGGTTGGGCGCCCAGCACCCTTTCTCCACCACTCTGCAAACGTGACTACTAGTTAAAGTAGCATATTTCTGCACCTCTGACTTAGAGGTAGTTTTAATCCCCCTGCCCTATTATGTACTAGGGCCTTACAGAGGAGGTCATGCTAATCACAGGGGTACCCCAACGCATAGTGTTCCCTAGTGTATGTAGGTGTTTTAACTGTATTCTAAGTGTCTTTTAGCATAGCACTGGCTCTAGGCCTGGTTAGTCAGAGTCAGTTACCACCAGTACCCGTCTGAAAAAGTTGTGGGCACAGGATGATTTTGCAACAAGGCCTCTTTCTGCTCCTCTGTTGGTTCTTTCTGCACATGTCTTGCTTCTTCCTGCACCTTTAATCGTCTTTCTGGACTTCTGTTGCCTCTTTCTGCATTTCTTTTGCTTCTTTCTGTGCGTTTTTTCTTCTTTCTTCACATGTACTACCTCTGTAGGCATAGTTAGAAACTAGCATTTAAAAAACCTTTGAAATTCACTTTAAAAACCATAGGTTTCAGGCACGTTATAGTTAGAAATTAGCATTTAAAAACCTTTGAAATTCACTGAAAAAACCATAGGTTTCAGGCACATTATAGTTAGAAATTAGCATTTAAAAACCTTTGAAATTCACTGAAAAAACCATAGGTTTCAGGCACATTATAGTTAGAAATTAGCATTTAAAAAACCTTAGAAATTCACTGAAAAAACCATAGGTTTTAGGGAAAGTTATAGTTAGTTGGACATTTCACTCGTACAAAACCAGAGAAATTCCCCCGTTATAATTAGTTCAGCTAACTATAACTCACGCCCCCGCAATGCACTGCTGATGACGTCACATATTACATCACTCATGACATGGTCAGTGACATCACTGATGACATCACTCATGACATCATCCAGTGACTGTGTGTTTCTGTAAAGTTTAAATATGTTTAATATATATAGGGAAAGGCGTATTGAAGAATGAGTGGGTGTATAAGTGTCTGAATGGATGATTTAGTAGGTGCGTGACTGACTCTATAAGTGAGTGATTAAACGCATGCTGCAAGCCTTCCTCCCAATTGCTTAAATTATCTCAGCACATGTCACCTGCAGTCTCAAACGGCTTCCGATATATATATATATATATATATATATATATATATATATATATATATATATATATATATATATATATATATATATATATATATATATATATATATATATATTATTATTTTTTCTTTTTTACAGGCCCAGGCTGTTTTATTGAATCTTTCCTAGTGGTTTCAAAACCCGTATTTCACAGCATTCCATGAAATATTGCCCGTGTATTAATATTCTCTCATCAGAAGGAATATCAGCTTCCAAAACTATTGCAAGTCTATCTTTAAATATGACAATTTTCCTTTATCTGCTAACACTTCAAACTGCACTTGGGTAAGTAAACAGTTCTACTGTGGTAGGACACATATTCCATTAACTTCCAGGCCTTTCATTTCTGAGCATAGCACAGTCCAGATTTCGGAGAAAAGGGGGCGTACATTGGCATTAAAAGAGTTCAAGCACACAGAGTGAATAAAAACACCAATTAGAATCAAAACTGCTGGATTTCCTATACTGCATTCTCTAGTTTGACCAAGGAAAGAACACCACTTTAAAGTCCCAAAGCACACTTATTTCACCCACACACGTTCACGCTGTGCAGTGGTACAGCCGGGCAACCCTCTGTCTGACTCAAAAGGACACATTCTCTCGGATGTATGATGCTACATCGCAAACGATAACATCGCATACCTTTACATCGGCGCCTTTACATCGCATGCAGATTTGCAACGCAAGTATTCACCACGCAAACCATAACTTCGCTTGCGTATTGAAATGCATCCAAAACACATTTACAACGCACACAAACACTCCGCATTCTTTAACATCGCGATTTTCCCCCAAATACCCCCTACATAACACAGTACCCTAAAGCCTAAAAAAGTACCCCACACTCCCCTGAGCCCTAAGACCTAATACGCTACGCTTAACACACTGCCCTACATAACACACACTACCCTAAAGGCTAAAAAAGTACCCCAAACTTCCCTAAACCCTAATACAGTACGCCTAACACACTGCCCTATACTACGACCACCAGACACTGCCCTAAACCCTAAACACTACACTGTAAGCACAATCTCCAGACACTGCCCTAAACCCTAACACACTGCCCTACACTACGACCACCAGACACTGCCCTAAACACTACACTGTAAGCACAATCTCCAGACACTGCCCTAAACCCTAAACACTAGACTCTAAGCATAATCCCCCTTACCTCTTTCTCCTCGCGTTGTCCCGGTGCTCCTCTGCCTCTGCCCCGGTGCTCGTCCGTGCCGCCCGCCTCGCGTCCATTACACCACATACGATTTAAAAGCGTATGCGTTTTAAATGCGCATGCGATGTAATGGTACGCGGCGTAATGGGCCGCGTCGTAGCGTCGCTTGCGTTGTAACGCTCGCGATGTAAACGCATGCGACATAACGCATGCGTTGTAGTGGGTGTTCTCCCATTCTCTCCCTTCCACTGGTCTTCACTAATGGCTAAAGGAATGCTGGACTAAAAACGGTGCTCCTACATACGCATAAATGACAGCTGAGAGAATAGATGCTATCTCTCTGTAAAACTCACTACTTTTAAGATAACATAATCAGAAGGGTAATTTTTTAATTTCTTTAGAAAAATATAGTCGTACAACAAACAGTTACAAGTAACATACAGAAATCCATTTCTTTCTACTGTTCCATTTTTAAGATAGCATCTAAATGAGCACGTTATGGGGACCACAACTTGGAAAACTAAATATGTATTTTTATAGTGTTTTGTCCCACTTAGATGGAGATAGTGCCAACCTGACGAGGAGCGCCCAATGATGAAGCATGACACCCTACCGGGTGTGTGAGAGCACTTTGATCTGACCATTCAGATCCCCCACGGTCCGACTGTTCGGACCTGCACTTCCATCTATTAGGGCCTGTCCTGTCCCTTACTCGAGGAGCTGCCCCCTCAGTGTTTTATATTTATATTATAGACCGAGGGCACATTTATCAAGCTGTCACACAGCACAACGCAGAAAGCCACCTTGCTGCGCCACACTGCGTAAAAGGGAAAGGGCCCTTTCCTTGCGTTGGTGCACAACGTGCTGCCTAGCAGCAACGCAGGCACCCTTGCACCGTGGTGCAAGGGTGCCTGCACTGCACTGCACTGCAGGCAGGATTGTTTTTGTGCAGAAAGGGACACCTCAGAGGCATTTTCCTCTTTCTATGTGTGCTGTAGAATGCGTGGTTTGATAAATCTGACTTAGTAGTTGCCTTGCCTTGCACTCCTTTGTGGGGCACAAAGGCCATCAACTCAATGATAAAGATGCCCCTCAATATCCAGTGTGCATCATTTTACATAGAAGTATTTCTGGGTCTATGTAGTTCTTCCCATCTATTCACAACTTTACACATACAAATGTACAAAGGCACCTTTTTGTTAAAAAAATGTTTTATTGCTTTTGCATGTTCTCTTCTAGCACTGATGAAATCATAGGGAGATGACCAATTGAATGAAACAAGTGTTGGCTGGAAGCAATTTAAAAAAATGGAAACCATTTAAATGAATGTCTTTGTGCCGCTTTCCTACTTTACTGATTTAACTTATTTGGTGTGCAAACATCTTTATGAGCACAAAATGCTGTTTCACATTAACAAATTGTATTTTGAATCTTTGACTCATATTACTTATGATTTGGAAATTGTATATCACTTATGATTTAGAAATTGTGTACTCACAGTTTGGAAATGTAGCCAATTTACCGATTTGTACCTGTGTCTGTTTGCTAAGCAATTTTGGCAAATCTGACATTTAAGGCTTTTAGTACCTTTTAGTGCATAGCAACAAAGAGTTTTTGTGGGTGCAAAATAGTTTGAAACTGGTTTTCAATATGAAAACCTTTTATACATTGGACCTTTGGGTTGAATATGCAGAAAATGATTGATTTCTATCAACATTTTCAATTGTTTCTGCATAACCTGTGTTATCACCTGTAGTGTCGGACAAGAAAAACCCAACAATATTTAGTTCTTCACACAAAGGTCAAACACCCAAGTAGAAAAAAGACAGTAAAAAAATGCAATCCATCCACTGGGCACTCTGTTTTTCGAGTTCAAACTTGTCTATAAGTAGATGTTAAATTACTCCCTTGTTTGATCATTTGTTGTTGTAGAATACACCTCTACAGGCATTACTTCCTTATGTGGATTTCCATAACTATTCTTGTTATTTTGAGTCATCAGTATGACACCTGAAAGCTGAGAAAACACTGGGCCATCTGTGTTTGAACACCTACACACTTTGCTGCCAATCGCTTGCAATCATAACATTTGCTTTTTCCACAAATTTGGTCTGCAATACATTTTTGTAGCATGGAGAACATCACATAAAGAAGATGGCAGAACAAGTAAAGACGGTAGTCGTCACAGACATTTTAGAATGACCCGAAATCACCCAAAACAATGTTAACGTTGAAAAGAGGGAAGAGTGTCATGACTGAGAGGAAGGTAGTTTTGAGCCACTTCCTGACGGTGTTTGATCTGCATAGGGAGTGCATTCCAAACTGTAAAAGATAGCCAGAAGAATATTGTTTTAATGCAGGCTTCCTTTCAAAATTAGTTACCTCAAGACACAGGACGATTTTACTCTGAGATTATTATATCCACATAGGACTTTTGGCCTTATTTGGAGTTTGATGAATGGTATATCCATCAAAAATGTAGCAGGTGTCCCATCTATGGCGGATGGGACATCTGACCAATTTGTGATGGAATACCTTGCCCCCGCTTCTCTAAAAAGGGTCCTAGGACATTTTAAGGGATGGGAAGTTAATTAGTCTATATGGGCACAACACTCAATATCCCTTCATGAGAAGAAAGTGGTCCATTACTGATCTCTTGTTGGGAAACAGACTGCTGAAGGCACAAAATGGACGCCCTGAAATATCTAACGTGCTTCTCCAGTGACTTGGTATTTCAAAGGTGGTTTAGTACTAATCCCTCATTTGCCAGCTACAGCATCCACCAGAAGTTGGTGTAATGCACAACCCGTGCTCTGGCATTGCTTGTGGCAGATGGTGAGCTTGGATTATAGGTGATCTCAAGTGAAAAGGACGAAACCACCCCTCCAAAACAGAGATGGAATCTGCAAGATGTATAGGAACAGCACAACACCACTGTAAAGTAGCCAATGTCTTCAGTTTACAGCATATGGAAACCTGTGAAATATCAAAATTATTCTATAATTCACAAAATCATCAGAAAACAACCTATATACATTAATTCGAATTGGAGCAGTGTTTGAATGAATTAGTGATTTTTATTCTTCATAATTTGGTTTTAGTTATAGGAATATATAGCTATAATTTGTGGTTCTTTACACTTCTTAAAAACAACAGAAAGGCATGAATGTATGTCGTCCAGCTGTTGTAGTTACATACACCTTTGGGTAGAGCAGATGCCAAATATAAAATATAGAACTGATTCTAGAGCCAGACAGAAGGCGAGCCAAGGACAGTCTTAAAATAATCAATTATGGGGAAAAAGTAAGTGTGAATGAAAGGTTTAGTGGTCAGCGATTAAAGGAACAAGCATTTTGGTGAATGTGGAGGAGCCAGGAACAGCAGGGGTTGGTCATGAAGGAATATGTAGACTTTAGCACAAGATGGATGTGAGCCAAAGACAACAGAAGTCATGCAGACCCAGTATTGAAGAGAAGTGGAGAGGGATACATTGTGATTTTATGGCTTGTAAAGCTGAGTTAAACCCCTGGAATCATACGTGTAAATTTAGTGTTCGTCAGCGGTCCTGGAGCGGCGCCATTGTAAACTGAAGTCCTCTCTATAGTGTAGGCCAACACTGTGGACGAAGGGAGAAGCAGCTCCTTTCGCCGGCCAATCGGCTCTGCCCTGAAGAGCCCAACGTAGTGTTTTCATCAGGGAGTCTTAAGATTTCATACCCTTTGCTACGTAGCTCAGCCTGACAGAGAAGCCTATTAGCAATGCTTTCTACTAATGTTTGTTCCTGAAGTAGTCAGCGAGCAGTGGACATAAACAAAGGTAAGTTTGTTATGTGATATTAAACATGTGCCATATGCAAATAACTTGTGACTGGCAGAATCTTTTGTCCAGTAGGAACTGGGGGTATAAGAGAGAAATTCTTCCTTGCTTTGCTGTACCCTTGAGCCTTTCTCATCCACAGATGGCATCAGAGAACGCAAAGCTGAGCATTGAGTCGGCCAGTTGAATGATTTCAGCGATGTCCTATGCTGGGCATCTAGGAATGGGGTCATGCCAGATTTACAGTAGAAATCCACATAAGAAATTTACATATAATGAATTTTTATGTAAATAATGTACATATTGGTTATCCTGAATATGGCATGATCGCCGCATTTGTGGGTCATCTTTGGACACATTGGGTTTCAAATTGTGAAGGTATCGACTTTGGATTCGATTGGTGGAAAGGGACAACGTACAGAAATGCTTGGGAAGCGCCGCAGGTAGTTCGTAAAGGGAACTAAGAATGTTGTATGCAAAAAAGGGTTTACAAACCCAGAGGAGAAAGTGACTGAAGTTGTGAGAGGTATGTTAGGAGAGCGATGACGGACCTAAGGACATAGGGACCTTCAAAAGATTGCCACCTGCAGTTATCTAATGTGTAATAGACGTGAGGACAGAGGAGAGGTTGGATTTATACAGAAGCATAGTGTAAAATATATGTGAACTTCTGTTTGTGGAAATGTTGAAATTCACCAATACCAAATTCAGGAGGCACTTTAGCAGAAATGTTCTAATATATAATTCTGAACCCAGTAAACTGACGAATAATCTTTTGGCTCTTGGCTAAAAATGTTTTCGAGAAAAAATCCTCTGCATAAACATTTTTGCAGTAATTTTCACCAGCAGACATAGGTTTACACAGCTTAAAAACCTTCATCAATTATAAGGTAGTGGAAAGTTTCACCCACAAAGTTCGGGAATCACAACTGGTTATCATGGTAGCAAAGATTTCTGCAGGTTATTCAGCATTCACAGGGAGAATTACTTGTAACCACTCATTCTGAATCCTAGCATCACTGATATCCACGGTATCGGCAGTTCCAAGTGCACAATTACCACAACCAGGGTTGGTCTGGGACAGAAAATGGGCCCGGGGGCCAAAATAAAAGTGGCCCCTTTTAACGGACCAGATAGCTGAAGAAGTGGCCCACATTTAGAAATCAGGCAGTTTTGAACTTATAAAGACATGCGGTATAATAGTTGGCAAGGTTTGGGAGACTCCGGCATTTGTGTTTGCTGCAGCCAATGTTTGTGGCAATGTCAGAGGAATCAACAGCAAACACCGTCCCACATGGCCATAAAACTGGCCCACAAACTGCTAAAAAGCCACACTGATCTGTCAGACCAGCCCATCGCCCTGCAGCGGACGAACACTGGTGTCCAACACTGCTGTCTGAACGTCATGCAGATCTGCCGAGGCTGAGCTCTACTTCAGGTGTAACAACCACTTGGAAAGAATTTCTCACTGTTTTAGCGTCTTGCTTACAGATAGCTTTTAGCTGTCTATTGTCGAAGACCGATTGTGGATAGTACCAATACTTACAATGGGTTTTGGGCCTGCCCATTGCTTGGCTTTTTTGTTACTTTTATTTGTGTGTTTCTTTTTCAATGGCATTCCTTCCTCCTCTTATGTTTGGGTCACTTGTATAATTCCACTGCTCATATTCAGGGGACTACTTTTATCTTTTGCTTTCGGGCCTCCGTGGGAATGCATGTGTTACCTTACTCTCTCACTTATGTGTTGCTTTCACCCTTAAATACCTCCCTCCACGCTCTCTCTCTCTCTTTTGCTCACTCTTCTCTCTCCCCAGTTACTACTCCCATACGTCCCAGAACAGCTTTTTTTTTTTAACTGTCCTATTTCCTTCCCACCCCATGCTTATCCAATGCTCTCCAAAACCTCCAAAAGCTGCCTTTGAATTCTTAAAAAAATGTTTTTTTTATTTTTTTGGAGGGCCTGGCAGCTACTATTTCCTTCCAGGCCGCTCCTTTTCTCTGATGCGCACTTGGGCATTTTTTTTATTACTACTTTAAGATCATGGTTACTACTTGGGGATCAGTGCCTACCATTTTGGAACGGTAAATTAAAAAAAATAAAAAGGAAAGCAACACGTGTGGTGGTACCTGGGCACATATAAATCTTTTGGCAACCGAGCATTTCCCACCCAAAGTGGAACAGCATTAGAAACAATCATTGACAAATGCAAAAGTTCTGGTAATGCCACAGAATAGTGAGTCCTACCCGCTTTGCTTGTTTTAATTTGTTGGGTGCGAGCAACGCTCTCTTTTGAAATTGCAGCATTGAGTTAGGAGCGAGATGGATGTCCCTGAATTTAAATTTGTTCAGTTACTCCCAAAAATAAAACATCTTTCTGCCTTTGGAAGCGTTGCTTAGCCCTTTAGTGATGAACAGCAGTATAAGAAATGGGACAAAAATCCATACAGCAGTTAAATGGAAAGGGACTAGTGAAACTGCAGGGCTCTGTGCATCCTGCCTCGGATCCCATTTGGTAGCACAATAATTGGGAGTTCAGCCAGGGAGAGGTTGCAGAGTTATTGAAATTCGGTACTTTTATAGCACTTTAATTTAACAATGTGTGACAGGGTGGGGATAGCGGAGGCCGAACAGGAGAATGACCTAGACTGGTGGTCTGCCATACCTCTATCACCCCCTCTTATCTCCTCGAAACAGGACGAGTGGAGCACCACAAACATAAACGCTGTGAACGAACAGAGCGGCTCCTTTAATTGGGGAAGTTTTGATGACGGGACTCCACCCCCTCCCCTGACGTCATGGGATGCCAAGCAATAAGGGACGAGGATACACCCACGGAAGTGTGCTTCGCCACCGGAGAAGAGGAAGGAGTTGTGTCCGGAGAGATCGAGAGCCAAGTGAGACGGGAAGAAGGAGAGCGGAGGACGAAAGACGGCGGTAGACCTCGAGGACTACAGGATACGCCAGGAGGCCAACGACCCCACGCTTCGCCGAGCCACGCTCCTGGAGGAGCGTGGCTAAACCAGGTACGAGACCGGTTTACAGGGTGGCTTGGGAGGAGGGACTCCTCTGACTAGACGGGGAGTAGGGAAAAGAGCCGTTCCCGCTTGCACCTTGCCCCTTCACTATCACTTGCGTCGTCAATAGTGCTTCACGGGTTGCTTGAAGGTGTTCCCCTCACTACCCTTCCTTTTCATCGTTCCGGACCGGAACCCTCACACGAGTGTTCTTTTCTTTTTCCCCTTCGGAGTTTCCATCCTTCAACACGATCCCCCCACAACATCCACCACGGAGAAAACGTATCGCCAGAGACCGGGACACCGGGAGGAGGAACGGACCCGGCCGGAACGACTCCGATCAGGAGGACAGCCCTCCGAACCAGCGACACATACCACGGAGAGACTCACACTCACTCAAAGACGTGTCTTTGGAAAAATAAAATCATATATACCGAGACCCATTATTGCGACCCCGCCACACAATGCTTTATGAAGAATATGCGTGCTGCTGTTGGAAGCTAAAGCATAAAGCATTAACAGTTCCAAGTAATCGCACCTGAAAAATAAAAAATATTAACCGAAATGCAATAAAAAATGATAGGAGTTCATAGTTCTAGGCTATTTGTCAGGGGATTTTGATAGGGTGGGTCGTAACACGTGTAAGGTCACGGGGCTCTTCAGTACTTCAGTGTCACAAGGCTAGGAGTACTGGAGCTAATGGGATTAAGAGCAGTGCTTAATGTGAGCCGGTGGTTTCCATTGTTCGGCACCGGCACTCATGGCAGTCTGCCACATGGTGGCGCTGTATGTCCATATTAGAGATGAACAGAAACACAGTTGTTTGTTAATTCAATTTCCACTAAATGATTAATCCCCACCCCCTTCCCCCTCCTCCCCTAGCTATTCTTATAGCTTTTGGCCTGGAATAGTCTGAATTGTCACACTTGTAAGGTGTGATGGTTAGTTGTTGTGCTGTTTCAGTCACTGGTGAGGCTGGCAGGGGCAATGGGTGGTGAAGGCTGCAGTGGCCTCCTGACGAGGGCCCTGGCACTTATTAATTTACAAATTAACTACTGCTTGGGAGTACTGGTGTGTTAGGGAGCAAGGGGTACTGAAATGTTATAATGCTTGTAGTACTCCAATGTTAGAAGGCTTGCACGCACTGGAATGTTCGAGAGCACAGTACTAGCACCAAGCTTGGTGTTCTGGAGTTCACTGATCTTTAGACCTCTGACGTGTCAGAGAGCAAGGAGGGCCGAAGTGCCAGGAGGGCTGTGCTACTGAAGTAAGACAGGGCACACAGGAACGGGAATGTGAGGGGACTGGAGTGTTCTGGAGTCTCACAGGGCACACAGGAACAGGAATGTGAGGGGACTGGAGTGTTGTGGAGTCTCTCAGGGCACACAGGAACGGGAATGTGAGCGGACTGGAGTGTTGTGGTCTCACAGGGCACACAGGAACAGGAATGTGAGGGGACTGGAGTGTTGTGGAGTCTCTCAGGGCACACAGGAACGGGAATGTGAGGGGACTGGAGTGTTGTGGAGTCTCACAGGGCACACAGGAACAGGAATGTGAGGGGACTGGAGTGTTGTGGAGTCTCACAGGGCACACAGGAACAGGAATGTGAGGGGATTGGAGTGTTGTGGAGTCTCACAGGGCACACAGGAACGGGAATGTGAGGGGACTGGAGTGTTGTGGAGTCTCACAGGGCGTGAGGACTTGTAGTGCCGCTGAGCGCGGGAGTCCTGGAGTGTCACTGGGCTGTAAGGTACTGGTGAAGTGTTGATATGGGGTACTGGAGTATCAGAAGACTTGTAGTATGGAAGTGTTATAGGATGTGCAGGAACAGGAATGTAAGGGGATTTGAGTGTTGTGGAGTCTCACAGGGCGTGAGGACTTGTAGTGCCGCTGAGCGAGGGAGTCCTGGAGTGTCACTGGGCTGTAAGGTACTGGTGAAGTGTTGATATGGGGTACTGGAGTATCAGAAGACTTGTAGTATGGAAGTGTTATAGGATGTGCAGGAACAGGAATGTAAGGGGATTTGAGTGTTCTGCAATGTCACAGGGCGTGAGAACATTGTAGTGTCAGGTACTACAAAATCACAGGGTCTGAGGACACTGTAGTGTCACTGTGCATGAGAGTACTGGGGTGTCAATGATTTTTAACCTACTTCTGTTTTATGGGCCCGGATTACTGGAGCGTTACAGCGCTTGAGGGCACTGTAGCGTCCTTGAACCTGGGGCCTTGGGAGCGTGACAGCAGTCAAGGACAGTGTAGTGTCACTGAGCTTATGACTATTGAAGTGTCACCGGGTATACAGCACTGCGGTGTCACTGAGCCTGGGGTACTGCAATGTCAAAAGCCTTTAGAACATTGTAGTGTCACTGAGCCTGGGGTACTGCAGTGTCAAAGGCCTTTAGAACATTGTAGTGTCACTGAGCCTGGGGTAGTGCAGTGTCAAAGGCCTTTATAACATTGTAGTGTCACTGAGCCTGGGGTACTGCAGTGTCAAAGGCCTTTAGAACATTGTAGTGTCACTGAGCGTGGGGTACTGCAGTGTCAAAGGCCTTTAATACATTGTAGTGTCACTGAGCCTGGGGTACTGCAATGTCAAAGGCCTTTAGAATATTGTAGTGTCACTGAGCCTGGGGTACTGCAATGTCAAAGGCCTTTAGAACATTGTAGTGTCACTGAGCCTGGGGTACTGCAATGTCAAAGGCCTTTAGAACATTGTACTGGCACTGAGCCTGGGGTACTGCAATGTCAAAGGCCTTTAGAACATTGTAGTGACACTGGGCTTGGGGATTCTGCAGTGTCACAGGCCTTTAGAATATTGTAGTGTGACTGAGCCTGGGGTACTGCAATGTCAAAGGCCTTTAATACATTGTAGTGTCACTGAGCCTGGGGTACTGCAATGTCAAAGGCCTTTAATACAGTGTAGTGTCACTGAGCCTGGGGTACTGCAATGTCAAATGCCTTTAGAACATTGTAGTGGCACTGAGCCTGGGGTACTGCAATGTCAAAGGCCTTTAATACATTGTAGTGTCACTGAGCCTGGGGTACTGCAATATCAAAGGCCTTTAATACATTGTAGTGTCACTGAGCCTGGGGTACTGCAATGTCAAATGCCTTTAGAACATTGTAGTGACACTGGGCTTGGGGATTCTGCAGTGTCACAGGCCTTTAGAACATTGTAGGTTCACTGAGCCTGGGGTAGTGCAATGTCAAAGGCCTTTAGAACATTGTAGTGTCGCTGAGCCTGGGGTACTGCAGTGTGAAAGGCCTTTAGAACATTGTACTGGCACTGAGCCTGGGGTACTGCAATGTCAGAAGGCTTGAGGACATTGACGTGTCACTGATCCTGGCTGTGCTGCAATGTCAGAAGGCTTGAGGACACTGTAGTGTCACTGAGCCTGGCTGTGCTGCAATGTCAGAAGGCTTGAGGACACTGTAGTGTCACTGAGCCTGGCTGTGCTGCAATGTCAGAAGGCTTGAGGACACTGTAGTGTCACTGAGCCTGGCTGTGCTGCAATGTCAGAAGGCGTGAGGACACTGTAGTGTCACTGAGCCTGGCTGTGCTGCAATGTCAGAAGGCTTGAGGACACTGCAGTGTCACTGAGCCTGGCTGTGCTGCAATGTCAGAAGGCTTGAGGACACTGAAGTGTCACTGAACCTGGCTGTGCTGCAATGTCAGAAGGCTTGAGGACACTGTAGTGTCACTGAACCTGGCTGTGCTGCAATGTCAGAAGGCGTGAGGACACTGTAGTGTCACTGAGCCTGGCTGTGCTGCAATGTCAGAAGGCGTGAGGACACTGACGTGTCACTGAACCTGGCTGTGCTGCAATGTCAGAAGGCTTGAGGACACTGTAGTTTCACTGAACCTGGCTGTGCTGCAATGTCAGAAGGCTTGAGGACACTGTAGTGTCACTGATCATGGCTGTGCTGCAATGTCAGAAGGCGTGAGGACACTGTAGTGTCACTGATCATGGGTGTGCTGCAATGTCAGAAGGCTTGAGGACACTGTAGTGTCACTGAGCCTGGCTGTGCTGCAATGTCAGAAGGCTTGAGGACACTGTAGTGTCACTGAGCCTGGCTGTGCTGCACTGTCAGAAGGCTTGAGGACACTGTAGTGTCACTGAGCCTGGCTGTGCTGCACTGTCAGAAGGCTTGAGGACACTGTAGTGTCACTGAGCCTGGCTGTGCTGCAATGTCAGAAGGCTTGAGGACACTGTAGTGTCACTGAGCCTGGCTGTGCTGCAATGTCAGAAGGCGTGAGGACACTGTAGTGTCACTGATCCTGGCTGTGCTGCAATGTCAGAAGGCTTGAGGACACTGAAGTGTCACTGAGCCTGGCTGTGCTGCAATGTCAGAAGGCTTGAGAACACTGTAGTGTCACTGAGCCTGGCTGTGCTGCAATGTCAGAAGGCTTGAGGACACTGACGTGTCACTGAGCCTGGCTGTGCTGCAATGTCAGAAGGCGTGAGGACACTGTAGTGTCACTGAGCCTGGCTGTGCTGCACTGTCAGAAGGCGTGAGGACACTGTAGTGTCACTGAGCCTGGCTGTGCTGCAATGTCAGAAGGCTTGAGGACACTGTAGTGTCACTGAGCCTGGCTGTGCTGCAATGTCAGAAGGCTTGAGGACACTGTAGTGTCACTGAGCCTGGCTGTGCTGCAATGTCAGAAGGCTTGAGGACACTGTAGTGTCACTGAGCCTGGCTGTGCTGCTATGTCAGAAGGCTTGAGGACACTGTAGTGTCACTGAGCCTGGCTGTGCTGCAATGTCAGAAGGCGTGAGGACACTGTAGTGTCACTGAGCCTGGCTGTGCTGCAATGTCAGAAGGCGTGAGCACACTGTAGTGTCACTGATCATGGGGGGACTAGAGTGTCACAAGGCTTTAGAGGACTCGTGTTTTAGAGTCAAGGGTAGGAGTGTTTCATAGGGTTGCTTATCTTGGGGTTAAAGGGAGGCACCCAAGGTCTCGGTGACTTCTCTTCGAGAACACAACTGACTTTACTAGAGTCCAGCCTCGTTTAATCGGGGTGTTCAGCGGCTCCAGTGGATAACCCCCAAGTTCAAGTTACTGGGCTTCAACCCTGGCCTGGGGTCGCTTCTCCCACACAGGAGTCGTTGCATATGTTTTCACTATCACCTAAGGGAGAGTGAGGGCACGTGGTATTGTGCCAACGGTGAGTTATCCCTCCCTTGCCTTGGTCTCTCGGCACTATGTCAAAGTCAATTACTTTCCAGCCATGCTTGTAAGGGAGTTGTACGTCATTTTGTACGGAATTTAAATTTTGGATTTGTCAAGCGCTTTGTTACCTCAGAAAATGAAGGGGGAAAAAGATAAAATAAAGCAAGGAGAACAAATGAAGGTGAGGGGGCACAGAGCGAGATAAACAAGATATTGTGACGAGAGTGAGAAAGCACTGTAGGTGAAGTGACTGTAGGGTCGGAGAAATGAGTGTGCATGAGGAGATTGTTAATTGAGGGAGATGAGCGCATATGGAGTGATTGAAGCTTTAAAGAAAAGAGTTTTCACTGAGAGATTGACAAGGGAGAGTAAGGAGTGCAGATGGAGAGAAGGGAAAGGGGGGTGAGTAAAAAATACTGGTGGACAGATTGTGAAGTGAGTGAGTAAAGAGATTATGAAGTGAGTAAAAGGAGTGAGGATGGAGAGACTGAAGTGAGTGAGTAAGAAGTGCAGTTGTAGAGTATGTGAAATGAATGAAGTACTGTGGATGAAGAAACTATGAAGGGAGTGAGTAACACGCGTAGATGGTGACGTTGCGAAGCAAGTGAGTAAACAATTTGAAGTCAGAAAGGACTGCAGATGAAGATATTGAAGTGATTGTGAAAGGGCTGGAAATTAAAAGATTATGAGACAAGTAAGTAAGGAGTGTGGGTGGATAGATTGTGAAACAAATGCGGAAGGAGGAAAGATAAAGAAATTGACGTGATTGAAAAAGGACTGTGAATGAAGAGATTATCAAGCAATTAAATGAGGAGTGGGGATAGACAGTTTGTAGAGTGAGTGAGAAAGAAATGCAGATGAAGAGAAAGTGAAGCAAACAAGAAAGTTGCACCGATTTGGGGATGGTGAAAAGAATGAGAAAGAAGTGCAAATTAAAAGAGTGAAACAATTGGGAAGGACGGCCGATGAGGAGATTGTGAAGTGAGTAGGTTGTGCGAATGAAAGAAAGTGAAGAAAGGGTGAGAATAAAACTGGAGCAACATCAACAGGAGATTGTGTAGAATCAGCATGAGCCGGACCGTAGACGAGCAAAGAATGGGCAGGACACAGATAAGGAGTTATAATAGTAAGTGCATGCAGAAAATTAATGCAAGAGCAAAGAGAGTGAGTGTGGTTTATCAAGCAAGTCGGAGAAAAGGAAGAGTTAATGAGTGAGCAACTGATTTTGCTCGCTTGGCGCCTACTCGCTGAAGCGCGCAGACCTCCATGTTCCGCACAAGCATATGTAGTACCAGCTTGATTTGCATACATCCTGTTTCAAATGTCCTTGTAAAAGTATAAATAGAGTGAAACCAGGCTCCAAAGGAAGAACGTCCTTTACTTCTCCAGCTCCTTTCCTCCTGGGGACATGTCCTTTGGGTCTTCTTCTGACCCTCCTACCCTTGCAGGAGTTCTGCCTGCTTTGAAGGACTCGCGAGGGTTCGCAGAACATTCAGTGTACAACGCAGGGCAATTAAGCATTCATCGACCCTCGTTTAAGTTAGTGATAGACAATTTAAATTCCTGCTGTTTCTTGAGCCACACTGTTTCTCTTCTCTTTTTTAGCCTGCTATGGCAGAGTATAAGTTGTACTTTACACACTTTGAAGAGCAGACAGGACAGTGGAATGGAGATGTCTGGTTTCAAGGCAGAGAAAACATTCGACCTACCTCTGTCGCAGGGGTTTTACGTTTCTGAATGGCCTTCCATCCAGCTTATGTGTTGAAGTATTTTGTGTTGTGCCATCATGTCACTTGAACCCATTGGTAGCTCTGGGTGTGACTGAGATTGATACACAGCCCAGATGCAGTCGCAGGGGCCAGTTTAAGATTTCCAATAGGACAGAAGCTTTCCTGGCTCGTGAAAAAGTGGGTCCTGGCCCCCTTAAGAGCGGTTGTGGTGATCGCCGAGGCACCTTGCTTTGAGGGACCTTGATCTTTTTAGCCAGATGTGGCCCTCAGCAGGGAATGTGCTGGGTCCCTTTTGTTGAGGGGAGTAAGTGCAGAGTACCGATGGCTCATGCGGGGTGAGGAATACGTCTAGTCCCAGGATGGCTCCATTTCCGTGGTGGGCGTGGTTTGCTGGTGGCGGGATGGGGTGACCCTGGACATGTTTTCCCCTTGATCAGAACTTTGGGTGAGCTACATTGAAAACCGTGGAGCAGCCCAGCTTGAGCCCTCATCGTTGGATCCCATCGGTGGCCACATGCACAGCTTCTTGATCATGGCCTCTCGCCCTTATCACAAAGGGTGCGGAGGAAAGAATTACTTCAAGGAGAATATTTGTTTTAGAAAAGGAAAAGGGGAATGGAAGGATAGTTTCGAAGTTCATAACCCAGTGCCCGTTCCTTCTCTGTAATTTAGAGATTCTTCACATGTATGGTTAGGGAGCACAGGCATGTGACTACTGTCCATGCACATGTTTGGGTTCCCCTCCGTAACGTGTGTGTACGTCTGTCAGTTTGTAAATGAGGGATGCAGGTAGAACTCTTTGCATTACCTACGTGAATAGCACGCATCGGGACATTTACGCATGTGTTACCTGGGGGTCCAAAACCCATTTGCTACATGGTGGATCCCCTATAAAGGATCGGCAGCTGTTCAACTTGATCTTTCACAAGGGTGTGAAGATACCCCTCTGTTGCTGACCACATAAACTGATTTCCATAATAGTGCAAAGTGTTACCATTAACTCAAGGTGTTCGCAAAGTTAGGGAACTTCATGTGTGTACTTTGTGGCACTTCCATTCAAAATTGTACGACCTTCGTGAACTTCTGAAATTTGACTACGATTTTGTTTTATAAACAAGTGGAAGAGTCTAAAAGAGTTAGATGAACAAACACCAGACATAATCTATTTTTTCAGGAAACTTCTACCATTAAAAAATTGTCAGCAAAATCTTCCTCGAAGACGTGTTTGTTAGAAATTTTGCCCACCAACCATGTTGTGCTAAGTCTACAAAGTTAGGGAAGTTGTGAACGTTGCGCACCTTTGCCCACAGGATTCAAATGTTGCAAAGCCCTACATACAAATAGGAGATTGTCGATACACGTGACACCGAACAAGCTACAAGGTGGGCTAGAAGCACCATAAATAAAGCTATGGTGAAACCTATGTAGACAAAATTAAATGCAGCAGAAGTTAACAAATTCGCTCTCAATGTCTGCTCAAGAATCCTTCCATGTTTGACTCACCAGGCTGAGACACTAACAGTCATCTCTACATTTGCGCACTGCCCAAAAAATGCACGCTTAGTAAAAATGGCCTTCGTACATCACCTTGAATCAGGTTGTGTTGCAACAACAGACAGAGAATTAAAGCCATCAATGATCTTTCTAAAGTAGACAAAGGTGCTTTTAAATTATTGTCAGTAGGTTCGTGCTATGTGATTACAACACACATAAATACATATAAAGAACTTCTATTCTTAGATCATTTAAATATATTCAGAAAAAAATGCCCTGTTGGCATTATCAGTATGCTAGCCTGACTTAGACAATACCCATTTTAATTTTCTCAAATGTAATTTTTTTCCTAATTGTTTTACTACACACGCACATATATATATATCTCTCTCTATATATATATATATATATGTATATATATATATATATATATATGTGTGTGTGTGTGTGTGTGTGTTGGGTGATAATCTAGGCTATTTCACAGGTGACTCCACTAAAGGTGATAGCAAATTTAATTAATCAGGCATCCTGGTATACTTTGGCAAGTTACCAAATAAAGTCGGTAGTCGAATCCTTAGAATATTCACATATATATTTACATTATTAACTGTAGTGCTTTTCTGATTGTGCAATTATCTTGGTACATTAGTTTAATCCAGTCTTGTTAACTATGCAGTTCTAAAAGAGAGCATCTATTGTTTAATATTAATGTGTCCAAAGTTCAGCTTTAATCTGTCAAACATCTAAATTTCGCTAAGAATGCTGGGCCCTTTAAAAAATTCCTTGAAAACTAGCTTCATTGACACAACTTTCAGCTTTTTTTCTTGCCCTAGGCGCAGCTTAAATGACACTGGCTCCAATTGGAGGCCAATCGAGTGTAACCACTGGATCCTGATTAAACTGATGCTTCGGTCCAGCTTGGAAAAGCATCCTCTAGTTCCTTCATGAGCGAAGAACTAACCTTTCCCTGGACCTTCCGCAGCCGAGCCCAAAGCCAGGCAAATTTACTGACTGCTGTCATGGTGACGAGGATGATCATACAGCGTTCAAAATCAGACGTTGACGGTAGCTTGTCAAAGTTGCATAGTTGACTGATTTTAATGAACGGTTCAGTCGATGGCCGAGAGTGCGATGGACTCTGCTGTAGACAATGAGCGATGATGTCTTTGGGCCTGATTGAGAGATGGTCGGTGTATTTTGACCTGTGTGTAAAACCCTGTTTATTCATGGGTTGGAATTACGAGTTGGTAGTTATTTAATGAATGATGCATTAAATACCTCAACAATCATCACATTTTGGCAGGTCAAACCTGCTAAAATTTAATGGAGAAAAACCATACAGTATTTACCGTATCATGAGGATTTTGGTACGTAAAACACCAAAATCTACGGTATTCCCAACATACTCCTAATAGGTGTGATTTATCACACAAATAACGTAGCCGCTGCTATTGTTATTTATTAAGTGCGATAAATAGCACCTATACTCATAATCAGAGATTAAGTAGCATAAACAAAAGGCTCACTCATTAAGCAGAAATTCTGCAAGAACAAAAAATGCTGAAGGCATACAGGAAACAAGTCATTCAGAGAGTAAGCAGTACCTCCTGGCACCCCTGGCCACTAGTAAATGATAATTGTCTGAAATCCCGCCATAGAGAGTGAAATGGCCCGTACCTTGCATGGCTCCTGAATGTCACAGTGCAGTAAAAAAAAAATTCTAACGCATATATAGGATTATTTTAAACATAAATTGTCCATGGTTGCCATGGAAACGGATAAGTGTATTTCATACGGATGGCTGGGCGAGGTTTAGAGTCTCTCAAGCCATTGGGGTCTACTTTTCAATAACAAAGGTGCAGGGCTCGTTTGGGTCAGTGCAAGACAAGATGCCCAGGGGTGGCATCATCAGCAGGAGGAGAGGACCCTATTGCCACTACAAGCACTGAGGATCCCTCCTGTTGCAAGTATTGATAGAAGGGGCAAATGCTACGTCTAGGTTTCCAAAAATGCTTACTTTGACCCTGGTAATGTTTATTCTAGGGCACATCAGCCCTAAATGATGGGGTTTCACCAGGACAGGACTACTTGTTATCCCCACAATCTGAACAGGTAGCCCATTGTGGCTCTCATTACGAGTCGCATGCTGAACACAAAATTACAGTTAGTATGTGGCAGTTCCGTGCGATTACCAAACAATTAAGAGCCAAACCCCCTGGAATGAGGATTAACCACGTGGACCCAGTTCGGTGTGATTTCCCCTGTTCCCGGGGGTGGGAGGGGGGGGTGGGGGTTAACGCTCACATTTACCATCTGCTCTGAGTGGTAAATGTGAGCTCGACGGAAAGTGCAAAGTGGGCGTGGAGACATGGAGGGTGAGAGGGTAAGGGAGGGAAAAATACAAAGGATGCCCTGATAGAGGAGTGGATAACATGCTCTCCCTTGCTGAAAAAAAGGCCTGGACAGGGACAGAGGTTTGGTTGCTGTCGCAGCCAATGCTTCATGCCAAGTTAATGGGCGGGGAAATCAGATCAAAGTTCCACACACAGGAAAACCGAGTGCGGAAACCCTGGATACCGCTTCACCATACATTCAATGAGGGACCTACAGGGGAAGACTGGTGGCAACATGTCAATGTGCCTGTCAGTTTGCCCACCTGGAGGCAGGTGGGACAATATCTGTGTGGAGGCAGCCGGAGTTATGGCTGAAGTGGGGGCAGGAATGTAATGGGAGCTGTGTAGTGAATTTGATGGGAGCAGGTGTGTGGCAGTCAGACAGTTACTGCTAGGTGGGGTAGGGCTACATTCTGGCACAGGTGGCTTTCCTGGTGACTGAGGTGGGGCCAGGTGGATGGTGACTGAAGTGAGGCAGGTGTGTGATGATCTGCCTGGTGGGAATGGCAGCGGGGGATAGAGGCAGGTGGGTCGCAACTAAGATGGGGAGGTAGTGAGCAGTGGTGATGGTGTGTAGTGACGGGTAGGAAAGGCGAGCAGTGATCAAAGTTGGGTCAGGGATTTAGGAGGCAAATGGTTAGCGTAGGCAGAGGTGTGGGCGGAGAGGTAGCTTCTGGAGTATGGGCAGGAGCAGACCTGCCAACTCATACGGTGCCACCATGTGTCCCACAATTGCAGCTCTCTTCACAGTGACCCAGTGAGGAGCCGAAATCACAAGGTGGCAGGCAAGAGGAGCCGGAAACCATTGCAGAGTGCCTTTCCAGCTCCTCTTTGGAGGCAGAAAGCAGCTGATTCAGATTGAGGTGCAAAACATCCCAGAACATCAGCAGCAGTCACAGTACCGTTTGTGTTTTTGATTGTTTTGGAGGGGGAAGGAGGTCAATGGGCAGGACACGGGGCACACAGGCCTCAAAGGTAGTTCTCAGCATAAAGCCCCAGCCCCTCCAATGCCACACCCCCTTCTGACACAGCTAATTGTATTTTCAAGTCAGCAGTTCTGCAGGAGTCTAGCAGTCAGATGGCTAGGGATGGGTGGGGTGAGATGTGAATTGACACTTCTCGGCAGAACAGCACTTCCAATATAGCAGTGCCAGCACTTCGTAATAGATCTGGAATATTTCTGATGTAGCACTGCCACTCCTCATCAATACTGGCGTGCGTTCATTTGGTCAGAAATGGTGCATCTCAGTAGGACCACAGTAAAGTGACACATCACCGACATCTAGTGAGAACTGTAGTATACTAAGGAAGCAGTGCTGGCACTTACAAGCGCAACCGAAGTACCTCCATTGCAACAGCTTCTAAGTAGGACTTCAGTGCTTCCCGCTGAGCCTTGTCTGCACTTCTGAGAAGGACTGTAATACTTTAAATTGGATATTACTGCCATTACTAGAAGAGATGCCATTTCTCCATGGGATAGTACTTGCACATCTCAGCACAGCACAAATACTTCCTCTATAGCAGTACCAAAACTTCCCAGCAGGGCTGCAGCACTTCCAAAGGAGCATAGTGTACACTTCAAGGAAGATATGCAGCTCTGCCAAGGGGCAGTGCATACGTTTGGCAGAAGATAAGCAGCTCTGCCAAGTAGCAGTGCGCATATTTTGCAGAAGAGATGCAGCTCTTCCACGGAGCAGTGCATACAGTTTACTGGAGAGAAGCAGCTTTTCCAAGGAGCAGTGCATACATTTTGCAGAAGAGGTGCAGCTCTTCTACAGGAGCAGTGCATACATTTTACAGAAGAGATGCAGCTCTTCCAAGGAGCAGTGCATACATTTTGCAGAAGAGATGCAGCTCTTCCAAGGAGCAGTGAATACATTTTGTAGAAGAGGTGCAGCTCTTCTAGAGGAGCAGTGCATACATTTTACAGAAGAGATGCAGCTCTTCCAAGGAGCAGTGCATACATTTTACAGAAGAGGTGCAGCTTTTCCACGGAGCAGTGCATACATTTTACAGAAGAGATGCAGCTCTTCCATGGAGCAGTGCATACATTTTACAGAAGAGGTGCAGCTTTTCCAAGGAGCAGTGCATACATTTTACAGAAGAGATGCAGCTCTTCCAAGGAGCAGTGCATACATTTTACAGAAGAGGTGCAGCTTTTCCACGGAGCAGTGTATACATTTTACAGAAGAGATGCAGCTCTTCCACGGAGCAGTGCATACAGTTTACTGGAGAGAAGCAGCTTTTCCAAGGAGCAGTGCATACATTTTGCAGAAGAGGTGCAGCTCTTCTACAGGAGCAGTGCATACATTTTGCAGAAGACATGCAGCTCTTCCAAGGAGCAGTGCATACATTTTACAGAAGAGATGCAGCTCTTTTAGAGGAGCAGTGCATACATTTTGCAGAACAGGTGCAGCTCTTCTAGAGGAGCAGTGCATACATTTTGCAGAAGAGATGCAGCTCTTCCACAGAGCAGTGCATACAGTTTGCTGGAGAGAAGCAGCTTTTCCAAGGCGCAGTGCATACATTTTGCAGAAGTGATGCAGCTCTTCCGAGGAGCAGTGCATACATTTTGCAGAAGAGATGCAGCTCTTCCAAGGAGCAGTGCATACATTTTGCAGAAGAGATGCAGCTCTTCCGAGGAGCAGTGCATACATTTTGCAGAAGAGGTGCAGCTCTTCCGAGGAGCCGTGCATACATTTTGCAGAAGAGGTGCAGCTCTTCTGAGGAGCAGTGCATACATTTTGCAGAAGAGGTGCAGCTCTTCTGAGAAGCAGTGCATACATTTTACAGAAGAGACGCAGCTCTTCTAGAGGAGCAGTGCATACATTTTGCAGAAGAGATACAGCTCTTCCGAGGAGCAGTGCATACATTTTGCAGAAGAGGTGCAGCTCTTCCGAGGAGCAGTGCATACATTTTGCAGAAGAGGTGCAGCTCTTCTGAGGAGCAGTGCATATATTTTAAAGAAGAGATACAATCCTTCCGAAGGAGCAGTGCATACATTTTACAGAAGAGATGCAGCTCTTCTAGAGGGGCAGTGCATACATTTTGCAGAAGAGATGCAGATCTTCCAAGCAGCGGTGCATACATTTTGCAGAAGAGATGCAGCTCTTCCAGAGAAGCAGTGCATACATTTTGCAGAAGAGATGCAGCTCTTCCGCGGAGCAGTGCATACATTTTACGGAAGAGATACAATCCTTCCGGAGGAGCAGTGCATACATTTTACAGAAGAGATGCAGCTCTTCTAGAGGAGCAGTGCATACATTTTGCAGAACAGGTGCAGCTCTTCTAGAGGAGCAGTGCATACATTTTGCAGAAGAGATGCAGCTCTTCCAAGGAGCAGTGCATACATTTTACGGAAGAGATACAATCCTTCCGGAGGAGCAGTGCATACATTTTACAGAAGAGATGCAGCTCTTCTAGAGGAGCAGTGCATACATTTTGCAGAACAGGTGCAGCTCTTCTAGAGGAGCAGTGCATACATTTTGCAGAAGAGATGCAGCTCTTCCAAGGAGCAGTGCATACATTTTACAGAAGAGATGCAGCTCTTCCACAGAGCAGTGCATACAGTTTGCTGGAGAGAAGCAGCTTTTCCAAGGAGCAGTGCATACATTTTGCAGAAGTGATGCAGCTCTTCCGAGGAGCAGTGCATACATTTTGCAGAAGAGATGCAGCTCTTCCGAGGAGCAGTGCATACATTTTGCAGAAGAGATGCAGCTCTTCCGAGGAGCAGTGCATACATTTTGCAGAAGAGGTGCAGCTCTTCCGAGGAGCCGTGCATACATTTTGCAGAAGAGGTGCAGCTCTTCCGAGGAGCAGTGCATTCATTTTGCAGAAGAGGTGCAGCTCTTCTGAGAAGCAGTGCATACATTTTACAGAAGAGACGCAGCTCTTCTAGAGGAGCAGTGCATACATTTTGCAGAAGAGATACAGCTCTTCCGAGGAGCAGTGCATACATTTTGCAGAAGAGGTGCAGCTCTTCCGAGGAGCAGTGCATACATTTTGCAGAAGAGGTGCAGCTCTTCTGAGGAGCAGTGCATACATTTTAAAGAAGAGATACAATCCTTCCGAAGGAGCAGTGCATACATTTTACAGAAGAGATGCAGCTCTTCTAGAGGGGCAGTGCATACATTTTGCAGAAGAGATGCAGATCTTCCAAGCAGCGGTGCATACATTTTGCAGAAGAGATGGAGCTCTTCTAGAGGAGCAGTGCAAACATTTTAAAGAAGAGATACAATCCTTCCGAAGGAGCAGTGCATACATTTTACAGAAGAGATGCAGCTCTTCTAGAGGGGCAGTGCATACATTTTGCAGAAGAGATGCAGATCTTCCAAGCAGCGGTGCATACATTTTGCAGAAGAGATGCAGCTCTTCCAGAGAAGCAGTGCATACATTTTGCAGAAGAGATGCAGCTCTTCCGCGGAGCAGTGCATACATTTTACGGAAGAGATACAATCCTTCCAGAGGAGCAGTGCATACATTTTGCAGAAGAGGTGCAGTTCTTACGAGGAGCAGTGCATACATTTTGCAGAAAAGATGCAGCTCTTCTAGAGGAGCAGTGCATACATTTTACAGAAGAGATGCAGCTCTTCCAAGGAGCAGTGCATATATTTTACAAAAGAGGTGCAGTTCTTCCGAGGAGCAGTGCGTACATTTTGCAGAAGAGATGCAGCTCTTCTACAGGAGCAGTGCATACATTTTGCAGAAGAGGTGCAGTTCTTCCGAGGAGCAGTGCATACATTTTGCAGAAGAGATGCAGCTCTTCTAGAGGAGCAGTGCATACATTTTGCAGAAGAGGTGCAGTTCTTCCGAGGAGCAGTGCATAGATTTTGCAGAAGAGGTGCAGCTCTTCCAGGGAGCAGTGCATACATTTTGCAGAAGAGGTGCAGTTCTTCCGAGGAGCAGTGCATAGATTTTGCAGAAGAGATGCAGCTCTTCCAGGGAGCAGTGCATTCATTTTGCAGAAGAGGTGCAGCTCTTCTAGAGGAGCAGTGCATACATTTTACAGAAGAGACGCAGCTCTTCTAGAGGAGCAGTGCATACATTTTGCAGAAGAGATACAGCTCTTCCGAGGAGCAGTGCATACATTTTGCAGAAGAGGTGCAGCTCTTCCGAGGAGCAGTGCATACATTTTTCAGAAGAGGTGCAGCTTTTCCAAGGAGCAGTGCATACATTTTGCAGAAGAGATGCAGCTCTTCCGAGGAGCAGTGCATACATTTTGCAGAAGAGGTGCAGCTCTTCCGAGGAGCCGTGCATACATTTTGCAGAAGAGATGCAGCTCTTCCGAGGAGCAGTGCATACATTTTGCAGAAGAGGTGCAGCTCTTCTGAGAAGCAGTGCATACATTTTACAGAAGAGACGCAGCTCTTCTAGAGGAGCAGTGCATACATTTTGCAGAAGAGATACAGCTCTTCCGAGGAGCAGTGCATACATTTTGCAGAAGAGGTGCAGCTCTTCCGAGGAGCAGTGCATACATTTTGCAGAAGAGGTGCAGCTCTTCTGAAAAGCAGTGCATACATTTTAAAGAAGAGATACAATCCTTCCGAAGGAGCAGTGCATACATTTTGCAGAAGAGATGCAGATCTTCCAAGCAGCGGTGCATACATTTTGCAGAAGAGATGCAGCTCTTCCAGAGAAGCAGTGCATACATTTTGCAGAAGAGATGCAGCTCTTCCGCGGAGCAGTGCATACATTTTACGGAAGAGATACAATCCTTCCGGAGGAGCAGTGCATACATTTTACAGAAGAGATGCAGCTCTTCTAGAGGAGCAGTGCATACATTTTGCAGAACAGGTGCAGCTCTTCTAGAGGAGCAGTGCATACATTTTGCAGAAGAGATGCAGCTCTTCCAAGGAGCAGTGCATACATTTTACAGAAGAGATGCAGCTCTTCCACAGAGCAGTGCATACAGTTTGCTGGAGAGAAGCAGCTTTTCCAAGGAGCAGTGCATACATTTTGCAGAAGTGATGCAGCTCTTCCGAGGAGCAGTGCATACATTTTGCAGAAGAGATGCAGCTCTTCCGAGGAGCAGTGCATACATTTTGCAGAAGAGGTGCAGCTCTTCCGAGGAGCCGTGCATACATTTTGCAGAAGAGGTGCAGCTCTTCCGAGGAGCAGTGCATACATTTTGCAGAAGAGGTGCAGCTCTTCTGAGAAGCAGTGAATACATTTTACAGAAGAGACGCAGCTCTTCTAGAGGAGCAGTGCATACATTTGGCAGAAGAGATACAGCTCTTCCGAGGAGCAGTGCATACATTTTGCAGAAGAGGTGCAGCTCTTCCGAGGAGCAGTGCATACATTTTGCAGAAGAGGTGCAGCTCTTCTGAGGAGCAGTGCATACATTTTAAAGAAGAGATGCAGCTCTTCTAGAGGGGCAGTGCATACATTTTGCAGAAGAGATGCAGATCTTCCAAGCAGCGGTGCATACATTTTGCAGAAGAGATGGAGCTCTTCTAGAGGAGCAGTGCAAACATTTTAAAGAAGAGATACAATCCTTCCGAAGGAGCAGTGCATACATTTTACAGAAGAGATGCAGCTCTTCTAGAGGGGCAGTGCATACATTTTGCAGAAGAGATGCAGATCTTCCAAGCAGCGGTGCATACATTTTACAGAAGAGATGCAGCTCTTCCAAGGAGCAGTGCATATATTTTACAAAAGAGGTGCAGTTCTTCCGAGGAGCAGTGCGTACATTTTGCAGAAGAGATGCAGCTCTTCTACAGGAGCAGTGCATACATTTTGCAGAAGAGGTGCAGTTCTTCCGAGGAGCAGTGCATACATTTTGCAGAAGAGATGCAGCTCTTCTAGAGGAGCAGTGCATACATTTTGCAGAAGAGGTGCAGTTTTTCCGAGGAGCAGTGCATAGATTTTGCAGAAGAGGTGCAGCTCTTCCAGGGAGCAGTGCATACATTTTGCAGAAGAGATGCAGTTCTTCCGAGGAGCAGTGCATAGATTTTGCAGAAGAGGTGCAGCTCTTCCAGGGAGCAGTGCATACATTTTGCAGAAGAGGTGCAGCTCTTCTAGAGGAGCAGTACATACATTTTACAGAAGAGACGCAGCTCTTCTAGAGGAGCAGTGCATACATTTTGCAGAAGAGATACAGCTCTTCCGAGGAGCAGTGCATACATTTTGCAGAAGAGGTGCAGCTCTTCCGAGGAGCAGTGCATACATTTTGCAGAAGAGGTGCAGCTCTTCCAAGGAGCAGTGCATACATTTTGCAGAAGAGATGCAGCTCTTCCAAGGAGCAGTGCATACATTTTGCAGAAGAGATGCAGCTCTTCCGAGGAGCAGTGCATACATTTTGCAGAAGAGGTGCAGCTCTTCCGAGGAGCCGTGCATACATTTTGCAGAAGAGGTGCAGCTCTTCCGAGGAGCAGTGCATACATTTTGCAGAAGAGGTGCAGCTCTTCTGAGAAGCAGTGCATACATTTTACAGAAGAGACGCAGCTCTTCTAGAGGAGCAGTGCATACATTTTGCAGAAGAGATACAGCTCTTCCGAGGAGCAGTGCATACATTTTGCAGAAGAGGTGCAGCTCTTCCGAGGAGCAGTGCATACATTTTGCAGAAGAGGTGCAGCTCTTCTGAGGAGCAGTGCATACATTTTAAAGAAGAGATACAATCCTTCCGAAGGAGCAGTGCATACATTTTACAGAAGAGATGCAGCTCTTCTAGAGGGGCAGTGCATACATTTTGCAGAAGAGATGCAGATCTTCCAAGCAGCGGTGCATACATTTTACAGAAGAGATGCAGCTCTTCTAGAGGAGCAGTGCATACATTTTGCAGAACAGGTGCAGCTCTTCTAGAGGAGCAGTGCATACATTTCGCAGAGCAGATGCAGCTCTTCCACAGAGCAGTGCATACAGTTTGCTGGAGAGAAGCAGCTTTTCCAAGGAGCAGTGCATACATTTTGCAGAAGTGATGCAGCTCTTCCGAGGAGCAGTGCATACATTTTGCAGAAGAGATGCAGCTCTTCCGAGGAGCAGTGCATACATTTTGCAGAAGAGATGCAGCTCTTCCGAGGAGCAGTGCATACATTTTGCAGAAGAGGTGCAGCTCTTCCGAGGAGCCGTGCATACATTTTGCAGAAGAGTTGCAGCTCTTCCGAGGAGCAGTGCATACATTTTGCAGAAGAGGTGCAGCTCTTCTGAGAAGCAGTGCATACATTTTAAAGAAGAGATGCAGATCTTCCAAGCAGCGGTGCATACATTTTGCAGAAGAGATGGAGCTCTTCTAGAGGAGCAGTGCAAACATTTTAAAGAAGAGATACAATCCTTCCGAAGGAGCAGTGCATACATTTTACAGAAGAGATGGAGCTCTTCTAGAGGAGCAGTGCAAACATTTTAAAGAAGAGATACAATCCTTCCAAAGGAGCAGTGCATACATTTTACAGAAGAGATGCAGCTCTTCTAGAGGGGCAGTGCATACATTTTGCAGAAGAGGTGCAGCTCTTCTAGAGGAGCGGTGCATACATTTTGCAGAAGAGATGGAGCTCTTCTAGAGGAGCAGTGCAAACATTTTAAAGAAGAGATACAATCCTTCCGAAGGAGCAGTGCATACATTTTACAGAAGAGATGCAGCTCTTCTAGAGGGGCAGTGCATACATTTTGCAGAAGAGATGCAGATCTTCCAAGCAGCGGTGCATACATTTTGCAGAAGAGATGCAGCTCTTCCAGAGAAGCACTGCATACATTTTGCAGAAGAGATGCAGCTCTTCCGCGGAGCAGTGCATACATTTTACGGAAGAGATACAATCCTTCCGGAGGAGCAGTGCATACATTTTGCAGAAGAGGTGCAGTTCTTACGAGGAGCAGTGCATACATTTTGCAGAAGAGATGCAGCTCTTCTAGAGGAGCAGTGCATACATTTTACAGAAGAGATGCAGCTCTTCCAAGGAGCAGTGCATATATTTTACAAAAGAGGTGCAGTTCTTCCGAGGAGCAGTGCGTACATTTTGCAGAAGAGATGCAGCTCTTCTACAGGAGCAGTGCATACATTTTGCAGAAGAGGTGCAGTTCTTCCGAGGAGCAGTGCATACATTTTGCAGAAGAGATGCAGCTCTTCTAGAGGAGCAGTGCATACATTTTGCAGAAGAGGTGCAGTTCTTCCGAGGAGCAGTGCATACATTTTGCAGAAGAGGTGCAGCTCTTCCGAGGAGCCGTGCATACATTTTGCAGAAGAGTTGCAGCTCTTCCGAGGAGCAGTGCATACATTTTGCAGAAGAGGTGCAGCTCTTCTGAGAAGCAGTGCATACATTTTAAAGAAGAGATGCAGATCTTCCAAGCAGCGGTGCATACATTTTGCAGAAGAGATGGAGCTCTTCTAGAGGAGCAGTGCAAACATTTTAAAGAAGAGATACAATCCTTCCGAAGGAGCAGTGCATACATTTTACAGAAGAGATGGAGCTCTTCTAGAGGAGCAGTGCAAACATTTTAAAGAAGAGATACAATCCTTCCGAAGGAGCAGTGCATACATTTTACAGAAGAGATGCAGCTCTTCTAGAGGGGCAGTGCATACATTTTGCAGAAGAGGTGCAGCTCTTCTAGAGGAGCGGTGCATACATTTTGCAGAAGAGATGGAGCTCTTCTAGAGGAGCAGTGCAAACATTTTAAAGAAGAGATACAATCCTTCCGAAGGAGCAGTGCATACATTTTACAGAAGAGATGGAGCTCTTCTAGATGAGCAGTGCAAACATTTTAAAGAAGAGATACAATCCTTCCGAAGGAGCAGTGCATACATTTTACAGAAGAGATGCAGCTCTTCTAGAGGGGCAGTGCATACATTTTGCAGAAGAGGTGCAGCTCTTCTAGAGGAGCGGTGCATACATTTTGCAGAAGAGATGGAGCTCTTCTAGAGGAGCAGTGCAAACATTTTAAAGAAGAGATACAATCCTTCCGAAGGAGCAGTGCATACATTTTACAGAAGAGATGCAGCTCTTCTAGAGGGGCAGTGCATACATTTTGCAGAAGAGATGCAGATCTTCCAAGCAGCGGTGCATACATTTTGCAGAAGAGATGCAGCTCTTCCAGAGAAGCAGTGCATACATTTTGCAGAAGAGATGCAGCTCTTCCGCGGAGCAGTGCATACATTTTACGGAAGAGATACAATCCTTCCAGAGGAGCAGTGCATACATTTTGCAGAAGAGGTGCAGTTCTTACGAGGAGCAGTGCATACATTTTGCAGAAAAGATGCAGCTCTTCTAGAGGAGCAGTGCATACATTTTACAGAAGAGATGCAGCTCTTCCAAGGAGCAGTGCATATATTTTACAAAAGAGGTGCAGTTCTTCCGAGGAGCAGTGCGTACATTTTGCAGAAGAGATGCAGCTCTTCTACAGGAGCAGTGCATACATTTTGCAGAAGAGGTGCAGTTCTTCCGAGGAGCAGTGCATACATTTTGCAGAAGAGATGCAGCTCTTCTAGAGGAGCAGTGCATACATTTTGCAGAAGAGGTGCAGTTCTTCCGAGGAGCAGTGCATAGATTTTGCAGAAGAGGTGCAGCTCTTCCAGGGAGCAGTGCATACATTTTGCAGAAGAGGTGCAGTTCTTCCGAGGAGCAGTGCATAGATTTTGCAGAAGAGATGCAGCTCTTCCAGGGAGCAGTGCATTCATTTTGCAGAAGAGGTGCAGCTCTTCTAGAGGAGCAGTGCATACATTTTACAGAAGAGACGCAGCTCTTCTAGAGGAGCAGTGCATACATTTTGCAGAAGAGATACAGCTCTTCCGAGGAGCAGTGCATACATTTTGCAGAAGAGGTGCAGCTCTTCCGAGGAGCAGTGCATACATTTTTTCAGAAGAGGTGCAGCTTTTCCAAGGAGCAGTGCATACATTTTGCAGAAGAGATGCAGCTCTTCCGAGGAGCAGTGCATACATTTTGCAGAAGAGGTGCAGCTCTTCCGAGGAGCAGTGCATACATTTTTCAGAAGAGGTGCAGCTTTTCCAAGGAGCAGTGCATACATTTTGCAGAAGAGATGCAGCTCTTCCGAGGAGCAGTGCATACATTTTGCAGAAGAGGTGCAGCTCTTCCGAGGAGCCGTGCATACATTTTGCAGAAGAGATGCAGCTCTTCCGAGGAGCAGTGCATACATTTTGCAGAAGAGGTGCAGCTCTTCTGAGAAGCAGTGCATACATTTTACAGAAGAGACGCAGCTCTTCTAGAGGAGCAGTGCATACATTTTGCAGAAGAGATACAGCTCTTCCGAGGAGCAGTGCATACATTTTGCAGAAGAGGTGCAGCTCTTCCGAGGAGCAGTGCATACATTTTGCAGAAGAGGTGCAGCTCTTCTGAAAAGCAGTGCATACATTTTAAAGAAGAGATACAATCCTTCCGAAGGAGCAGTGCATACATTTTGCAGAAGAGATGCAGATCTTCCAAGCAGCGGTGCATACATTTTGCAGAAGAGATGCAGCTCTTCCAGAGAAGCAGTGCATACATTTTGCAGAAGAGATGCAGCTCTTCCGCGGAGCAGTGCATACATTTTACGGAAGAGATACAATCCTTCCGGAGGAGCAGTGCATACATTTTACAGAAGAGATGCAGCTCTTCTAGAGGAGCAGTGCATACATTTTGCAGAACAGGTGCAGCTCTTCTAGAGGAGCAGTGCATACATTTTGCAGAAGAGATGCAGCTCTTCCAAGGAGCAGTGCATACATTTTACAGAAGAGATGCAGCTCTTCCACAGAGCAGTGCATACAGTTTGCTGGAGAGAAGCAGCTTTTCCAAGGAGCAGTGCATACATTTTGCAGAAGTGATGCAGCTCTTCCGAGGAGCAGTGCATACATTTTGCAGAAGAGATGCAGCTCTTCCGAGGAGCAGTGCATACATTTTGCAGAAGAGGTGCAGCTCTTCCGAGGAGCCGTGCATACATTTTGCAGAAGAGGTGCAGCTCTTCCGAGGAGCAGTGCATACATTTTGCAGAAGAGGTGCAGCTCTTCTGAGAAGCAGTGAATACATTTTACAGAAGAGACGCAGCTCTTCTAGAGGAGCAGTGCATACATTTGGCAGAAGAGATACAGCTCTTCCGAGGAGCAGTGCATACATTTTGCAGAAGAGGTGCAGCTCTTCCGAGGAGCAGTGCATACATTTTGCAGAAGAGGTGCAGCTCTTCTGAGGAGCAGTGCATACATTTTAAAGAAGAGATGCAGCTCTTCTAGAGGGGCAGTGCATACATTTTGCAGAAGAGATGCAGATCTTCCAAGCAGCGGTGCATACATTTTGCAGAAGAGATGGAGCTCTTCTAGAGGAGCAGTGCAAACATTTTAAAGAAGAGATACAATCCTTCCGAAGGAGCAGTGCATACATTTTACAGAAGAGATGCAGCTCTTCTAGAGGGGCAGTGCATACATTTTGCAGAAGAGATGCAGATCTTCCAAGCAGCGGTGCATACATTTTACAGAAGAGATGCAGCTCTTCCAAGGAGCAGTGCATATATTTTACAAAAGAGGTGCAGTTCTTCCGAGGAGCAGTGCGTACATTTTGCAGAAGAGATGCAGCTCTTCTACAGGAGCAGTGCATACATTTTGCAGAAGAGGTGCAGTTCTTCCGAGGAGCAGTGCATACATTTTGCAGAAGAGATGCAGCTCTTCTAGAGGAGCAGTGCATACATTTTGCAGAAGAGGTGCAGTTTTTCCGAGGAGCAGTGCATAGATTTTGCAGAAGAGGTGCAGCTCTTCCAGGGAGCAGTGCATACATTTTGCAGAAGAGATGCAGTTCTTCCGAGGAGCAGTGCATAGATTTTGCAGAAGAGGTGCAGCTCTTCCAGGGAGCAGTGCATACATTTTGCAGAAGAGGTGCAGCTCTTCTAGAGGAGCAGTACATACATTTTACAGAAGAGACGCAGCTCTTCTAGAGGAGCAGTGCATACATTTTGCAGAAGAGATACAGCTCTTCCGAGGAGCAGTGCATACATTTTGCAGAAGAGGTGCAGCTCTTCCGAGGAGCAGTGCATACATTTTGCAGAAGAGGTGCAGCTCTTCCAAGGAGCAGTGCATACATTTTGCAGAAGAGATGCAGCTCTTCCAAGGAGCAGTGCATACATTTTGCAGAAGAGATGCAGCTCTTCCGAGGAGCAGTGCATACATTTTGCAGAAGAGGTGCAGCTCTTCCGAGGAGCCGTGCATACATTTTGCAGAAGAGGTGCAGCTCTTCCGAGGAGCAGTGCATACATTTTGCAGAAGAGGTGCAGCTCTTCTGAGAAGCAGTGCATACATTTTACAGAAGAGACGCAGCTCTTCTAGAGGAGCAGTGCATACATTTTGCAGAAGAGATACAGCTCTTCCGAGGAGCAGTGCATACATTTTGCAGAAGAGGTGCAGCTCTTCCGAGGAGCAGTGCATACATTTTGCAGAAGAGGTGCAGCTCTTCTGAGGAGCAGTGCATACATTTTAAAGAAGAGATACAATCCTTCCGAAGGAGCAGTGCATACATTTTACAGAAGAGATGCAGCTCTTCTAGAGGGGCAGTGCATACATTTTGCAGAAGAGATGCAGATCTTCCAAGCAGCGGTGCATACATTTTACAGAAGAGATGCAGCTCTTCTAGAGGAGCAGTGCATACATTTTGCAGAACAGGTGCAGCTCTTCTAGAGGAGCAGTGCATACATTTCGCAGAGCAGATGCAGCTCTTCCACAGAGCAGTGCATACAGTTTGCTGGAGAGAAGCAGCTTTTCCAAGGAGCAGTGCATACATTTTGCAGAAGTGATGCAGCTCTTCCGAGGAGCAGTGCATACATTTTGCAGAAGAGATGCAGCTCTTCCGAGGAGCAGTGCATACATTTTGCAGAAGAGATGCAGCTCTTCCGAGGAGCAGTGCATACATTTTGCAGAAGAGGTGCAGCTCTTCCGAGGAGCCGTGCATACATTTTGCAGAAGAGTTGCAGCTCTTCCGAGGAGCAGTGCATACATTTTGCAGAAGAGGTGCAGCTCTTCTGAGAAGCAGTGCATACATTTTAAAGAAGAGATGCAGATCTTCCAAGCAGCGGTGCATACATTTTGCAGAAGAGATGGAGCTCTTCTAGAGGAGCAGTGCAAACATTTTAAAGAAGAGATACAATCCTTCCGAAGGAGCAGTGCATACATTTTACAGAAGAGATGGAGCTCTTCTAGAGGAGCAGTGCAAACATTTTAAAGAAGAGATACAATCCTTCCAAAGGAGCAGTGCATACATTTTACAGAAGAGATGCAGCTCTTCTAGAGGGGCAGTGCATACATTTTGCAGAAGAGGTGCAGCTCTTCTAGAGGAGCGGTGCATACATTTTGCAGAAGAGATGGAGCTCTTCTAGAGGAGCAGTGCAAACATTTTAAAGAAGAGATACAATCCTTCCGAAGGAGCAGTGCATACATTTTACAGAAGAGATGCAGCTCTTCTAGAGGGGCAGTGCATACATTTTGCAGAAGAGATGCAGATCTTCCAAGCAGCGGTGCATACATTTTGCAGAAGAGATGCAGCTCTTCCAGAGAAGCACTGCATACATTTTGCAGAAGAGATGCAGCTCTTCCGCGGAGCAGTGCATACATTTTACGGAAGAGATACAATCCTTCCGGAGGAGCAGTGCATACATTTTGCAGAAGAGGTGCAGTTCTTACGAGGAGCAGTGCATACATTTTGCAGAAGAGATGCAGCTCTTCTAGAGGAGCAGTGCATACATTTTACAGAAGAGATGCAGCTCTTCCAAGGAGCAGTGCATATATTTTACAAAAGAGGTGCAGTTCTTCCGAGGAGCAGTGCGTACATTTTGCAGAAGAGATGCAGCTCTTCTACAGGAGCAGTGCATACATTTTGCAGAAGAGGTGCAGTTCTTCCGAGGAGCAGTGCATACATTTTGCAGAAGAGATGCAGCTCTTCTAGAGGAGCAGTGCATACATTTTGCAGAAGAGGTGCAGTTCTTCCGAGGAGCAGTGCATACATTTTGCAGAAGAGGTGCAGCTCTTCCGAGGAGCCGTGCATACATTTTGCAGAAGAGTTGCAGCTCTTCCGAGGAGCAGTGCATACATTTTGCAGAAGAGGTGCAGCTCTTCTGAGAAGCAGTGCATACATTTTAAAGAAGAGATGCAGATCTTCCAAGCAGCGGTGCATACATTTTGCAGAAGAGATGGAGCTCTTCTAGAGGAGCAGTGCAAACATTTTAAAGAAGAGATACAATCCTTCCGAAGGAGCAGTGCATACATTTTACAGAAGAGATGGAGCTCTTCTAGAGGAGCAGTGCAAACATTTTAAAGAAGAGATACAATCCTTCCGAAGGAGCAGTGCATACATTTTACAGAAGAGATGCAGCTCTTCTAGAGGGCAGTGCATACATTTTGCAGAAGAGGTGCAGCTCTTCTAGAGGAGCGGTGCATACATTTTGCAGAAGAGATGGAGCTCTTCTAGAGGAGCAGTGCAAACATTTTAAAGAAGAGATACAATCCTTCCGAAGGAGCAGTGCATACATTTTACAGAAGAGATGGAGCTCTTCTAGAGGAGCAGTGCAAACATTTTAAAGAAGAGATACAATCCTTCCGAAGGAGCAGTGCATACATTTTACAGAAGAGATGCAGCTCTTCTAGAGGGGCAGTGCATACATTTTGCAGAAGAGGTGCAGCTCTTCTAGAGGAGCGGTGCATACATTTTGCAGAAGAGATGGAGCTCTTCTAGAGGAGCAGTGCAAACATTTTAAAGAAGAGATACAATCCTTCCGAAGGAGCAGTGCATACATTTTACAGAAGAGATGCAGCTCTTCTAGAGGGGCAGTGCATACATTTTGCAGAAGAGATGCAGATCTTCCAAGCAGCGGTGCATACATTTTGCAGAAGAGATGCAGCTCTTCCAGAGAAGCAGTGCATACATTTTGCAGAAGAGATGCAGCTCTTCCGCGGAGCAGTGCATACATTTTACGGAAGAGATACAATCCTTCCAGAGGAGCAGTGCATACATTTTGCAGAAGAGGTGCAGTTCTTACGAGGAGCAGTGCATACATTTTGCAGAAAAGATGCAGCTCTTCTAGAGGAGCAGTGCATACATTTTACAGAAGAGATGCAGCTCTTCCAAGGAGCAGTGCATATATTTTACAAAAGAGGTGCAGTTCTTCCGAGGAGCAGTGCGTACATTTTGCAGAAGAGATGCAGCTCTTCTACAGGAGCAGTGCATACATTTTGCAGAAGAGGTGCAGTTCTTCCGAGGAGCAGTGCATACATTTTGCAGAAGAGATGCAGCTCTTCTAGAGGAGCAGTGCATACATTTTGCAGAAGAGGTGCAGTTCTTCCGAGGAGCAGTGCATAGATTTTGCAGAAGAGGTGCAGCTCTTCCAGGGAGCAGTGCATACATTTTGCAGAAGAGGTGCAGTTCTTCCGAGGAGCAGTGCATAGATTTTGCAGAAGAGATGCAGCTCTTCCAGGGAGCAGTGCATTCATTTTGCAGAAGAGGTGCAGCTCTTCTAGAGGAGCAGTGCATACATTTTACAGAAGAGACGCAGCTCTTCTAGAGGAGCAGTGCATACATTTTGCAGAAGAGATACAGCTCTTCCGAGGAGCAGTGCATACATTTTGCAGAAGAGGTGCAGCTCTTCCGAGGAGCAGTGCATACATTTTTCAGAAGAGGTGCAGCTTTTCCAAGGAGCAGTGCATACATTTTGCAGAAGAGATGCAGCTCTTCCGAGGAGCAGTGCATACATTTTGCAGAAGAGGTGCAGCTCTTCCGAGGAGCCGTGCATACATTTTGCAGAAGAGATGCAGCTCTTCCGAGGAGCAGTGCATACATTTTGCAGAAGAGGTGCAGCTCTTCTGAGAAGCAGTGCATACATTTTACAGAAGAGACGCAGCTCTTCTAGAGGAGCAGTGCATACATTTTGCAGAAGAGATACAGCTCTTCCGAGGAGCAGTGCATACATTTTGCAGAAGAGGTGCAGCTCTTCCGAGGAGCAGTGCATACATTTTGCAGAAGAGGTGCAGCTCTTCTGAAAAGCAGTGCATACATTTTAAAGAAGAGATACAATCCTTCCGAAGGAGCAGTGCATACATTTTGCAGAAGAGATGCAGATCTTCCAAGCAGCGGTGCATACATTTTGCAGAAGAGATGCAGCTCTTCCAGAGAAGCAGTGCATACATTTTGCAGAAGAGATGCAGCTCTTCCGCGGAGCAGTGCATACATTTTACGGAAGAGATACAATCCTTCCGGAGGAGCAGTGCATACATTTTACAGAAGAGATGCAGCTCTTCTAGAGGAGCAGTGCATACATTTTGCAGAACAGGTGCAGCTCTTCTAGAGGAGCAGTGCATACATTTTGCAGAAGAGATGCAGCTCTTCCAAGGAGCAGTGCATACATTTTACAGAAGAGATGCAGCTCTTCCACAGAGCAGTGCATACAGTTTGCTGGAGAGAAGCAGCTTTTCCAAGGAGCAGTGCATACATTTTGCAGAAGTGATGCAGCTCTTCCGAGGAGCAGTGCATACATTTTGCAGAAGAGATGCAGCTCTTCCGAGGAGCAGTGCATACATTTTGCAGAAGAGGTGCAGCTCTTCCGAGGAGCCGTGCATACATTTTGCAGAAGAGGTGCAGCTCTTCCGAGGAGCAGTGCATACATTTTGCAGAAGAGGTGCAGCTCTTCTGAGAAGCAGTGCATACATTTTGCAGAAGAGATGCAGCTCTTCCGCGGAGCAGTGCATACATTTTACGGAAGAGATACAATCCTTCCAGAGGAGCAGTGCATACATTTTGCAGAAGAGGTGCAGTTCTTACGAGGAGCAGTGCATACATTTTGCAGAAAAGATGCAGCTCTTCTAGAGGAGCAGTGCATACATTTTACAGAAGAGATGCAGCTCTTCCAAGGAGCAGTGCATATATTTTACAAAAGAGGTGCAGTTCTTCCGAGGAGCAGTGCGTACATTTTGCAGAAGAGATGCAGCTCTTCTACAGGAGCAGTGCATACATTTTGCAGAAGAGGTGCAGTTCTTCCGAGGAGCAGTGCATACATTTTGCAGAAGAGATGCAGCTCTTCTAGAGGAGCAGTGCATACATTTTGCAGAAGAGGTGCAGTTCTTCCGAGGAGCAGTGCATAGATTTTGCAGAAGAGGTGCAGCTCTTCCAGGGAGCAGTGCATACATTTTGCAGAAGAGGTGCAGTTCTTCCGAGGAGCAGTGCATAGATTTTGCAGAAGAGATGCAGCTCTTCCAGGGAGCAGTGCATTCATTTTGCAGAAGAGGTGCAGCTCTTCTAGAGGAGCAGTGCATACATTTTACAGAAGAGACGCAGCTCTTCTAGAGGAGCAGTGCATACATTTTGCAGAAGAGATACAGCTCTTCCGAGGAGCAGTGCATACATTTTGCAGAAGAGGTGCAGCTCTTCCGAGGAGCAGTGCATACATTTTTCAGAAGAGGTGCAGCTTTTCCAAGGAGCAGTGCATACATTTTGCAGAAGAGATGCAGCTCTTCCGAGGAGCAGTGCATACATTTTGCAGAAGAGGTGCAGCTCTTCCGAGGAGCCGTGCATACATTTTGCAGAAGAGATGCAGCTCTTCCGAGGAGCAGTGCATACATTTTGCAGAAGAGGTGCAGCTCTTCTGAGAAGCAGTGCATACATTTTACAGAAGAGACGCAGCTCTTCTAGAGGAGCAGTGCATACATTTTGCAGAAGAGATACAGCTCTTCCGAGGAGCAGTGCATACATTTTGCAGAAGAGGTGCAGCTCTTCCGAGGAGCAGTGCATACATTTTGCAGAAGAGGTGCAGCTCTTCTGAAAAGCAGTGCATACATTTTAAAGAAGAGATACAATCCTTCCGAAGGAGCAGTGCATACATTTTGCAGAAGAGATGCAGATCTTCCAAGCAGCGGTGCATACATTTTGCAGAAGAGATGCAGCTCTTCCAGAGAAGCAGTGCATACATTTTGCAGAAGAGATGCAGCTCTTCCGCGGAGCAGTGCATACATTTTACGGAAGAGATACAATCCTTCCGGAGGAGCAGTGCATACATTTTACAGAAGAGATGCAGCTCTTCTAGAGGAGCAGTGCATACATTTTGCAGAACAGGTGCAGCTCTTCTAGAGGAGCAGTGCATACATTTTGCAGAAGAGATGCAGCTCTTCCAAGGAGCAGTGCATACATTTTACAGAAGAGATGCAGCTCTTCCACAGAGCAGTGCATACAGTTTGCTGGAGAGAAGCAGCTTTTCCAAGGAGCAGTGCATACATTTTGCAGAAGTGATGCAGCTCTTCCGAGGAGCAGTGCATACATTTTGCAGAAGAGATGCAGCTCTTCCGAGGAGCAGTGCATACATTTTGCAGAAGAGGTGCAGCTCTTCCGAGGAGCCGTGCATACATTTTGCAGAAGAGGTGCAGCTCTTCCGAGGAGCAGTGCATACATTTTGCAGAAGAGGTGCAGCTCTTCTGAGAAGCAGTGAATACATTTTACAGAAGAGACGCAGCTCTTCTAGAGGAGCAGTGCATACATTTTGCAGAAGAGATACAGCTCTTCCGAGGAGCAGTGCATACATTTTGCAGAAGAGGTGCAGCTCTTCCGAGGAGCAGTGCATACATTTTGCAGAAGAGGTGCAGCTCTTCTGAGGAGCAGTGCATACATTTTAAAGAAGAGATGCAGCTCTTCTAGAGGGGCAGTGCATACATTTTGCAGAAGAGATGCAGATCTTCCAAGCAGCGGTGCATACATTTTGCAGAAGAGATGGAGCTCTTCTAGAGGAGCAGTGCAAACATTTTAAAGAAGAGATACAATCCTTCCGAAGGAGCAGTGCATACATTTTACAGAAGAGATGCAGCTCTTCTAGAGGGGCAGTGCATACATTTTGCAGAAGAGATGCAGATCTTCCAAGCAGCGGTGCATACATTTTACAGAAGAGATGCAGCTCTTCCAAGGAGCAGTGCATATATTTTACAAAAGAGGTGCAGTTCTTCCGAGGAGCAGTGCGTACATTTTGCAGAAGAGATGCAGCTCTTCTACAGGAGCAGTGCATACATTTTGCAGAAGAGGTGCAGTTCTTCCGAGGAGCAGTGCATACATTTTGCAGAAGAGATGCAGCTCTTCTAGAGGAGCAGTGCATACATTTTGCAGAAGAGGTGCAGTTCTTCCGAGGAGCAGTGCATAGATTTTGCAGAAGAGGTGCAGCTCTTCCAGGGAGCAGTGCATACATTTTGCAGAAGAGGTGCAGTTCTTCCGAGGAGCAGTGCATAGATTTTGCAGAAGAGGTGCAGCTCTTCCAGGGAGCAGTGCATACATTTTGCAGAAGAGGTGCAGCTCTTCTAGAGGAGCAGTGCATACATTTTACAGAAGAGACGCAGCTCTTCTAGAGGAGCAGTGCATACATTTTGCAGAAGAGATACAGCTCTTCCGAGGAGCAGTGCATACATTTTGCAGAAGAGGTGCAGCTCTTCCGAGGAGCAGTGCATACATTTTGCAGAAGAGGTGCAGCTCTTCCAAGGAGCAGTGCATACATTTTGCAGAAGAGATGCAGCTCTTCCGAGGAGCAGTGCATACATTTTGCAGAAGAGATGCAGCTCTTCCGAGGAGCAGTGCATACATTTTGCAGAAGAGGTGCAGCTCTTCCGAGGAGCCGTGCATACATTTTGCAGAAGAGGTGCAGCTCTTCCGAGGAGCAGTGCATACATTTTGCAGAAGAGGTGCAGCTCTTCTGAGAAGCAGTGCATACATTTTACAGAAGAGACGCAGCTCTTCTAGAGGAGCAGTGCATACATTTTGCAGAAGAGATACAGCTCTTCCGAGGAGCAGTGCATACATTTTGCAGAAGAGGTGCAGCTCTTCCGAGGAGCAGTGCATACATTTTGCAGAAGAGGTGCAGCTCTTCTGAGGAGCAGTGCATACATTTTAAAGAAGAGATACAATCCTTCCGAAGGAGCAGTGCATACATTTTACAGAAGAGATGCAGCTCTTCTAGAGGGGCAGTGCATACATTTTGCAGAAGAGATGCAGATCTTCCAAGCAGCGGTGCATACATTTTGCAGAAGAGATGCAGCTCTTCCAGAGAAGCAGTGCATACATTTTGCAGAAGAGATGCAGCTCTTCCGCGGAGCAGTGCATACATTTTACGGAAGAGATACAATCCTTCCGGAGGAGCAGTGCATACATTTTACAGAAGAGATGCAGCTCTTCTAGAGGAGCAGTGCATACATTTTGCAGAACAGGTGCAGCTCTTCTAGAGGAGCAGTGCATACATTTTGCAGAAGAGATGCAGCTCTTCCACAGAGCAGTGCATACAGTTTGCTGGAGAGAAGCAGCTTTTCCAAGGAGCAGTGCATACATTTTGCAGAAGTGATGCAGCTCTTCCGAGGAGCAGTGCATACATTTTGCAGAAGAGATGCAGCTCTTCCGAGGAGCAGTGCATACATTTTGCAGAAGAGATGCAGCTCTTCCGAGGAGCAGTGCATACATTTTGCAGAAGAGGTGCAGCTCTTCCGAGGAGCCGTGCATACATTTTGCAGAAGAGTTGCAGCTCTTCCGAGGAGCAGTGCATACATTTTGCAGAAGAGGTGCAGCTCTTCTGAGAAGCAGTGCATACATTTTAAAGAAGAGATGCAGATCTTCCAAGCAGCGGTGCATACATTTTGCAGAAGAGATGGAGCTCTTCTAGAGGAGCAGTGCAAACATTTTAAAGAAGAGATACAATCCTTCCGAAGGAGCAGTGCATACATTTTACAGAAGAGATGGAGCTCTTCTAGAGGAGCAGTGCAAACATTTTAAAGAAGAGATACAATCCTTCCGAAGGAGCAGTGCATACATTTTACAGAAGAGATGCAGCTCTTCTAGAGGGGCAGTGCATACATTTTGCAGAAGAGGTGCAGCTCTTCTAGAGGAGCGGTGCATACATTTTGCAGAAGAGATGGAGCTCTTCTAGAGGAGCAGTGCAAACATTTTAAAGAAGAGATACAATCCTTCCGAAGGAGCAGTGCATACATTTTACAGAAGAGATGCAGCTCTTCTAGAGGGGCAGTGCATACATTTTGCAGAAGAGATGCAGATCTTCCAAGCAGCGGTGCATACATTTTGCAGAAGAGATGCAGCTCTTCCAGAGAAGCAGTGCATACATTTTGCAGAAGAGATGCAGCTCTTCCGCGGAGCAGTGCATACATTTTACGGAAGAGATACAATCCTTCCGGAGGAGCAGTGCATACATTTTGCAGAAGAGGTGCAGTTCTTACGAGGAGCAGTGCATACATTTTGCAGAAGAGATGCAGCTCTTCTAGAGGAGCAGTGCATACATTTTACAGAAGAGATGCAGCTCTTCCAAGGAGCAGTGCATATATTTTACAAAAGAGGTGCAGTTCTTCCGAGGAGCAGTGCGTACATTTTGCAGAAGAGATGCAGCTCTTCTACAGGAGCAGTGCATACATTTTGCAGAAGAGGTGCAGTTCTTCCGAGGAGCAGTGCATACATTTTGCAGAAGAGATGCAGCTCTTCTAGAGGAGCAGTGCATACATTTTGCAGAAGAGGTGCAGTTCTTCCAAGGAGCAGTGCATAGATTTTGCAGAAGAGGTGCAGCTCTTCCAGGGAGCAGTGCATACATTTTGCAGAAGAGGTGCAGTTCTTCCGAGGAGCAGTGCATAGATTTTGCAGAAGAGGTGCAGCTCTTCCAGGGAGCAGTGCATACATTTTGCAGAAGAGATGCAGCTCTTCTAGAGGAGCAGTGCATACATTTTGCAGAAGAGGTGCAGTTCTTCCGAGGAGCAGTGCATAGATTTTGCAGAAGAGGTGCAGCTCTTCCAGGGAGCAGTGCATACATTTGCAGAAGAGGTGCAGCTCTTCTAGAGGAGCAGTGCATACATTTTGCAGAAGAGGTGCAGCTCTTCTAGAGGAGCAGTGCATACATTTTGCAGAAGAGGTGCAGCTCTTCTAGAGGAGCAGTGCATACTTTTTACAGAAGAGATGCAGCTCTTCAAAAAAGCCATACTGTCACTTCTCGTAGGCACTGTACTTCGACACTACCACAGGTGATGTAGTGACACTGTTCAGCCACACAAGCTAACCTTCTATGGAGCAATACCTGCAGGTCTCAGTAGAATGGCAGTACCTGCAGTACATCAGTAAAAGGACGGTACTACTCAGAACAAGCCTATAAGGGTTTGTGAGGCAAGGAGACGTGTGCACATCTGATTTCCCAGGCCATGCACTACACAGCACCACAGTTCAACTCAGCAGCATCGTAGGCAGGTGTCATAATCAGTTACTTTCAGAAAATCGACTCATGTTCTGCTTTTCCAAAACCAAAAGCAATACTTTTGAAGCCAGGTACCCGTCCCTCAGTATGGAAATGGTCATTAGAAACCTTCCCGCCCATCGCGTTAAGAATCCTCAGCCGGACAGGCATGCCTGATTTGCTGAGTGGAGCCCTGGCATTGCTGCCCACTCACTTGTTGATTTGTGCTTTTGTATCAATCTACCTGAGTGTATGCACCAGAGATACAAAGAGGAGAAGAGGAAACTACTGCAAACAGTTGTCAGCGCGCAGTATCCAAGGCAACTAAAGACAGATTATTGCTGGGAAAAAATATATTGTGAGAAAAATCATTTGGAGACTGAAAGTCAGCAATCCATTGGCAGGCATCATGGTGGACGCCCAGAGAGGGGCGGGCTCCTGCAGCATCACTTCAGGATCCATCACTCTGCTCAGATTGGACCATCTTAATGGGCAGTGGCCATCTTGAATTCAAAGATTTCACCAACTTGTGTCAAATTAATGCAACTTGCACTTGAGTGCGACAAACTACAAGAGTCTAACCTGGTGACACTGCCGGGACGTTTGCTCAGTACGTGTGAAATCTTCACCAAATCAGCAGGGTGCGTGCCTTCAGCAGTTGCAACGAAGCAATGTGTTTATAACAAGAAAGAACCAACCAGATCCAAGGACCCCATAGCTGGGAGGTGTGCAGCTGAATGTTTTGGCTTCATGGTGCGTTGCGTTGATCTTCCCAGGTGAAACTCTACCTGGTCTCTTGGCTGGAGGGAACCTCTGCCTGGGTGTAGTTTTGCACACCGCGCACACCTCCAGGCAACGTGGGAGCCTGCCCTTTCCGGCAGTGGTTCTGTGCCCTAGGAATGCCGATAGAGACCAGCACCAGCGCAGACGAAGGTGAGTGTGTGTGCTGTTGACTTGTACTTTGCACTCTGGGAAGGGAATTTCTCCCTGAACCACGGGACAGATATGTTGACATGGCACGGTTCCATGGTAGGGGAGAAAAGGACGCCGCGGGGAGAGCATTAGTTACAGTTAGAAAAGGGTACAAGCGAGATGTTCTACTTTTCCCTGATGGGCCACTCATGACATTTTCAGTTTCTCTTCTTTAGTTCTCTGTTGTGGCGGCCAAGAGAAGGACCTCGGACAAGGAATTAGGGGACTCTATCTTAAGCCAACATGGGTTCTGTTGGCACATCAACTTTTCATCAGCAAGACAGGTACTGCTTACAGCTTTAGATCACCGATTTAAAGTTTGACTCACTTGTTTCTACACAATGCCTGATCTTACTTATGTTGTATCTGTGTATGTATATGTGTTGGTATTTTACATAGCGCCTCCATAGCTGGTGAGCAAGGTGCGCTGTACATTAAGAGGGAGGTTGGGAAACAATATAGGGTAATGTACCTCAAGTGGGGAATTACACAATGACATTATTTTTCGTATGTTTACAAGTGCATTTCACATATTTAATTTTTTAGGCAAAGGGAAATTGACCAGAAACATATTTTGCAGTCAAGTGTCAAAGTTGAGATTCCATCCCAGGTCTTCAGATTGAAGAATCTTTCGTAGCGCGTGTTTTTACTTGGTGTGTATCGCCCACCAGAGAGGAGTGCTATGATAATTCTGTTTTACGGGCTGCTAAGCCGAAAACAGTGATATTCCCGCTTCAAAAATGTTGCGCAAGGGCTTAAGGGTTGTGGGTCCCTGCTTTTGTTTAGACAGGTGAAAGGGCTCTTTGTCTTGAATACCTACTTTTAGCATATCGATAATTACATCCAACTAAGTATTGCTGTTGTTAGCCTTCACTCTTACACAAATCTTGCTATAGCAAGGTTAAACAAACATTGGCAATGCCAATCGGTCTTACTTACTAATGTCAGCAAACAAAACGATCAGCGTTTGCCTATGCTTCCGGCTATGCTAAAAGCCACAACTTTGTAAATCTGAGCATTGGCAGGGGAAGATTGTATGTGTCTGTAGGATTTGTAACAGGATCCAAATACCGGAGCTGGTGAATCTGAGACAGGCCCTTTTTGTTTTTTATATAAATATTTACTCCGTACTCTATGCTCATGGTAGCTTCCCTGCTGCAGTCCTCCATATGTATCTTGTAGCATGACAACGCAAGTCTTTGAGTTGGACCTGGCTCTATATTGCCTGCGTGGTGCGTATCAGATTGCCTTCACAGATCTTTGCGTGCTTCAGAGCAGACGGTATTTAAGGATGCACACTACAAAACGATAGTGTCCCTGATCACTGCCATCACTATTTATTTTACCCACTAATCTTCTTAGTTTTGGGCACGTTTAGAACGCTTTGAATTGAGATAGAAAGTTGTGGTCTATTCATCAAAGCCCGGTCCTGCACGCCATCTTGGCATGGATTGGGCCATTAATTGCAACAGCCACAGCAGCTTGTAGATATAGAAAACAGACTAGCATGGTGAATCCTTGCTTTGATGTCCATTTGAGGCACATACATTTGGGACCATTTGGAAACAACTTAAAGCGAGAGAACAAGCATAAATGTCATTCAAGTGCAACAGTAACATACTAGCTAAAGATTGACCTTCCAATAAAGTTTGAAGGTACTTTACATGCTTATTTAATTCGAATGTATTCTGTTACGGACCAGAGATATATATACTTTTGTCTTTTTATTTTTATTTCTATATTTTTTTAGATTTTTCAAAAAACATATGCACTCTCTTTAGGAAGCACCTTAATCCAAGATGGCAGCTTCATGAAGAGGTGTTGTGTTAGTCCTTCTCCTCTGTCTGTGATAGAAGCTACTGCTCTCATATCTAAAGTAGTTCTATGACATTAACAGCGGGAGGCAACACCCAACATACTAACTGTTAGTTTCTTGTGAGAAATTTATCATTCTGCAATTTCAATTAACTCCTTGCCAAAATTCAATTTGCTAAACTCTTCTCAGCAAATAAGTTTGCTGAAATAAAAATTTGCAATAAGCCAATTTGTATGATTTTACCTCGACCAAAAATTCTATGGTCACACTTCCTACTGCAATAAAAGCTTTATTTATTACACAAAATATTTGTATTGTTTCCCTAGAATTTGACAAAATGTCGCTGAAGTAAAGTCACACAACTTTGTACACTTCTAGGGTGAACCTACTGTGGACATCTAATGGTAAATGATGAATCTACAACACAAAAAGTTCTAGCTGCAAGTACAAAGAAGTCTTCCCATCACTGTGACAGTTGCCGACTGCATTGAGAATTTGCCACTATGCTTCGCCCAACCCTCTATACATTACATTCTCACAAAGATGCTCAAACAGCATAGGGCGATAGTGGCAGTGCAAGAAATCACATAGTCCAGATCTTCAACTGGCTGGGAAATGCTGCACATGTAGGGAAACTGCAGGCAATATTTTCTCATTGATTGCACAGTGTTATCATTCCAGGCATGTTGCACCAGTCAGCAGTTTCCCCGAGATGACAAGCATCCACATACCCAGAGGCCTCTGGGGCCACTGCTAAATAATAAATGTGACCCAGCAGCGAGAGTCAATAGGATGAGCAGACATGTGGTAGCCCTTCAGGAGGTGGTCAGGTCTCGTTCTCAGGTGCACCGAAGAAACGGGCTCAGCAGTGGTGTCGAGGGAAGCCCTCACCTCTTCCGTGTCCTACAGATGAGGCAAAGAGCGGCGCGGCATGAAAGACCGCCCCACAGCTTAACATAAAGACCTCCACACAATGGGTGGAAATATCACTCACGGTTGTTCGGTTATGACAATAGAGCAGGTCGCTCACAGTCAAGGGCAAGCTTGTTGGCAGTTCACCCACATTTAGTGCTGGTGGTGAAGAATATTTTGTTTTCCATGTTCAGGAAAAGCTCTGTTGTGCTCGTAAGACTAATCTCTTCATGTTTAGGTCTGCCTTGATAGCACAGCTGTGTTTGACCTATTGTTAACAATCATTGTTAAGAATTCTTTAAAATAATAATATAGAGTGGGCTTTGGCTCTGACCAGATGAATATTTCTCTCTCCTTATGCTTTTGGCTGGCTGGGGCTCATTCTGCCTCTTATGAAGCGGAAGTAGCCATGACAACGCAAGGACCTATGATGCCATAGGTATGGTCTGCCTCTAAATTGCCTGCTTTGTGTGTATGAGATGGCTGCACACTTAGCAATACGTGGTCCAAAGACTCCCTCTAGTGCGGGTTAAGGATTGATTATCTAGTGGGCCAGTATTTGGTGTTTTTTAGCTAATAGATTAGCTTCTTTAAAGCTGCAGGTGCATTTTTCTGGATCAAATATCTTCTCCTTTTTGTGTTGTGTACTACTCTACAGTACTCCAGTGATCATGACTGTGTTCTGAAATCATTTTTGATGGTTGTGAGGCTCCATCTTGAGCCCTGTGGACTTGTGAGCGTACCGCACGGGGTCCACCTTTTGTTGCGTGATATATAAAGTGATGTCATTTAAGATGACATTTTTGATGTCATCACTGGTGACACTGAATATTACATCTACATCATCAGTGACAATAGGGAAAGTAAAGATGATTGCTTTTTTCCACAGTTGTTTGCTGCCTATACTACCCCTCACATTTGGCTACATTTATCCATGACGGAGACATCTTGATGTTGAAAGTGGTAGGTGCTGTCACTCCCTTATACAAATAATATGTATTAAATAGTGTCCTACTAGATGAGAGAGTTAACTGCAGCACGTATTCTCTATATATTATTTACGAAGACATATACTGTCACTGGTACTTCACCTCTACAACTGCGCGTGAAGAGGTGATGTCACTAATGTCAATTATGATGTGATCACCATTGATGTCTTTGGTGACGTCATATGTGAAGTCATCTCTGAAAATGTGGCTGCGGCAAACACGAATTAATGCTCGCAAAATACCCATACAGCATCTCTTACAGGTTCAAAACTGGCCTGATTTGCAAATGTGGGCCACTTTTTTTTAGCTATCTGGTTTGCTAATGGGGGCCACTTTTATTCTAGTGCCCGGTCCTATTTTTTGTCCCAGTCCGACTTTGCTGCAGACCAAATGCAAACTCTTTCCTTTGCTCTCTGCACCAGTTCACTACGGTTTCTGTTGCAGATACACAACATTTGTTTCTCCTCCTCTTTCCCTGGGCTCTTTTACTATCAATTCCCTGAAGAAGTCTTTTCTTGGTGTTGTCTATGTCCGTCCTACCCTTTGTTATGTCATAACGTAGAAATACACTTCTCCTGACAATGCACATTATCAGTATTGATGCATGGGAACTTGGAGACCCAGCTACTCTCTGTCATATGTCACAACTTGGCCTCTCTTTCCATGTTTTTCATGATGTAGATCCATTCCGAGTGTTTGTCCTTCTGTCTGTCCATCTCCAGGAACACTATGTTGAGAATCCTCAAAACTATGCCCTTGCTCTTGAGTTACCTCTGAGAAGATGCCACAAACGCATATTTGTACTTGACCCAATTCATAGAGCTTCTAAAACATTCACGCCATTTAATATTTTGTCAACTCCCTCTGATGAGGTGTGACATACACTCATGAACACAACTTAGGCCACACCGCTTTAAGTGAAGGCCCGCACCAGGCTTTGTCAAAAGATGCAAATAAAGAGGGTGGTGACCTAGCACCACGGAGACCATCCTTGCTCAAAAGACAAATAATACAGCGTATGAGTCCATGGCCGCCCTCGGAGCGCCTCCCGGGATCCTGCGATACAATCTGGTAGATATATACGGAGATGGTCAATGCACAGTGTAATTCATGCTTGCTTCCTTGGATTATGCAGCGGGAACCAGAGCTTCTAATAAATGCCCACTGGTGTTAATTGCATTGGTGATCATGCTGTGCCGCAGTGATAGGTGGAATAATCAGTGTACATACTAATGAGCCCCCAAAGTGGTCAGACCCCATAGTAATTGAGCGTATACTCCTCAGACCTGAAAAAGAAATGGCTGGTGGCATTGCTTCACGAGGGTATACTTAATGACGAACAGGAGGCGTTCCTCTGTTGGCATTTACATACTTGTAAAATATTACGTACTATAGATAGGTATGGTAATTCACCCTCAGTAGAACATGTAAAATGATGCAATTAATTTACTCCACGGGGGGTTGCAGCAGAAAAGTATTAGTCTTGAATAAAATCGTTGCTGTTCCTCACTCCCTTCTGTGCAGAATTATGGCGGTGTCCCCGCGATGGTGGCGGTCACCGCTGCGTGCTGTACATCCCCGCTGAGCGGCAAGAGCACAGTCACCCCTTCTCGTTTGTCCTGCAGCGGTCCTGTGATGAGCCTTGTCCTTGGTTTCCCTCTGCCTGTCCAGGCAGTCGCCGGCAGAGTTCATGCGATTGTTGGGGACTTTTTCTATTACCATGTCCCTGGACTATATGAATATTTTCTAAAATGTTGCTCTAAGGGCCTCATTAAAAAAGTGCTGTCAATAGGAGTCCTGTCCTCCATTCCAATAGACGCGGTGCCTTCTGGCCATCCTAAGATAACATGTGACACCCATCAGCAAACCCAATGGTTATGGCTAACTGCAGCATTCCCCACAGCCCACATTGATAAGCCGAGGAATTTTTAAAATTCTTTTTCTTTTTGTTTTTAACGTTTTTTGTATTTTTGGCAGACCCCAAGCAAGATTCCAGCTGCCACAAATGTGTGCTACGCAAATAAACATCTGGTCAGGATGGTTTTATGTGGGAAGGGGAACTGGGTGATGTTTGCCTGTTGTGCAGTGTCTCTCACTTACTGCAGGACAGAGGCACAATAGTGCTATGAGGCATCCCACAAGCACTCGTGGTTTCACCAAGCGCACCCATGCTGTACCTACTTCTTAACCCACTACTCCCTGCGTAGCCCCTCTGTGATGCTCCTCACCTGCTCCACATGAGAACAGATTCACTTTCTTCATTTTGGAACGTTAGAAAGATGTAAAAGTACACTTCTACAAGCTCCTCGGACTCCCACGAAGAAGGAAATGGCCCTGTGCAGCTGGTGGTGTAACTAAACTTGAAGGGGCCCCCTGCTACGTACATGGACAGGGGCCCCCACGCTCCGGACCCAGTCAGGAGCTCTCAGGCCAGGTGCCCGCTGCCTGTGCACAGTGCCAGAGGAGGCATCCTGGAGATCGGGGGTCTCCCTGCACTGCGGGGGCTGCAGGGGCTATTGTTATGCCACTGCATGCAGCATGGTTTAAAGTTTAAAAACAAAAGAGCACTATGACACAGTCCGCATCGGCTGCGTCATAGTGCTTTTTTTTCTCATTGCTGGCAGGAGCAGAGGGAGTGCTCCCAGCCTGCCCTCCCGCCAGCAACAAAAATAAAGCGATAGGGCGCCGCCAGTGCTGGCCGCGTAAATGAGCATTTAAAAAAAAAAAAGTGTCTCCCATGCTGCACAGCAGCCATGTTGCTGAGCAAGATGGCTGAACACATTGACAAACTTAATAGGTTGCGTAGGGGAGACCTATTGGCTTTGTCAATGCTTGTATTTTTGAGACCGATTTAGGAACCAAAAAAACAGGTTCTAGCCAAGTGTCGGCTCAACATCCAGTGTTTCCGGGCTAATCAGTGATTCTCCCCTTGTCTAATAAATGAATGCAACCTTGTGTGATGTAGCTGGTGATCACCCAAAGCTCTCCAATGCCTTTGAGTCGAGTTCGAGCTAAAAGTGAGTCGTGGGAGGCTTTAAAGCAAAGTACAGGGAGTGGAGAAGGACACGGATGAGATGGCGATTGTGGGAGGCCATAAACTGTTCATTGATGGTCTCCAACTTTGGAACGCTTTGACAAACAGTGAGGATGACAATCCTCCTTTCCAATCCTTTCTAAACACAGGTTCTTCTGATTAGCATGAAATATGGTGCAGTTTGCAAGCAGCGGAATGTACGGCGTCGGCGCCTAGAGGCATCTGAGCATGGTGCACTGTAGATGTCATCATTTTACATCAGGGCTGCCCAATGGATCCCCCAGGATTCTGGATCCATGTCAGATTTTCAGGAAAACCACTGGCTAAATTAATGATGCACTCTTCAGAAATCTATGTCATGTAGCTATCTTGAAAATTCGGCATTGATCCAACCCTCCTGGACCTACATTGGACCCTGCTGCTCTAGATTAATAAAAGGAAGGAAGGAAAAGGTTAGCACAGTGATAAAACTCTCCATAAAGCCTAATCCAGTGATGCTGGGATGTGAATGCAGCAAAGGTCACCAGGATTGCGCCATAATCCTACGCCCACGAGAAGCAGACACTCTCCAACTGCCTCAGCCTCTTATCACTGCCTCAGAGATGCATTTCCTTTTTGAATAAAGCGGCCTGTGATCCGCTTTGATGGGAGCGGTGCCCGATAGCGCTTCCAATGCGGAGCCTGTGCAGGAAGCGCTGCGGGGACTGGCTCTCGGGAGAATGAACATCATCAGAGGAGGCTGAAACGGTGCTTTCCTTCCTCCCCAGAAGCTATTGGGTTTTCTAACACTTTGTGTGCATTTACACAGGACCCTCTACCGCTGCATTTTGCTAGGTTTGCGCTATACAAATACCACATACATACATACAGCATTCATTAGAAGGATAGTCCTCTTCCCCTACCCCCCTCCCCCCCTGCGGAAAAACACAGCTGAGTAGATGGAACAATCCCTGGGGCGGGCACGGTGGATAGTGCTAATTACCAGGGACTTGGAGAACTGGGGGTAACAAGGAGACAGCAAGTAGACCATCAAATTATGCATGGTTCAAATGTCTTCTCCTTGGTGAACACATGGGGGCGTATACACAGAGGCATTGTGGGGTACCTAAAGTAATACTCCTGAGCACTCTTTTACGTACTATTAGATGCCTTTGTTCCCACAACTCTTTCCCAATCTGTGATACCATCTTCAGTTTAAGATTAATATATTTAGTCTCTTCAAAAGCCATGTGTACTGCGTTATAGGAGTTACCTTTGTTAGAAATATTGGTCTCATCTATGGGAAATATGAAGTTGCTTCTTGATGGTTCCACAGCACGTTTTGGGATATTGCTCCCACTATAGTTAAACTCAAAGGTATATATTGGCCTCTGGAAGAGCAAAGCAGGACAACGTAGGCCAAGTGAGTGATGGGCGTTTAAGATCCCCCTGGAAGGCTTCTCCCCTCACCTGGCACTTTGTGTTCTCCCATAGGTGCAAGCTCTTCTGTCATTTAAGGGGAGCGAATTTAGTACCCCCATCCCTACCTCGCTCTAGCTCCCTCTTCATCTGCTGTCTCACGGGTAAGTGCGTCACATACAGTGGAGTAAAATCACTTGTTGACTGTATCCTTGCATTTGATCTTGTACAGCGCTCTACTGCCTTTGGCTAAGTTTACGCTATCTCAAATACCACACACATACAATGAGACAGCAACATTTATAGAAAATAAATGAGAAAAATAAACAAGTACGGCCATATACACACGCGGTTGGTTTTTGATACCTGTGTTGTTCGGGGTACATTGTTGTTGCTGTGTTTTTGACACCCTGTATCTGTATATCTGTTGGTCTGTGTACATAGGTGCTTGCATAATTCTGACACGTGTGCTTCTATATATCTGCTGATTTTTGTACACGATTGCTTGTGAGTTTGTGACACGTGTTTCTATATATCTGTTGGTTTGGGTATGCGAGTGCCTGTGAGTTTTTAACACCTGTGTTTCTATATAACTGTTGCTTTGGGTAGATGAGTGCTTGTGAGTTTGTAACTCCTGTGTTTCTATTTATTAGTTGGTTTGCGTACATGAGTGCTTGTGAGTTTTTAACACCTGTGTTTCTATGTTTGTTGGTTTGCGTACACAAGTGCTTGTGAGCTTTTGACACCTGTGTTTCTATACATTTGTTGGTTTGCGTACATGTGTGCTTGTGAGCTTTTGACATCTGTGTTTCTACATATTTATTGGTTTGCATACACGAGTGCTTGTGAGTTTTTGACACCTGTGTTACTATATATTGGTTGTTTTGCGTACACAAGTGCTTGTGAGTTTTTAACACCTGTGTTTCTATATATCTGTTGGTTTGCGTACTTGGGTGCCTGTCTGGTTTTGACACCTGTATATCTGTTGGTCTGTGCGCATGAAAGCTTACATTTTGAGAAGTGCACATGAATGCAGTCGCAGCCGACATTAATCGCGGGTGGGGGCGTAGGGGGTCGCGCGGGGAGGAGGTAGGGGAGGTTAATAATATAATAACGAAAAAACTTACCTGTCCGCCGGCCGGGTAACGTGTTTTCTCTGCGCCAGTCCTGCTCGGCGCCTGCTCCTGCTCTCCTGCCTCCGGCAGGAACAGGAAGCAGGCAGCCTCCCTCCCCTAAGCCAATCACAATGCTGCAATGGCAGCGTTGTGATTGATGGGGACGCCGCCCAGCCAGGGGCTTAAGGGGAGGCCATTTTCTCCATGTAGGCTGCATTGCAGCCTGCATGGAGAAAGGGCAGAGTGCGCATGACTGGTTTGGGCGGCCCCAGAGGGCCGACCAAACAGTCATTGCGCCCCCAGGAGTGGGCACACCACTCCTCCCCTGCTCGCAGAGCAGCCCCGCCCACCCGCAACTAAACCCTTCTGTTCTGCTTTCTCGCAGTGCAAGAAGCAGAAACATAAAATGGTAGTGATTACCATTTCATGTTTCTGCTTCTCACATTGCGAGAAAGCAGTGGGGCGACGCTCCTCCGCCCTAGTGGAGGAGCTGCCCCTGCATGAATGCATGTGTCTCTGCTGGGCTGCGAGCACGAGTGGCGCGGGTGTATCTCCGATTGCATTGGCACATGTATGTTGGTTAGTCTGTATGCACAGGTGTCTGCATCTGTGCTCCTCTGTTTGCCTTTTGAATACACGTATACCCAAGTTACATGCCTCCAGGTGGTTGATGTACTATACAAAAGCCAAAACTGTTGACAAATCTTGTTCCTGAAGTTGTCCAATAGAAATTCGAGCCTCTAAAGTGTCTCCCCTTGCCTGCCCACTAACACTCGGGTAGTGCCTTTTATAGATACATTTATAGGTCGATTTAGGAATTAAAACTTGTTATACATCACACATTGCGAAAAGGACAAAATGATGGTTGCCCCGGAAACAGTGCTACTTCCGTTGGTCATTTTTAAAGGTCTGATCAGGAAAGACTGCACTTGTCTCTTTGTTGTTGCTTGGAGAGCCTTCTGTGTCCTCAGAGTGGAAAACTACTGCGATAGTGTCTGGCTGCGCATGTGATCCGCTGCTTTAATCAAGCTGTCACTTGGACTGCTCTGAATAATTCAGCCCCAGTACAGGAGCAAGGAATGAAACTGCACAAAGTCCCTGCAGCTTCCAGTGGCGGCTGGCAGCTATGGGAGGGTGAGACCGTGGGGTGGGGGGAGGAAGGGTTAAACGGTAGCGTAATGCTTGTCGGCGATTTAGGACATAACAAACACAAAATCCATTAAAAAAAATGAAATAAAACACATTTACCTTACTGCACGTCCTTGGTACATCCCGGAATTCTTCTTTCCTTGGGCACAGAAACTCCCCTAACCAATCCTGGCCCTTCTGTCATGCTGACTGTTACCCAGCATGAGAGCAGTGCCAGGATTGGATAGAGCAGGCTCTCTCAGCGCTCCTAATAGCACTGAAGGCCCTTGCTCAGTCTTGACCCAGCTATCCAAGGCAGCTGGGTTGAGAGGTTTAAAGTGCGCATGTCTGGCTGGCCGCCGCAAGACAGCCGGCCAAAGAGACATGCGCGCTTTAAAGTGCCCAGCCCATTACTCCTCTCTGCTGCCGCCTATCAGCAGCGGCCCTGTCCCCATCCTGAGACTTGGCTCGGGTCGGGGGTTTGCAGAGTCAATGAAACATAAAATAGTAATAATGTCTATTACCATTTTATTTTTCATCTGGGGGCATTTTAGCTAGTGGGGCGACGCTCCTCCGCCTTAACTGAGGAGCCGCCCCTGGCAGCTTCTGCAACTGTCTTCTGCTCCCTGCACAGGCTGCCAGGAAGGAAGCATGTGGACTCCATTTGGGCCAGGCTAACACCGGGACCATGTATGGATATCCAGCAATTAGGCGGGGATCATCCAATGCATTCTGAAAGAGAAATCCAGGTTTTAAGGTCTGTCTCAAGAGTAGCTCTCCTCTATGATGACCTTTTGTTGATGTATAAAACACAAGACTAGAATCCCTACTGTGTGAGCTGCAGTTTATAACAGCTGAACCACTCCTTGGTACCAATCATTCTGTCTTTCTGCCAGAACAAAATCATAATTAAAATGAAATGATTTCATAGAAAACGTTGCGAACAGAAACTCCTGGCAAATAAACAGTGTCTGTAATGCATTTCTTTGTTTAACTATAGTCCATGAATCGATAACTAAGACCATATAGCTGCAAGATTTGCCAAGAAAAAATTGCATGTAGAGAAACATCACTACAATGTATGTATTGTGATGCACTGAGTACAGATAAGAGCTAGAAGGAAGATATGGTCTGTATACATTCCTTCCTGATGTACATCAGATACATCAGATCCCCGTCTTTGATGTTTCTCTGTAAGTGCTGTGGTGTTCTTAAACAAACATTAGCAAAGCCAATAAGTCTGGCTTTAACATGCCAATGTGTGTGAACATAGGCAAGCACTAATATTGTTTAGTATATAAAATCCAGAATTAATGGCTTTGCCAAAGTGGGAAAAGAGTAGCAAAACATGTTTGAATTCTATAAAGAATGGATATAGAAAATAAAGAATTGAATGTGGCAAATAATGTGGTTATTGAGTGTTGTTTTCAGATGCAGAATAGTCCATCTGGCATTCCAGTGGAAGCACTTCCTAAATGGCAGAATGACACAACGAACAGCCAATAGCATGAGGTAAACAGGAACACTCCTCCAGGCAGAGTCAAAGCCACACTATCTATATGTTTCTGTCAAGTCTATCAGACAGCACAAGCTATGTGGTTTGCATAAGACCTATTGCCAGCTTACTGAGAGTCTGCAATGGGCATAAAGCCTGCCCATTGTTTACAATTGTTGGATTCATTGTCTTGTCCATCCTGTGTTTGTCCCTCCCCTGGAGCATAGACTCTTTACTTGTTTCCTTCCATTGCTCAATTTTAGGAAACTACTTTTTTATTTTTGCTTAAGCACTCCATGAGAGAGCATGTGTTATTCAGCTGTCTCCCTCGTGTGCTTCTCTCCCACCCACCCTCTCTCTCTTTCATGTGTTTCTCCCTCCCTGCTTCACGCTGCTCTCTCTCTCGCCCTTGTGCTTCTATCCCCATGCACTTCGTGTTGCTCTCACCCATGTGTTTTTCCCTTTGTCCCTGTGTTGTTCTCGTAATCGTTCTGCAAACTCTCATCTCCTTGTGTTGCTCCCTCTTTCGTGTGTTTCTTTCCCCTCCACCCGTCCACTACCTCTGCCTACTCCTCCTTTGCCCCCGCTTCACCCCCACTGCCTTATTTTTTTAAGTTTGTCTTTTTATGGAGGGCTGCGCAGCAAATTGCTGCTAACCATTACACCTTATATATAAAATGACTTCCATGCTATTTCTTTTCTTTTTTTTAATTTAATGATCCATCTTGGATAACTAAATAATAAAAAAAAGAGGGCTTGCACTACTCGCAGGCATCAAGACACATGAGCTGCCTACAAATCAATGCGCCGGCCACGTCATAGCAACTTTTTCTTTCCTTTTGTTTGTTATTCTGCATCAACATTTTTGCTGATGCTGTACGATATGATTGAAAGGCATTGACAGAGCCAAAAGATCTCGAAAGCAAGACTTATTGGTTTAGCCAATGCTTGTTTATACTTGCTAACAAATAGGTACTGCAGATATGCTGTTGAGTAAGACCAAAAACACATTGTCTCCTGCCCCAAATGTTAATCAAATTAAAAATCACAACCCTTGTTTGTTGCAATAAATAAACAACATTTAAAAATCAAACTCAACCTCCAAGGACGGGGACAATGCTAAAAGTTAAACATATTGTGCAGTTCTGGATAGAGATAACCTTGGAATAAGAATACTAAAAACGTATTGTAAAATCTAAACATACGATTGCAAACATTGACAGCGGTGCAGAAAGGGGTAAGTCCATTGCTGCCTGTTTGTTTTTTCGCCTCTCTAAATACAGTGTTTATAAATGTGCCATGCTCCCTCTGCAGAGACGAGAATATGAAGGATCGAGTGGTAGGTCAGTCTTATCCGCCATTTTTCACCGAGGTGGCTCAGTCTTTGACATACTTTATGCCAGAGATGCCCAGATGACCAAGTCCTATCTTATTTTTCTGTTTTACATGCACACTATTCAACAGTGCACCTCCGTGAAAATAACTACCAAATGTCTCATATTATCACAAATAGAACACAAGACAGACCTTAGTGCTCAACACACCGAATCTTTTCACAACAACGACAAAGGTAGACCTGTTGGTTTTGTCAATGCATGTATGGTATCTCTTCTATGCTCTGTTATTTGTGATTTGTATCCCACACATCTGCAGTTGGTGCTGTGGTGGGATTGCTGTGACTCTCTCCAATGTGCCTGTAACATGGCTTTTGGTTGGTCTGAAAGTGAGTTGCACCCTGCATGTTGAGCGCGTGCAGTTGGGGACTGTGGAAGCATGCATTGGTTTGAAATTGGTGTGTTCTCTTATGTTGGTGGGAATGTACCATTCTATGCAATAACTGATAGTGTTTGCACGAGTTAGGAGCTTGTGTGTGTGTTTTGCATGCAGGTTTCGGGGCCATATCAAGTCTCTGACATAGTGGTTGGCTTGGTGTAGGTGTCAGGTGCACTGTGATTGCCTGAGCATTGAAGGGTTTCTGAAATGTGTTAGTGATGTGATGATTGTTGGAGGAGTTATGAGGCCTTTAATGGGATGTAATACCTCAAATCCAGTATTGGAGCATGCAGGACATATGGTCAACTTATGCAGGAGGGAGGAAGCTCTATACTGGTGATTAATGTGCGTGTGGGGTTAGGAGAGACACCTTGCCAACTGATTTGTGTTTGACGCCTTTGAAACCTACACAGAAGTCAGCCAACATAAATGGGTCCACGTAGAGAACTGGCTCTGAATTTCAGTTCTACAAAGAGGCCTGTTTTTCATGGAGGGCCAATCTTTAGTTGCCTACGAACAGTCTCTACAGCATAGAAAGTGACCAGAATTGGGAAGATCTACTAAGCATAAGCAAACTCAAATGTTATTGGGCAAAAGATGCAACTTTAAACTGAAGTTCTCACTGGGAGCATTGAAACTCTGGAGATGCACAATAGTATTTCATATCTTTTAAAATTTGTTAGAACCACCCGTCTCAGAGAGCATAACTAAACTGTCAGATGCATACAATTATACTCAAAACTGCCACACCCAAAATCCAAAAGGACTCAGTTCACATACCATCCATGACCAATTTGCACTTCCTTCTTTTTTGCTGTATGGTAATTGCACAATTCAGGTCCTTTATTTACAACTCCTTGAATGTACGTTTTCTTCTATTACCAAAACAATAACATCTTTATTACTTTTAAATAAACTCAAACAAAGCAAACCACGTTTTCACCATTTTTCTTATTACTAAGAGTTTGAGCATCACTGTTGTTTTTATTAATTCATGATTGCAGTATGGAGTGAAACTCCATTATGTGTTCCTCTTCAGGCTCATTCGTGCATTTATCTAAATGAAAGTAAAGATAAATTAGTATTTACCCTTTTCTCTTATTTATGACTCCATTTCAGCCTCATTTACTCTGTGTTCGCTATTTTTCTTGTTAGTAATACAAAGTCGAAATGCACATGAAAAAAAAATAGCTGGTTTCAGGAATCTTTTTAAGCAATGTATTATTCTGAGGCACTGAAAGGATTCATTTTTCTCTTTATAATCACACAGCTTTATCCTTATTGCTATCACTTTTACTGAACTAAAATACTTACAAATACATATTTTTACTTTGCTGTTTTCTTAATAACACTGAACTTCATTATTCATTTTAACAAATAACCTTTTTCTAATTGACAAAAGAAAGCATATGTCTGTTTAATTGCAATAAAGCAAATTATCTTATTCCGTGTAGCTGTTTAAGCAATTAAGGGCAAGATTTAAAGGTTGGAGAATGGAGTGTCTGTTAGGATGCCGGAGAACGCTATCTCTGCCAATCAAAAGGTACTTCACCTACCAAATTTAGAGATGACCGCCAGTGATGGACAGCAAAAAAAAAAAGACATTACATTATCTACCCAAAACATAGTGAATGGTGTAATGTCCTTCCTCTTATAGCCCCTACTCGGTTGGGTCTTTGGAATTAGTATTCCAATGACAGAGTCAACAGTCTTGTTTCGACTAAATAGTAAACGTTCGATGGCTCTAAAAGAGGCAGGCAGATGATGGCTTGGTGGGTACGGTACTCTGCCGCATTTGCATCATAGTGCCCTGTCTGCCAAACTCTAAATCATGGCGTAGGTCCTTTAACCTGCGTCCCTGTAGAGCCCTAAAATTAATACCACTGCATGTTATTATTACAAGTTGCACATTTTCAGAACCAATGCCACTTTATATGTAATTCTACCCACCTGAGCATCTGCAATAAGTATGCTTCGACACTTAGATGTGGCTAAAAGGCAGTATGTTTTGGTGCCCAAAATGCAGCGGTATAAAAACCAATATTTCACAGTAAATTATTATTATTATGCCTGTGTTTCACAGTGAACTGCGAAATCTTTCTGTAATTAATGGTTCGCTGTGAAATTCAGATTTCATCATCTTAATTATTGTCCAGGAAATGGTAAAGCTCTGGATCAGTTTAACTCCCCAAAACACCCTGCAGAGCTTTACTGGGCTACTAGGATTAAGTGGCATGGAGGACGACCAAGTTATGTGGCAAAGTTTTTGTAATTGTGCTGCAAAAATTGCAAATTATGCTGCACGTTATTTGGAATAATTATCTAGCTAGAAACAACATTTTTTGGTGAAATCTGCAATTATTTCAAATTATTTGGCAAATTATGCAGAAAATTGTGTGGTAAATGTGGTAAATCCCTATTTATGTGGTAAATGCTGGAGCCACAGAATCACATAAATCCTCTGGCCTTCAGATTGTCCATTGTATTAGTAACAATTTATTCATAAAAGGTTAACCTAAATATTCTAATTGCAATCATTGCCCATTGTGAGTTTTTAACTTGGGCCTTTCTATCCATTTTACATTTACTCTTCTTTTTCACTCAACTTGAGACTCCCGGCCTACCTGTGTCGTTGCCTTAGCAGCTAAATCCTGTTCTTGAGAGCCTTGTAGCTGTTTTTGTTGCACTTAGCACTACAAAATAATTAAGTCACCTGACTCAAATCTAAGTCTGGGTGGTGAACTCCGCTCACAGAGTTTGCTGAGTTTTCCGCACTCCGCCTTACGAGGATCTCGCGGAGTTCCGAAAAACTCCGCTCCGCAGAGCGGAGTTTTTTTCCTCGCTCGCACTCATCATCATCAAGTTGGCAAGCGCGAGCGAGGAAAATCCACCTCCCTGAGAGATTTTTCCTCATTCGCGCTCGTCAACGTCAAGTTGGCGATTGCGAGCGAGGGAAATCAATTGTCAGGCTAGATTTCTCAAAGCGGGAGGTCGTATTTCTCAATCCAAGTGGCCGCGTATGCTTGCGACTGCTCGCATTGAGAAACCGTCTGTGCGCGTTGAGAAAGCTGCCGCTCTGGTAGAAAATCTACTCAAGCAGCAGAAAGGAAGCGGCGCCCACTTGCGCTGTGCATGGTGCCATTCACGATAATTTCACAGCGCGGACAAACACCCGCACTGAAAATGATCACAAACTGCATTTTTTCTAACCCACTTCGCCACTTGCGGAGCTCTGCGTAGCGCGGCAGAGTTTTTTTTGCACTTCGCGGAGAGCTCTGTGAACTCGGCCCAGACTTACTCAAATCCTCAGATGTATGGAGGACACAGCGTCCTGTGATTGATAAAGGATGTTTGAGCATGCATTTGGCAGTGTGAAACAGGGCGAACAAAGGATGTCTAGACAGAAAACTAACAATTGTGAAAATATGCAGATGTGCACAGTTTTTCAAGAAAAGCTCAATATTAAAAAAGAATGCCTGACTTTCAATATAGAAATATTACAGTTCCGAAAAGCATCAAAACGGTCGAACTGATACACCCTCCCATCACCCAACTCAATATTCTTCAATGTATTGAGTAGGAAGAGGAAAGGCTTTATTTTCTGGGCGGAGCTGCACGTAGATGTCAGCAGCAAGCACAAAACTCACTAAGCTATCTTACCCGATTGTTTTGCCCCATTAGTGCAGTTTCAGGGCCGGTGCTACATAAGCTGTGTCAGGCAGCTGCATTAGGGCACCTCCACGTATTGAAACCAAAACGGCCTTGTTGCGAGAAGAAAGTCTACACAAAAATTGCAAAATTTGGTTAATTCTGGCTCTACGAAAATTCTGGCACAGGAACGACCTATTCTTAATTACCATCGCTCGGCACAAAACTGTGTTGACAGCATGGCTACATACTGTTTTAGTATGTCATGTGAGTAAGTTGATTTACAGCTGTAAATCCATGTTTAAAGAATTACAAAAGTGAATTTGTGCTTATAAAATGTAAGTCATTTGTGAGCCTAAATCGAATGTAGGTGTGTATTTCACTTTGTGAATTGTAAGCTTTCTCTTCCAAAAATACCTACCAAATTGTTTCCTGCACCTTTGAAATTCTATGAAGGGGACACATCTAACAAAAACACTAGCATTATTTCTTGTCCTGTGTTTTACAATGTATGTTATTTCTATTGTGTTTTGAGAGCATTTAAGGCAAATGTAGCCTTAGCAAAGTGTCATTCGGATTTAGAAAGGAATATTGACCCTGTTAAAAAAACAAAAAAATCATTGCTGCCTACCTGGACCCACTCCTCGTGCAGGTGTTGGTACCGCCATACAGAGGCCTTGCACTATTGCAAAAAACAAATGTAATATAGTGCACACTATTTTTGCAACTTGTCTGATAGGGAATTACGGCCTTGGAAACCCTGTTGCATTCAAATAAGAAACAATGTATCTTTACAAACTGGGCTGGAGAGAGTACATATGGAGAGACAATTGATAGTAAATTTTTCTGTCGACAAGAGTGCGCCATCGTAGTGACTCAACAAAAGCTCAGTCACAGCAACCAAAACAGAACTGTTCGAATCGTACTAACAGTAGGCCTGGGCGGCATGTGTATTGCGCCAGCGGAATTTGCGTAATTGTGGGATTTTCACATTACACTTGTTACTCGAAATTCTCAAAATTACGCAATTATTCCACATCACATAATTACTTCTCGTTCGTGCGGTAATCACCAGAATGGCCTGAATGTGAGGGCTGCTGCTCACCCCATTTGTGTTTTCCATCATTTTTCTCACCACAAATGTTTCCTCTCATCATAAATTGATGCAAGGATTCAGTTCACTGCAAAATATAGTGGTAAATGGTGAATTTGCATATCACGTATTTACACGTAGTTTCACATACTTTTTCGGAAATCTCATGTAATGAAGCGAAAGCAAATTACGCAAATGCCCCACTCCCCTAATCGACAGAGTAAAAACACAGTTACAACAATAAAGAGTACAGCAGGGTGTTTGATAAAGTCACAGACAAACAAGAATGAACCTAAATCTTATATATTGTAACCAAAGACCCTTGTATGTTGGAACTAAAGAGCCCCTTGTTGAAGGGTCTACCTTGGAATGCGTTGGGGCGTTCTGCGAATAGTTTATAGATGAATATGACATTTCTTGGACAAATATTGAATAAAATGAATAAATGGAAACGTTTTGATGCATCATATATTACTGATGTTGCTTTTACGTTGAGAAACTCTTTTAAACACTAGTTAGGACATACGCATGCACTGGGAGTCGCACTCCAATTTCTGGTTTTGAGCGCCACATGAGTTGCCTTAAGAACAGTGGGGGGACAGTCAGGCCTGTCTCTGGGTCAAAAACATCATGTGGAACCCCCTCGTGGTACTTCGTTTTAAGTATAAAAAAGCTGGCATTAATTGGGAGCGGGGGGAGAGAAAACACTATATATCTTTCCGTTGGCATCAGCTAGTGTTTGCTCATTTAGCTGCCACAGCATAAACGAACCAAAAGAGATGCCGGTTCAAGTTGCTCACCCACACTTACAAAGCACTGCACACAGGGCCGGACTGGGAACAGCAACCAGCCCTGGCAGATTGATGCTCGACTGGCCCTGGGAGCGGGTGAGGTGCTATTAAAAAGCACTGCTCCCGCTTTTGTTACTGGGTGCTGATATTGCAGCACTGCAAAACCTGCTCCGAGTGACAAAACTGGCCCCGACGGCCAGAAAACCAGCCCCCACCTCTCCGATGCCCGCTACGGCCAGTCCGGCCCTGACTACACAACGAAGGACTGGCGTACCTCAACAAACGAGTGAACTTTCACCAACCCTCCAGGGAGCTTCGTTCCAAATTCCTCTCCCTAGCAGCCACCCAACACATCCACCGAGCAAACAGCGGAGGCTGCTCCTTCTCCCAACTGGCGGCTAAGACTTGGAACACCCTCCCCCTGCACCACAGAGCCTCACCCTCGCGCCAGCAGTTCAGGAAGGACCTCGAGACCTGGATGTTCAACCAGTAGGTACAGGCATCATGACCCACCAGCATGATCCCATAGCGCCTCAAGACCCTCACGGGTGAAGCAGTTGCGCTTTATAAATCCTGATTGATTGATTGTTTTAGAAATCTATTGGTAGATGCAGCAGGACTGTATGCCCCTGAAGAGCACAGGCCTAGTGCATCGTGGCCCCTCCCCCCCTCCCCTTGTGTGGAACCAGGGGACATTACCTGACATGTGACCCAAAATTTGTGATTATGTTTTGAACCAGATATAATTAAGGGAAGTGCATCACCAGAAAAACAGCAACCACTTGAGTTTGAAGCACTGTACATAAGAACCCCACCTCTTGAGAGTGACTTATTTTTGAGGTTATAAATGGGACACAGTGGTGCAGAAGGGCAGGACCAACCAACAGTGCTGTTCTGAAGGTCAAAGAAAAGCAGTGACCAAGAATACTAAGCTGTAAGGAAAATATGTCCTACTCTTGCCATGGCCATCGTCCGACCCAACGCGGAAAAAATATGTGGAAGATACTGAACTAAACTAGGAACAAGGACAAGTGTGAAAAGGTACCAGGCAATAATTGGAGTAAATTCTAAAAGTCAATTAGATGAAGTAGACAACAACATTTAATGAAAGGTGAGAAGTTGGGGGAGGGGGTGCCTAATTTATATCATTTCTAGCTACAAACATTGCTTCATAATGCTTCACAGAAATGTAATATCGTCCATTTTTAGGTTAGACTCGCATTAAGCAGTCTCTCACCTTGGATAGTAGAATAGAAGATCACCAAAACTGGCAAGTCAAGAGCTTGGACATTTAATTCGCTGTGTCAGTGACAAAGAACACAGTGTACTTAATAATCGAATGCAAAATGATGCACATCTTTGCTTCAAAACACAGCCTTCCCCAGATATTTTCAGCCAAGACGTGCAGACACAAATGGGTTTTTTCTTCTCGAGAAATATGTAATTATACATTTCTAGGTCTTTGGATTCTATGTTTATTTTAGTTTTTTAATGCAACTACAGTCATCTGTTATGTCTGTGATAAGATGAAATAGTGTGCCAAGAGTTTACTGATGACTGAGATCTACATGAGATCAGCAGACCACATTCTCAGTGACTTCCATCCTTCCGACGTTGAAAGACTTTGTGCCAATTTGGATTCGGCGAATTGTACTGAAAGAGTCGGTGTGAACATTCGGAAAGAAAGGGTCATTTAAACTGCAAGGCTTTCTCCTCTTCTCCACTTCCAGCATCCTTTCTCATCTCCTCCTCTATCTCTTGTACTTTCTCTTCACCCTCCTCCTTCCCTCCTTCTCCTTAACGCCAGGCACACACAAATACAACATTTGGTGGCGAGGTCATTATATAGTTTTATAAATATGTAGCTTCTCTGTAGCAGCCTAGTGCATCAGTGGAGGAATGGAATTGGTCGTCCCTTAGCTTTGCAGCAACTAGGTAATTACGTAAATAAATCTACTCACAAAGGAGAATTTTCACAGCAAAATAGAAAACAGTAGGATTGGTAAACTGCCTGTTGCATCTACAAGCAAGGTTACTGTCTGTAGTCTACAATGGGTCTGTAAAGGGGTGAACCAGTGAATGATTCTTCTGTGTGTTCAGGCCCGACCAGCCACAGCCAGTTAACTGGACCTCTTGGTATTTTTGTTCTTTGTGACTGGTAGGGATGAGGGGTTGGGGAAAGCAAAATCAATTTCCATCCCAGATGGCGATTTCACTGGAATAATTTACCCCATTTCCTCCCCACCCCTCTGGTGACTTCTTAACTTTGGATTGTCCTGTTGAACATTTGGGGAATTCACATATTTTACATAAAAGGAGTGTAATGCAAGCTGGATCCACCAGGCTGGATTCTTGCCATGTTTTTAATCTAACTATTGACGATGCAAATGAGGTCTGTTTACACATAGTATATGTAAATATACATTTTGTAGGGCTGGATTGGGGAACAAAAAGCAGCCCAGGCAAAAAAAATTCAATTCCTCTTCTTACTCGATCTTTCTCTTTCCATCCATCCATTCTTTCTTCTCCTTCCCACCACTCTCTCTCTAATCTCTTTTTCTCTACCTCCCGCCGGTCTTCGTTCTCCATCGCTCCCTTTAAAGCCCCCCCTTTGCCTGCAGTTAACCTCAGTGTGCTGGGTAAAGTGACCGAGGCACCAGCAGAGGCCCTGGGCTTTCAAAACCGGCCTCCAGTAGGTCCACCCCAGTGGGAAAATGACTCAGGGAATCTAAGGCCACTCTGATCTTTTGTGGATATCCTGAAAATCTGGCCTGGATCCAGCCTCCTGGACCTATGTCGTACATCTGACCCCTGTTGAAAGTTATGAGTCATGGGGAGGTCGCGTTCCAGCATGTTACGCCCTTTTTGGGTGGCTTGTGATAGGGAAGCGATGCTATGTTGAGTGGTATAAGAGAACTATACAGAAAAATCCTCTTTGTTGAACGATGTTCTGATCCCCCGGATGTGGCATCTCTAATCGCTGAATATTAGATGCCTCCATTTAGTAGGTTATCAGGTTTTACCATCTCGGCTAGTTTCAGGCATTAATCTTCTGCATCCCCCACTTCCAGGAATATATTTCTCTCTGAATCATTACAAGATGTCCTGCTCTTCATCATTTGATTATATCTATGTAGCTTGGTTGTTGGTTGAACTCATGGCAATGTGCCATTCCAATTAAAGTAATTGCCTCTGAAAGAAAAAGGTCATGGCTTGTTAACATGATGCACATTACCCAGGCACAAGGATGCTCACTTGTGCACAATTTAAATCAGTTCTCTTAAAATTTATATTACTGAAATGTTTTGTTTAAATCACTAGATTAAGAGCAAATCTCATCTTGCTGTGTATATTTTTCAGAAGATTATCATTATCTTTTGTTAATCTTATATAAGATTTGCGCTTCATGTTGTTATGTTTTGTAATATGTTTATATGATGTTGTATATTATGTTGTACATTAATTTATCTGAAAGACTATGGCCCCTCGAATTGTACAAAGTGAAGATTACCTAAATTTGGCCTAAATGAATGTTTGGCTCGAAGAAATCAAACCGAGTGATTGTTTAAGGAGGCCATATTTATGTGTTTATGGGAATTAAGGTGATTCCAAACCTCCTGGGCATGTTGTGGGACGTTGTGTTGGCCACTGGCCGGTGGCTTACAATAAGGGCCCAATTCACAAAGCTGTTTACAGTTGTAAATAGTTCCCTCTAGACAAGCATCTAATCAAAAACGAATATCTGACTGCGTAAATGGTTTTACTGCTGCATGATTCTCCACCTTAAGTCTTTAGATTTGCACAGTAGTAAACAACATGCAAGGGTGGGGAGCGGTAGGAACAAGGTGTGATTTACTTTTTAAGGTTGCAAATGCCCACAAATATTCACAAACTCTCATCTGACCCTTCTCCCCCATGGATACAGAGTAATACTCCGGCAATGGGCTGAAATAACTCCCATTTCAGGGTGGGAAAGAGAATGGTTCCCCCAAAGTTTGTGGGCTTTTTTTTTTTTTTTGAGTTTTATATAGCGCAAACTAGACCCGAAGATATCAGGTATCAGAGCGCTTTACATGAGCACCAGTTTCGTGACTTATGGACACATTCATTTTTGTTAGGCACAGGGAGATTAAGTGATTTGCCCAGAATTACAGGATGTTTTTTTATTTATTTTTAGAGTTTTATATAGCTCGAACTAGACCCGAGACATCGGGTATCAGAGCGCTTTACATGAGCACCAGTTTCGTGACTTATGGACACATTCATTTTTGTTAGGCACAGGGAGATTAAGTGATTTGCCCAGAATTACAGGATGTTTTTTTATTTATTTTTAGAGTTTTATATAGCTCGAACTAGACCCGAGACATCGGGTATCAGGGCTCTTTACATGAGCCCAAGTTTCGTTACAGAAGGACACATTCATTTTTTTTTTTGTTAGGCACGGGGAGATTAAGTGATTTGACAGAATCACAGGATGTTTTTCTTTTTGGAGTTTTATATAGCTCGAACTAGACCCGAGACATCGGGTATCAGAGCGCTTTACATGAGCACCAGTTTCGTTACAAAAGGACACATTCATTTTTTTTTTGTTAGGCACGGGGAGATAAAGTGATTTGCCCAGAATCACAGGAGGTTGAACGTCGTTGCCGAGACTCTAACCCGGTTCCCCAGCTTCGAGGGCGACCGCTCTAGCCGTAAGGCTACATCCTCTCCCCTCGTAGGGTTGTAGGCTTGTAGAGGAAAGGGTTTCTCCACAGAGAAAATATTTTTTATCTTGGCGCAAAAATAGAATAGAAGTGCATTTGCAAATTGAGCTGCCTTTCACCAGTGCACAAATGTGCATTCTGTAATATTATGCTTTGGGGAAAGCCTTGTGAATTGCCAAAAAGTTTAAAAGCACGATCAAGGAGAGGTGCAAATCTATGCATATACTTTTATACCTTTTACTGAATACACAACAATTTTTGCTTATTTAGTCAATCTCAGCACCATTACGAGGCGTTGCTTATTTAATGAAGCATTTGAGTGGGAATGAAACATGAAAAGCGGGCGGTTAATTGATAGTATTATAGGGCTTGATGTTCAAAACACCTTTTAGTTGCAACAATCCAAATCACGGTTTAAGACCACAAAACCATTTTTTGCGTATACAAATGGCATTTTAGAGATAGTTGCATTTTTACCGGCTTTTAAAAGTGGTTTGTGACTCAATGCCGAATCGTTATTTGGAAGTTGCGTGTTGTAGGCATCCCTTACAAATAGCAATCCGTTATTGCATGTATCAATCTTCTGCAACCTTGCAAAATATAGAAAATTACTGGCTCCCAATTTGGGGACCCATTCCCCCTTTGTGAGAAACGTTTGTTGAGGGGTAGGCTGTGGTCCCAACTTTTTTATTCTAAATGCAGCCCTGTTTCCTTTAAGCAAACTAGTCTACACTAAAAAACAAATCTTTATTTAAAAACAATCACAGACATTGTGGTCTGCTGAGCCTTCCAGGTCACCATCCCTGTAATTTGGTTCAATCGGAGTGAGCCACAATTTGTGACCTACTTCATGAATATTAGAACATTGGAATGTTGGGAGCTCCATTTAAGACACCCCCTTGGCGCAGGCCTTTAACGCTGGAGCGGGCCTTTAATGGCTGGTATAGCCCGCTACGGCGGGCTATAAGGCTATATTAATGACACAGGTTGGATTGAGACTCAGGTCTATTTTTAATTTTTCGAACAAATGTATTTGTACATAGGTTGGTTCATAAAATTCCACATTGATCACAAAAATACTGGTTGCAAATTGTGAACAGCTTATGCAGGCAGTCTGTTCATACATCTGGCCCATAAACGGGTTAACTGTGAATAATGGGATGTTTTTTACCGGGCGGTTCTGAGCGACATGAAATGCACAATGACAGCGAAGCTTGAGTTATGTATTTTGTCATTCAGCTCCCCGAGGTTAAAAATATCCCCGTTATAAACAGCTCGCCTGCACAGATTAGCAGCACAACGGTAGCAAGCTTAAAATGGAACCAGAGTTATGTAGCAATGGGGCAACCCGATAGGCCACTGGACCCGGGTAAATTGTGGTACAAAAAATAATGTCACAGGGGAGAACAGTCACAATACATAAAGAAAGCAAGAAATGGTCTATGTTATCTAATCAAAGTCGGACACCACCATTGACTCATTCCACCAATGGTTGTGATTTTATTTCATCACAATATTGAGGTGAATCAAATTATAAGGTACAATGTATTTCACATTTAAATATTTTTTGAAAGGCAGGTGCACACAGGGTGACGTGACAGGTGCATGGGAGGGATTTGTGAAAAGTGATGTGAAGAGGGACGGTAGTGCGCATATATACATCAGCAATCAATGATAACAACCTATCCAGCCAGATGCCTGGCATATACATAAATGACAAATCATAACAAAATTGAGTAGATGCAGATATACACTCTCTGTCATCTATGTTTGACAATAAAACAAAACACTGTTGACGTTTCGACCCCTATATAAAACAGCAAACTTTGCGCCTTGGGGGTGGGGTCTTCATCAGGACCGAGGTACACCTAAAGAACGTCCCAATGAGAATATGGACAGGTTGATCTGTGTGACAACTTTCAATACAAGGAGTAATGAAATCAGGCAAATTGTTAACAAACATTGGCCACTGGTGGCCGACGATTTGCAGTTACCAATCCCCCCCATGTACTCCTTTAAGAAGGGCAAAAACATTTGAGACCATGTGGTCAGGTCATTCCTTGAGCCCCGGCTCAACCAACCATTCAATCTATGTGGCAACTTCCATCGGTAGTGGGTCACTATAAGTGTGGGAACTGCAAAGCCTGCGGTCTGACAATTGAAACAAAACAGTTCAACCACAACAATTGTTCAACTGATCTTAAAACCCACACCAACTGCAACACATCTAATGTAATCTACGCAATTCTCTGTCCTTGCGACAAAGTTTATATAGGCCAAACAACCCATAAGGTCAAGGCCCGTATACTACAACACTGTAGCAGGATACGGTGCAGAACAACAGGGGCACCCCTAGCCGAACATTTTCGAACTTTTGAACATCCTCCGGAATCCATCAAGTGGTTGGTTATTGAAGAAATCAGATTGGGAGTAAGGGGTGGTGACTTAAGCTCCATTTTGAATGTTCGGGAATGTAAGTTGATGGACCGTTTCAACTCTGTCCATAATGGCCTTAACGAAATGGATGTAACTTATGCCCAACTGTCTATACTGAATGGGGACTAGAGGATACATCTTCTAACATCCATCAACATACACACACTAATAGGAATGTGATAACTTCTGTCAGACATGAATGATGCTTTATCCTTTAAGGGAAATGCATTCCCAGATTGTGCGCCAGTTAATGGAACTGGACAGCATTATGTTATACATCCCATATGCCAAAATCTTGGGGCTTTGACATACCTGTGAACAAGCATCGAATACTTGCTTAGCATAATAACGTTTACATGATGGTTTTTATATTTACTATGCTAGTGAATAATAGGGATACATCTTTGTGTGTTTCTCTTGAGTATATGTACCAATTTGGTAAATGTATATAAAATGGCGGCATTATCGATTTTAACATCCTGATCATCCCTTCTCTTCCATAATTCCATAATTAGAAATGTGTGTGTACTCGAGTTATTATTTGATGTTGTGGCCACATTATTGACACTATTGTAATTATGCTTTCTGAGACTTCTGTGTTCCCATTATCTCCTTTTTAAATTGTGCGCTGCACTTTGCAGACAGGGTAGCAAGCACGTCATGGTGTGGGCACAAAGAGGGCTTAGTAAGACTTCCCCCTGTCACCATCCGGTAGGCAATAGGTCGTAAAATCCACCGGCTTTCTCAACAAACGTGCCCAGCGTGCACGCCGACTCCCGCTATTTAAGCTCTATCCGTGACACGGCCACGTTGTTAGCTGTTTTACCAGTTTCCCCAGCAGCCCACAGGTATGTTCCCACCTTCTGTCCCAGCGAGGCCGGTGTGAGTGGAGTAATGTTTACTTTGTACCTTGTTCTGTTTAGCTTTAGTTGCAGTGCTTCAAGAAGCTGCCCATTTTGACACGCGCTGTCATTTCATTTCAGACGCGCGTTTAGTTTTCAGTGGTTACAATGTAACAATTCAGACGCAATGAGCATAAATCAACAAAGCTCCCAAGCAACGGCCTGAATTTATGGTTTTTGACGCGGCGTATGCTGTAGGCACAAAAATCACCCCGATTAGTAAATTGTTATTGCGCAGTCCCGTAGTTATCTCACTCTTACATATCAGGTGAACATATTCACGCTTTGTAGTTAACGCGCTGTCATTACATTTTAGACGCGCATTTAGCATCTTTCATTTTCCTTGGCTAGGAGCTAACTAGTAAGGCGCAATGAGCGTTATTTACATATTTCCCAGTCACGGTCTGGATTTATGCTTTCTAAATGCGAGGTGCAATGGAGGCACCCCATGCGTTTGTATTGCAGGCTTGTTCACGCGCAGTTATTTCACTCCTAATATCATGTAGGATACTATCTTAATCTCGCTTTGCCTTGACCTACTGAAATATTGGTGGCCTGCATATTCTGACACAGTATATACTTTCTCTTTAGCCATAGGTTACTGATCAACCTTGGCCTGCATATCACTTACTACGATCATCGGAAATTCTGAGCAAGTTTCTGCTCTGTTTTTATACTCCACATTCCGCTAGTTGGAAGATTGATCCTAGTGGTTTCGTCTTTGTCTCCTCTTTCTCTCGTAGGAGCCCACAAGGCCCAGCTTTCAAATCTTCAGCCTGAAGTTCTCTCGCTGTTTTCTATTGGTAAATTACCCTAAATAGTATGACTGATTGATACGTTCACTCTTGACACACCACCTCATTAGCTTCATCCTATTGTCCATAGGTGCCCACTACCTTCCCTCACCTCGGTCCTGATGAAGACCCCACCCCCAAGGCACAAAGTTTGCTGTTGTATATAGGGGTCGAAACGTCAACAGTGTTTTGTTTTATTGTCAAACATAGATGACATAGAGTGTATATCTGCAACTACTCAATTTTGTTATGATTTGTCATTTATGTATATGCCAGGCATCTGGCTGGATAGGTTGTTATCATTGATTGCTGATGTATATATGCGCACTACCGTCCCTCTTCACAGCACTTTTCACAAATCCCTCCCATGCACCTGTCACTTCACCCTGTGTGCACCTGCCTTTCAAAAAATATTTAAATGTGAAATACATTGTACCTTATAATTTGATTCACCTCAATATTGTGATGAAATAAAATCACAACCATTGGTGGAATGAGTCAATGGTGGTGTCCGACTTTGATTAGATAACATAGACCATTTCTTGCTTTCTTTATTAAAATGGAACCAGGCATAACGACCTCAGAACCTTCATCGCTTGGTGCATATAAATTAAAAATCATGCCCAGCCCTACCATCCTTGGCATTAGCCTTCCCTGCCCAAATATTTTAAATTTCCTGGTTACCTGCCAGCCACCCGTACCACCCTTTCTACTACCCTCTCTTTAGCCACCCATAACATCCTTAGTATTGCCCTCTCCTTAGCAACCCTTAGCACACTTACTATTGGGCTCTTCTTAGCCACCCATATTATTGCCCTCTCCTTAGCCCCCCTTAACCCCCTTACTATTGCCCTCTCCTTATCCATCCATACCACCCTTACTATTGCCCTTTCCTTAGCCACTCTTACCAACCTTATTATTGCCCTCTGCTTAGCCACCCTTACTCCCCAGAGAACAGTGATGCAAGCTCTAGTGACATCCAGATTGGACTACGGCAATGTACTGTATTTGGGCGCAGACAAACCCTCAATCCGTTGTCTGTAGATCAATCAGAACGCGGCTGCCCGCCTTCTTTTCCGGCTGCCTAGACCTTCTTCAGCTTCTCCGCTGCTTCACAAACTGCACTGGCTTAGGGTTGATAAGCGTATCGAATTCAAGGCTTTATGCTATTTGTTCCCGGCCAGACATGGTTTGGGCCCCTTATAAATTCAAGGTCTAGTGAAACCTTATGTGCCCACCTGACAGTTGAGACCATCCAACCTCTCACTGTTCACAACACCCAGATTTCATCTTGCTCGCATGAAGGGTCGCTCGTTTTCCTACCTGGGCCCGAAACGCTGGAATTCTCTCCCGGTTTCTCTTAGGAATTGTCACTTCCTGCTTACCTTTCGTAAGAATCTGAAGACATGGCTTTTTTAGCTGCCATGTCTGGTTTCTGTTATATGTAAGCCTGGGCGTAGTTCGCGAAGTAGCGCTACGCGAAGCTACGCAAAGTGCAGTTCGCACTACGCGAGCTACGCGTAGCACTACGCGAACTGCGTGGTGCACTGTTCGCAATGATTGCACAGTGCCGGATGCTTGTCCGCACTGTGCAATCATTGAAAATGGCATCTTGCACAGTGCGAGTTGTCTTTACTGCCGCTCGAGTAGATTTTTACTCGAGCGGCAGCTTTCTCAACGTGGACTGGTAGTTTCTCATCACGAGCGGTTGCGAGCATACGCGACCACTCGCAATGAGAAACCTGACCTCCCCGCGTTGAAAATCTCGCCGGGAGGTTTATTTTCCACGCTCGCGATCGGCAACTTGATGTTGCTGATCGCGAACGAGGAAAAAGTCTCGCCGGGATGTCATTTTGCTTGCTCGCGTTCGCCAACTTGACGTTGAGGACCGCGAGCAAGCAAAAAATGACCGCTGCACTACGCTACGCTACGCGTGTTTGCACTGTGCTACGTGCAATTCGCATTGTGCGAAGTAGCGCAAACTTCGCAAACTACGCGAGCGTAGCGTAGTGCTTTGCCCAGGGTTAGTTATATGGGGTTTTTAGCTGTCCGTCGCGGCTTCCATCTGCTGCCTATTTCGAGCGCCGGGAGACCCTTTTTGGGTACTGCGCGCTATATAAGTTCTACAAATAAAAATATGCCCTCTCCTTCGCCACCCTTCCCACCCTTATTATTGCCTTCTCCTTCCTCACCAAAATATTTAGGATGAATGCTTCTCCTGCCACCTAGACAGCTCGGAAGGTTGTCTTTCCTCTGTGGGCTTCCCATCTGTTTTGGTCAGAGCGGAGATCCGGTGTTACACTCACAGGCTCTCTGAGAGCTGTGTCAGGGTGTTTTGGAATTCCTGTCCGTGCCGGACTGCAAAGACCTGTGGCTTGCAGGTAATGTGGAGGCAGAATGCCTCCCCCCCCATGTTCTCTCACCTCCCTCGTGCCTGACGAGACTTGAGGGAGGTGGGGGAAGGTAGATAAGTCTGTGAGCCTCCCTTGCACTGCTTCCCATGGGCCTCTGGAAACCCGGAGAGGCAGAGCTCTGTAGGGGAGACATACTAAACAAGCCAGTGTATTGATAGTGAGTTTCTTTAAAAGTACACAAACTTTGAATGGAATGCTCTTGCTCACAGGCACGCAGCCAGCACAAACTGTGCATTTCTCTGGTGGTACAATGGAACTTGAGGCCAATGAGCGATGGCTAAAGTGAGCCACTCGGGACCAGGGACGGCTCCTCCGCTATGGCGGAGGAGCGTCGCCCCACTGCCCGCAGAGGCAAACAAAAAATAAAATGATCTAAGTGCAAATCATTTTATTTTTCATACTGTGGCTGTCTTGGGGGCGGGGCCACAGCACTGCAGCAGGGCGAGGAGGAGTGATGGGCCCTGCTGTCGGAGGCGCATGACGGTTTGGCCGGCCGTCTCAGGCCAGCCAAACCGTCATGCGCACTGACATCTCTCCAACCCAGCTGTGTTGCTGGGCGGAGAGATCAGCAGGCACAGGCTCCCAGGTCCCGATGGAGCGATATCCAGTGCGCTCCACCCAATCCCTACAGTGCTCTCATGGTAAGAGCACCGTTGGGATTGGCCGCAGGGGAAGCTCGGAGCTTCAGTCTGTGCCAAGAGGAGAAGCCCTGGGAGCAGCGTGGCGAGCGGAAGACCGGCAGGTACGTTTTTTTTTTTTTATTATTTATTATTTTAGTTCCATCGCGCTGCCCCTTCCCCTCACGCTCCACCCATGCGCTCCTCCCACCTCCACGCTGCTCCCTCCCTGCCCCACCATATTTATCTTACATCAGCCGCTACTGTTCTGGACTTCCTTCAGTAACTTAAAAACAGAAGGAGAAAGCTATGGTAGATAGCATCAAAGCAGTGCTGCTTGTAGGAGGGCTCCTGGAACTGTGCACCTCTACAGCCAGGGTAAAGGCTGCATAGTAATGAGCTTGCCACATACGTCACTAACTGCTACATAACCTCCAGGTTTCAAAGGGAAAAACGTTTCGAACTGAAACTGATGGAAGATTGCTATGAATGCTGCATGTGTGCATGCAGCTCCTGAAACGTTAAAGGAGTCAGCTGGCCTCATTTCCCCCCTAGTTGCTGTATTAAGGCCTCCAGGGAGGGAGTGCCCCCCAGATGATGCTAACATCTCCCATGTACTCTGGCTCCTGGGGATGGGGTGTTTTGTCTTTTACCGGTAACAGACAGCCCACATATTTAACTATAGTTCTAGCTAGATTGCCATTATCTTGCTTCACATTGATGACTATTGCGTGGTTCAAAAGCAGCAAGTATTTCAGGATGGCAGTCAGAATTTAGAAGAATCGCAGGCATGTTGCCTCGTGAGACATTTACAAAATAATGACATACAAAGATAAAACAAACATGAAGCTCCAGAAAGCAGGTTTTATTACTTGGAAGGCACATGCAAAGTAAAATATGTTCACCTTTTATTACAAGAAGTGTGTACTATTAGATTTGTGCTATCTAAAGAGCTGTATACAAATAAATCTACATTTCAGAGAGGGGGTAGCCACTCTGTAGTTATAGTTAGGGTGACCAGAGAGAGGGATTTTTTATTTTTGTCCCTTAATAACGTTGCACCTGTTTGACAAATGTCTGCAAAACTTTCCAGGCATGCTACACCGTTTCACTGTCAAAGTACTGAAACTGTTTTAAATGTAGTTATATCTGTGTCCGAAATAGTATTGCAGTACTAACGAGGTATATAACGATGACAAGTCATTAGCTGATTGGCTAATGACGGTCTTTACAAAAGTTACAGGCATCCATGTTGTTTTCAGCTCCAGTTCTCCTGTGTTCAGCGTTATGCCTTGCAATATAGGTAAAGATTAGATTTGGTATTTTTCTCACACCTATTACCACTTTAATAAAGCCATGGTCCTATAAAAGGTGGATTAAAAAATCTAATCACAAAATAAATACATAAGATTATTGTTGATGGGCTGGTCATTTTGGGGACATTGAATACTTTCCTGGACGTGTTTATCCCTTAAACAGTGCGCGATTGGCAGTCATGGGAACATTGTCTGTGCTAATGTTTGGCCAATAATCATTTTTTTGCTCAAATCGCAGCTCCATGTCAATCATCCCCATAATATGAACACATTGTCCCACCTTACAGAAACCCATGCTCTATAACATATATTGGATTTACCAATGCAAATTGTCTTGAATTTTTATCATTTTTGGATTGCCAGAAATGATTGACAAGGGATAATGTTGACCTTTTGTATTTTTTTTGATTGACAGACAGTACATATTCTTCCGGAGGGTGAGCCAGCATTCACTTGGCTGCTTTTCCACGTCCGGTTCCTGCCCACATGGGGAGCAGGTGCAACCTATAGTGCTGGTCTCTATAGGGTGCCGGCCACCAGCTCCTGCCTTGAGGAGGCAGGTGCAGCCTAGCCTGCTGGTGTCCCTGGTGTGCCGGCCACCAGCTCCTGCCTTGAGGAGGCAGGTGCAGCCTAGCCTGCTGGTCTCCCTGGTGTGCCTGCCACATGCTCCTCGCCCATTTTCCATCCGCTGCAGCCACAATTTGATAAAACATTAACTCAGAACTCATGCTATCTACAGGTTTAGGAATATTTAGGATTAGGTAAGGCTTGCGTATTAGGAATGCAAATTATACGCTTTAGAGCTGAGCCACATGCTTTATTTTCCTTTCATTTAGTCAAGTATGTTTGTAATATGCACATGCAAACAATAGTTCTTTTCAGTGCGCGCTCAGTCACGATATTAGTCTAAATAAATAATAATACATTAAATATAGCGGCATTCCTGACTGCATATGATTGAATCTGTCGTGCCCCATTTATGTACTTTCATATTTAGTTTCATAAACCTTAAATTGTTGTGGGAATTTTTTTTATTAAAATGTAAATACATTAAAAAAAAGTAGAAGTCAAGTTTTTCAGAGAAATCACTAACACGGTTGTAAATAAAATTAATTAGTTCAATTTAATAGTTCAATTAATAGCCGCGTAGTTTACATTTCCAAACGTTATAAAATTCTGATGTTTTTTCTTGTATTTTTGTAATTCATTCTACTCACCCCAGGATGTAGCTTTTTCCTAGTTACAGATGGTATTAATGCTCATTTTTTATTAGCAGGGACCGTACCTTAGAGAAAGCCACCAACTGAACAGATGACATCACGTGTGGACACACAAACATAGGCAAGATAACAATGGTGTGGAAGTTACAAGTGGGAATGAGTGATGTGATATCACACGTAAGTGGATAGGGTAAAGCAGTGGAAATGTGAATTCCACTCTCGGCATTCGCCAGTTGGGCGTGTCCGTGAAGTTCACTAGGATCTATGCTATTGATGGGAGGGCATTTGAAGAGGAGACTTTGAGGAAAAACAACGAAAGAGGATTTAATAAATACAAAGTTATGATTGTGTAGCACACATTGCATAGCTTAACTGCTTCTAGGCACTTCAGAGGGCAGCCGGGGCAATGGGATCTGGTTATATTGGCTTGCCCAAGTCCTGTTGCAACTAGAGGAATAGCAGTTACATATGGATGAAGAACAAGTAGTTTGTCCGTTGACCACTGGACCAATGAGTTTGTAGTTGAAAACAAATACAGTTGAAAAATAGCGCCTTTTTCAAGCATGTTCAGAATAGAGAGAGGCGGAGATGTGTGTTTATGGAGAGGAAGTAATGGGTGGATTTAGGTAATCTGCCTCCCATCGATTATATAGGCTGCTTTGGGTAGATACCAGTAAGACAGTTTGTGTGGCTGGTGTAGGAGGTATATGTTAGTGTTGAACAGGTGGGTGCTTAGTTTGCATATGTAGAGCTTGAGTGAGGTTGCACTACATATGTCTGAGAGAGGGTTATTCCAGAGGATGGATTTGATCACTGCAAATCGCCCGCCTCCTTTGCTGCCTTTGCTCTCTTTGCTCTCCCATCTTATTTTAAGTGCTGCCAGTAGTTTGCCTCCATGTGGAGTGGGGGGAAGGGGTGTTTACCATTGGTTTATCTTTTCCCAGACATATAGGGGCACAGATATCTCCAGAATGTGTAGCTCAGGCAGACAACCCCAATTATTTTTTTGTAGGAGGAGCCATTGAAGGCTTTTTAGCTGCCTTCCTTGGCCCACAAATGAGGCAGCCTGCTGCATTTTGTTGAAGATTGATACAGTAGGCAGGGAAACCATCATCTAAGGTGTTGCTGTAGTCAAGGCAAGAGATGAACAGTACTACTACCACCAGTGCATGGGTTAATGTAGGGTAGGTCCTTTTCAGGAGTTTCCATCACAAGAATATTGCTTTTATACTGCTTTTATCTGAGAGTTGAGGCTCGGAACAGACAGTTTTTTGCTTTGTATTTTATGGGGACTGTTCGGCTGAATAAAATGCGGCAGGGAGGATCCGGAGGTCATTTCCTGGAGGAGGTGTTGAGGGCCTTGGACAAGAATGCTGTTGTTTCCCCCATTTACCTTCGGACAGTTGGTTCCTACCCAGGCTTCACTGACCTGCGGGTCATCAGATACAGCTGTGAAAGGGTCTGTGAATTGGTGGGCCCCCTCTGACGCTCTCAGGTACATCTGGGTTTCATCACAAAGGAGCAGAAGTGAAGGTGATGGGCTCTGTGGAGACCATTGAGGGACTGGACATGTTTGTTTTAGGTCACCACAGCAGTACCACCTTTTAAGCAAGTCCTCGTGTTAGAATATTATGAACCACAATAATAAAGAAAATGAAAAAGTGGAGAAAAAAATATCTAAAACGGAGTTGCCCTTGGGCACCTAGGACATTGGCCACAATCAAGGCGGTATAGCTAAAAATCTGTTGGCAAAACCTTCTAAAGCATAAATAGAGGAAATCATAGATTTAAAACAAAAAAACAACATTGTTCATGCCAATGTAGCTCCAGGGAGCAGATTTTCGAGTTAACTATTTGTTAATATTAATGTTTGTAAAATTATTTTATCTGGAAATCCTGAAATTCTACCACGGATGTGCCCTCCTGCAACTCCTGAGGACTCTGCATATCTATGCATGTTAATATTTAACCGTGTTGAATACCAGGGAACTGGAACACAAATCCAGACCTTTCCATGCACTCTGTGCAACTATGTTCACTCAGACATGCCTTTTGTGTGCTGCCGCGGAGTCATGAAACAGATCCGGTGGGGAACGCCCCCTTGAGTATTGTTTCTTTTTGCAAATTAGTCCATTCCCACTGCATTGAATTGGATTATGGAGTGAATCCTCACTTTCGAGCATATTGTAACTAATTAATTACTGTTCAATTAAAAAAAGACATATTCTGGTCAGTGCGGGTGATGTTTGGAACATTCGGTCCCTCAACCGCACATCACTCCAGTCACCCAGAGGAATCATAGATTTAAATATGAAAGACTTGTTTGTCTCCTGGGAGCTAAGATTTAATTGTAAATGCGTTATCTCTTAGGAGCTACAAGGTAACTCGATTTCCATGCAGGGTTCAGCGCCTGAACCACGGCTAGTCTGCATAACCCATTGCATTGAATGAGCATCATTTAATTTGTGTTATAGATTTTGCACCCTTCTTGTAGGTCTGACACAAAATCTTCACAGGCAGGTCAGAGGTGAAAGAAAAATACGATCACCCTTCTGGTGAGAAGGCACCTTCTTTTCATGCCACGCCACCTGGAAGGGATATGTTAGGCAGAGTCACTGCAGTAAATATATTTTAATTAATCCCATTGCTTTCCCTTGGTCTGCATTATCACCTCAGACTCATTACCCATAGGAACAATGGCAAGCCACTTGAGCCGCTTGAAAGCTGCGACCGAGAAGTGCTTACCACAGCTGAATTTTGAGCATGCCTCGCCATTTTCAGAGACACTAAGATTTTGAAAACAGACCAGACTCATTTTCTGGAGCCCTTCAGTACGACCTTGAAGAGCCATGACCAAGTTCCGTGTGTTGCGGAAGCGGAAGGGTGTTTCAATGGAACCTTGGGTGTTGAAAGATCATTTTCCATAATATTTGCACATTTAATATTTTTAGACACCACTTAGACTTGTCTCACATTTTTCTAATCAGCAGTAATTTGAAAGTGATTAGAAACTGCTCAGTTGGTAAGCTGTAATAGATAGATAGATAGATAGATAGATAGATAGATAGATAGATAGATAGATACTCTACTGCAAGATAAAAACTCAGACTAGAGGGAGTTTTTCTACTCTAGGACAAATCCAAACATATCTAATGTCTCCCGCAAGAAATGTTGCACTGTATCCTAAAAGGTTTAGTTTTTTTTTTTTTCCACATTCCTTTTAGAGGAGAGCAAAGAGTTAACAGTTGTATAAAAATAGAAACAGAAAAGAGACTTCCACTTGCAGCAGTGCAGAAAGCTGCTATCAGCAGTGACAAAGTAAAAGTATCACCCTGTGACTCCCATATATTAGACCAGTCAGGGCTCGAGTCGGGGTACCACGCGGGTGGACGGCGTCCCCCCACTTATTTTACCGGGAGCTCGATAACTGGAGCAAATGGAGCCACACATTCACTCTTTGGCCTCTCTGGGGCGAGATCGGTGCTCAATCAGAACGCTGCTCACGCGCTGGCTTCTCTGATGCAATCGCATCTAAGAGGTGAGCGAGGGGAGGCAATGAGTCTGATGGTGCAAGCCACCTTTCGTGACGTCACTTCCTGTCGTGACGTCAGCGTCCCCCCACTTCTTTTTTTAGGACTTGTGCCCTGAGACCAGTACAAGATCTTGCCCCCAACACATAAATGTATGGAAAATATTAGTAATAAGCTCATACTGTCTGCAGTGTTTTTAGAGGTCAAATCAAAAGTTAAACCAAAATCAAGGTTCAGGTGGAGAGGGGGCTAAATGTTTTTGTATGAAACTTTATTGCCCATGAGTGGTCCTTCCTGGCTTTTTAGTGACTTCCAAATCAACCATCACAAAGGTATAAAACATATTATTTTAACTAACTTCTTATGTTTCTGATATCTGGCTTCACAAATTTCTCATTTTAAAAATGTACTTGGTGCTTAGAGGCAATTACGTTTCCCGCTGTGCTGCTAATTAAAAGATAAATCAAAACAAAAACTGTGAAGTCAAAGGCGCCTCGAAGATCGTGGTTGGAACTGCATTTTCACTGATTCATTCCTTTTGTGGAAAATCTTCGGTACAAAATGTAAGAAACAGAGCTACAGTGTTTAGATATCGCAGTGTCTGTGGCAAGATTCACCTCTCTATACAGACTTGAATTTCTCCTGCAGTCCATCAATTTTGATTTAAAAATGTATATTCTGTCAGTTCACACTAACCCTTATCCCACTCTGTGCTTTCTTCTCGAGCAAGTAAATGAGCAAAAACAAACAAGAGGAATTCTGAAATACATTTACCCTCTGATCTAAAGCTCTAAAATATCTTACAGAATTTCACCAGGCATTCCAGGTAGGGGGTACCACCTGACGACACAATTTACAAATCTCTCTCCTGGCCAACAGGATCAAATAAAACACCAATTTGTGTTGCAACCCCATTGGGCCTAGCACGTTCCCAGGCATAGATACAATACCAAATAAAATAAGAGATGGGCTTACCTCCACAACAGTACCCAGGACCCTGGAAATAGTCTTACCCACACTTTCCCAAAATTCTTGTATCTTGGGGCAAGAGGCGAATACATGGACATCATGTGCATTCTGGAAACCACATCTCCGACATCTAGCTTCTCCACCGCCCTTTATTCTGGATACTTTAAGAGGGGACCAGTATATCCTGTGGAGTGTGAAAAAGTGGTTTCTCCTAAGTGCGGCAGATTTAATTAGTGGGTAAAGAATGTCTAGAGATACTTGCCAGAAATCTTTCAGCTCCTCACTCGGCAAGTAGTTCTCCCAGACCCGGTATGGCTTTTCCATCTTTCTGTCTACTGTGGCCAGGAGATAGTTGTACCAATGAGCCACTTCTTTCTTCCTCGGCGCCAAATCTTGTAGTTCATTTTCCATGGGATTATCTTCCATAAAGGACCAGCGTTGACTCTTACACCAGGATGCAATCTGGTAAAACTTAAACCTAGACAGAGCACCTCTCGTAGTGTGGCTCCAGAAGTCCCAAGGATGACATTTATTACCCGCTACGATGTCCTTCCAGTGTAAGACTCCGACCTCTTTTATTGGCTGGGCTAGAGCATCCAAAAGGCACTCCGGTGTTCCAGGGGAACCCCACACCTATAATAGGAAAGTCCAAAACAGTCTCGACAGTCCGACCATAGCTTGGCCGCCATACGCAGCGTCTTCAAACAGACTTTTTAAAAAAATTTAGAGGAGCCGAACTTATACATGAATCCTAGCACCTCTACGCCGACTAACATAGCTTTAAACATGCTGCCAATCAGCAAGTCATCTGGAGTAAGCAGTAACATCCAACAGCTTTAGATCAGAGGGTAAATGTATATAGGGAAAGGCCAGATACTGGGTTCTTTTGGAACTTGTTGGATGACCTATCTTTCGATTAGACTAGATTAGATCAAGGTATAGGATAAGTTCCAATGATTAAAACCTCTGGGTCAGCTCAGGTTGTGCGCAACGGGTGGTCCCCGTAAGAACACCAGCTGAGATTGAAACCACTAAATTATAAGCACCAGAGGTGGATCAGGTCGAGAGGTTGCTATAGCTACGGAGGTCATATGAGGGAAAAAAAAAAAAAGAGGAATTCTGAAAATGAATGTAAGAACAGAGCGCACTATGAGTGATGGGCACACAATTCAGAGAATCCCTGTGCCTAGACGTGAAATCTTGGTGTGCCCGGAGAATCCTTGCACTGACTTTTGGAGTTTTCCAGTTGAGGAAGAATAGGTGACTCTTCCTCCTCCTGAGCACCAGACGAATTTTGGACACTAAACAGACAAGACTGACATTATATACTTGACCTGTGATACATTGTGGGAGAGTGTGCCCGTTCTCCCAACCACGCTAATCGTTTTATTTTCTGAAATCTTGGTGAGTCCCGGCTCCTCGCTCACTCTGCTCTGCGCTGATCACCATCTCATGGTCAGCCCAGCTTCATCTCAAAAGCACCCCTGCTTTCTTACCCAACTTGGCTCCATGCTGTCAAAGTCCTCCTCCTTGAGGCCCAGTCCAGAAACTGTTGAGATGTTATTGTGGGTTCTCTTAAATGTTCCAATACAAATTGAACATCACCCCTTTGAGACCGACTTGGTTTCTTCGTCCCTAAATATGTTGACTTCAACACCCACACACAAACACACTTTTCTTTGGTTGATCCCCCTCCCCCCCGCCTTTGGCCCTTTTCTGCTCTATATAAGAAAGCTGTCCATTCTCTATCTGTCTTGTGCTCCCTTAATTAATTTATCTCTTTAATCTCTTTTTCTCTCTCTCATATCACAAACTGCTCTGGAATGTCTCAAAACTGAACCTAACACTACTAGGCAAAACACCCAAAATAAATCTCACCGTTTTTGATACCTAATAATATTTGACGGTTGACAGTGTTTCTTAAAATATCTAGATGTTCCTGTAGATGTTGCATAGACACACCTGGAAGGCAGGAGCGGCCCGTGCAGGTAACAGCGGTGGGACGGGGTGGTGGGGAACTCGACAGACGACGACAATGAGTCCCCCCCCCCCGCTCATACCTGCACAGGCCACTCCTGCTGGAAGGTATGGTGTTGAAATATCACAGTGATTTTCAAATATTGTTCTGGAGAAATATTGTTGCAAACATATCAAAAACCAAACTATCAAGGTATGTATTTTTATGTTTGTACTTTTTTGGTTTTTGATACGAAACCGAAATAACGTTTTTATGATGATGATGAAGGTAAATATATGCAGGTAACTCTCAATTTATTATAAGTAATTCGACGTGCATACACCTTGACGATATATATCATCAAGGTATGTTGATGTGGAGTTAACTATAGTAAATCTATTCTCACTATTATATACTTACCGCTACCATATTTTGATTATCAATATTTCTCCGACTGTATTATTGTAGCGTGATATTCATGTAGTCAATATTGTTACATAAAACTGTGCAAATGGCTGCTCCAAAACAGCTTCTTTCTACATCGGGGCCATGGGAGCATGCCCAAGGCAACACAAAAATAGAATCTTCCAAGGGAAATGTTTCTCGGGCCATAACAAACCTCTCAAACTTGACATGGGTAATACTTTTTATGACTCCAAAAGAACAAGGACGCCCCACAAAAACAAAAACCATTGAAAGGATGCAGCTGTAGGTCTCCACTTGGGTCCATGTGATGACCTTCAAAAACAATCTACTATTAGCTCAAGTGCAGTATGAAGCAAGAACGGTGTCTGGATGTCATAGATGTGCATAGCGGGGATTCTAAGTATGCGCCAGACGAAGCAGAGAATGGTGCACAATGCTCAGGGCAGAATTGTTTCCTCTAAATGCAAACTGGAGACCAAGGGGAGAGTCCCACTTACTAGGAATGACCTCCTAATGAGTCTTAAGGACATGCACCCCTACTTCTTAAACCGGTCTTCTCAGGTCGTCCCATCAGAACAGTTCATGAACATTGAAAGATGGATCTCTGATGAGTTTCTCACAGTGCTTGCCACACGGTGCAGGAATGTGTAGGGGGGCATCATAGGTGCTCCCCAGGCCCCAGAGAGGAGGGTAAGGAGGGAAGGGGGCCCTACTAGGGGCTCCCAATGTCGCCATCATAATCCCGATGGCGAAGCCGCCATCATTAAGGGATTATGAAGTGTTTCCGATGCACCGACGGGCTCCTGGAGCCCGTCGGACGTGCCGCAGACGGTCCATCCGCCTGCTGCCTCCGACCGCACGCATTGTAATGCATCGGTCGGACCGCAGCAACAGACGGCGGTCGGACCGCAACCGACGAGCCATCGGTTGTGGTCAGCCCCCATCGTAATCTGCCCCATGGTGTGCATAATTGTCCACCTACTTTCTGCAACCATGCAGTATTTTCCAATGCCACTGATGCACTAATTGCAAAATATGTATTCATAGAAGGTCACAAAATCTGTCATGAATGTTCATGATGCAAGTCGCATTTTGAGACCCTCTCTGAATGGCTGCAAACCATGGATGAAGACTTCTGAAGGACAATTGGCCTCAGTTCATGTGTTCGCATTCTCAGCATGATGGCATTATGTTTTTTTTAAAATGTATGGTCTGTCTGGTCTTGATACTGTCTTCAGACAATTATGTGAGCATTACTAGAAGGGGGCTTTGGCTCCGCCTACATGTTGGGATCCAGGAGTACGTTTCAATTGAGCAGAAGTTGTGTGCTTCCTCAAAAAAGTGCATGCCCCCCACACAGCTGTGATCATTTTATTTATTTATCCAATTGCCTGAGGTTAAACTTTAAGGGGCACACACATAAGATTGTAATGCTAATAAAGTGTCATAAATAACTAGATAATTTAGGGTGTTTTTATCTGGCAGCAGCACAGATGGGAGGACAGTCATTAACCTACATGGATTTTGTAGGTCTGGCATGACAGTGTATTCATATGCCAGACCTATTGGCATTGCCAATGCTTGTTAAAAACAATTTTAGCAGTTTGTCATGCAGGGCAGACATAAGGGGAGCCTGCAGTGCTCCCCCTTAAGCTGCCTGGCATGAGTCCCAAAGGGGACTCAGTCCCATAGGGGCACCCTTGGAAATAAGATCCTACCCCAGTTTGATGGCTGGTAACTGAATCATGGGTTTCAACTGCTGTTGTGGTCACAAACCATTGCTATATCCCATTTCAACTTGCAAATAGGAGGGGTGCTCGTTTAACCTCTCACCGCCCCACCAAATTTGTGATTCAGAGAAGGTTATAAAAGCCCTTATAGGAGTGGAAACACTTTTCTGACTTGTGAGAGGAATTTTGTACAATGTAACAAGATATATCAAGTTATTTTGCAGACCGAGTGAAATTGTGAATTGTAGGCTTTATGGCTGCAAAAGACCTTGAACATCATGCCCTACAAAGGAAAGCTCAACGAACGAAATCAAAGATCTGGAAAAGGGACCTCAGATCAATAAACGCAGTTGAACTAGCAGCCCATTGTAAATCTGCCCTCTCCTCCCAAGCTGACTTGACCGAGGTTCAGTTACTCACTGACTCCTACAACTCGACCATCTCCAACATCATGGACGACATCGCACCGCTCCAACAAAAAAATGCTTCAATAAAAATATCCAAACCATGGTACAACGACAACTTAAACACGGAGCGACGCAACCTTAGGGCAGTGGAACGTTCCTGCAGAGCCAAACCCTCCTTGGAACAAATAAAACTCCTTAGAGATGTTAGAAGCTTCTACAGCAAACAAATCAAGAGCGCTAAGGCAGTTTATTTCAGACACCAACTTGATCAAGCTGCAAACCGCCCCAAGAAACTTTTCGAGTTGGTCAAACAGCAATCAGTGGTAGGCCCAAACCACTCTGACTCCGGAGGCAGCCCACCTTCCTGTGATGACCTTGCTGCTTTCTTCACCGAGAAATCAAAACTCATCACCATTGAACTCACCTCTAAGAAGGCTCTACTGCCATTCCCCGCGTCCGCACCACCCCTTGACCTCTCAGAAAAGCGCAAACCTATCAGCCTGAACACTAAGAACAATGCGTCATGGGGCACCTTTACCCCATTCAGTGAAAAAGACATCAACAAGATTCTTCAGAACATCAATCCATCTAACCACTTCAGTGACCCGCTGCCACCGGCCATCTTCAAAGAAATCAAGAATGTACTCATCCCCACCTGGACAAGGATTGTAAACGCTTCTCTATCACAAGGCACGATCCCAGACTGCCTAAAAGCAGCTCAGGTGTCACCTATACTAAAAAAAACTAACGCGGATAAAACTGACCTCAACAATTTCCGCCCCATCTCCAACATCCCCACTCTAGCCAAACTACTTGAAAAATGCGTACAATCCCAACTCTGTGCTCACATAGAGAATTTCCAACTCCTAGACCAGCATCAATCCGGTTTTCGGAAGGGGCACAGTACCGAATCGGCTCTCACGCACGTTATGGATGGCATTTTAAAAATGCTTGACCAAAATGATTCCTGCCTCCTAATCCTCTTTGACCTTTCATCCGCATTCGACACGGTTAATCAAAACAACCTCCTATCCATTTTGAAGAACAGAATGGGTTTCTCGGGTTGTTAAGAACAAAACACAATCATGAACATTCTGCGCCATCTTGTCTGATGAAAGTTCCTACGTGCACATAAACTACAGCTGATTTACCACAGCCATTTTGTACTCTGTTGGTCACCTTCATTTCACCCTGTCCTCTAGCAGCCTTCTGACTCTCTGACCAAACCTGATATGTGTGCTGGGGGCTATAAACTATTTCCACGACAAACATCAACATCACCTGCTGCCTCAAACTCGTCTTTCCTCTCATCCCTGCACAAACGGGTTACAAATACCAAACAGACTCTTGCAAACATGGTTTATTGCACTACACACAGCAAGACTGGTTTTTTGCCAACAATGGGACCTGTTCTTATCAACAGAACGGACTCTTAGATCTGGCCGGTCTCACTCGCTTTTAGACCCTGAAGCAAGGTCCAGCTGCAATTAAATTGTCTGTTTTTGACCTGGGTGGGAGGAGAGTTAATGTTGGGCTTGTGTAACCATTTTGATAAAACAATGTCAGGCTTGTGTGACAACCTGCCCGGGGCGGAGACTCCAAGCTTGTAACCATGATAAAAGAAACAAATACATTGTGTAAAAATGTATAAAAGGAAGAGTCAGAAGCATTGCCAGTAGAACACCTCCCTGAAGACATCCTGGTGTCAGCAGTTGACGTGGTCTCCTCTAAGAGTAATAAACCTTTTTCTTGGCTTCCAGCGCCTGCCTCGTTATTTTAGATAGTGAATCCAAAGTGGATTAAAGGGGACTTTGCGCCGGGCAGCATTGGGGATCCCAGGAGACTCGCTGCTTTTCACAAATTGGCGACCCAACGGGGGGCCCATCAGAGACACGTGGGTCCAGTAGAGAGGTCCTAACGACGGAGTGAACGACTAAATGATTGGAGTGCACCTGCCTGAAAGAGACCCTCGTCTGGCTGCCAATTGACTGAACTTCACCGGTTCCGAACGGACCTCTCTCGAGTGACCTGCGGTCCTGACTGGGGCCTTACAGGAACGCCGCATTGATTGTTGGAGTAAGAGGACAACCAGGCGCTGGAAGGGGAATACGAAGAACTGTCCATACGGTCCGGGTAAGGTCGTGAGAAAACATGACTTAAATTGATTGATTGATAGAAATACTAGTATTCCTTTTGAGTTATTTGAGACATTCCCTGCTTGCAAACAACGTAGAATAGGAATATTCTCTCTTTGCAGACAGCGAAGGACAGGTAGTGCAGACTTTTGTCTAACATTAATTGAGATATTCATTTTGACCGCTAAATACGTCATGCCTGTTTTCTCTAGATTGTTTGATTGTTTTGGACCGGACCGTTTGTTAGAGGTCAGTCATCCGGCACCGCCGGAAGGCACCCCTAACAAGGACATGTACGTAAAATATGGATTAGCCACCGTAGCTTATAGCAAACTATGGCATAAGTACACTAGGAAGGACCGGGTAAATCAGTGGCCACTGACGGGATCTTTCGATCCCGCTAAAATAGAAACGTTAGAATTAGCTCTCCACAAAAAGAAAGCTAGACCAGCCATGTTTAATAGTTTTGGTTTATGGCGAAAAGAAGCAGCTCAACGAAAGAAAAGAGACGAAGCTAGACAAGATAAAGAAACGCAAAAATCAGCTTACCAAGCCTGTAAAAAGTTAGAAGAAGAACTAAAAGAAAAGGAAATCGATAAAAAGGAACAGGAATCAAAAATATCAGGTCAATGCCCTGTTAGAACGCCCTTAACTCTTTACCCCGAGTTACCAGCAAAACAGGGGGTAGATGATGATTTATTGTTAGGTCCCCCAATGATATACATGCCACCCCCTTATGCCCCTACTCATCCCGTAGTACAATGCCAGGACCCCCAAAGTATAGCTGGAGATGGCACGATCGCCTCAGTCTCCACCACCTCTGCTCCCACCGAGCCACCCACACCAAATGCCTCATCAAAGGAGGCAGTAGTAGAGGTAGGAACCAAGGAAATAGGAGCGCCCAGGGTCCCGCGATTAAGTAAAAATGAGCGAGCAGGCATTGATAAAATAGTTAAAACCCTCATAGATAGGAAAGAAACAGAAGAACACGTAACAGACATATGCGACTCCTATGTTGAAAACCGCAAACGATACTTTATTGTACGTCTCTGTTACCACACCCTTACTGTATATGAAGAGAAGTACCAAAACGTAGGGCCCGAGCGATTAGTGGCTCTCTACAGGAAGGTAGACATCGGAGATGAAGGCGACAACGATGTTGCAGAACTATTTTCATCCACACTAGAAGTATTGCGTCACCTCATAGAACAAGGACAGATAGATAGGGACAGGACAACTAAGGTAGCAGGACCCCCAGTGGAAAAAACAGATAGCATGATGCCAATAAAAGAAGCTGCCCCTTACTGGGTACCTCCTAGAGGACAAGGGACTAATGACGATATAAACCATCAAGACGCTAGAGGAAGGGTGGTCTACAATTGGGTGTATCAGCCATGGGACAGACAGGACATCCTGACCTTCCGTAAATCTTTGCTGGATTTACGAAAGAACCCCACCGCCTTTTACGCCGAGCTAGGTACCGCTCTGGGATCAACAATAATGACACTTGCCGACATAGACTTGTTCTTCGGGTTATGTTTGCCAGCAGATGTGTGGAAACAGGTTAAGAAAGTAAACCATACCGAACTGTTTGGTCATACCTGGGAACAACTCGACACACTAGATAAACAGCGGAACCCTGGTCAAAAACCAGTTAAAGCAATATTAGACCTCCCTGACAAAATAGTGCAGAAAGTGAAAACGCTGATCCCAGAGAAAAAGATAGACTGGTCCATAGTAACCGCATGCCGCCAGAAACCACAAGAGGACGTCTCAGAGTACTTCTCCAGATTTGAAACTGTGTTCTCTGATTACAGTGGACAAGACATGTCCACCGCAACCGGACACCACTTATTTGTGCAGAACTACGTCAAAGGATTACTGCCAGATGTATCCCAGAAACTACAAGCCAGCGAAAGTAGTTGGGCAGCATCTAAACCGACGGCCATTCTCCAAATGGCCCAGTATTACGAGCATCAGAGAAACGAAAATGACAGGGCTACAGAAAGGAAAAAGAAGGACTTGAAGGAAAGGGTAATGATAGCACAACTCCAGGGGGCGAATACAGGAGGGGAGCAATATAGGGGAGGAAACCAGCAGAATACCCCTAGAGTACAGCCACCTAGGAACAATCCATCTACATCATATGTAGGACGCCAAGACCTAGGACAGGATCAATGTGCATTTTGCAAAAATATGGACACTGGAAATCCCAATGCCCGGCTTTGTTAGGAGCTGCTAGGGGCAGAGGGGCGAGGGAAATAGCAAGTGGACAGAGAGGAAGAGGACGTGGGAGAGGGTACGCGAGTGAAGCAAGCGAGGAAAGGCCAGGAAGAGTGAACGCATTTGACCATCCCAGACAGAATCAGTACCAACAGACAGATTATGACAATACGTACGACTTTGCATAGGACAGCCAGGGGCAAGGGAGGGATCCAGTCGAGCTCTGCGTTGATCAGCAAGGCCCTTATGTTACCGCTGAGGTCCTGGGCACAAGGTCGCCATTTTTGGTAGACACAGGAGCAACACGTAGTGCACTATCCAAACGACTGATTCCAAAGGCACCCTTGTCAGGCTCACATGTGACCTCAATAGGATTTGACGGTACGCCCTCCACCAACCCTTTGTCCCGACCCATCCCTTTTAATCTTGACAGCAATGGCGTCGAAACGACATTCCTCCTCTCATCTAACACCCCAGACGCCATTATGGGCCTCGACCTTTTGAAACACTTCCATGCGACTATCAGATGCTCACCAGACGGAGTGCGTGTCATCCTGTATGACAACCCCCAACGCCATAGAGAGAACCCTTTTCAGCACATGTTTTCCATCTCTGAGACTGACACATCCCTACTGGACACTTTGCCATCACACTTATGGGCTAGGGCTGATTCAGACGTACGACGAATGATGATTGACCCAGTACACGTAACAATACGACAGGACGCAACCCTACCGAAGGTACCGCAGTACAAAATATCGCCAGAGGGTGAGAAAGCACTAAGAGATCATACACTCTTTGGTAGAGGCAGGGGTGGTAGAGGAAGTAGTGAGCAACATTTGTAACAGTCCCATACTACTGATTGTAAAGAGACAGGGAGAGGGAGATGGGAAAGCCTACCGCTTCATCATTGACCTGCGGGAGGTAAACAAAATCGTAGTACCACAATACCCAGTAGTTTCCGACATCACGACAATTTTGACTTTAATCCCCTCCACTGCCACCACCTTCACTGTGATCGACCTCAAGAACGCCTTCTTTTCCATACCTATACACGAGGACAGCCGCTATCTTTTTGGATTTACCCTAAATTCCCGTTCGTATAGATTTTGTAGAGCACCTCAGGGGTACACTGAGAGCCCAAGTATCTATAGCCAGGCGCTTAAAAGACAGTTGGACGCCATACAATTGCCAGATGGAGTGGCACTAATACAATATGTAGACGACATCCTTCTAGCAGCAGACACCATACCAATAGCCGTCACAGCCACCATCAAACTACTCCATTTCCTTGCTGAGAATGGTCACAAGGTCTCCCGAAAGAAACTGCAGTTCTGTAAATCACAAGTGACCTATTTGGGTCACCTTTTATCAAAAGAAGGGAGAAAACTCACGCCTGACAGGATCCAGACAATTCTAGACACCCCTGTCCCCAAAAATCAGAAGCAAGTCCGCTCTTTGATAGGCCTCACCTCGTTTTGCAGACAGTGGTTACCGAACTTTAGCCTCATTGTCAAACCCCTTCTCTCCCTCCTAGCTAAGGACATCCCCTCACCTCTCCCCTGGACCCCCGAATGCCAGTCAGCCTTTAAAGAACTACGCAATACCCTTTGCTCAGCACCAGTCCTAGGAACCCCAGATTACTCCAAACCATTCTTCCTCTACACACACGAAAGGGAGGGATGTGCATTGTCTGTCCTAACACAATCAATTGGTCACAAACAACGCCCTTGTGCATATTTTTCTGCCACCCTCGATCCAGTAGCCAGAGCACTGCCAGCGTGCCTGCGCGCTGTGGCAGCTGCAGCGGTATCAATACGCCAGAGCGAAGGAATAGTGCTCTCCAATCCAGTCACTGTTTTAGTACCCCATGCAGTCGACACACTACTGAACCAGACCAAAACCCAACACTTGACTAGCGCCCGACTGACAGGATATGAGTTGACCCTGCTAGCACCGCACATTACCCTAAAGCGATGCACCACCCTCAATCCAGCCACACTGTTACCCCTACCCGAGAACGATTCTAACGTGGCTCCACTACACGACTGTGTGACACTAACCGATGAACAAACAAAAAGTAGAGTAGACCTCAGAGACACCGCCTTTCTAGAGCCAGATGGAGAACTATGGGTGGATGGTTCGTGCATCAAACTCCCCGACGGCACCACCTCAGCTGCATACGCTGTCACCACAGCCCGAACCGTTCTGGAAACAGCCCGTATTCCCCAACGTTCCGCCCAGGCAGCAGAACTCATTGCCCTCACACGAGCATGTATTTTAGCAGCTGGCACGACAGTTAACATATACACCGACAGCCAATACGCCTTCGGGGTGGTTCACCATTTCGGGATTCTATGGAAAGAAAGAGGGTTCCTGACTTCACACGGTACACCCATCCTGCATGGAGATTTAGTCTCCGCCTTGACGGAAGCAGTCCTCCTCCCCAAAAAGCTAGCAGTGATAAAATGCCAAGCACATAGGAAAGTGACAGATCTCATTGGACAGGGAAATGCGCTAGCAGACGTTACTGCCCGAGCCACAGCAGAAGACAGAACCATGACACGAATGTATGTGACCAGGTCACAAGCTGAACAATGGACTGATGCTAGGACCACTGTAAGGGACATACAGACTACAGGCACACAAGACGAATTGACCGAGTGGGAAAAGGTGGGACTAAAAGACGAGGAAAATTGCTGGAGAACTAAAGACGGAAATAAATGGCTGTTACCCAATGCCTACCTCATCCCCATATTGACCATGGCACATTTACCAGCACACATAGGCTCCACCCCCATGATTGAACTAATCACAAGAGTATGGCATAATGTCAAGATAACAGAATCTGCAAAGCGCCTAGTACAACAATGTATAGTATGCCTACAACACAACCCAGGGAAAGGGACAGTAGTACCACGGGGAGGGTTTGGAGTCCCTGATCACCCCTTTGAAGTCCTTCAAATGGATTACATCCAACTAGAGAGATGCCATGGTCTAAAATATGTCCTGGTGGTTGTGTGCGCTTTTAGCAAATGGGTGGAGGCATATCCCACCCGCGACAATACTGCCATAGCCACTGCAAAAGTATTGTTGAAAGAATTCTTCCCCGGTACGGCCTTTGCAGAATTTTATGGAGCGACAACGGCCCACACTTCGTAGCCGAAGTGATACAGAACATACTGAAAGGGTTGGGGGTAAAACAAAAATTCCATGCCGTCTTCCACCCCCAATCAGCGGGCCTGGTAGAGAGACACAATGCAACATTGAAACTAAAGCTAGCCAAAATAGTTGCCACAACCTGGTTGAAATGGCCCGACGCCCTTCCATTGGCATTGCTATCAATGCGCTCCACCCCGACCAAACACAGACTGACCCCGTATGAAGTGGTCTTCGGCAGGCCTATGAACATTTGGGCGGCACCAAGACCCACCTCCATTAACGATGTCCCGAACATATTAATGTCAGACTATCTGCATAAATTGACAAACGAGCTAACAATTATCCACCAACAGGTGCAGCAAGCCTTGCCTGACATATCCAGGGGCCCAGGACATGTGATAAAGCCTGGAGACTTCATCCTAGTTCGCAACTTTCAAAGAACGAAGAATCTGGAGCCCAGGTGGACGGGCCCCTGGCAAGTCTTGATCACCACTCGAACTGCCCTCCGAGTGGAAGGAAAAAAAATTGGCTGCACGCCCACCACTGCAAGAAAGTCCCTCCAACGCTGGCAACCTGTGAAGAGGTGGAGGTGCAAGAGGAAGTACTCGCAAAAGACCGACCAGCTCTGAGTTGCTACCCACAAGAAGACACCCTCCAACTGTCTGAATTTCCCGACCCCACGGTGCCATCCAAGGAAGGGTACAACCTAAGATCGACGAAAAGGGGGAGCTCCAACAACCAGGCCACTAACTGAGTCAGAGTCTCAGATCGGTAGCACAGCCAAACGACGCTACCAGGAAAAACACCAGACAAAAGTCTGTGGTCCTAACAGTTGGTGAGCTCCTCGAAGATGATGGAAGAAACGGAACACCTGCAAAGCCACCGCAAAGACACCAAGACTTTTGAACTGCACAGTACAAAGACAATTGCACTTGTAGCTGATTTCTCACCTGCCTCCTGCTAATGGTCACACTCTGGATCATTGAAGAGAATGCACCTGCATACAGAACATTGTCACCAACCATGCAACCAATCACAAAGAAAGAACACTACCTGGTATCACTACCGCCACATCTCCGAGAACGACGCAAAGAATTCTGGAATAATTCTTTCGTACAGATGCTGCACCAGCACAATCTTGCCACCAATGCCACTAACTGTTGGGTCTGTGGGCTGCTACCACATGCCACTGAACATTCCATCCCTTTCATCCCTTCACCCTTTTCTGTTCATGGATCTTGCCTTGCCTGGATGATGCTCCTACAAGAAAGTTACAAAGACAATGCCACTTCCGATGGGACAATCGCTCAGTTCTACAACGAGTTCTGGCTAAACCAAACAGGAAGAACAGCAGCTCCCTTTGCCCTCACACCTCCAACTCGACATTCCCAATGAATGTCCCCTCCAAAGAACGAGTGGAAATACAAGTGTTCAATAATCCTGTCAGAGCCACATTTTCCTACCTGAAGAAAAGAACTGCTGCAACACTGACTGTGGCCCTATCTGTGGTGAACGTCTCTGGCCTTGTATGCATTGAAGGCCGTGGGACTAAGAATGTGGGTCACAGCACTTGTAACATTGTAAGGACTTTGAACACTGCCAATCCTCCAGCATTTGTTGCATCACCCAATATGTACTTTGTCTGTGGAACCAAAGCCTACACCTGGCTCCCAAGAAACTGGGGGGCACGTGCTACATCGCCTTTGTTTTGCCACCGACCTACACAGCCCCTGCAGAGCATCATCGAGAAAAGCGTTCTAAAGACACTGATCAAGCAGACTCTGCCGCATCACAGTTCGTTAACGCAGCAAAAGGGCTCGTCCCGCTATGGGGTCCGATGGCAAACAGCCGAGCCATCAGACATCTGTCTCAAGCGGTAGAAACCGCCCTGAACGTCACAGCTGGCATCCTCACCAACAACACTGCCGAGCTTCAAGCGGTCCGTCTGGTGGCCCTACAAAACCGCATGGTCCTGGACGTGGTACTAGCGGATCGTGGAGGAGCATGTCGCATCATTGGTGCCAGTTGCTGCATATACATCCCTGATAATTCACCCTCTGTCTATGAAGCAATCGAACATCTCCACAGACTGTCTTCAGAAATTCATCAAGGATCAGAGACTTGGACAATTGGAAGTTGGCTTTGGGGCATCTTAAAGGACTGTGGTTGGAAAATATCAATGTTTCTCTTGGTCCCAGTATTGGCAATATGTGGTTGCTGTTTGGGTGTACACTGTATACCACCTTTGTGTTCTCTTTGCATAAGTGCCTTGCGCCCTAAGACTATGGACACTCAGTTAACAAAAATGAGAGTAATGTATGAACAAGAAATACAGGACATTATGGAGATCGAAATAGACTGACAAGATGGCTAGTTATGTTCAAAGGGGCGACTGTTAAGAACAAAACACAATCATGAACATTCTGCGCCATCTTGTCTGATGAAAGTTCCTACGTGCACATAAACTACAGTCATTCTGATTTACCACAGCCATTTTGTACTCTGTTGGTCACCTTCATTTCACCCTGTCCTCTAGCAGCCTTCTGACTCTCTGACCAAACCTGATATGTGTGCTGGGGGCTATAAACTATTTCCACGACAAACATCAACATCACCTGCTGCCTCAAACTCGTCTTTCCTCTCATCCCTGCACAAACGGGTTACAAATACCAAACAGACTCTTGCAAACATGGTTTATTGCACTACACACAGCAAGACTGGTTTTTGCCAACAATGGGACCTGTTCTTATCAACAGAACGGACTCTTAGATCTGGCCGGTCTCACTCGCTTTTAGACCCTGAAGCAAGGTCCAGCTGCAATTAAATTGTCTGTTTTTGACCTGGGTGGGAGGAGAGTTAATGTTGGGCTTGTGTAACCATGTTGATAAAACAATGTCAGGCTTGTGTGACAAGCTGCCCGGGCGGAGACTCCAAGCTTGTAACCATGATAAAAGAAACAAATACATTGTGTAAAACTGTATAAAAGGAAGAGTCAGAAGCATTGCCAGTAGAACACCTCCCTGAAGACATCCTGGTGTCAGCAGTTGACGTGGTCTCCTCTAAGAGTAATAAACCTTTTTCTTGCCTTCCAGCTTCCAGCGCCTGCCTCGTTATTTTAGATAGTGAATCCAAAGTGGATTAAAGGTGACTTTGCGCCGGGCAGCATTGGGGATCCCAGGAGACTCGCTGCTTTTCACAGGGTCGGGTGCTACAATGGTTCTCGTCCTTTTTTCACCACAGATCACAAAGAATAAAGGCAAACCACTCCCTCTCCCAGCCCTCTCCAGTACTCATGGGTGTCCCCCAAGGGTCCGCCCTATCTCCTATCCTCTTCAACCTTTTCTTGGAACCACTAGCAAATTCTCTAAATTCCACGAACATTCTCTTCCATATGTACGCAGACGACACACAACTTTATTTGAAAATCTCATCCCCGGACAACATCATCTCACTCAACACTACCCTACATGCTACGCAAAACTGGTTAACGGAGAACCATCTACTGCTCAACACCACCAAAACTGAATTCCTTTTCATCTCTCCCCCGAACCACATCCCCAAGCTAGACCTTTGGCTGAATCACCTCACTGCCTTTAACTGCACCCCTCTCATCATAGACTCAGCCAAATCTCTCGGAATCACCCTGGACAAGCACCTGAATATGAAAAATCATATCAGCAATGTTTGTAAGGGAGCTAACCACTTGATGAGGACACTTAGAAATATCAAGCCATTCCTTCCACAAAAGGACTTCAAGCAGGTGGTACAAGCACTGGTCCTGCCGAGGCTAGACTACGGCAGCGCTACTCTCTGTGGCCTTCCCAAATACACCCTGGCTCCACTAAGGGCTTCACTGAACACTGCGGCCAGACTGGTCACAGGTACCAAACGAAATGAGCACATATCCCCAATCCTTAAATCTCTTAAATGGTTGGCCTTCGAAGCTCGAATTCAGTTAAAGATTGCCGTTCTGACGCACAAAGCCCTGCATTTCAAAACTCCCAGGTACTTAGCGCAAAAGCTTGAATTATCTTGTGGGGGAGAGCCTCTAGAAGCGCTATCACTCTCCTCCTGAAACCACCCATCCTTAGGAAAAAGAGAACCTGTCTCTGAGCCTTCTCTGGCGCTGCCCCAAGGATATGGAACTCTCTCCCACCGGAAGTACGCAGAATATCTTCAACGACTGCTTTCAAACTGGAAGCCAAATGATTCCTAATGAACACATTTTTACCTTAATTTGGGCTAGGATCACCTGCTCGAAATCATTGATCCTACATCCATTGTAACTTCTTGTGATGCTGCTCTTCTGTACCGCATTGTGTGCCCCCCTCGTAGTCTACTATTTTCCTGCCTATTGTATCTCTCTTATTGATTCATTTGTCTAGGAATCAAGCGATTATTCATGTTGTGTATTCCTACTTGATGTCGATACTGGATCTATGCTCTTCTTTCCCGCATGGTTTGCCCCCTTCGGAGCCTGCTATATACCTGTTTATTGCACTACTCTCCCTGATTCATTTGTCTGGGAATTATGCGATTATTCCTGCTTTGTATTCTTACTTGATGTTCGATATTGGATTTATGTCCTTCCTTCCATTCTTTGTAAAGCACTCTGATATCCTTCGGGATCTTGTTCGCGCTATATAAAACTTTATAAATAAAATAAATAAATAAATGCCCTACAAACTTTATTCAATTTATAACAAACAGTACAATCAACAGTACAATCAATTACCCAACTTAGTAGTTCTCATTCCATCCACCTTGAAAGGAAAAAAGTTGAACCCCTTACGACTCAAACCTTTTTTCTTTTGGGCTAGGCATGGGTCACCACAGATGTTATGTTGCCCGACAGAGCCACCTTGTAGACTTGAGGTCTGATGTCTAACAGACAACAGAGTATGAAGTCATTTAAAGGAGAAACACAGACAATAAAAGTTTTTTTTAAGTAACTTTAATGAATTAATTGTATTTGCATTGTGATTATTGAAAGACGGTGTCGAGCTACCAGAACTGTATTGGCCTGAAATTGATTGGTATTTGTTATCAGCTTTATAGAGCTTTTTACCCCTTGAGATGCACAAAATTCTTTCTTTGATTCCAATTGGATTATTTACCTTCACATACCCCTCGCAATATAGTGACACACGCCAACTTGTGTCAGGTTCCTCGGCTCCCAACGGAGGGCATGGTTCAAAGGGAGTTGATTGAAGCAGTGTCTTGAAATGGCACTTACTTACCACTTCAGTCCCCTGACGAGGCATGAGAGCACTTTCAGGGATTGGGTAGGATGCTACTCTGCATGTTTTGGACCATGAATTAGAACTCAGTGGTATGAATGTGGGCTCTGATCCAGTCGGATTAAAAAACGCCCTCCTTGTCGAGTGACGTGGAGGAGTTCCAACACAAACATTGGTTTCTAGTTTTGGGAATGTTTATCAGCCTACAAGAGTGTGTGACAGAACCAGAATGTTTGGTTTATGTCTCAAGAATGTCATTGTTGTCCTTGCCGGCTGGTGATTCTGCAGGCAGGGCACTTCCTAATAGGCAGCCAATTGTGCAGATAGTGATTGCCTTTGACAATGGCCCATGGGACGCTCAAACAATTGGTAATCTATATTCACAAGATGCTTCTTTGCCCAGTTTATCTGATGTGTCCTGGGGCCGTTGTAGCTCTCTCCCTCCATCGTAATTGCCTGACCTTGTGGGAAGATGGTTGTCCGCGACAAGCCAGTGCAATATTGAGCACTGTCTGTCATACAAACCTTTCTTTACTTGATGCAACTGAAGTAAGCCAAGATTACATCTCCCAGGAAAGACTGGTTTATTCAATGAAAGCCCAAAACTGTAAATAGGAGCTCTGCCAACATGGAGGGACCATGTAAACATAACTGTAGTTTGCCAAGAGAAGTCCCATTCACGACCAGACGGACTTTCAGGGTGAAGATGACAAGTGGCTGAAGACCCTCCAACCCATAAAATCAGATCCTGGACCACCCTGCACTGCAGAGGATGCAGGACATTGTGTTAGGCCCCTGGTTTGTTCATTCAGTAGTCATTGTTCATCCATGTGCGACCGAACGCCAAAGAGATTTTTCTCCAACAGTATTGAGACAAACAGGCTAAGAAAACTGTTCATTATATTCTTTTTCCCGAGAAAGAGAGTACAGTAGTCATGGTACATGCTTGTGCACAAGGACTGGCATTCCACAAGACGAAGAAATGCAACCTTCTTGGAAATAAAAAAGATAATGCCGCCTCACAATGGGAGTCATCTCCCATGGCAAGGGTTTTTTGGGTGTTTTTTACTATACCTTACCTCCAGGGTTTGCCTGACAGTGATGGACAGGAAAAACCAGCTATATGTCCACCCATCCTAATTGGGTGGATGGACATACAGCCAATTCTCCGATGGCCCTTACTTCGTCGGGCCGTCGGAGAAGTTTGGCTACGGCAGTGATGGAGTAGTCACCACCGTGGCCAAGCCTCTGGTCCGCCCGCATTTAAAACGGCGGGCGGACCACTGTGTTAGTGGGGAGGGAACACAGTCACTACTGCAACTGAGTTCCCTCTCTGCCAACATATAAATCGGCCCCTAAGTAGTATTTGTAGGTGCTATAGTAGGGACAGGTTCAGACAATATGTGCGTAGTTTCCTTTGACAGATTCACTTTGTGCACGTGTGGTGCCGGTTCATTTCACAACAGTTGAACCAACGTGGGTCACATGGCGAATGTTGAGAGTACCATACAATGTGTGGTATGTAATGTACTACTGCTTAGAGCAGGTTGGATCCAGGTAGCTGCAGAGGGACAAGGCTGAGTAGTAGGCAGAACTGTACAAAGCAGGGAGCCGGACACTACACTGCTAATGTGCAGAGTGAAAAGGAGAGGAATTTGTTAGAATAGCAAAAGGGATCATCACGGATGTGACTGAAGAGAAGTGGGGAGGAAGGACAGTTAAGAGAAATGGGCCTTACCCCCAAACAGAAGAAACTCAAGAAGTACCTTAACAAGTGTCCACGGGGTCTTCACAGCGCCACCCTTAAGGCAGAAACCAACTGCTTATCGCCAACATTTTCCTGAGAATGCTTCCAGTGCAGGTGAAGTATGCTAAGATGATCCTGAGCTGTGTGTAGGTACAGAAGAAAATGCGTAATACAGGCAATGAAACATAAGGTAAAACCTTCGCACAGGCCCGTGATGATCTACAGACCACCCAGCCCCTTGACGCCCTTGACTGAGATATGTTGCCAAGAACTGATGCTTGCCCAGATCTGCAAGTAGGCACATTCCATGCTTACGTAATACCCCCATCATGGAGCCGGCAACGAAGAGTCTTTATACTGAATCTGGGGGGTTCTCTTTTAAAGCGCCATCTGGTCGCCAATTCAATGTCTTCCATGGTCATACCCCGCTGACGTGCACAACGTTCTTCTGAACCAATATAGTTGGTTTCACATTAAAGATCTTCAAATCTTCAAGATTTAATTGCTGAATTACGAAATTGAAACTTTATTCCTTGCTCGGGTTTTAAAAAGTCTATCACAAAACTTTCCGTCAAATGCCAGAGGAAGCGCACGCAGACTGGACTCATTTGAATTCAATTATTTTCAGGAAGGCGAATAAAAAATGGGAACTGGGTCAGCGTTCTGCATTTGCGGCGCTAAGCTATTTATGTATGACAGACCCGCTCTGTTTATCTTCAGGCTATGTGCTGTGGCAGAGCACCAATTAAACCGTGTCTGTTCTCTGAAGCATTGTGGGTAAACATGGTGCCTCCCTAAGTGAAGGATTCTGGTTCTTGCCACCGCCGGAGGACGGCAATCTGTCAGTGTCTTAAACATATTATCTATTAATTCCAGAGCTTTGGTAGCAAAAGTAGTCTGAGCCCTAAAAATCCGAGACCATTGCAGAACAAAATGCAAGTATGGCCCATTCTTTTAAATTACCATGATGACCCTAGAACACATTAGTCTCATGATGTGACTTTTGAGACCCAGTGAGCATTGGGATCAAACATCCTGTTCCGGTGTTCTGCTAATATGACTCCCCCCAAGCCCCTTTGCAGGATAGCATAATAAGGGGTTTTATATCATTTCTTTGTTAGGAAAGTTTTCAGATTCGTGATGTTTTATATGCTTTGTTCAGCAATAGCAAGGGTGGATACTTTGGGAAGCAAAATTTGCATATTTAGTCAGTGCTTAATTTGAGCTGGTGGTTTCCTGTGCTCAGCACCGGCACTTAGTCATCAACACCGGTGCTTTTCATGAGCACCAGTTAAGAAAACATTAGTTTACAAGGAGATTAAGTGATTTGCCCAGAATCACAGGATGTTGAGCCGACGCGGAGACTCGAACCTGGCTCCCCAGCTCCGAAGTCAGCAGCTCTGGCCGTTACACCACATCCTCTCCCCACTTTCATGGCTAGTAGTTGGTTCTGTTTTAGGCGGCTTTAATAGGAGAAATGGGCTGGTGCAAGCTGCCTCCTGACAAGAGCACTGGCACTTATTTTTTTACAAATTAACCACTGTATTTAGTGCAGCGGCACAGTGAACGATAATGGGGCCATCCTGCAAATTGTGACGAGGGCTCCCTGAGTCTCCCATGCCTCCCAGGTATTCATTGAACTTGGGTTCAGTGGGGGCCCCACTCAAGGGCTGAGTGGTCCCTGAAAGGTTGGGGCTCCCCATGTGCTGCAGGGCCCTGCGTTACGCCTCTGAGTTTGTGTTGTGGTTTATATACGTGTAAATCTCACGAGTCATTCTGTCGGACAACATAAGAAACAAAAACTGGCCATTCACATACTTTTTGATAATTGCAGAATTGTATAAGAAGCCACCGTTCTCATTGCTGGTTAGAGTGGAAAATGCAGTGCTGAGGGGACACTCAGAAGGACAAATGTGCAATATGCCCAGGGACGTCTGCTGCTGACAAAGCGAGGGATGCGCGCATCCCAGACAGCTGAGGTGGGCACGGATTGGATACGTCTGTCTCCAGACCATCTGTACCAGTGCTAGGAATGTTTGAGCTAGACCTAGAGTATTGTTATGTTATACAGATTTATAGAGCACACTATCACACGGGAGGGTATCCTGGTGCTGACAGGTGTGAATCTAGGCACACCAAGGGCCTAGTGGGACTACGCAAAAAGCAAGGTCTTCAGCTTCTTGCGGAATTCAAGAAGTGAGGAGGAGGCTATTATGTGGAGTGGCAAGTCGTTCCACACTTTAGGAGTGATGTAGAAGAGCTCGACCGCCAGACCTGGCTTTCCGTATGCGTGGGATTTGTGCAAGTATGAGTCCAGAGAAATGGGGGTGCCTGGAAGGTTTGTGAAAGCAGATGCAATTGTTGAGATATGATGGGGCCAGTGTTATGTAGTGCCTTGAAAGTGCGAGTGAGGAGTTTGAATTATACTTGTTTCTGAATAGGGAGCCAGTGAAGCACTGTCAGGTGGGCTGAAAACTCTCCTGTTTTCATTTTGCAGTGTATTTGCATTAACCAGACTGCACGCTCTTTTATTGATTTAGTTTGAAGCCAAAAAGGCCATACCGTGTTTTTTAAATGGCCTAAAAGAGTATTTATTCAATGAGGTTTTTTTTAATGATTTAATGAAAGACTGTTGAATAAGGTATCACTCCCACTCAAGCCAGCACAAAACACTACACTACATACAGGCATAAAAGGGGATGCAGTCCTGATATTGGAAATGCAGTGTGAAAGGCTGGGTTGAGACTTGCAGTCTTGCCCAGCTTTTTGACTTCTGCAGACCCCCACTGAATCACCACTGGAAGCCGGAGACCCCACCTACGCAGTTTCTACCAATCGAACCATGAAACAATACACAAAAATACAGAAACAAGTGTATGTACATCTCAAACAAATACACAAGTTATGAAATCTTTTATATGATCCACAAATTAAAAAAATATGCAAAAATCTAAATTTTCGATTTAATGACCATGTTGGAGCATTTCTAAATGTACTTTCCTTTTTAAAGGATGAAGCGATATGCTGTGCTGTCGCATATCACTGTGTCTTCTTTGATCCTAATGCGTGCTCTCTTTGTGTCGAAGCATACCAGTGCTTCAATTAGGACAGAGAGAATGGCCTTGAGCTTTATGAGGGAGAAAATTAAAAGTGTCATCAGGTCTTCCATTCGACTGCAGGGCACAGCTTTTTAGAACATGACAAGGCGCGCCAAATGATAGGCTTGGTCTGCAGCAGAATATCAAAGCCAGCATGGACAGACAGACCCTATGAACACCAGTCCCGCATTATGTATACAGCGAACTGTTCCACTCTGCACTGTGACACCCACTTAAGTATGTGTGCTGGGCACAGACCCAGGCAGTGTACTGAACCACAGCAAACGCAGAGTCCTCTTTCGCCTTTCCGATCTGTGTGTGTTTCCCTTTTTTGCACTTGGTAAACATGTGGTGCGGAAATATAAGTGCCGGTCCCAAAAATAAGTGCAGGGGCCTCCCCACCGGCAACCACCGGCTCAAATTAAGCACTGCTCCAGGCTCATTATAGGAAACACCATTACCAAAGTTGCCAACATTTGAAAAAAAAAACTTCTGGGACACTTTGCAGCACAGGGCTGCTGCAGATAGAAAGTTCTTGTTTGCGTACCTGTGTGTAATAAAGAGGAACAGTTTCTGCAACAATATTACCCGGGACAGTCTCCAACTTGCTAGGACTGTCCCTGCAAAAACGGGACAGTTGGCAACTATGCATTGCAGTATCTTCCAACCCCGCGACCGCTGCAAGCAAAGTGTACAAAGAGAAGAGAAGGCTGGAAAGTAATGGGACCCGCATGACGCACCTGGTCCCATCGCGAAGAGCCCTACCTTCCTTTGTAATGTCTGGAACCTCTGCCTGAGGGCCTGACGCGGAACTGCCCGAGCCTCGTTTCTGCACAGGGCATGTCTTCATTGCATACCCCAGAGGCGTCATTTCAAGGCTGGCCATATCAAATGATGGCATGGATTACCTGGCCTTTTGTGGTATTTATAAATGGATGGTGGCTGCCCTTTGTTGGCGCGCCTTCTTGCGCAGAGCCGGTTTCCCTTCTTCCGCTGTACTTCCGTGTCTGGTTTGATTTAGCGTTGATTTTGGCTTTTGCGGCACTGCAGGCCGGCTGCGGGCTTTGAAGCCATCTTGAGTTACTTAGAGGGCCAAATTCCCAGCCAAGGTAGAGCTTCAGAGGCACAACCTGCCCCTGAGAGTCAGGAGTGAGTTTCCTCGACAGCAGCTGTGATGAATCTGAGCTCTGTTAGGTTGTGTGTGCAAGAAAAGAGAGGCGCAAACAGGAAAGAGACACGTGTGTCCTGACACCAACATCTGGGTACTTTCAGACCCCCTCTCTTCTGCTGAATAGCGCTAGGGGAAACACAGACGGGGTGATGTAGACCGGCCTTTGTAATGGACCAAATGAAATATGAGCATGTGTGATGTGTGCACGAGTGTGTGGGTGCATGTGCCTAGCTTGTTTGGCCAAGTTTTTAAACGCACACAAGCCAGGGATCAGTGAATTCACACAGGTACTGTGATCTCGCAGATTTACAGTGGCGGCTCCTCCTAAAGGACGGAGGAGCATCTCCCTGCCTGCTGCGAACACAGCAGGAAAACACAAATAAATAAAATGGCATGACAATGCCATTTTATTTTGCCACCACTCGCGCTGTGTACAGTACGAGCATGGGGGCTGGGCTGAATCCTGCGATTGCAGGATGACTGCTGCCCCTGCCAGTGCGCATGTGTGACGGTCAGCCCGACATGCGCACTGTAGACCCAGCAATCCAAGGGCTGTAAAACCGCCTGGAGAATGCTAGTACAGGCCCCTAGCCTCAAAAGGAGCGCTCGGTTAGCCTGCTTCAACCAATCCTGGGGGCTGCTCTCATGCTCAAAGCAGCATGAGAGCAGCTCCAGGATTGGTTGGATTTGTGTTCCACTGGGCAGGAAGAAAGTTGTTCCCTTTCCTGCTCGTGGACACAAGGATCGCCGGCAGAGAAATGCCACACCGGGCAGGAGCCACATTTATGATCAGTTGTGCAGCATCGCGCTCACCATATTTTGTCATTGCTAGCCGCCACCGAGATTCTGTGATCGTAAAAACCCTTAGATGACACTAGGTAGGTTGACAGTCAGAGGAAGAGCTAGGCAGAGAGCGGTTTAGACAGAGAAATGGAATGGACAGAAGTAAGATAGTAAGACATTTCGCTTTAGGTGGGGGTCCTGTCCACTTTGCCCCTGCCTTCAAACGTGTCTGTAAATTTTTGAGCTTTGAACTTGAGGTCTGAGTTTAATTTTGGCTTTGACACTTCACAAAAAATGTGGGCAAATCATTTTATATCCCTGTGCCCAAGTGGTAAATATGTGTAATGTAATACTAATGTGTAATCGGATAACACAATATAAAAAGTGTAATATATATGCGGCTGTGCAGTTGCTGCTTAGTACTGTTCTGGCTTCCTTTCTGCCCCTCTCACCATAGCATCCTGGTTCATCACACACTCACATACCACGTACACACACTTTATACACAGCAACTCTTGTCTGAGCTGCACCCAGAACAAGGAGGCCATAAAAGTGCGCTGAACTGGCAAAGAGGCGTAGACGCGCCCAGGCCCATGTGATTCTTCACCGAGGCATGGGGCATTCCTTCAGTCCATCACTCACCCTCTCTTCATTTACCCATGACCCAGTCAGATGGTTTGTCCCTCGGGCTCCCTTGCAGCTCACATAAGATGCTCTCTCTGCAAGGTGCGCCACTGATCGTATAGCACAGGGACCTGCCGCTTTCTTATGCATCCAGAGGTCGGGAATCATGTCACTTCTCCACTTTATGAATGAGTGCATGAATGATGATATGTCAAACACATTTTAATGTTCCTCTTCTACGAACTTTTAATCCCTCTGTACTTAGGGAATTTCAACGTTTGATTCTTTGAAACTCTGCCTTTAAAAGCAAGGAAGGTATTGTGTTCTTTTCTTAGAAGGAATTGGCTTTGACATAATGTCTCTCTTGGACAATTACACAGAAATGTCACTGATAGGAAGGATAAAAGAGAATGTTGTGGTCCACAGAATGAATGAGCACCTGACCTTGAGGCAATGGGCTTCGATCCTTTGATTTTATAATGTCTAACAGACTGACTTAAAGGGGCTTGCAGACCGCACTTTTTATCCATTAGTCTGCTGTGTCACTTACATTTTTCTTCCACCCACCTCAGCATGCAGCATGGGGCAATGGGTCAGCTCGCTTCAGCCATTGGCTAACTTCATTGTAAGTGATGCCATTCTGCCCTTTGGCAAGGAGCACGTCCAACCACAAAATAGTTCCCTAAGTGCCAGGAACTTGAATTGTAATCTGTGTGATATGAAACCAAAGAATATTTTTTGCTTTTAGCCAAAGTTTTTTTCTTTAGATTGATTAGCACCCAGCCGCTTCTCCAACAATAACGTTTTTCAGAAACCATGACGAAACGAAACAGGCATTGACAAAGCCAAAGCTAGCTTGAACAGGCCTATTGGTTTTCCCAATGCTTGTTGGATTGTTATTGGGCTTGTTTTTTTTTGTTGTTTTTTTTAATTGGGGCAGAGCGCACATTTTCTAACTAAGTTGTTGTAATGAGTACAGATTTTTAATCATGGATTGATGATCTAAAGTAAATCTATACTTTTCTTTTTTATGTTTGAATATAAACTCTTGCAGTGCAAATTTAATGTAAATGTAATTTAAATGTAGAGTACATAATCTTTTGAAAACTGCCACAGTATGCCCTAATAAATATATTGGAAGAGATAGTGTTCCCTGACTGCAGAACAGACAGACATGATTAATACTTGGCTTTAATGACGGATAACACATTTAAAACATGTTTCTTGGATTCGTTCATGCTTCGTTTGGTCATCACATCATTGTTCTTCCATCTTCACAAGTCCAAAGTTATGACATGATTTCCACATTTATGTACTGGGAGATAATAACAGGGGAGCATCTTTTCATCTGCCCCCCACCAACCAGTAGAATGGACTACCGCATGATATTTTGTTTGCATTGCGGTATTGTATCACTGCGCTCTTATAGCGTTTTGTTGCTCACAATCATTCGGCTTGTCTGCACGTCATGTGACAGGCACACCCTTTGGACTTTGCTTTTGAGGTAATATTTAACATTTTCCAATGTTTTGGTGGCACCTTCCAGATCTGCTCAAGGTTTTCCTCTTTCCAGTTTCGTGTCAAGCATTCATGCAGTGAGGGAGTCAATATTTGGGCATTGATGTGGAAGATTGCAATCCTCTCGACTGTTGGATTCAGATCAAAGGTAAAGATGTTGAGGTCATGAGGATCTCAAGCTCACCCTTCACTATTATTTGTGGTTTGTTTTTCAACCAGAAATAGTATGGCAGGAAGTTAGAGCCCAATGATGTCACTGGTTATGGGTATGGCAGGAAGAGAATGAACATACTAGAATATTTTAGCTTGACCATTCAATTCCAAAATAGATGTATTTTTGGTAATGTCTATGTCTCCATTTGTGGTCAACATGTTTTAGGTTGGCAGCATTAGGGTGCGATGGCAATTTCCCACAATCCCAACGCCAAATTCCCAGTTTTGTGTGGGTGAAATTGCTCAAATAGACATTTACATGCTTATCCAGGATGAAGCTAATGATAATTTTCTAGAAAAATGCAAATATGTCTTTTGTAAAGAATTGGAAAGGGCAGCAGACTATTCAAACAATACTGTGCTAAAAAATGCCATGCCTGTTACACACAATTTAAGAAGTGTTCCAATGAGTTTTAGGTCAGATTTAACCATTATGCTAAAGGAAATGTGTCTTTCAGGTGTCATAGAGTTGATGGACATTTCAGATTGATTTTCTACTATAGATCTGGTTACAAACGTGGAAATATGAGATTGTGTATTAATCTGAGATTTGTGAACAAACATTCTGGTGGATTGCCATCCTTTACTGCACATCCAGGAATTACTAGAAAAGTTGGATGGCACCAATTTCTTCAGCACTTTAGATTTCAGGTCGCCACATAATCAGATTAAGTTGACAGAGGAGTCACAGCACATTACCAAAGCTTTATTACGCCTGATAGATCTTCTAAGTATAGCAGTATGCACTTTGAGCTGGCCTCTGCCACTTCTATGTTCCAGAAATTAATGCACAATTTGTTTGGGAACTCCGAAAAGGTGGTGGTATTCCAGGGCGATATTCTGGTATTTGTGGATTACAAATTCCCATTGTCGCTAAAGTGTTGACTGCACTTTAAGATAGAGGTATGACATTGCAACTAGACAAGTGCAAGCTTTTGTTCAGGAAGGCTGAAAATTTGGGTCAAAAGATCTCTGGGGTGATATTTATTGGAAGGAGAATTCACACAATATAATTTAAGAAGTTACTAAACCATCCAACACAGATCAACTCAGATCTCTTTCAGGTCTCTGTGAATTCTATTCACACTTTGTCTGTAACTTTTCCTTGATAGCTGCTTTATTGACAAGTCTCCTCAAGAAAGGTGTTCAGTTCAATTCGTCTAAAGATCAAAGTGTAGCTTTCAGACTTCCCAAAAAGGGAATTGTTCAAGCTGCACATCTTAGCCCCTTTTCTCAGATTGTTAAGAATATGTAACTGTGCACGCAAGTACCAGAGGATTAGGTGATGTGCTCAATCAACTTAAGACAAGTAGGAAGGAAACTATTGCATTTGCATTGAGACCTTTAACTCAAGCAGAACTTAAATATTCTACAATAGAGAGAGAGAGGCACTGACTTATGATTGGAGTTTAGAACATTTAAGATCTTATATTGGGGCAAATAAATTACATTAAGCACTGACCACAAACCACTTTTGTCACTGTTGGACAGCAATGGCACACGAAAGGTGCCTTCACACTCGTCAGAATTCTCTCCAAACGGTCTGACTATAATTACATTTTCTCGTATATTCCAGGAGAGCTTAATGTCAGGGTGGACTGTTTATCAAGAGTGCCTTCTCAAAATCATGACATCACTGTACAAGATTGAATTGAGGAGTGTGTGGTTGCTTCAGTTCATGGTCCTGTGTTAAATATTTGTCGTCATCTCTGCGATGTCGTTGTTAGAAACCGCGTAGCCATATACCAATTTACAGAAGGTGAAAGAATTCATTTTGAATGGCTGGCTAAGAGAAAAACGTTAGGGTGCTGAACTAAGCACTGTGTGCACAGTTTGTGAAGGTGTCTGTTGAAGGTGCTCTCATTGTGAAAGACGGGTGTTTCACTCCACCATGATCACTTCACTGGAAAGTCATTGCTTTAGTCTACAACTGGAATATTGGTTAATCTCGTACCATAAAGAGGCTGAGGGCTGTTTACTCGTGGTCCACCGTGGATGATGAAGTTGCTCAGTTTGTTCAAAACTTTGTCCAGTGTGCCAATACAGATAGAAGTTTGAAGACTTATCCTGCCAGTGTTCAGGTTAATGACTTTACAAATGCCCCATGCAGTGAGCTTGCTATGGACTTACTAGACCCATATGAAGGGTATGGTGGTGGCAAAGATACGTTGTCATAAATAGGAAGGGTTCAAGTGGCTATGTAACCTCAACACTGAATCAGAATTTCATTTTTGTGGAAGAATGTTTCCATAGAGAAGATTTACCAAAATCGATAACATCTGATAATGGGGTGCATTTTACCTCTATTATGCATACTAAGTAAAATGGACCTAGGGTGTATCTGCACTATTCTGTATGCCTCCAACACGAACGGCTTGGTTGAAAGGTTCAATAGAGTTGCTATGGGATGTGTCCACTGGGCATTAGATTATGGGATCTATATTACCAAATTCCTGAGGTTCTATCTTTGCATATCACATATTTCAACTGGCGTACCCCATCTAAGTTGCTCATTCGGAGAAAACCCCAAACAAGTTAAAATCCTGAATGGCTCATTGGTTCTCTAAAATATAATTCCTTGGTGGCCATGCATAAACAATCCAGGAAACATATTGAAAGGTTAGTAGGCAAGTGTATCAACTACACGTTGGTCGCGAAATACAAATGGTTGGATATCTAGTCAAATTTAAGTAGCCTACTTTCGTGAAGAAGGAGGAATTTACATTTTCAAACGTTTTTTAACTTGTGTTTGTGGGGAAGCTCCTGCTGCGCTTAACAATGAATGGTCTTGGTGGGGACTCTCAAGCCTTGCAAATGTTAACTCTACTCCACATGATTTGGGTGTACAAGATATGTCTGTACCAGATTTTGTAAGCTCGGATGTCAATAGGTTTAAGAGCTAAGGTATCTCCTTCTCAAAGTGACGTTGCTGTACAGCAAGATGTTTGTGATAATTTCCAATTGGGAAATAGCCCTTTAGCTAACATCTACACACCTGTGAGTAACACCTACTTACCAATAAACCAATAGGGTTACTTTGTTTTAAAATAGCCCTTTAGCTAACATCTACACAGTGGCGTAGGTAGGCCTCAGGCTGCCCGTGGCGACCCCTGCGTTTGCCGCCCTCGAGGAGGTGGGGGGGGTGCGGCCGATTCTCGCGGCCGATTCCTGCGAAGGCCGCAGGTTAGAGCGGGGGGAGGGGGTCCGGCTGCCGCCCCAAAACTCGTGCCGCCTGGGGCGGTCCGCTCCCACCGCCCCCCCCTAGCTACGCCAGTGCATCTACACACCTGTGAGCAACACCTGCTTACCAATAAACCAATAGGGTTACTTTGTTTGTCAGTGGCAACTGGCATCTACAGGGAGGGAGCAGGCTCGTGCTTAAAAATATTAATATTAAAAAAAGTACCTGAACCAACGTCCTCCGTCCTCCGCTCCAGACCTCTTCTCAGGAACTGGATGCAGTGTGAGCACCAATCCTGGCACTGCTCTCATGCTGTGAGAGCAGCGCCCTGATTGGAGGGAGCGGCCTCACTGGCCGCTCCCAATGACACTGGAGCCCTGCACTTATTGTAACCTAGTTGTCTTAAGACAGCTGGGTTATAGGTTTCAAAGTGCGCATGTGTGGCTGGCCGTTGCAAGACGGCCAGCCAATGGCACATGCACACTTTGGAAAGTGCACAATCTGCCCACCCTCCTCCTGTCATTCAACAGGACTTTTGCCCCCGTCCAGACGCTCCATTCAGGAGGATGAAAAATAAAATGGTAATGAATTACTATGTTATTTTTCATCTTTGGGGATAATTTAAGTGGGGAGACGCTCCTCCACTCCTGTTTTTTGTTACAAATAACTTTTTTTGTTTTCTTCACTTGATTGTTTGAAGGGAATAGGTGTGTGCTATTGTATTATTCCTATTCATAGAGATTTTGTCTTCATGTAACTGCTTGACATGTTCCTTTTCCCTTTTGTTTTTACTTTCCTCCTTCCCTTCCTTATGATATTCCATATTCTATGATTGCCCTAGATTCTATACCTGTTTCCCTCTGAAATATCTATGACACTATGTCAGTTGTTGTTTCATCATCCGGTGTATGGGCTCTATTAATAAAATCGTGCACTTCTCATAATGTGGGGTTTCATTATCACCCAAATTCTGAATCTATCTACACAGCATGAATTCTTAATAAAAGTCTTACCCTGGTTAAATATCTGCTAACTGCTATCTGTCAATAATATTAATTTAGGGCTTGTATTAGAGTTATATTAGATGATCACCATGTTGAGAAGATACCTTAGCTTGTACATATAAAAACTTGCTTATTTAAGTTGGGCTCGGAAGGATTTTGGCTGCAGCCCTTTGCATTACACCAAAGTGCCCGGGTAAACTAAAAATGTTCTTTTGAGACTTTGTTCTTGGAGGTAAAATTTCTGCAGCATCCCCAGGTACCCTGGTGGACTCCTTCTTGTTGTTCAAGTGTGTATTTGAATACGAGCCATATTTAAATATGGTGATAAATCCCCCTGCATGTGCACTTTATGTAAAATTTAGATTAGGTATTTTACCACAGGCTACATTTACTTGCTCCTGAACGAAAAATGGAGACATGTCTACCATGTGCCAGATGGGTTGTTTGGCCGATGAGGACATCAAGCATGTGTTATTTTTTTGCAAGGCCTATGCCAAAGCCCGATCACACTGGATCATTGCTCTCTGTAAACGTTTAGGTTTTAGGGGCCACCACACAGCTCTTAGGGTATGTAAAACCAATACCAGAGACTGTATAGTGTACTCAATTTTGAGATATCTTTCGGCAGTATGACATATTAGGTCTAAGGTACCTTCTAAATAGTCAGGATTACTTTTTGCACATTTGTCATCTTGTGAGTTTATTGTATTTGTGATAGTCCCTGATCTGAATTCCTCTGATGTTACATTTTTAACCTTTGTGAATGATTTTATTTGTTTTTGTGAATCTTTCATTTTAGCTAGGATGTTTCCTTTTAAGAACTTTTATTGTAACATGTATGGTTTTGGAAATATAATGCTCTATTACTTACCGGTAATCTTCATTACTCCGGGTCCCGTTGTCCTCGTCCCATTCATAACAAAGTGGAGATAACCATCTCCCGACAGAAAAAAACAAGAGGAATGCTGGGACCCTAATACTGCCCCTCCCACCGGGAGTACATAAGCAGTACTTACCCAGCATCCCTCCTGTACAACCAAGCCCACACAGGAAGGCCGGCCGTCCGGGAGGGAGGGAGGGGCGTATGAATGGGACGAGGACAACGGGACCCGGAGTAATGAAGATTACCGGTAAGTAATAGAGCATTACCCCCAGGTCCCTTATGTCCTCGTCCCATTCATAACAAAGTGGAGAATACCAAAGCAGAAAACCGGCCTTCCGAACCCACAATCACACCCAGGAAACCACCACAAAAGCAGCAACCGAAGGGAGCACCGAGAAGGGAGGAAAAGACCGCAGGAAGCAACCGGCCCGTCGCCCAGAACAGGGCAGCAGGGACCAAACAAGGATCGGAGACAACCCAGAAAACAGAAGGGCAGGGCCCCAAAAGAAGGCCACCAACCAGAGAAACCGGAGACAGGGCAACCCAAGACCCAAAGGCCAAGGCCAAGAAGACCCACCGGACAAGGCCGCCCAGGCCAGACCCACCAGGAAGGCACACAGGACCCGGCAGCCACACAGACACAGCAAACCGCGACAGCCCCGAGGAAGGCCAAAGAAAGAAGCCAAGACCGGCCAACAGAGCGCAGGCACAAGCACCCAGACCAACAAGGAAGGAGGAAAGCACAGGCCAGAAACCGGCCCACCCCACCAAACCGAACGACCCGGCCCCAGAGAGCCCAGAGGAGAAAGCAAAGCAACCCCCGCCGAGGAGGCCCAGGAACCAGGAAACCAGGATCCCCGGGGCCACCAAACGTTAAGCACCCAGCCCAGAGGGAGGAGCCGCAGCAAGAACCCAGGGGCCGAACAGGAGCGAGACCCCAACCAAACCGAAAAGGACAGGGAAGGAGACAGAGACTCGAAAACCCAGGAGGCCAAAAACCCCACAGGGAAGGAGGCCGCAAACCAAACCAGGAAGGCCACCAAACCCAGAACAGCAGGGGCAGAGGAGGCCAACCCAAAGACCACAGGCCAGAGACGCCCCCAGAAAGAACCAGCCGACAGCCGACCAACAAAAGAGAGGCCAACAAAGACCGGAAACCAACAACGAACAAGCCCAACAAGGGCGGGGACAGGGCAGGACCGGAGACCAGGGCAACCGGGAACACCCAGCAGCCCCCAAACCAGAAAACAACCAGGCAGGAACCCACCGAACCACAGAGGGCAGAAAAAACAGGAGCCAACAAGGCGGAGGACCGCACAGGCACCCCATACCCAGGCCAAGCACGCAGCAAGGGCAGGAACAGCGGAAAAAACGGCCCCAGGATGCACAGCACCCAGACCAAAAGCCCACAACGCCCGACCCCAGCAACGCCGGAGAAGAGGCAAGAAAACAGCACAAACCAGGGCAACACAAAAGGAAGCAGGAAGCCAGGACCACAGCCAAGCAACTCGCCGAAGCAGGAGGACCCGCAGGCCCAACCAACCCCTGGAAGGAGCCCACGCAGCGCCCAGGCCAAAGCAAAAGGCAGGGAGGACCAGGAACCCCCAGCACACCACTGCCAGAACACACAGAAGGTCGGAAAAAGAAACAGAGGAAACCGCCAAAGCGGAAACCAGAGGAAGAGCAGAGAAGGCAGAGGGCCAAGCAGCAGCAAACCCCCAGACAACCCACAGCCAGGAGGGCGGACCCCACAGAGGCAAGAGGAACACCACAGAATCGCACCCCAACCAGAGAAGGGGGGGAAGGGGGTGGAGCACCCAAACAGACACACCGGGAACAAAGCCCGGGGAAGCAAGGGAAGACAGGAGCGAGCCAGGACACCAGAACCAGGAACGCCCAGCAAAACACACCCCAGAGCCGACCGAAAAGCGACAGCACAGCCAGCAAGCCAAGGAGGAAAATCCGAGGCCACCCCGAACCAGCATGAAGCCGCCACACCCCGATCAACAGGAGGCCAACCAGGACACGCCAACCCAGAGGCAGCAAACACCAGGACCCCACACAGGTCCCAACAGGGGAACCGCAACCCAGGGGGACAAAGGCGCACAGCGCCCCGCCAGGACACACAAAGAGACAGGCAAGGAGGCAGAGCCGAAAAAGGCGACCAACAGTCGCACAAAACCCGCAGGAGCGGGAAAGCCCTAGCAGACACCCAGCCAGGCACCCATGACGGGAACCAGACGAGACCAGGATCCCCCAGGGAGCAAACACACCCAGAGCGCAGACGGACCCCCAAGCGCAGAAGAGGGGAAACAGGAGCCACGCCAAGGACACGGCAGCAGCGAAAGACAGCCAGGCCAAACAGCCGCGGCACGAACCCCAGGGACCAAAAGGCGAACCGCCACCGGAAACACACCTCGGGGGAGACGCCAAGGAATGGAAGAGCATGCGCCCAACCACACCAGCCGGAGAAGCCCACACCAGGCACCCCCAGGCGGCCCCAACCAGGAACAAACCAGGCCCGACCAGACGGAACCCCAGAGACCAGACGAGAGCAGGAACGTCGGCAGAACCAGGAGGGCGGCCAGGAAATACCGAAGCAAGCCAAAGGCAAGCACAGAGAGTGCCAGGGCAGGAGCAACCAAAAAACAGAAGCACCCAGCAAGAATAAGGCAAGCAGCAGGAGACAGGACCAACCAGCCAGACCCCTGAAGCAACCCAAGCACACAGAAGGCCCCGGGACAAACACCCGAAGCCCCAGGCCGGAGCAAAGGAGAACATAACAGCCGCACAGGAGGCAGCACGAGTGACCCTGGAACACAGAGAGGCCCACAGAGCGGGACGGAAGCCCGCAAACAAAAACGCAAACCGGACCCGCAGGCAGAGGGGAGGCACGACACCAGGAAGCCCCAAGAGGAACCAGGCGCAGCCCAAGGGACGGGAGGAACAAAGCCCGGAACCAGAAGGCCCCGTGCACCAACCCCGACCAACCACGCAGAAGCCAGGAAGCGGAGGAGAACTCACAGCACACCCAAGCGGAGCAGAAGCCAAAACATAACAGGCAGCCCGCAGCGGAGGCAAGGCCCCCGAGAAAGGGCGGGCAGACAGACGGACCCAGTACCCCCAAGGCCAGGCCACAACACCCACACCAGCGACACCCCGAGAAGCAGGGACGCATAGGGGCAGAAAGAAAAGCGGGGACGACCCCGGTAGGCCAACAGGAACCCAGGGGAGTCAACAGGACCCCCATGCAGCCGCCAAAGGAGCAGGAACACAGTCCCACCACCAGCCGGGGGCAGGGAGCCGCGGAGGAGCCCGGAGCAGGGAGGCCCAGAAGCGCACCCCAACAGGCCGCCACTGAGGAAGCGAGAGGCGACCCCGACCCGAGAGCAAGCAGCAGAGGGAATGGCACAAGCAAGCAGGCAGGGAGAACCCAACACAGGGAATCCCAGGAGCAAGCACAGAAAGAGCCAGCGAAAAAGAACCTGCCACCACAGCATCGACAGGAACCCACGCCAATCCGGGGCAGGCAACCAAACAGAAAGTGCGAATGCCAAAAGCACAGAGAACCAGCAAACGAACGCAAAGGAGAGGAGAAACCCCCCCCCGGACAGCGCCCCAAAAGAAAGTGGCAGAAGGCACGCGTGGCCAGGAGCAGGGGCACTATCCGAAGGCAGCGACCCAAAGAGAGAAGCCCCACAATACCAACAGGAACTCCCACTACACAGCCCAAGGTAGTGGAAGCACAGGACACTGCGCCGAAGTCGAGCTCCGAACCCAGAACCCCAGCGCTCGAGCGTCCAGCTCCAGCCGGAGAAGAGGAAGAGGCAGCGGCAGGAGACGTACCGGGCACTCCACCCGCCACAGGGCCGCCAGAAACAGCGAAAAAGCCGCAACCCCCCCACCCCCGTATCCGCGCTCCGCAGGCGGGGGCGGGAGCCAGAACTGGAGCATCCGCAAAAAAGGAGGAAGGAATGAGCACAGGACACGGAACCCCCACCAGGAAGACAGCGTCCCAGGTGAGAAAACCACTCCCCAGACATGTACCCAAACCGAGGGAGAACCCAAGGCCGACTCCAGAGCCAGCGGTGTCCACGGAGGCTCCCGTAAGAAAGGCGTGAAAACACCCAGAGCGGGGGCCACCCGCACAACAAGGCCCCCACCGGCACTGGGAACAGCGGGAACAGCAGGAAAGCAAAGCCCGCCGTGCAACACACAGTCCGGACCTGAACCCACCACCAGCACTATGGCAGAGACACCACTCACCAGCTGGCGCCAGCACCACCAGGGCAGGGAAGCGTGCACCGAAAGAAAGGGAAACATGAAACCCAACCTCCGACCAGCACAGATAGCCTGCCATCCTGTGGGAGAAAGAAGTAATGTCGAACATCAATTTCCAGTCAACTTTGAAGAAGGAAATGAAAACCCTTTCGGGACTCACCAGGAGCGGGGGCCAGCCCCAGCAACAAGGCCCCCACCCCAAACGACCAGCAGACCCACAGGAGACCGGCAGGAACACAGCAAGCGCAGCACCTCTCACCCGGCCAGGCTCGGGAAGAGGAGCACGCGACCCGGAAGAACCCGGGAGAGCAAGCCCCAGCCGCAAAGGGCCGGGAGGACAAGCAGGATACCGGCACCAACAGGGACAGACTCCCAGCAAGCCCAGCAGGCCAGGAGAAAACCCATGGAAAACCCCACGCCCGCACAGCCAGGCAGCCGGGCGAGGGGAGAAGAAAAGCACCGCCACTCCAGCCCAGCAGGAGCAGCGCCAGCACACCACGTCATTCTGTCGACAGACAGAAAAAAAGAACAGGAGGGATGCTGGGTAAGTACTGCTTATGTACTCCCGGTGGGAGGGGCAGTATTAGGGTCCCAGCATTCCTCTTGTTTTTTTCTGTCGGGAGATGGTTATCTCCACTTTGTTATGAATGGGACGAGGACATAAGGGACCTGGGGGTAATGAGCCTTGGTTTGGTGGACTGTAATTGTTATACCAGCCTGCTTTTTATTGAGCAAAGTTATTCTTTAAAAATGAATTCGTATTTCTTTTGTATTTATATTAAATGTTTTGCATTGTACCTTTTATGGATCTATGGAACCGAAATAAAGGAAACATGATGATGATGAACTTGTTTTTATATGGTACTTTACACCACACTTTTGTTGATTCTAGGAGCTGTAAACAATAAGTTGTATCCAATTAAATAGCTCTCAATGCACTGTCCTCAGAAGGATGGAAGCCCGAGTCTGCTTTGCGTGGACTCAAACAGGAAGTGGCTGTTCCAGTTGTAAATCAGTCCCAGATTGTAGAGGTCGCAGAATAACAACTTCCTTCATAATAGACAGATAGAAATGGTGATGTCCAGTGACAAAATAAAGGGCCAGGTCTAGCCCGAACGAATCTGGGACCTTTTCTTTGCCTCCCAATGGGCGAAGAAATGTGCACCTCGGATTACATGTCAGAATATAATTTCCAAAATATCACTGGACATAACTTTTGTGTGGTAAACATCATTTACAAAAATCTCGCTTAAATGGGCGTAATCTTCCTTTTCTTAACCCCAAAGAGGCGCTATCTTTGTAGCCAAATACGTGATGTTTATGCCAGAGGCCATCCTGACAACAATATTCTGCTACCACACTGGCACTGCCCCTCAAGTGTGGAAGAGAGAGGGTCTAAACTCTGTCCAAAGGAATCTTCTGCCATGCCCAAAGGCACCAGAGGGTGGCAGCTGCAGACTGAAAGCCTCTTGCTCCCACAGTGCCCTTCAAACAATTAAAAAAGCAGTTCGGCCCCATATATGCGGTTTCCCTGTCACCCATATATGTGGTTCCCTGTCACCCATATATGTGGTTCCCTGCCACAGAATGACCAGTTCTGCAGCTATTCAGACCGCTTTAGGCTTTTCTGAGTAATCTTGGCTAGGTCGGGCGCCCAGCATTCATGTCGCCTTGGTTCAGGATGCAATGTGGTTAGCTGGAAACTATAGGCAGACGGATTCTTTGACGTGGAAGTAAACTTTCTGTGCCCTTAAAAGACACTGAAAAGACCGAGTGGGTGACCACTCTAAGGCCAGCTTTGGAATATGAGGGCACTCCCTCCCACTTTACTCCAAATGGAATAATCTGGGAACCTCGGGCATGCGTTGTATTGTCTAGACAGCAGCACCTTCTGATGGCACGACCAGGGCACAAGTCCTAAAAAAAAAGAAGTGGGGGGACTCTCCGAGTTAGGTAATATCACAGGAAGTGACATCACGGCGCGTGACATCACATCACAGGAAGTGACATCACAGGCCTGCAGTCTCAGCGGAGAGGCCAATGATTGCAGGGGCACAGAGCCTGCAAAACACCCTTTGAGTGACTGGCTCTCCCACCAACTAAATCTCTTGCTTGGTCCAGCTCGGGGATGCCCTCTGTCAGACACACACTGGAACTCCATCACCTTTTCGTTCACATGGTTACTCAGTCGCCCCCCCTTTACTCTCCAACTCACAAAATATTTTCTGCTTAAAGTCACTCACCCCCTCTACTACTGCCGCTCTCTCTTAATCACTGTACACGTCTCCCCCCCTTTCCTCCATCCTCTTCACTCCACTCACCAAGAACCGGCCCAAAACATGTCCTGAGGCGCATTGGGAGAGCGGAAGTACAGTGGTGAGAGGGGATCGAGAGAGGCGAAGGGGAGGGAGGTGGGGCTGGTGATTGAAAAGCAGGGATATGAAGAGACATCAAGACGGGAGTGGAGATGGACGGTGACCGGCAGTCCGAGAAATTTCCGGATTCATCCGGAATCACCTGGAAATGCTTGTTTGGTGCGCTCTTATCACGATTTTGATGAGCAGGGTGGACGGCGTTTTGATTAGCAGGGTGGACGGCGTCCGCCCTGTAAAAATAGTGGGGAGACGCCGTCCACCCCCGACTCGTGCCCTGGGCACGACTGATGCCCTGTGGCAGCCGTTGTAAGGCATTATTACCCATGCTAGCTCTCAGGCAGGGCTTCCAGGGGAGGGCGGGGCGAGCACATTCATGGAGATTCCACCAAAGCAGAACTCTGAGGTGGTTCTCCTTCAATAATTAGGCATCTGATTTTTTTTTTTTTTTAAAGATGCAGTAAGTGTTCACTTAGGGTTGGGAGGGTGCACTAAACACTCACATTTTCAAGGAGTAAAATAAAAGGGATTTCTCCACATGGAGAAAAGTTTTCCATGTGGAGAAAAAATAGCAAAATGTTTTTGGCTAACCCTTACCCCGCAGATTGTATACACCACTGGACAATCTGTCCGCATATGAACACAATCCCCAGGGAACACATCTGGAATTCTGTCACTTTTGTAGACTTGTCAGTGGTTCTGTGGCATGTTGTGAATTCCAGAAAGTACATGAACCCCCATAAGTAGTGAGTGCAAGCCTACAGTGAGATTTTTCAGGCATGAGCCTCAGGAGACGGTAGATCCTCGTCGAGCCACAGCTAACAGACCAAGGCTGAAAAGGCCCTGTGGACCCCTGTGGACTGCGACAGTGATGAACATGATCGTGCAATTGATGTGGGAGAGTTGTTCTAGCTGAGAGGAGGAGGAGGAAGCTGTGGTGATTGGCTGCATCAGAGTCTCGCATTGCCCCCTGCATGATTGAGGTCTGTGGCTGGGCTCATTCATACAAGACCAGACCATGCTACTGTGAGTTGATGTGCCTGGGTGTGTATTTCTGGGAGAGAGGGTTAGCCGGAGTGTGTTCCTGTCAAGGCGCACGTGTCTGCATATAGAAATGTGTATGTTTGCATGAGTGTGGGTGTCTCTTTGTAGGACTGGGGCAAGGGTTTTTCAGTGTTCCAGGCAAAATAGCAATTTGACTCTGGGGTGCTCACCAACTGCAGATACGGATGTTCTAAGCCAAGTCTCCAGGACATCCACATACATTTACATTCAGTGACTCTAAAAGGCACTCCTTTGCAAGCTCAGTGGTTCACCTGGAGTCCCTCCAGGTCCTACATTGGACCCCCCTGGCTTACATACACCAATGTCGCTGTACAAGTACAGACCATGTACCACTCAGCCCCGTCGTCCATGACAGCACAGATTGCCTCAGTACCTTGATATATCTGCATGCAGCACAGTCCAGTCACTTTATTCCGCATATAATTTTACGGCCTAGCACTATTTCTCTTATTTTTGTCATAGTGTAAAGAGAAGGTTAAACCTAGAAGAAGCATCAGGGTACCAAATCCAGTGCAGGTGATAAAAGACACACAACCTCCTCCATTTAAGGTTCTTTTCCTCGCCACAAGTGCTCCAAATATTTCTTGCCGTTACAGATGTTGGATAAACCAATGTCACAGGCGTAACCATTCTTATCCCAAAAAAGATGATGCGAGCATTATTTAGGGATCACAGATATCCTATTCGGATCTTTCTTGGTTTATACATTTCCTAATATTTCACAGAAAACTCCACCCCCCACCGGCGCCCAAGCTCCCCAAGGACTCCTCTTTCCTGGTCTTGTGGCACCGACAGGAACAGTAAGAAATCCATCTGACGGGAGCTTTTCCACAACATGGCTGCTCTCGCCGTAGGAAACATCCATTCCTCGTGGCAAGGGCTGGACTTCTGTCCATCCAGCCTTAATAAAGGGGTCTTCGCTCTGTTCTGCGGCTCCACAGGGCCCCTGATCAGTCGTGATCTGACCCACTTACTTGTCAGGAATAGTCAATCCCCTCTCATCTTTCAACAGCTATTTTAATCAAAGGCATGAGTGCAAGGAACAGTAGGTCATTAAAAGAGCATTTACTTCGTGCTTTTCACTACGTCTCGAGCAGGCTGAAGAGGCGGCCAGCAGACGTTTCCTTCTAGAATATTCCTGGTTAACGATTCCAGAGCTGCGCGTCTCCTCGGGGTTTAGACAGTGCTTTGACTATGCAGGTCTACAAACGTGGCGCTTGAACCTTATCTTGCACGTGAGCAAGGTTCTGTGTACGTTTTTTTCATTTCTTTGGCAAAGCAGAAGATAGCTGTGGTCAATAGAATGTGTTAAAGAAGGACTGATTCTATAATTTTGTGCGTACAGGTATCTGATTGGATTTGTCAGTTTTATATGGTGCCCCCTGGCGGTGAAGCAGGATGGTTACGGTTACTTCCACCTCTAATGGTAGATTACTTTTTTGTGTCAAGTTAAATTTAAAAGGAAAGCATGGCATCGGCAGAAGTTTATTTAGTTATTTATATATTTAGACGAGTTTCTGTAGCGCTGAACATGCCTCCATCACGTTGGAGCGCTATACACTAAAGAATTACAAAGTAGAAATAAGTACTTTGCTGTGGATCAGCAAACCCATACAAGTGCCTCATAGTGGAAAATCAATTTAAAAAGAGGTATGCTACACATGAAAGTGCCAAGGTGTAGTATTTTTTTTTTAAATGTAGCATTTTGTGAGTCATTTAAAATGTTGAAACGAAACATGCATCAGATGCTAATCAGTAGTAAGTCCAAACAGTGGTGGCAGCTCTAGAGCAGTAGTGGTGGGGCGGGGAGAGAATGGTTAAAATAAAAAGAAAAGAATATATCACTTACCTGCCGGCCGGCGCCTCTCCTCTGTCCTCTTCTGTCGACCGGAAGCACACAGACTCCCCCAGCCAATCACGACGCTGCTGTCACCCGCATGACAGCAGTGTTGTGATTGGTCTGAGCAGCCTGGTTCGGCACTCAGACAGAGAGTGGGGTCCTGTGCATGTTCCTCACCCAGGCTGTGCCATACAGCCGGGTGGAGAACATGCTAAGTGTTCATGACTGTTTGGCCGGCCCAAGACAGCCGGCCAAACCGTCATGCGCACTTAAGTGCACCAACCACTACTCCCACTGCTGGTTGTGATGACAGCCAAGCCCCGCCCCAAAACTGGCTTTAGCACGGAAAAATAAAATGATGATAACATCATGTTATTATCATTCTATTTTCCTTTTTTTGCACTCCTGAAAAGCAGTGGGGCGATGCTCCTCCGCTTTAGCGGAGAAGCCGCCTCTGAGTCCAAACAGGACATTTATGGATGCAAAATAGAAAATACCTTACAATTGTGACGACATTATGAACCACCGACCCACCAACACCGGGCAGTTTGACCATGGCAGGCAGGATTTCAAATGCTTGAAAATACCGCTTTGTAAGAACATTTTTGAGCGTGCCCCTCACAGTTTTGAGAGTAGATGGTTTTCTCTGAGTGAAGTAGAGAGTTCCATAACTTTGAGCCTGACTAGGGAAACCTGTTTGGAAATTTTGTGTCTCAGAGCTGTGGGGATTTTTAGTCATAAATCTCTTTTATTTCTAGAAGTGCGCCCCAACCCATAAATCTGGTGTTTTTGAACCAGGTATTTTAGTGGACTGCCTTTCAAGTGAGGCCTGTGACTTTGTGGGAGAATCTCGCTTCAGGCGGGAGCCATCAAAGATCACTGATCCCTGGAGGGGTGTCGTCCTTGTGGACGTGCCTACCACAAAATGTGTAATTGTGTGTAGTGTTGCTTGTAAGGATGCTTACCTTGATTTTGAAAGGCCAATCATGAGGGAACAGGGCTTGTCGAACAGGGCTTGTCGAACAGGTTTTAGGTCATATTTGGAGTTGAAAGTTTTGGCTTTCGGTATTTGAGCAGCTTTGATGGCGCATATAATGTGCTAATCCACGTCAAAGCTATTATTCTGTGTGTAGCCCCGGGATTTGGCCTTGTTTACCCGAGTGGTAGTAATTCCTAAGGGAGCTAGAGCGTCAAGGGTTCTGCTATAGAGTCATAAAAAAATAGAATGCCATGGATTTATTAGAAAAACTCAGTTTTAGGTGAGATTAAACCAAGTTTGATCTGAGGCACCCAAACTGTAATTTAATCAAGGTATTCAGCAGGGAAGAAGACATCTTCTATCAATTTTACTTAAAGCAGAGCTGAGCATCTTCTGGTTATTGGTGGTAGTCAATGCCAAGACTTATTGGTGATTGTTCAAGGGCTCTATTTACAATAGGAGGAGAGTGAGGATAGATTCTTATAGTACACCATGTGGTGTAAGGTGCTGTGGAGAATGTAGGAAATTTGCAGTTTCTGCATGGTCAACCAGGATTGTTGACCTTTTGTTGAACCGTATACACCTGCTGACTTTAGAACTCTGTACACTTTAACCCTGCTAACCAGTAGCAAAGTGCTTGTTCTCCCCCTTTAAAAATGGTTGAATTGGCATACTCCTAAATGGTATGCTTAACCTGCCTCTAAGACCCTAGTGTATGGAATGATATGTAAAGCGTACACAGGGCCTGGAAGTTAAATGCCACTAGTAGACTTCACCACCTATTGTGCCATCCACTATAGTGGTAGGGCAAACATGGCTTCAGTCCTGCTGTAGTAACCTGACTGTGGCCTTATAAAAACTGCAATTCAACTTGTTAAAATAAATCCTTGTGACAGGTTAAAACTTCCCTTTTAAATATTAATAGGTCATCCCATGAAGGCCTTGTAGCCCATAAAGCAGGGTTTATGGTATTTAAAAGTAGGACATGTAGAAATGTAATGTTGACATGTCTTTACAGTGACTAGGATTTAAAAGCTATTTTCACTGTGACAGGCCAGGCCGTCCTATGTAGAAAACCAGGGTACAGATTAAAATACTAATACTGTATTTCAGGAATGGGATCAACTAGAAAATATATTTAAACAACTACTTTTAATAGTTATTAAAAATCAAATTCAATGGTGAAGTTGGATTTTTTTTAAACTATTAATGAAAAGTGACTTTTAGAAAGTTACCTTTTCCCTGGCTGAAGTTCCTGAAGGCTAATTTGCATTGGCTCTCCAGCTTCTCTCAGACAGTAATTAACCTTGGAAAGGTGTGAATAGGTGTGATCTCCTCCCTCCCAGATGCAAACAATAGGCTTGTCAGGCAGAAATGACTCTTGTGAACTTCATAGAATATGCAGCCTGGGGGATGTGGGTATCTTTTTTTACACTACCGTGATATCCTGCTTGAGTGTCAAATCCTACTTGACAAGTGTAATAGTTTCACATATAACCCTGGGGCACTCTTGAAAGGGAAGAGAACATGATACAAAGACAATTCTTGTGGATAAGTTGTCTGGTTGTTGAAGGACTCTGCTTCTGTCCCACCAGACTTTTGTCTCTGGGTTTACATATAACACTTGGGGCACACTTGACAGGGGAGATACCAGGATGCCAAGACACTTCTTGTGGATCCACTGTCTGGTTGCTGAAGGGCTCTGTTTTTGTTCTACTTAACTTCTGTCTCTGGGTTTACTGTGGGTACAGTGGCATCTTCAACCTGGGTTTTAATGTTAGATGTGGGAGGACACTCAGATTGACAAAGTATGCTCCCCACACACACACCCAGCCACCAGAGCCCAAGTTTAGTGTGGCTGAAGACATTTGCCATTTTGAAAATGCCCACACTGGGCAGGGCTGGCCACAGGAAGCTTTAACTTATTGGTTAGTGTGCATCCCACCCAGAAGAAGCAGCCTCCTGGGGACAGGGGGAGCTCTGCATCCCATCCAGAAAAAGCAGGATCCTAAGGAGAGGGAATGTTCTGCACCCCGTGCGGCATAAGCAGTCTCTTCAGGAGAAGAGGGCTTATGCACCTCAGACAGGAGAAGCAGGCCCCTGCAGAGAGGGGGACTTCTGTACCCCAGACCATGAAGGAGACCCCTAAGGAGAGGGGGAGTTCTGCACCTAGTGTGCAGAAACAGGCCTATGTGGAGAGGTGGATTTCTGTACCTCAGACAGGAGAGGCAAGCTCCTGAGGAGAGGGGGGGTTCTGTACCTCAGATCAGAGAAGCAGGCCCCAAAGGAGAAGGAGAGTTCTATGCCGGACGTGCAGAAGCAGGCCCCTAAGGAGAGAGGGATTGCTGTACCTCAGACAGGAGCTGCAGGTCGCTGAGGACAGGGGGAATTCTGCACCTAGGACCAGAGAAGCAGGCTCCTGAGTAGCGGGGAAGGTCGGCACCCAAGAAGCAGGCCCCTGAATAGAGGGGATTCCTGTACATCAGCCAGAGAGGGAAACAGCCTTTACATCGTGGGCTGAGCCATGCGTGCCGTTTCCCCGCAAGCGGATCCATGCTTGCCTTAACCACACATATGCGTGTTTAAGGCAGTGCGCGATCTAGATACGCGACTGGGCGGGCACAGGAAGGACCGGGACATGGAAGGATCTGGTAAGTGGGTTTGGGGACGGGTTTTTGGGGGGCAGGGATAGTTTCTGAGAGAGGTAGTTTTTAGGGCTCAGGAGGTCAGGTTGTTTTTAGGGATCAGGTTGTTTTTAGGGCTTGGGGGGGTTGAAGTTGATATTAGGGCTGGAGACGGGGTTGTTTTTAGGGCTTGGCGTTGTTTTTAGGGCTCAGATGGGGTCTGGGTTGTTCTTAGGGCTCAGGGGGGTTTTTGGGGTTGATTTTAGGGCTGGGGGGTGGGTTGTTTTTAGGGCTCATGGCAGGGGGGCTAGGGTGCAATCTTTACCACACATATCCCTTTACCAGTCATGCCTTTACCACGTAATTGCGTGGTAAAGGCATGCGTGGTAAAGGAATGCGTTGTTAAGACGCATTCGTTGTTCAGGCAGCATTCTAGAGGCATGCGTGGTTTAGTCATGCATGCTTCTGTCATATAACCACCTGGAGAGGCAGGCCCCTGAGGGGAGGGACAGTTCTACACCCCATGTGCAAAAGCATGCCCCCGAAGAGAGGGGGATTGTTTTATCTCGGGCAGGAGAAGTAGGCTTCTGAGGAGAGGGGGCGTTCTGCTCTCACCCCGCAGAAGCAGGCCCTTGATGAAAGGGGGGTTTCTGTACCTCAGCCCTGAGAAGCAGGCCCCTGAGGAGAGGGGCAGTTCTGTACCCCACCCAAGCAGGCCCCTGAGGAGAGGGGCAGTTCTGTACCCCACCCAAGCAGGCCCCTGAGAGGAGAGAGTGGGTCTTTTATTGCCCTTGCTAGCCATACGTCTCCGTTGTACTCTAGGCACTACACTGCTCACTCTTCAGGCGTGACACCTCACATTCCCCTGGGAGTTACATTTTATTGCACGCGCCGCACCACTCAGGACGTCCGGTATTTATTTAGAAGGGATTTCTCGCCTTGGGCTGGTACAGCGGAATCCAGTGATCTCTTTATATATGGCCAGATGTGATTTTAAACACTTGTAAACACGCGGGGTGTGTCTCTCAAACAGAGCCGGTGTGACCGTTGAACTGTCCGCCTCCCCGTTGCCTCATTCACCACCAGCGGCCTGTGTTTAATGTGCAAACATTTCCGGCCCCGCCCACGGGTGACTCTCCTGATAACAAACCCCGTCCCGCACAATATGACAAAGTGAAACAAGATGGCGGGCGGGGCTTCCAGATAAAACAAATCCTTTTCGGACGGGTGTTGGCAGATGGATTTCACACTCGGGTATTTCGAGGAAAGTGAAGGGCAAACGTCATCGCAGACAGACATCAAAATGTAAACAGAGGAAAAGGCAGGATCATTAAGGGAAATGTGACTGTTGCTCATGTAAAGCGCTCCAAACCTTTAGGCAGAGTTCGCGCTATATAATAAAACTGAAAATAAATGAGGGGCTGCGGCCCCGTAAATATACGGTACAGTCTTGTATAGCGCGGGAGGGAGTTCCATTGGATAAAGTGCCCTGGAGAAGACGAATGACATTTCCAGACATACATATATACAGAAAAACGTTTGGATTTATACACATACACAGCAATGTTATCTAATAATAGATCAAACAGAGAAGCCATATAGATTATGTATAATAATACGCAGTTGACGATACAGACTTTACAGTTATGGTTAAAAAGTAGGCAGTTTCCACTGAAAAGCTGTTTTTGATTTGCTTATAACTTTGGTGCCATTGAATAATTCTGCATAATACTTCCCAATCAAATATCAATCGTGGCTAAGTTTCGGCATGAAACATTTCACGTATATCCATCTAAGGTGGTAATAAAGTAGGAAGGAAACGTGATATGTTCAATGTTAACTCCTACTGCCCACCCCCAAAAAATGCTCAATGGAACTACACCAGTCAGGGTTTAAAACTACAACTTCTCTCAGACGAGTACCTTTGCATGGTTTGGTGTAAACCCGTTCAATAGTTTTTGAGAAAATTGTGTTACGAAAGGGAGCTGGGCAGGCTTTGAAGGATTAATTCAAGTTTTTTGTAACCTCACTGTCAATTCACTGATTAATGCTTTAACATTTGTTTGAAAAAAATCAGAAATTCTGTTAAAACCACAGCAAAAGTTAAGTTTAAGTCATTAACCAAAACTAAAAAGTGCTTGAAATTGGTCAGTAATATCTACTGAGAAAACCAGAACTTGCGCTCCAAATGTAATTCTCATGACCCGACCCTATCTCTACAAGTAAATCCCGACTTAACAACCCACACATATCCAAACAAAGAAATGTCACTGTATCTACAGTAATGTCCACAATAAGGACACAGTGCCATGGAATGACACCAGTGATGCCCTTGATGTCATTTGTGATGTTACCTATGACATCCTGGGTGAGGCCATGAGCATTGAATTTGAGGTTCGAGTTATGTTATGCATGCCAGGGGCAAGTTATGGTTTGCTAATCTAACCACATCTGCCCAGCTTCAGGGGAGAGAGAGAAAACACATAACGGGTAATTGTACAATATGGCCAAATATTGCAACAAGGGTTTAGTGACATCCTATACTACCAGTCGCGGCCGACACAGAAAAATACCGGCGGGGTGGGTGGAGGGGGTGGAGGGTGGGACAGAGGGGACCAGCGTGAAGCACGCAGCTTCCAGTCGCCTTGAGCTCTCCAGTCGCCTTGAGCTCCTATGCTGCAGTTCCTGGTCAGCATCATGACTCCCATCTAATCCCAGCACTGCTCTCAAGTATGAGAGCAGCGCAGGGATTGACCTGAGCGGGCTGAAATGATGCTCGCTCAGGCACAGGGAGTCTGTGCTGTTTCTCCAACCTGGCTGTACAATACAGCCAGGTTGGAGAAACCTAATTGCGCATGTCAGTTTGGCCGGCCTGAGACAGCCAGCCAAACTGACATGCACACTTACAAGTGCACATACCACTTATTCTCCCACCTCCCATGGCTCGGCCCCGCCCCTCATGGCACACACTGGGTCAGAGCCTGCAGCTAAAAGATAAAATGATAGTAAGATATTGTTTTATTTACCAGCTGCTGGCTCTGGGGCAGTGGGGCGACGCTCCTCTGCCATTGTGTAGGAGCCGCCGCTGTATACTACAGTGCAGAGTGGATTGTAAATGTCTCCAGAATCTCGAGGTGGAAATAAAAGACTATATTACACAAGTTACCATTATGTATTTTTTTATATTACTTGTTCATTTTTGGGGAGTTCGGTTAGAAAAGCTGTTTCTTGAAAGTGTTGCTAACATTGGACACTGATTGCTATTAGCATGTTTAGTTTTTTTTTCACTTTTCATAAATAAGTTTTAGATACAAATTGGACAATGGTGAGGGCCAGTGGCTTTATGCAATTCTGTGGCTGCAGTGTTTACCTCGTAATTATGGATTTACTGTTTTTTCCATATAATTTGCAGCGCAAATTGTACTATTCCACACACAATGGAGGAAAATAATACCACCAGAAAATGTGCTGCATCATTTACATTTTTGACAAATAATTCTGATAACTTTGTGGCATAATTTGGTCCCCATGCCTCACAATCCTAGTGGGACTGACAAAGCTCAGACAAAGATGTGCAGCGGGATTGGGAGCCATCACTGTGATAGCGAAATCCAAAATGCACAGGGAACTTAAGCTATTTTGCAGAATTCATGGTTTGCTGTGAAATATGTGTTTTTAATACCACTGTATTTTATGCCATAAAAGCAACTAAACATGTATGTATGCATATACTTCATCATTAGTTTACCAAGAGTCAGCAAGTAAAAGGCTGGAACTTAATTCAGATTCCCAAATGTTTGGTTCGTGGGAATTTTTTCATAATTGACCTCTATCCGAAGGTTTAGACGTGGAAATGTCAACACTAGAGATGGACCTAACTCGCGTAATTTACGGTAGCGTAATTACTGCAAAATTATGCGAGATTCCGCGTAATTACACGAGAAGAGATATTAGGCACCTAGCTCTATTTTCTTAGTGCCAAAATGCCCTCTGACGTACAAAATGGACCAGAGGATGCATTTTGTGCTAAGAAAATAGCTCTGAATGCAACAGTACATGAATAGCAGTGCGATTTCCCCCCCAATTTACTCCTGGCATTTAGCTCTATTTTCTTAGTGCAAAATGCACCCTTTTGTCCAAAGTGGATGTGAGGATGCATTTTACGGTAAGAAAATAGCACTAAATGCAAAACGGCTAGAACAGAAGTACGCTACATTCTTTGTTTCTTTACCTATTTCCCCCAAAATTGCTCTTAATTAGGTGAGATGGCATAATTGTGTATTTATTGTTGATTCCATGTCACAGATTAACGCAGAATTACTAAAATTACTCCAATTACTCTGACATAATTTAAATTACTCCCAGGCCTAGTCAACACTATTCCAGATCGGGGTTTCTCTCAGCAAATCCATGCGTTCTGGGATTTTTTTTTTGTATTTCTTTTCTTTGTAATTGAAGTAATCCACACAGTTTATTTACCATTTCTAAATCTCACATTCACTGAGGATCTTTAGGTGTTGAGTTCTTGCCCAGTAACAATGGATTGTAAAAGGAAAATCCCAGGGCTGGAAATACAGTGAGAAGTGAGTCAATGAATACTTTGGCGCTACAAAAAGCACTGCGGTGTCTCTGGGAGTCCTCATTCGAAGCTGTGATATGAGTAAAGTTGGGCTTCCTTTGTGACGACAGTTTTGTTTCATTTGCACTTTTAAAAGACCCTTATGTGAGAAAGGAGGTGTCTGTGGATTACAAGGTTCATAATCACGCAGGCCAGGCTCATCACTTGATACCAGGAGGGCCCATTGTGGGTCCAGGAGAGCTGGAGGCGTGCCATGTTTTCAGGATAATCACTGAATATGTAAATTATGTTAATGTAAATTCATTGTAAGTAGACATTTCCCATGTGGATTTCCTTAAAATCAGGCTTGCATCCAGACCCTTGTGGCCTAACTTGGATGCCAGCACACAACACTAACCGTGTCATTCAAATAATGCACATTTGAAGGTAAGGGGGCGTTTCCTGCTGCGCACTCTTACTAAAGATCAAATTCCGTGATTTTACCTTCATGGATTGATGTTGGCGTTATTGTTACTGTTCTTGGTGATAGAAGACAAAACACCTTCAAAAATTCCACAATTTGAATGCTCTGTGACGCACATGGGAAACTCTTAAATCAAGCATTAACAAAGCCAATAGATCTGGCTACCTTTTGGTTTGATCAATTCTTGTTTTGTTTTGTCATGATTTTTGTAAAACTTTATTTTTGGGGAGCTGCTGGGCACTTGCCAACATCAAAAAACACAAATCGGCTAAAAGCAAAATATTATTTTGGCCTCAAAAAGCACACTTTTCCATAGTAGTTTTTGGCACTAAATAAAACTACTATGTGTGTAGATGTGCTCATGGTGAAGGAGCTCATCACGCACAGTGAACTTAGCCAATGGCTGAAGATGACTGGCCTACTGCTGCATGCTGTAGTGAGCAGAAGAAAATGTGACTGACGCAACAACTGACCAATGAATGAAGAGGGCTGGCTGGACGCTCCTATAAGCAAGCCTATGATATTATAATGTCACCAGACCTAAAAATGAGACAGTGAAAGGTTTTATTTTCCAAGCAAAGATCCCAAATTTCGCAGTCATTAATTCTGCCAAAATTTCCCAGTTTACCTTTGTTTGAGCCAAGATTTTTTTCTGCTTTGTAACATATTTTTACTGCACAGTGAGATAATTTCACTCTCATGGATACCAGCCAAGTTAGAGTTTTATGTAGATGTGTCTTTCTCTGCAAGTTTGCAATTTGTGAAGCTTTTCTATTCCAATTGGAATTATGCCAGAAAAAGACACCAGAAGCCTCATTTTGAGCTGTTTGAACGTCTAAGCCTGGCAGTTTCTGAGTGCAAAATGACTTTTGTAATTCACATAACCTAGTTTTGCTCAAGTAAGAAGTGTTTACTCGCATAGGGGGGTAATATGAGTAGATATGCCCCCTTACGAGGGAGGAATCTGTGTTACAATAACGTGGACAAGTTTTGTGATTTTCAGTCGGAAATGCACAGGGCTAAGCGGGGCCAGAAACCTGTGGGTGCTAATTTGCAAAGGTTCTCACAAACGGGACCAAAACTGCTTTCTGTGGGGTATATTCTATGCAGAGCTCTGTTATTAGTATTAAATAAGGGTGTGTGTTACAAATTCTTACAAAAGTCGCAATTTTCATACACAGGTGACAAAGTGAAAAATGTTGCAAGCTCCATGACATAATTCAGTTTTCCTTTGCAAAGTCAACAAGAAAGAAAATGCAACATTGCACACCTCTTCTGTGAAGGGCAGAGCTCTGTGCCAGAAGCCAAGGCAGTGAAAAGAGGCAAGGCTCCAAATTGGGCTAGTAATTTAAGTGGCAGAAGAGTTATTGAGTTCTAAGAGGCACGTGAAATCAACTGATTTCCAGTGGCGACTGGCAACTATGCCAAGTGCAAAGGTGGGCAAATGGGTGGTGGATGGGTGGGCACATAAAATAAATACATTTTTAAAATAATGCAAATAAAATATTAGTTATCCTGCTTGCTGCATCCTCCTCTCTCCGGTCCTCCTCTTCCGTTGTGACGTTCAGGGTCCCAGCCAACTCCCTTAACCTATCCTGACTCTTATGCTGGTAACCAGCATGAGAGCAGTGCCAGGATTGGAGGGAGCGGCCGCCATCGGTGCTCAAAAGAGCACTGGAGGCTTTTGCTTTCTCTAACCCAGCTTTGTCAAGTCAGCTGGGTTAGAGAGGTTTGCAGTGCGCATGTGTGGCTGGCCGTCTCAAGATGGCCGACCAAAGAGACATGTGCGCTTTAAACAAGTGCAAAGGCAGCCCACCACCCCTCCCTGCTGCTGCTGCCATTCAGCAGGCCCCGCCCTGTCCTGACACACCGTTCGGGACGGGGTGACGAAAAATAAAATGGTAATTAATTAACTTCATTAACATTGTATTTTTCGTCTCTGGGCCATTTCAGTGGGGGTGACGCTCCTCCGCTGTATCGTAGGAGCCACCCCTGGTGATTTCCATCATACAAGTTATATGTCCAAGCTCCTATTAGAGGTCCATAACATGTAAACGGGCCCTACCCGCTTACCCTATGAATCTGGAGTACATTCGGCCCTAGTGTATCTATTGTCTACAATACTTCTGTAAGCCATCAGCTGCTGTTTGTACAGCATATGTCTGCGTGCTGTGGTGTAGTTTGAGACTTGTCTGCACAAGTAATCGAATCATAACTATGCATTATTGTGGTGCAATAGCCTACACGCCATTCACCACATAATTACTGTGCGCTTTGGGATATATATCATGTGTCTTCATATTAAAGTGTGCGCTCTTAATGAGGTGGCTTGCTCGAAGGCTTTAAATCTAGGCTGGGACTCCTGCTGTCTGCTGGTGATGGACTTCGATTTATTGTGCAATCACATGCTGTCCTTTGTATGTTTGGTTTTTCAAATGCAAATAAATTTGATCAAAAAAAAAAGTGTGCGCTCTTTAGTAATGTGTTGTTTCATGCAGCGATTACACCCAGGAGCTATCCAAAAGAGTAATGTATTTGGTGAGAAATAATTTACATATTAAAACGAAAACTCTCTAGTTTCCTGGGTCCACGTGTGAGTAGCTGATGCAATCCATGTTTTGCTTTGCATTTTGGCTCTCGTAGCCACGTATAATGTATTATAAAAAACAGGACTGCAAGTCCCAGAATGCAAAGCGAAAACCACTTTGATCAGTTAATCGCTCATGGCCTTGCTTAGGTTAAGAATTTTGATTAAAACATTGAAGCATGCCCTCCACCCCAATGTGAAACAGAAAACAAAAAAAGGTTCCCATTGGTTTCATACATGAAAATTTTTTATGCATGGCACATAAGTCGCAGAGGCCTTTGTTTGACTTCCAGAATATGACAGCTGAAGTGTAAGGCAGGAGCTTCGAAGCCGCACAGCTCCGACTTAGCTCCGCTCCTTAGGTGACGTGGGGGTATTAACAAAACAGCTTCTTGTTCTATAATGTCCCAGGAGTATGGAAGTGATTAATGCTTTTGTAAATCGCCTCTTCGCGTCTCGAGGCCCCCCGTCCCCTCCTCCTCCTCCTCCCCCTCTTAAAACCTGTCTGCAGATGATGTAGGCGCTCAGATGCACACAAAGAGGCGGCGAAGCGCCGGGAGCGGCAGATGCTCGCCCTCCCTCGCAGGGGCCGGAGAGACGAGCTGAAGGCACTCGGAGTAAGGATGTCCGCGGATCTGAGAGACAGCCTCTCTTACTCAGTGGGAAAGAGGCTGCGTGTGTGTTATACTGAGTGTAAACAAGGAGTCTGCGAGAGAAAGGGGATTGAGGGGATGCCAGGCGGGGTTCAAGCAGATGTACCGACAGGGTATTTGTGAGACAAGAGACAGCCTCTCGCACTCAAGAGGTAGAGACTGCCTAGTTGCTCAAAGTGTAAACAATGACTCTGCGAGGGACAGAGGATAGTGGTTTTCAGCAGACATACGAACAGGATATTCGTGAGATAAGAGACAGCTTCTCTTACTCAAAGGGGGGGGGGGGCGAGACTGCCTGCGTTACACCAAGTGTAAACAAGGAGTCTGCCAGAGAAATGAGACTGAGGGGGGTACAAGGCGGGGTTCAAGCAGGCATACAGACATGATATTTGTGAGACAAGAGGCAGCCTCTCTCACTCAAGGGGGGCAGAGACTGCTTCTGTTACACAGAATGAGACGAAGGAGTCGAAGTGAGGGGGTTTAAGCAGACATACGGATATGGTATTTGTAAGATAGACTTAAGGATGGCGGGTGCGAGATCTTAGGGACGTAGAGGTCTGTGAGACATTGAGAGACTCACCCACCTATGGTCACAGACATGGGTGAGACAGAGAGGCTTACAGAACCGGGGTTTATGAGAGACGTACAACAACGTTGTCTATATTACGATCAATCTAGAGAAGAGGGGTCGGCGAGAGGGGGCAGAGAGACAGACGGCTGGTTACGCAGGCACGGGGGTTGTGAGACATGAAGGTAGGGTGAGATCACAGACCATGTATGTTACACACAGATTCCTGTAGACAGACAGGGGGTGGTCTGTGAGAGAGAACCCGGAGGGAGAGAATGAGTTAGACACAGAGGTAGGAAAGGAGATGTGAGGTGCACGGCCGTGCTGATTACACACATGGTGGGTCTGTGTAACACAGGGGAAAGGAGGGGCCTTTGTTGGCAGTTTAAGTGGCTTACTCAGGACGTAGGGGTCTTTATATAACACATAGCCGTGTTACACAGGGTGGGGGTCTGTAAAAGACATGGATTTCATCTTCGTTACAAAGGATGGGAGGGGTCTGTGAAATGTGGGTCATACCGGAGACAGTCTGTGAGAGATGGAAGAAATCTATGCAAGACAGGTGGTCTGTGAGGGGAGGGCCTGCTGTGTCACAAGGAAGGGGACGGGTGTGTGAGAGAGCCTGGCTGGTTTACACGGGGAGGGGGCGGTGGTGGTCTGTGAGATACACCGAGCAGTCCCTGCATTACACACGTGGGTATGATCTGTGAGACATATAGGCTGACGGGGTTACACAGGAGGGTAGGCGTCTGTGTAACACAGAGCCAGGCTGGGATACTTGGGTGGGCAGGTGTGTGAGTGTCTGTGAGAGTGTCAGAGGCAAGCTGGGCTAGACGGGAGGGTCTGTGTGATAGAACCAGGCAGGGGTACACAGGGAGGGGTCTATCAGACACAGCCAGGCTGGTTGTTACCCAGTAGGGCAAAGGGTCTGGTTTACATAGAGCCAGGTCTTTGTAAAACAGGTCCAGTCTGTGTTACACAGAAAGGGGGGGGGGTGGGGTCTGTGTGAAAGAGAGGGTGAATCTGGTCTGCACACACCCACGGAAGGAGGTCAGTGGGCCACAGACACAGAGGGAAACGACATGTGAGGCAGAGGGCAGGCGGGGAGGGGTCTGTGAGAGGCAGCCGGGCTGCATTAAACACACAGAGAAGGGGCGTGTGCGCCACAGTGCCAGTCTGGGCTGCACACACCCACGGAGATCTCTGAGCCACAGAGCCAGGCTGGCATGTACACAGAGAGAAACAAAATAGGAAGGGGTCTGCGCGAGACAGAGGAGCTAGGCTGGCATGTTCATAGAGAGAAACACCACAGGGGAGGGGTCTGGGCGAGACAGAGATAGGCTGGCATGTACACAGAGACAAACAACATAAGGAGGGGTCTGCGCGAGACAGAGCCAGGCTGCCATGTACACAGAGGGAACCACCACAGGGGAGGGGTCTGCGCTAGAGAGACAGGCTGGCTGGCATGTAGACAGAGAGAAACACCACAGGGGAGGGGTCTGTGCGAGACAGAGCCAGGCTGGCATGTACACAGAGAGAAACAACATGGGGGGGGGGGGGTCTGCCGAGACAGAGCCAGGCTGGCATGTGCACAGAGAGAAACACCACAGGGGATGGGTCTGCGCGTGACAGAGCCAGGTTGGCATGTTCACAGAGAGAAACAACATAGGGCAGGGTTCTGCGCGAGACAGAGCCAGGCTGGCATGTACACAGCGAGAAACAACATGGGGGGAGGGGGGGGGGTATGTGCGAAACTGGTCACATAGAGAGTAGAGGGTCTGTGTAACACACAGAGCCAATCTGGTCTGCACACCCACCGAGATCTGTGCGTCTCAGAGCAGGGCTGGCTCGTGCACTGAGAGACACAACATGTGAGGCAAAGGGCAGCCTCGGAGGGGAGGGGAGAGGTCTGTGAGAGACACACTTACAGCCGGCCCCGGGCTGCATTACAAGAGAGAAGGGACCAGTGCACAACGGAGCCCGGCTGGTCTGTGCACACCCAAGGAGGTGACCTGTGGCTCAAATACACAGGGGGCAGGCTCGAAGGGAGGGGGTGGGGGTCTGTGTGAGAGACTGAGTGCCCGGCTGGATTACACACAACAGGGTCCTGTGCGCCACAGACCGGGCTGTACACACCCACGGAGGTGATCTGTGAGCCACAGAGCCGGGCTGGCTCGTACACGCAGAGGGCCGGCTCGGAGGGGAGGGGTCTGTGCGAGACAGTCGGACTGGATTTCACACAGAGAGTGGGGTGCTCCTGTGCGCCACAGACCGGGCTCGGCTGCATACAGAGGCGGCTAAGGACACGTGAGACGGGGGGCAGGCTGGATTACACACAGGAAGGAAGGGACTGCTGCCTGCCGGTGGGGAGAGAGAGCCCGCCTGCCTCCCAGCCGGCAGAGGAGGAAGCGAGGCAGCCTGGGAGCCCGGAGGCAGGAATGTGCCGGAGGATTCGCCGAGCCTCACCAACCGGGAACAACAATAGCCGTCCTGGAGCAGGCAGCGGAGGCATGGGGGAGCAGTGATCCCGCGCACAGCTGGATGTTCACTGGATTACACAGGCTTCACCACTGCTCAGGAAAGACGGACGCAGCCTGGTGAGTGCTGGCCTCTGCTACTCGTTCACTGCTCCTTCAAGTGACTGCCCTTAAACATGTCCCCCTCGCTTCCTGGTGCTGGGGAAAAGTTGCAGGGAATACGTGCCAAGGGAGAGTGCAAGCTATAGTGACAGGGGAGACGGAAAGGTGTGACCTAGCGCCTACATTGTTGACTACGAACCAGGGAGCCCCGGCTCTCAATCCCTGCGTCCCCATTTGAGAAAAATGGTGTGATCCTGAACAGAATATTTAATCTCCATGTGCCTCCTTTCCCTCCTGTGTTGCCCAAACGGAAAGCATGTAGATACAAAAAATAACTCGCTTTAGGCGCTATTCGGAAGGTAAATGCCTAACACCATGTATCGTCTGGTAGCGACAATATCGTAAAAAGAGCCTCTCTGTGTTTTTTTTAAACAGCCCGTAGAAGAGCCCCATATAAAGCACACCTACGTCGCTGTACCCGGCATAAGGTATAGGAAATGCTGTGAGATCGTGGCCCTACGCGGACACCATAGAAACAGCCACATGTGCTGCTGCTGGCCAGATGTGATCACGGCGCTTGCGGCGGCTGTTGGCTTGGATAATGAATGGGGGATTCTGTCAGTTTCATTAGCTGTTTGTACCTTGACTCTGTCTTGTGATCAAAGTCCGACTGGCCTCGAAGTGGAATGGAAACATCTCCTACAGGCCAGGGCTCTGAAATGATAGGGCAGTGGCAGTCATTCATATGTAAGACCCTGCTTCAGCCCTATGGCCTGTCAGGAGCATGAGGCCCGGATCTGGTAGAACACTATTGGAATGTTTCCATCGCAGTGATCTGTGGATGACACATGGTCGCAGGTTAGAATCCTTGCGAGGTGGGGCCGCTCAGCCTATCATCCTTGCGAGGGCTACCATTCACATCAGTAGCGAAGCCACTGTGCAGTTGTATATTAGAATTCTTTAAATACAGCAATAATCAGGGGTCGGTGGACCTCTGTGCCACTGCACCTGCTGCACCAAGGGAAGCTACGCCCCTGTCTCTCACGTCAGATCCGTGATCCATAGGGTTTGGTTAGTCAGTTTCGTCAGACCACCCCAGACCCGCCGGCCTTTTAGCGGAAAGGCCAGCCGGGAGAGCCGGGGAAGGATCGGTCGACTGCAACAGTCTGCCCCGTTTTCGGTTATGAATAAAAACAATCTTATGAAGGACTTCTTTCCAATGCGTATTGCCCACTGGGGAGCCTGAAAACGTGGGAAAGGAAGTGGTGGTTAAATATAGCGTAATCGACACAAACCAGTTGGGAGTTGGGAGAACCGAGGGAACTCGAAAGCTGGTAAGGAGAGGAATTCTCCTTGGCGAGGGCCTAGAAGCGGACCGACCTGTTTGTGTTGGGGGGAGGGGGGCAGTTAATAAAGTGGCTCTTAAAGACGAGGAGAGCGGTTGCCGGTGAGGGCGGCAGTCTGACAGGTGTCTTGCCCCAGCCCTACCAGCGTTACTGCGCACGTGCAAAGAACGCTCACGTGCAGCCAGTCAACATGACCGAGTTCTAAAGAGGCCCTTTCTCTCTATGCCATTAAAAAGACATGAATAACACAAACACATCCTGGAGAATTGAGAAAGGACGAGACCAGTTGCACACACTACACTGGGGACTGACGGCTGGGTAATGTCAGCCTGGAGGAGGGTCACGTGCTCTGCCTGGTATGGAAGAGGATGCACAACCTGCACAGGAAGTCTATATTGGTGTCAATGTGTAAATGACTGATACTATGGAAGTATATTGTTAGTATTGGCAAGGGTATATAAAGAATTATATGGAAATGGTGATGTGAAACCCTTTCAGAAAATATTGAACGTGTAAAGGGCATAGTCAGTCTCTCTCCCTATCCTCCCCCTCCCTCCAACAGACATTTCTGCCCGGATTTGGTACAGTCTGGTCTCATAAAAGCGCCAAGAATGATCACCTACAGCTCACTGAAGTTCACATCTATTTACACTACTGGTAGCAAACCTTCACATGTCCAGTCAGGCTCTCTTCTGTCCTGGGGGCCTGAGCACCATTTGGAAATTCACCCCAGACCTCTGACAGTGCCACGATGCCACAACAGTGACAGACCGCGTGCTGAATAAATGCCAACACCAGAGTCCAACCTTGTCATGCCATGGATTGCGCTCTGCAGTGCTCCCCGCGCCCCAGTTCAGGCTTTGCACATGGTCCCTGGAGACGGGGTTACCTTCGTTTTCTGACCAGTCCAAAAAGCAGCCAGATTGTGCCTAGAAAGCTCTCGTCCTCTTGGCTGCTGGAAGGTGCCCACTAGTGACACCCAAAATGTTAGCTGAGTGTGGTGGTGGCGTGTCCGTGCAGGCAGGTGCGCGCAGGGCGTAAGCACCGCCCTCCCCATGAGCCATGGTCCAATCAACGAGGAGCTCATTTCTAAACTCCCGTTTCCGGGTCCCTTCCCAGGTGTGCCTCTCTCTAGTGCTGGGAACGCACAAGGTTCACCGACTAGCATAACATATGGAGCTCCATTCTACAGACTATAAGGAAATAGCCACCCCAAAATTGAGACAGCTGGGCATTAAGGTCCTAGTTCTCCCGGAAGCGTTTCACCTCTGTCGCTTCCTTCCTTGGGCCTTCAGCAGGAGACCTCACTCTAGATTTATGGAGGAATCCACCCCCTGCCAGATACATTAGAATGCATGGAAAAGACTGGTGAGGGTTCAGTGTCATTTGTTGACTTCAGAACAGGTTCTTTGGTTTGGGCTTCCCGCAGCCATGGGTTTCAGTTCTGTTTGCACCCGGAAGTGTCATTCTAATTGTAAACATGGCCAGAAATGATGGGGACAGAGATTTGTTTTTATTAACAAAGCAGTCAAGCTGAAATGTCCTCTCTCTATTTCTGCGGCGACAACATCCACAGAGGCAAAGGAATGCTGGTTGATACAGGTGCTTTCCGTAGGACTGTTTGATCCCAGCATCATCTCAGCATCACCTGAAGCAGGGTCCTCCAGCCCACTGATGAGGTTTGAATGTCGATTGGTACTTGCCAAGCGTTAACCTAGATATAGAGGGGTGCAGCGCCCACATGTTTGGAAAGACAAACAGAGGTAGTCTCATGATGATGGGGGGAGGTCTCTCCAGGTGCAGTCCACATGGGTTCTCTTCAGCTGCAGTGCACTGTGGACTCCAGGTGGTTCTATCTGGGTCTAATGAGGTGGTTGTCGCTTGAAGTCTTTAAGAACACTCACCACTGAAATATGCCGTGATCTACGGTTCATGAGTTCTAATTCGGGTATTGTATTGTAATCGCATTTATATAGCGCTTACTACCCCTGACGAGGCGTCAAAGTGCTTTTTTTCGGCGAGTAGCACGCTACTCCGGAGCCCTGAAGGATTAGTGGTGAATTAGTATAGTGAAATATGAAATTAATTTGAGGGGTGGATATGTTAGTCTGTTATTTGGATTGAGGAGAGTAGTGGAGGGATATAAGAGGGAAAGGTTTGCATTTATATAGCACTTGCTTCTCCTGATGAGGGGTTGAAGCGCTTTTCGGCAAGTAGCACGCTACTCCGTAACCAAAATAGGATTAGTGGTGAATTAGCCTAGGCAATATGAATACATTTGAGCGGTAGATCAACTCTGCCTTCCATCCTTCTATGGTCGGTAAACTGAGTACTAATAAAGTTGGTAATGGTAAGACCTGTTATTTACAGTGCATAGAAACGGCAGAAGAGAAGTACAGTATGAAACGCTCTAAAGAAAACACTTTATTATTCTTCATACGTGCTCCACGGCTGTACTTGTGGTTCCATCAAAGGAGAAAGCGGTATTCATGATTAGCAGTAGAGTAGGAAGTTCTCGTCATATGTGGTCCACGTGAGACCCTCGGTGGTACCAGGGGAGGAAGAAACGCTCTTTGAAGAGGTGGGTTTTTAGCTCCTTCCTGAAGTGGTGATGTTTGATACTTTACTGGCATGGTGCTCTCCAAAGATCTGTTAAAATCTCTCTGTACACAACGAGGTGGATCCACCCTTTGGATCCATGGTTGGACAGTTTCAAAGAGGAAACAGAGAGATAGGACTATTACCCAAGTGCCTCATCCGCGGCTTCCATGTTGCTTCTGGAGGTCGAGAGCAGCTTTAGCCAGAAGACAGTGAAGGTTGATTGTTGGGGTGCAAGTAGATCAAATGTAGTAGTCGTATTCACCCTGTAGTGTGAATGTTCAGATGTATTCCAAACTTTGAAATCCATGGAGTTTGGATCTCTCCTTGAAGCGCCTCCTGCTCCACTAACGTTTTAAAAAGTAGACGATGGCTTGAGCCAATATGGAGCCCTGTGGGCGCCATCTTGTACAGGAGAAGGCTTCATTAGGAGCAGGCGCGCAACGTCCATAGGGCTAAAAGGGCTCCAGCCCCCCCGTCGTGTGTCTCAGCCCGGGCTGCTGCAGCTCGAGCTGCTGTGGGCTTGGCTGGGCAGTGTCTGGAGTCTTATCTCCGGCACGCCCCAGTTTTTCACAGGTCTTTAAACACCATTTGCATATTTACATACCTTGGTAAACTGATTACTGAGGCTTAGTTTTTTTCCTGGTTCCAGTACCCCCTGGGCCCCCACTCTGCCTATCCCTTACATTTGTATTTTACATTTACGGCCACAGTGTGAGAATGCATTTCATGAAAAGGAATATAAAGTAGGGTTGCCAAAAGAAAAATGGCAGCCATGTGTTGTTTGAAGAGCCTGCAATGACCTCCTCTTGACACTAAATAGGGTTATAAATAAAAAAGTATGTATTCATTTGTAATGTGACATTTCTGTCTTTGTTCCCTTTAATTATCAGTCATGGATCATTGAGGCAGCCCTAGAACACAATTAAAAGTGCTTTCTATTTATATTTGCTGTTCGAAGTACGCACAGATAGGTGCTGAAAATGCGCTTTAGGTGACTGCTTATTTTTTACTCTCTGGGACATCAAAATAATGAGCTGGCAACCCTAATCCCAAGACAGGAAGTTTGTTGCAGGATCAGCACATTATTTATTTCCTTCGCCCTCGATCCCTGATTAATGCCATATTAGCAATAGTTTAACTTATAACTGAAACCCTGCGCCGCCATCAATAACATGCTGAGTTCCTTCAAGTGTGTGGGAATGCACCCTGCATTCAGACAACTCACTTCTCATTCTCGCCCTTCACTTTCACGCTCACCCTGCACTCAGCGATCACAATGCACTCACACTGATCACCATGCACTCACACCATTCACCCGCTCACCCTGCACTCACAGTGATCACTAGGCACTCACTATGCACTTGCGCTGTTCACCCTGTACCTCACCCTGCAGTCACACGAGCACACTACTCACCCTGCACTCAAGTGACACTTCACTCACCTGTCCCCCTCACTGCTCAATCTGCAATCTCACTCAAACAAGCCCATCACTAACCATGCATTCATTCGTCCCACTCTGCACTTACATCCGCACCCAAATTCATATGGTCACCTCACTCACCCTGCAGTCACTCCTCTTACCCTACTCTCACACTGCTGCATCGCCCACCGTGCACTCACATGGGCACTCTTGTCGCCCACACAGTGCAGCGGGTTAATGTGCCTCCTGCAAAGATTGTGTACCATGCAGATCACAGAACTGAGTGTGAGTAAACTATGAGTAGCGCTATAAAAAAATGAAATGTTTGTCAGAAAGGTGCTATAGAGAGATGAGGTGCATTGTTGGTGAGTGGTAGTGAGGGAATTAATGGAGAAGGAGAAAATGGGGGAGGGGTCGCCAAAAAAGACTGTTGCACCGTGTGCGACCAGTGCTAGGGCCAGCCCTGGCTGGGAGTGTTAGTCCCCCCCCCCAAAAAAAGTTCCGGTCTAGTTGCACCCCTGATTAGGAGTCTATGCCACTCAACACAAAATATCAGCTGTAAGAGAGAAGTCGATTCTATTTTTTTAAATCTTTTTTTCTCGCTCTTATGCCTTTTTACCACAGAATAACCTTTGCCCTCATAGCCTGATCCATCTCTTAGCCACTGACCCACCCCTTACCCAGGCATAACCCGACCCCATTGCACAACCTGCGCCTAACCTCACTTAAGAGTGAGAAGACGTGAATGTGTGAATCGCACCCCTTTTCTCTTGTTGTGAGTTCAGGCTCTTGAATCATTCATCCATTGGCCTTTCGGCAGAGCCCAGCCAGCCCTAAAATGGGGCCCCTTAGTACCGAACTGTGATACTATTATTTACCTGATGGGGCCCACGGGTCGCTGGGGAATGCGCTCGTCTCACATATGTCACCGAGCGGCCGCCATCGCGGGCCTTGGTGGCAAATGGCCTCGTCTGTATTCAGAGCGGAGACAAAGGCACAGAAAGCTCTTTAGTCCGCGCAATGTGCCAATCTCCCCTGAGGCGTAACATCCAGGAGGGATCAGGCTGCCAGCACCCTGCTATGTGCCGTGCGCCCTGGCAGGGTACAGAGTGACAGCACTGTGCAATGTGCCAATGTACCATGAGTGTGCGCTCCGGAGTTGTGCGCTCTGAGAGGGTACAGGGTGACAGCATTGTTCAATGTGCCAATGAGCTATGCGCTTTGGGGTAGGGGGATTCCGGAGACAGCGCCGTGCAATATGTCAATATACCACGAGCCGTGCGCACTGGGAGGGTACACAGGTTATAGTACCGTGCAATGTGCCAATGTACCACGAGTGTGCGCTCCGGGAGGGTACATCCAATGTACCATGAGCTGCGCGCTCTGAGAGGGTGCATGCAGGGTGACAGCATTGTTCAGTGTGCCAATGAGCTATGCGCTTTGGGGGCAATGGGATCACGGAGACAGCGCCGTGCAATGTGCCATAGCACCAGGAGCCAAAGTCCCATGAGCCGTGCGCTCTTGGAGGGGTCCGAGTAGCAGCGTCGTACAGTATACACCCAGAGGCGTGCGCTCTCCGGGGACACACAGCAGAGTGACAGGCCCGTGCAATGTGCCAGAGGACCCGGAACGACGGGATCCCAGTGGTAGGTAGCACCGCGGAATGTGTCAATGTCCCATGAGCTGTGCGCTCTGGGGGTACCGGGTGACAGCAGTGTGTGAGAGCACCCGGACACGTGCGCTCCAGTGGGAATCCAAGTGACAGCACCGCTCAGTGTGCCAGTGCCCCATGAGCCGTGCGCTCTGGGAGGGATCAGAGTGGCAACACTGTGCAAAGTGCCAACATCGCATGAGCCGTGCGTTCCTGGAGTTCCTGGGGTGACAGCATCGTGCAATGTGCCAATGTTCCATGAGTTGTGCGCTCTGGTAGGGATCAGAGTGACAGCACCGCGCAAAGTGCCAACATCTCATGAGCCGTGCGCTCTGGTAGGGATCAGAGTGACAGCACCGCGCAAAGTGCCAACATCTCATGAGCCGTGCGCTCTGGTAGGGACCAGAGTGACAGTACCGCGCAAAGTGCCAACATCTCATGAGCCGTGCGCTCTGGGAGGGACCAGAGTGACAGTACCGCGCAAAGTGCAAACATCTCATGAGCCGTGCGCTCTGGGGGGGGGGGGGGGGATCAGGGTGACAGCACCGTGCCACGTTGCAGTGTACCATGAGCCGTGCGCTCCAGGAGGGCACAGGGTGACAGCACCGTGCAATGTGTTAGAGCACCCGGATCCAGGCGCTCCAGAGGGAACCCCAGTGACAGCACCGTGCCATGTGCCAGTGTTTCACGAACCGTGCTCTCAAGAAGGGATCAAGGTGACTGCACCGTGCCGTCACCCCAAACCCGCGCACTCTCCGTGTACGTACAGCAGCAGGCAGGACCGTGCACGATGCTAAAGCACCCAGAGCTAGCAGTGCCGCCCAATGTACCAGTACCCCCGGGTCGTGCTCTCTCTTAGGGGCGCGCAGCTGACAGCAGGGTGACAGCACCTTGCTAGAGGCCGTTCAGAACGGAGACTGCCAGGAGAGGTCAAGACCCACTGCAGGGACCACGGCGCACTTCCGGATCGTGCAGATTTGAAAAGGATCATGGGTCTGCCTGTGAGGGGAAGATGTCTCGCTTGGAAGATCGCCGTCTAGCGCTTAGAGGACTCACCTATCGACAGTGTGTGCGCCATGTTACTTGTCTGTGGGTCCTTCGAAAGAAAAGCATCACTCGCCGTCCACCCGTGTAAGTTAACGCCTTGCACTCATGGTTGTGGGCACTGGCGAGGTTGACATGTACTTTTCCGTCTGAGCAGGCCCTCTTGTCCCATTCTTGGACGAAGCAAAGGGTGACAGAGAGGGGTTCCAGAAGACCCTCATCTCCGATCAACAGATGGCTTGGCACAGGTCTTCCCCCGTTCACGCCTCAGGGTGCGCATCAGAAAAATTCCCAGATTCGCGAATATCGACCTGACGTAGAGGATACACAGGAGGATGTGGCGTCATGAGAGAATCATGTTGGCAGGGACTCACTGCCGGTCATTAGCACTGTCACTTCCTGCTGCAGCTGCACGGTTGTGACGTCATCGCTGAGCGGGCAGTGCACCACTACTCCTGGGGGCGGAGCCAGGAAGGCATCAGGCCTTTGTCAGTGATACACCGCAGATCGTGCCAAGATAACACGGCTTTAAACAAAGCAGACGGGAGCAACAGTAGCTTGTGCAAGACCCAACCAGTGGTGAGTTCTCGGAGGGCTGGAATCCTGGGGAAAGGAGGGACATGTTTTAGTTTAAACTCCTGTTCCTTCAAATGAATACCTTGATTAGCATTACATGAAATAATAGCGCCAAGTGATATTAAAGCCATTAGAAATAACATAACTGCCTTATTTTATTATCATTCTATTTACTGGCAGAACGCAGGTGTTCCTTCTGTGACCCGCGCTGCCTCGTACATTTGTGTTTAAAGTTCTCTGTTCCATGGCCACTGAAACAAGTCCGTCCTTGAAGTCACTAATCGGTTGGGCCTGTCAGGTGAAATATTCCATCCACTGTCAGGCTAAACTCCTTTTCTAGCTGGCCAAAGACAGGTTTCATGGATCACGTAAGTCTGATCTATTGATTTAGTTTCTGTGGGTTGTTATGAACCACCTGGAAGAGCTTGTCACAGATAATGGCACCCAGATGGTATCTGATGAGATGGAAGAGTCCATGGCATCTGCGGGCACCCATCCTACAAAAATATCATTGAATGAACCTAGGAGCACAAGGCAATTAAAGACCCTTTGCAACTGACCGTAGCCAATGGGACTTGGCCAGGAAGGAAATGAATGAGAGGTTTCTGAAGGCCGTGCCTATCCTTCCGGAGTCAGGGTTCACTTCCAACAGAACCCAGGTGTAGTCAGAATTAATTCTGTTTGGGGCTTACCTTCTTCTCAAGGAGTCCAAAATTAACCAGATGGGTTTTTTATCTAAGAACAGCTCTTGAAACGAGCCCTGATATCTTAGTCAAAAGGTCAGAAAACCCTTGCCCTCTAGTAGATTGTTCATCGTCTGGTTCCTCCTCTCCAGGACCTATACCTGGTGGTCCCCGGAGGGCTCTGCAGGGAGTTCTGGATTGTGGGGCTGCTCAGTGTTGTGGTCCTCTGGTCGTCCAAGTTGTAGAATTCCAATTTATTCAACGAGTGAAGTCTTCCTTCACGCCATTCACAGTTTGCTGAGGAATCAACGGGGCCCTAAAGTTAAAAATGTGTTGGGGACCCCCTTGACAGAAATAATCCTGAGCATGCCTGGGCTATTGTCAGTGGTATTATGTGAAGGTGGTGTTTATGGATTTGCTGTGGGGTGTACATACTACTCCACATGATACTTCTGGAGACCATCAATCGTCCTGGTCAGAGGGAGGGTTGAAGGGCCCTTGATTTTTAAGGACTAGATGGATCGTAAGCGAGTCAGTTGGAAAAAGGTCGAGGGGAGTGGTTGATGTAAGGCAGGCATTCCAGGAAAAGTAGAGGGGGAACATTGGGAGAGAAGAGGTGGTGAAGATAAGTGATTCTGTGAGGCTGAGGAGGCCAGGATGGATAAGAAGCGACAAGAATAGGTTCACCGGCCTGAACCTAGGTTAGTGTTGGAAGTTTAGGGTGGCATGGTGTGGTGTGGGCGATGGTAAAATATGGAATAAGAACAAAGTGTAGTACAAGAGAAATGGAAGGGAGTTGTGTGTGCAAGGAGGAAAGTTTAGAGATGTGGGTGTTAGACGTGGTTCCTCGTTGGATTCTGAAATGGACAATGACGGTGTCACATCTTCACCGGAGACCAGAACATAGCCAGCAAGGGGGTCTCCAAAATGATCCTGCAAGACCCGGCTTTTGAAAAGATTATGCGTTTGGCTAACAGAGCGTCCGTCCGGTGGTCGTTAATTTTTTTCATGATACACAGTTCTAGCGTTCTGAGGGTGCTAAGGACAGGGGTGTGCAGTGTCTAGGTTCTAGATTCTGTGGAACACTGCAGTGGCAGGAAGTGTCTGGATCCAATGTATACCAGTTGATGTCACTGGAAAGAGACTTCCAGACCCAGGTCTTTGTCTGCAAAAAACATCTAAGGTTTTCCATTGTGCTGAGTTTGTGGCTTCCTTTCACTTGGTCACAGAACTATAAACAAAACTGAGTTCTACTGTATCAGGCTGGGCCCAAAGCTTGAGCAGGCTTGGGGTGTAGTCCTGAGCCCACCGTGTGCATCATCCTGAAATGCGTACTGCTGAAAGCAGGAATTACTGGGACAAAGTTTCAAACTCCTCGTCCTCAGCACTTCAGGGGAATCTTTTGGGACAAGGATGGTTCTAGAGTGAGTGAGATGCCCTCTGGTTTGCCTGTGTTCTCTGTTTGTGGGAGATGTCCACCGCACACCGCTGGTTCGCTGCAGATGGAGCGGCCTTCGATCAAGCCTGCAGTTCTCTGATTGTGTGATATAGAGTTTGCTCTGCCTGTGGTGAAGACACTCTTGGCACACCTGTGGTTCTCTTGTGTAGGAACAAGGCCTGTAACCTGTAGTGACCTGAAGCAAGTGGCATGGAGCAGTAAGCACTATATGTTTACTGCATTGATGTTAATAACGTTTCCTATACTACTATCTTATTTACTGTTTGCATTGTTGTTGGCATTGTTTGTTTTATTATGTTTTCTCATTTGGTGAGACACCGCCTCATCATGTACATTAATACTGCATGTTAGTATTAGTATTTTTACTATTATTGCCCAAATTATCTCATTGTGTTCTCAGTTGGTACTTTGTCCTCCCTACGATGTTTTGTGGCATCTATCTATCTATCTATCTATCTATCTATCTATCTATCTATCTATCTATCCTAAAAAAAAGTGCCTTATTGTTTGTATTCATAATGGTCACCCATGTCCTTAAAGAGCTACAACACCATACAAATGGGTGCAACCAATACAGATATGCACATAACACAACACTACACTCTTGGGGCTGTAGTTCTGGAGCTATGAAGGAAAATGAAAACTACAAGTCCCAGAATGCAACAGAGGAAAGTAGTAGTGACGGAACTGATTGCATCTGACATAGGAGAGCTTATCATCCCAGGGCTATATGTTCCAAGCAGTACAAGATCACACAGTGCCATTTACAAATGTCATTAAAACCGCACATGAGCCCCCTCTTGGCCTCCACGTCTCCCCAAAGCCCAGGCATGCAGTGGGCTTGGCCACGCCTACCTCTTTCACAATCAGATTCTCAAAACCTGCCTGGACCGTGCTATGCTGGTTTAAGTTTTGTTGCCTAGGGACACATTTTTCACAGGATAGGGAGTGTCGGGGGGAAAAAAAGACGCAGTTTCGTTAGGCGTTCAAACTGGTGGAAGAAACACATGAACAACACCTTCTCTGCTGGAGGAGGGAAGGGCCTCAGGGGGGCTTGCTGCACAACGAACAGCTTTGGTATGAAAACCTAAGACCACACAAGTGATTTAGGGAAGAGATTTACGTTGGTTTTATTCTCGTCTTTGTAACGTCAGAATCTTGAATGTTGTTTTTATGGCGCACAAGATCCAGTTCGAAACGCCATTAAACCTATTTGTAATTAAAAATAAAGTGACCAGTAATTCTATTTTTCAAAGCGGTTAATGAGGTTTTTCACAAAATGGAACACCTGACTCCAACGAGTTAGCTAGTGGTCACACTTTTATCCAATTCTCGCCGTTCTTTAGAGGACCCCCTGTTTATGCTTTTTAGGTCGAGCCTCGAGTAGCGCGCAAGCGCTGCTCTGGGGAGACTTTAAGTAAGGGGTTTCAGAAGCTGACCAGATGCTCGTGCGTCGTGGCCTTTTTCGGGCGGTTACACGCGCCGCAGACATGTGTTTCCCATTATCGTGCCCAGACGCGGGCGCGATAATTGGAAACACATGCCGGGAAAAGGCCATGACGCACGAGCGTCTGGTCAGCTGAGCAGGCTGCCGCGCTCGCTCGCCCTCGCCCCCGCTCCTCTCTTGTTTAAATAGTGCGCATTAACATGCGCGCGCTAACTTACGTTATACGCATGCGCCAAAAGTATCCCACTATCAAAAACAGGAAGTGATGTGTACACACCACTCTTCCGTTTGTCTCTGTGCCTGCTGGCGCGCACTTACGCCATGGGCAAGAAGGTCGCTGTTATCCTGGCCGCTGCGGCGTGTTAGTTTTTCATGGACGCGCTGCATTCTTTCAGACCCACGGGACAATCATGAAATGGGGTCTGAGCTCAAGGGGCTGTGGTTCTGCCGTGTTGTCTGTCATGTGTCAGCCTCAAAGTAATCCCTACCGAAATGACGTCCACCGGTGGGTATTTAAACTCAAAGCTGTTGGGCGAGAAGACTTTTTTTTTCTCTCACGTCACACTAGCGGGCAGAGAGACCATGACACGCGTATTTACTAGTTGGTGAGATGTAGTAGTAGTACCTAACAGACCTCTCAAGGTGGGGGGTGCCACAGACACCACATGTTCCCTTGTCCTGTTCTTTAGTGTTGTCGGTGCCTTGCTTGGCCTGGGGTGGGGTGGAGCGGGGGAGGTGTGGGGGACACAACTGACGTTGTAGAATGTGTTCCTTGGAGGAGGAACCCTAATTGCATATCGCACATTTGCATCTGGCCTTCCTTGAGTCACATTGAAGATTTTACATTTTTATTTACATTAAATAATTGTCTTATATGATCATTTCAGGTCATAAATTCATGTTTTTAAAAGAATAATCCCTTACTCGATGCATACTAAAGTAAAGATATTCTTTAATATGTTTGTTATGGCTGTTGAAGTGTATATAGTTTTCAACCAAATGAAAATAAACCAGGAAGAATGACTACAATGAATGACAGCTGCACAGGGCCCCCACGTGCTTCATTTAGGTCATTTGGACCCCAGCTGCACGGACAGGAGCCACGATATATGCATTCTACACAATTATACATGTTCGTGAAGCCCCTGCCCCCTGCCTCCCACTTGTGGTGCCGTGTGTTGGCTTTCTGTTGGGCTGTTCCAGGGAGAGTTTAGGCCTGGATTCTTTAGAGCGGTTACTTGGTCTTTCAGCATGAGGTCGTGGTGGTCCTTTGGGTCACGTTCCTTGACATGAAGCCAGAATTTAGAGATGCCTTTTGTATATTGAACAACGGTCTGCTGATGGTCCTAGTCTATGATTCACTAGAGAGGGGAACTAACTGGCTCCTATGCAAAATATTGCTGTCAGGTAGAACCTCAATAATCCTTGGTTCAGTACTATTGTATAAACCTTTCTTAATATTCCAGTTACGCAGATTCCCATGTAGATATCTGGTATGAGGCCTTTCTGCCTCTTACCTGTGAAATGCCCAAAGTGTGGTATGAAATATTTTGCAAGTGCTCCTTGAATGTGGTGGAAACTGTGTTTGTGCATCTCATTTAATATTTTATCTGGACACCTTTTCTTTTGCTTTGTTTTTGGATGCCATTTGTAATCTCTCCAGGTTACTGGTTATTCTCTCTTTGATTTCCCTGCAGTTCACAGATGGAATGGCTTTTGCTTGATTCATCTCTTTAATACAACTTGCTCCTCTTATGCTTTATTTGTCTTTCTCATTGTTGAATTATGTTCCCTGGGGTTGTTTACCGGACCCCTGTACTTTAGGTTAGATCTGTTACTAAGTTTTTGCTTTCATTTTTGCAGTCATTTCCAAACCATTTATCCCATTGATCATTGAGTTTTTCATTCGTTTTTGCTAGTATATTAATGATTCTATGGCTGCAATGACGAGGAAAATTTTGTTTATATTACTTACAGCTTCATTTGATAAGTTGGTCTGATTGCACATTTTATTAATGAAGGCAGACATCATGCTTCGTAGTTCATTAATGTGGTGGACAGAGACGAGCCCTTCCCTTCTTATGTCCAAACAAATGCAGGGGGAGGCTTTAAAGGTTATTTTTGTGTAAAAGTGGTTGTTTTTGTGTGACTGTATTAGTCAATTTTTATGTACAGAACTATTGCACAGGTACTTCAAAGTGATGATTGTTTTTGATAATTAAACAATTTATCTCGGAGAGGCTAAAAAGTGATAGTTGCAAGGAGTGTGTGCTCACCAAACTGAATCGGCATCTCAAATACACATGCCGGAGTCGACCTGTACGCTGCCTGCCTCCCTCATGGTGTGCATGTGTATATTTGGTACATGACTGTCACGAATTTAGCCAAAAGGCAGCAGGGCTCTGCAAAGGGTCAAAGGCAAGCATAACATCAATAAGATTTAGGAGGAGACTTGGGGTTCAATGGGTGGACGTGGATTCTTACTTTTAGCACTGGCGGCACCCAGTACGATGATCTTTTTGGTGCCCCCCCCACCCATGACCTCCTACTCTGCAACTTCCCTCACTAGCACCCTCCAACAGTGCCCCTCATCTCTTCATAGCTCCTCTCTGACATACATTTCACTCAGTTTTGTTATCTGCATGGTACACATTCTTGGCAGCAGTTACATTAGCCCTCTGCACTACTTTAGGATGAGTCAAAACTTCCAGTAGGCAAAATGCCAATCTCTCTCTAGCAAGAACATTAATCGTCAGTATTATTTGACATTTTTATTGCTGCCTGAAAACTGCTGGACATACGAGGAACTCTGCAGCATGAGTTTTTAAACCTGTAAGTTATTTTGTAACACAGTGCCACCTCTCCGAGATCAACACCAGGTGCATCTGCACCGGTCGCACCGCCCTGAAGCTGGCCCTGCTTGCTTTGTTGTGATGTGTTCTTTAAGTAGGTGTGATTTAATTGGTGTGGAGTTTTAGGGGCTCAGGCCAAATTTTTCTCTTCACTGAGGAGCCTATGAGAGGAAGAGCCTCTGCTTCTGTGTGGGGCTCAAGGGAACCCGTCAAAGCAAGAAGCCATATGCTTTTCTTTCAGACTTCTTCAAACAAAGGGAGAACAGAAGGAGGAGGAGGAGGGTGATCTAAACTTAGGCACATCTGCAATGTTCGCACCCTTATCTTAATTAGTGCACGCTAGTGGTGAGGGGTTATGCCAGCAACTGGCTGCATGTAATGCTTTTGAACATCCGGTTTAGTTAAAAAAAAAAAAAATGAAAGGTGAACACGGAAGGGGGTCCAATCTACCCAACCCTCTTGGCTGCATTTAACATGCAGAGGCCACTGGGCAGCCTTCCTAATTGCACCAAGGGGCCCTAAAAACCATAATCAGCAGCCATTAGCCAGGACGTGTCTGAGAGAATCAAAGGGGGCCAGCCCCTTGTGAGTACCTGTTTCGTGGAAGCATGATAGCCAGTTTGAGGAATAACTGTGACATCAGGGGCACCAGAAACATAGCTGGAAGCCTCAAATCCAGGAAGCAGCTAGAAGAAAGAACAAGCATTGGCATAGCCAATAGGTCTGCCTTTGGGACCTTATAAGTGTTTAGTTATCCAGCACAATATCCTTGGTGCAACAACATCAACTGTTGCATGTCTAAACACTTATAAGGTCCCAAAGGCGAGACCTATTGGCTATGCCAATGCTTGTTCTAACGTGAGACTACAAGCAGGGTTGGATTGGGATTAAAAATCGACCCGGGCACGCTAAAAAAAAGTGGCCCACATTTGCATGTTGCCTTTCTGCAAAACACTGCTTTGGCGAAATTTTATTCCAAAAAAGTGGGGGGGAGAGGGGGGTGTTTAAAAAAAATGCACGGATTAGTTTACACTGGTGAAACACACCTGAAAACAAGTGAGGCCACTTTTGCTCAGGCCCCCTGCCCCCGCTCAATATGCATATATTAATGGGCCAGCCCAGCGAGAGAAAGGGAGTGACACCTCTGCCCGTTGATAAAAGGGAGGTAATGGACGCCCATCTACCTCCAGAAAGGCCACTCAGGGCTCCACTGGGCCGCTGGCGGCATCGAACAACTCAGAAACCGCCCAAATCGGCCCCCCAGGCTGCTAAAAAAAGCAGCCCACAGCTGGAATTCGGATACCGGCCCCTCGGGCATTGCTCGAGTGCCTGCGTTACCAATCCGACGCTGACTACAAGTCCCAGCATCCTTAGGGCTTCTGGCTGAAAAGAAACCAGCTGTTTTTTTTAGTTTTTTTTAACCATGGGTGTTTGTGATTTATTTCTTTATTTTTGGTGTTTAAAAAGCGCGAACATGACCCAAGGGTATCAGAGTGCTGTACTTATGATTGATAAACATAAATGAAGAGCTAATACATAAAAAAATCTGATAAAAACAAGTAGCAACTTTTAAAAACTCCAGTAAGATATGGTATGTAGTTGCAGAGTTATTTAATAGACGACCTCCATTCATTTGAGTCATTGGAATAGGTCCTCCAGGGTAGCTTTTTATGGTTCTGCTTTGTGTCTGTTCCATTCCATGTACTGGGGGGGAGGGGGGACAATGTTTGTGTGGGTTCTACTGGGACTGATGTGCTTCAGCCCTGTATTGGTATTGCAGTCGTTATAGCAGCCAATACGCCCAGGGGACAGACTCATCGTGGCTTTTATGAGAGAAATCTGTTCATTTGGATCTTTTTCCGCCTCTTTTTTTAAGATGTGGGTTGATGGGATAGACCGAACCTTTAGTGGTAGGGAGTTCCAGGTCCTTGCAGCTGATCCGGAAAAGGAGCGTGTGTAGGTTGTTTTCTGAATCTAAGGGGGTTCCAGCCTGAGAGAGTTTGCGCTTCTGAGTGAGTGGCTGCCTCCTGAGATTCTAATCGTTTCTGCCAGGTACCTTGGTTCATTACTATGTAAGGCTTTATGCTTGAGTCAAGCAATTTTCAGGTGAGCTTTGTTCTTGAGAGGGAGCCAGTTGAGAGTCCTAAGTGATGGTTTAATGTTGTCAAAGCCTCAGTGCCTGTTACCAGTCTAGCTGCTGCGTTGTGGGTCGCTTTGAGTGACGTCGTCAGATACAAACTGACACAGTGGGGGTATGGAGGGGGTCAACGAATTAGTAGTTGTGTAATTTAGCATTACATTTTTATAACTCTAATAAAAATAACCATTTTTAGAAATCTCAAATTGTCTGTACATTTAAATTGTTTTTCATGTCATTTTTTTGTGTTTCCTCGATACTGCCTTTTCGAATATACATGCCTACTTTGCCTTGGATCCGGACCTTTTCAGGCATAAAGTACCTTGCGTGGCAAAAATGCATCTGGGGTTGTCCAAAAAGTAGGCAGTTGTATGTTTTTGTATTTCCTGAGCCCTGAACAAGGGATGGCTAATAGATTTATATCTCTGGGGAAATCATCTGCAGAGATTCAAATTCTTTTCTTTCCTGCTCGTTTTCTGTTTGTCTCTTTCCTGGTCTTTTTAGTTCTGGAATCATCCATTAGTCTGTTGTTTTGTCACTCACCTACTTGTTCCGCCCACTGCATCATACGACATGGGCTGTGGTCAGCCCATTTTAGCCATTGGCTCACTCCACTGTGAGTGACCTTTCACAAGGAACACATCCGCACACAAAATAGCTCCCTTCAGGGACAGGGATTACTATGGCAATGTATGCTTTCGAGACTACAAAAATACTTTTGCTTTTAGGCATTTTTTATATTTGCGAGTGCCCTGCAGCTCCCATCAACAACAAAATGTTACAACAACTTTAAGGAAGCAAGCAACTATAAGCGAAGAGCAAAGACTGGCAGCTACACCAGATCTACGGGCTTTGCCAATGCTTGCTTTCTGATGCTTTCCAGTTCTTCTGTCTTTCGGTGGGTCCGGGAAATTCTGTATCTTTCCGATCTGTCCATTGATTTCATATCTGTTTTCTTAAAGCCAACATGCTCTTATGTTTAGCTTGTTACTTATGTTTCAGAATAACGATTACCAGAACGCCGAAGAGTGCTCAGAATCCAAATGCCCTTCGAGGCCATATAAATGAGAAGTAGGCGCTCGGCAACTGCACATAGCAGAATATGTGCACATATTTCAATAGCAATGCATGCCACTCTTGTTGTATCATTTCTACGTAATATGCATAGGTCTGCATGCATTCATTAGCATTAATATGTTTACCAGGCTGGGTGTGCGTGCAATCATTAAAAGAATGTGCACATATATTAAAGATGTATGTCGGCAGCGGCAACGTAGACAACCGTGTGAAGAGTGATGCCAATTGAGTGAGATGTGTTGCCTTGTCTCTGGATCGGTATATGGTGTCACCCCAAAGGATGGCGCCCTAGTAAGCACAGGCCAGTGAGTGGTGCAGACATGCAGCCAGAACAAAAATCTTTAACGCAACACAGAACAACAAACAAAACGAGCATTACAAATGCAATAGGTCTCACAATTGTTGGAGTTGGTGTTATTGGCATTATAAATGCCAATGTTTTTTCTACATATGGTACTGCACCCTGTAACATGGCTAGGGAAAAAACACTGGCATTTATAATGCCAATAACTCAAACTCCAACAAATGTGAGACCTATTGCATTTGCAATGCTTGTTCTCCTATAGGGTCTATGAGTGATAGCCAATCATCCCTCACTCAGCTCCTCTGTGCTGCAGCTGCTACCAAACCCCAGCAGCAGCTTGACAAGTCTAGACAGTAAGCAGTCTGAATGTGTGTGCCGGCAGTTACTTAATGTTCAGGACACTGACAAATGCAGAAGTAAAAGACCCCATTGGGAATGAGGCAACTTCGATCAAGGAAGAGTAAAGTATGTACGCTACTTGGATTTCAGCACTGTCCTTTACTTTTCACTGACTTTGATTGACGACGAAAAGCGACTAGAGGTACATGCATTTGCAGATGCCAAGAAAAAAGCTTTTGCAATGCAATAGGTCTCGCATTGCTGAAAGTTTGAGCTATTGGCGTTGCTAATAACAATGCAAAGCCAATAGCTCAAACTTTCAGTAATGCGAGAGCTATTGCACTGGAATTCAATTGCGCCACTCGCGCTTTAGCTGTAAACAAATTAAGCTAAAGTGCGGGTGCAGTGATTGCTTCGAAAGTAAAGAAATAGAAAATGAGCATATTTTTTCAATTTCTTTACTTTTGAAGCAATCTCGGCACCCGCGCTTTAGCTTAAGATGTTTACAATTAAAGCGCAGGTGCCGCCATTATAACCAAAGTAAAAAAAGAGAAAAAAAGGCATGCGGCCGCTTTGGCAATGCTACTAATAAAAGAAAGGCGAAGCTGCCATTTTTCCAGCTAAGGCATGCTGTGCTGTATAAATAAAAAAAAAAAAAGAGTTACGGGAGAGCGTGTTCTGCCTACAACAGCAGGCAGGGCACAGCTATTTAAGAAAATAGTGCTCCAAGGCTGTTATTAAAACGGCACAAGAAACAACACATGTAACAGGGGGTGTCCTCATGGGAGGTTACAAGAAGAGAAAAGGCGGTACTAAGGAGGGACTACTAAGCCTATTGACCAATGAAAAGCTACCATTTACACAGGACAGTAACAGGAGCCAATTAAAAAGATGGGCGGAAAGTGGGCTTAGCTTCATGCCCATATCCTGAATACAGCATGTCTCGAAGAAACAGCGCAAGCGCTGCCTAGGCGAGACCTAAAACAGATGGGGCAGCCATTGTGGTAACTTTCGTGAAATAATTCACTTTTTTCCCCCAAAAATAGCATGGTTCTTCCTCGCTAGGCTAGTTATTATCACACCGTGCTCGATATCTGGGCTTTCACTCAGGAACGCAATGTATTCTGGGGGCAGTTCATGTCAGTTAAGGCAACTGAACCTAATGCTAGTGTCACATTGCCAGATAAATTCCTGCCAGTAATCATGCACCGCCTCCTTTCTGGATTTTAGTTGAAAATGCAATGCTTTATGGGGGCTGTAGTCCTGGTTCGACTCGATTCATCCATTTGAAGTAACACACCTGAACAAACGAATTTGGGGGAAAAAAACAATACTGGAGCATTAAGACCTTGGGCACATGGAGTAATCAAGTAAATATAATAAGGGATTGCGGTGTGGTGCAATGCCACCGGGCTGGGACGTTGGCAGTCCTGGGATTTAATTTCATGATCCACTGTGTTCTGGGAGTTGTAGGCCCGGGCTGTTTCCACTGAATCAATGGGACTAACTCTCTTGATAACAATGGTTTGCAGACAAAAAGCCCTGGATCAGAAACATTGAGTCCTGATTCTATGGAGGTACATGTCATATGTACAGGAAAGCAAATTCTGGAATTGCACCATTGTATGCCTGGTGACATGGGGTCATCTAAACACCCCTCTTGTCTTTTCTTTGAGTCCGAGATCTCAAGTGTTGCTAATTCATGAGTGAGTAGATTACCCAGTCCAGATTTGAGTTGTGCCTTCCAGGATTTGTTGTCCTCATTTAATAGTAGGATCAACAAACTACAAGTCCCAGAATGCAAAGCAAAATCTAGCATGGCTGAGCTACTCACACAAGGAAAAGTTGGCAGGGCATCTCTTCATGTTTTCGCCTTGACCCTCTTGCTACAAACGTCTCTTTCTCTAAAAAAAAAAAAAAAAAGTGAGACGCTGTGTGGGCTTCTGATAATCACACCGTACCTGTTCATGGTTGGCTGGCACGCGCATACAAGGCGAGTGGAGGTGTCCCGGAGGCTTACGTGGCGTTTCCTAGAATCCTCAGATAGGCCTGCTGTTTACCGCGGCAGTCACCGGAGACAGAGCTGTGTTTGAACCGGCTGCAGTGGTTTATGTAATATTAACTACCAGAGGAGCTCTGGAACTTGTATGAAGCTTGTAGATGCTCGCATGGTTACCATATGGATCAAGGTCACTGGGAGAAAACCTCTGTCTGAGGCTTTCCTTTCATAAATTATTGCTTTCAGATGTGTTAGCTCAGCTGAATTAAAACAAGACTCCAACTTTTAGAATGCAGCAGTTTGTTAAACTGAAGCCCAAGCCCGGAAACGAAGGGCCAGATGTATTAAGAATTTGTGTCACTTTTGCACCATCAAGGGGACGCAGGGCGACGCAAAACCTGGGATGAGATTTACCAAGCCACGCAAGGCCACCTTGCTGGGCCCTGCGTAACTTAGTAAATCTGGAGTAACACATGGGACGCAAGTCGTTGTCCTGCGTTACATGAGCGGAGCGTGGGTGTTTCCCGCATCCACCAATGTATACCGAAGCATTCCCAGATTTACTAACACGGGTAGACCTGGGAATGCGACAGAATTGTACCCCTTCCTCCCAGAGGCACAACGAGGAGAAAAATCTTTATTTCTCCTTGTCATTTCTGCCTTCTACGTGTGCGGCATTCTAAGGATTGTTTTCGTGCAGGAAGGTGTCCCTTCCTGGACAAAAACTATTCTGCCCGTAACACAGGCACCCTTGCTCCATGGCACAAGTGTGCCTGCATTGGCGCTAAGTTTCAGATTGCACCCCAGCACAGGCAGAGGACAGGAATGCGCCATACCTTCTTCTTCTTTTCACGCAGCGCAGCAGTGCAAGTTGTCCTGCTGCATTGCATGAAAAAATTATAAATATGGCCCTAGGTGTCCCGATAACATGGAGTTACCTGACAACTTTAGTTAGTAGTGGTTTAGTCTGTAATGTGGATTAATCCCTACCAACCTTTCCACGTTTGTTAATGACTAGCTGTTGCAGTCCAGAGTTTCCATTTGTTTTTTAGACTTATAGCTCGCCGTAGCGGCCTATATAGCCATTAAAGGCCCCCTACAGTGTTAAAGGCCCGAGCTGAAGGCGAGTGCCTTTAACAAGGGAGCGGGACTTCAATGCCGGTATAGCCCCGCTACGGAGGGCCATGCGGCTATTAGAAAATTTCGCCACTAGAAGGCAGAATTTTCTAACAAATAAAACAAAGGCCTCGTGGAGCCCCAGGGGATTGAAATCCCCTCGGCTCTCTGAGGCTTTTGTTCACAGCAACAGCTGTGAACGACAACATTGGGATGTTGGAGTTCCAGGCTTCTACTGGCCATTAGAAGCCCGCTCTAACATTCCAATGTTCTAATTATGTTTATCCCATTAAAAAGCCATAACTACATGTCCCAGAATGCAAAGAGAAAGCCTGGCCTGCGTAGCAAGTCAAGCATGGACCTTGGAAATGCTGCCGCCATGTGGATGTGTTGGGATGACGCAAGCGTAGCCTTGCTACGAGTGGTCCTCACAGCATCTAAACACTCCTTATGCATGTATAAATGTGCCTAAGAGGTGGTGTGATCTATTCTTCCTTTATTCGCCATCGTGAACCTAGCACAGCTAATCAGCCCTATGGGTATCCAACCTCTCTGCACTGCCAATTCTTTTTTCAGACCATATGAAAGCATAACTCGTTGTATTGTGGGTGTGATGGTGTAATAGGCATAGCAACGGCCACATGGCTTTCAAAGCAAAACAGAAAGCTTCACTACTCTGGGAGAGAGAAGAGTGCAGTGACCCTAGTACAGTTCAAACCACAGACCTACGGCTGTGCTCTGCATACACAGAAACACGACCCTGGCCACTGGGATGCTAAATGCATGTCTTTGGAAGTATCCTTTGCATAATGTCCTATATTACTCCCTGTCTCCACAGGAGCAATGCTCTTTTTCTGGTCATTAAACAACCTAGCGCATTCTGGGAGATGTAGTCCTTGTTCATATCTGTCAATCCAGTTGAACAGAATGGAAAATAATGAACTGTAACAACGCAGAACACTCCCTCTTTGTGGTCACATGGTCTGAACTTTATGGATACAGGTCTTTAGTGGTCATGCTTCTTCATATAAAACTCATTTCCACATGTAACATGATTTAGTGCTGGTCAGTTTGTCTACCTACCACGCGTCATGAAGATACAACAAAGTCCCTGCCTTCACCTGTCTAGGCCCCCTACTGTGGAGCTCAGTGGTAGCCCCAGCCACTGGCGTAACGAAAACTGAGGGGGCCTCCCTGCACGGAACGTAGAGGGGCCCCCTCTGGGCTCACTCAGGAGCTCTCCGGCCAGAGTGCAGTGCTAAGAGGGCCCCCTGGAGCTTGGGGCCCCCCGCACCGCGGGGGCCTGTGTTACGCCCCTGGCCCCAGCTACTCCACCTTCACGAGGAGTTTTACAAAAGCTTTATGGATCGAGACTTGCATCTTCTGTTCCTCTTCTCCACGTTTTTGGCCACCTGCCTATATAGCGCTCTGAAGCGGCTAGCCTCTTGATGGCGCTTTCAAAGTCTTTTAAATACATAAGATGGAACGGGCGACCTTTCAGCTGATTCTGAGCTCTTAAGAAACCTCAATAGATCATATAATAGATGTGAATTATTCACCTAATACTGTTTTACCCTGGTTTTTGGTACCACTTTTGGTCCTAGTTTATATTCGGAATGTAAAACTGTAAGTGACAGGAGGAGCTACTTTTGTGTTCATGGTGTAATTTGTGGTTTCTGGACTCTATGTACGATATCAGAGGTGCCCAGGTCCTTGCATAAGAACCTGATTCAGACCAGGTTACCTCTCTGCATTTTGGAAATTTCAGTGTGCAAACCAGGACTTCAAGTACCGAATGCAAAAAAGAAACAAAATCCCTGCACTGGGTCAGCAACTCAAATGTGCACTTAAGAAAGTGACGTCCCTGCAGTGCACGTGCATACATCTCAGATTGAAGAGCAGAATTCACGAACTGCGCTCTCTGAAAAAGAGAACATTGTGCCTTTAGCTGGAAGATCATATTACAGCAGATTGTGTATTCATTTACTTACTTCTTCATGTTACAGAGCCATCCTAAAGCAAATGGCTTTAGAATGGCTTAATGAATGCAACCAAAAACAAGCATTGGTAAAGCCAATAAGTCTCGCCTTTGGGACCCATTGACTCTGCCAGTGGTTTTAGTCATTAGGCATGCTTGATGCTGTGCCGCATGGCTAAAGAATGTTTTTAAAAAACTTTTCAAAGCTGCTAGCTGCATCATTTAGTAGGCTCCCACACTACACATGCCGCCGACAAAAATGACGTTGCCTATTCTTTAGGTCTCACCTCCACAGCGCATGCGCTGTGCTGCGAGGCATATTCTTTACAATTCATTGGGCCTACAAACCTCTCACAGCATAACATTAGTTGTTTTCATTGTCGCTCTCATCTGCAATCTTTCGATTGCTTAGCTCCCATAGGATTCCCTCTCTTTGTTGTGTTTGCTCGGATGTACAGTGTGGTGTGCTACTTGTAACACAACCAAAAGTCTTCCTATTTATGTTGCTTTCACCCCATCTGCCATATCTATTGATGCTTGAGTTACTTTCACACACAGATCTGTACTATTCAACGCCACTCTACTCTCCGCTACTCCATTCTATGGTACTCTGCTCTATGCCACTCCATTCTGCTCCACACAACCCCACTCTGTTCCCCCTGTACTCTAGGCCTCTGCACTCTATACCAATCTAATCTATGCCACTCTACTCTAGGCCACTCTACACCACTCCCATGCAACTCCACTCTACGTCACTCCACAGTACACCACTCAACTGTATGCCACTCCACGCTAGTCCACTCTATGCTGCTCCACACCACTCTATCCCATTGTACTCCATGCCATGCCACTCTATACCAATCTATTCTACGCCACTCTACTCTAGGCCACTCTACACCACTCCATGCAACTGCACTCTCTCCACACAGTGTCATCCTACGGCACTCATACCACTGCACTCTACGCCATTCTACTCTACGCCACTCCAGTCTATGCCACTCTGCTCTCCTCTATACCACTCTCATCTACACCACTCTACTCTGTGCCACTTTTCTCCATTCCGATCTACTGCATGCAACGCCACTCTACGTCACTCCACCGTACACCACTCCATGCCACTCCACTGTGAGCTACTCCACCCTACGTGACTCCAGTCCACCCTAATCTACGTCACTCCACTCTACATCACTCCACTCCCCTCTACACCACTCTGCTCCACGCCACTCTACGCCACGCCTCTAACTTTTAGCCATGCTGAACAGCAGCTTTGCTGCTATACAACATGGCTAAATGACATTGCAAAGCCAAGAGCTCTCACATAGGTGAAACCTATTGGCTTTGCTAATGATTGTTTTTTTTGTCCCTTTTCAATTACTAAAACGGGAAAAAGATGTGTTAAAGCGTTCATTTCTTTTCAAGCGAGTGAGGAAGTAACGTAGGGGGCTGAGGGGGCAGTGATTCAGGAGGGGGAGTGAGTGCAACATGGGGCATGAGGGGTGGGAACAGTGTGGGTGGGGTTTGGGGGTGAGTTTTTAAAGTGGGTGGGGAAGCAACACGGGGACTGAAGCCACACAGAGGTTGTTGGTGGGCGAGGGAAGCAGCACAAGGGACGAGAGGGGGAAGCAACACTGGGGGGAAGGTGGGGAGAAGCAACACAGGGGCGCGGGTGGAGGGGGCCAAATAGGCGAAAGACAGCAATGTAGAACTGGTGGGAAGAAAGCGTATGAATAAGAAGGTAACATGAAAAGAGTGGGAGGGGGAACCACAAGGGTGCGCAAGGGAACCACAGAGAGCGGCTGGAGGTGAAACACATGGAGACAGCAGTGAAAATACATGCACTCTCGTAGAGTGCTTAAACAAAAAGTAGCACCTGAAAAACCGACCTGTGGAAGGACATAGGAAAGCATCCATGCTCCAGGCACAAAAGGAGGAAGTAATGCCCACAGACCTAACGAATAAGAAGCAAGCAAATGAGAATGGCAATGAAGGCAAACAAAGGTACACAATGGGGGCGGGCTCGAGGCCCACTGTAAGATAATATTATGTCTTGCAACAGAGAGCGCTTGTGCTGTCTTGAGTGAGGCCTAAAATTAAAACCGAGGCTACCCATCAAAGAACAAGATCTTCAGGCGTTTCTCAAAAGCAAATGCTCACCAAGTCGATGAAGCAATAAAGGAGGGTGGGGGGCGATTCAGAGCGTGCGCACCTGCCCCAGTCTTGTGTTTCTGACTGAACCATCTATGGCACCAGTTTGTCCCGATTTTTAAAGACATCTGTACTTTGCTCCTGCGGCCTGCATGAGGCGAGCAAACTCATGGTGAAGAAAGTGAAACTACTCAAAAGTCCCAAAAGGTAAAGTTCTTTTAACTTTGAAGCCATGAGTGGCTGAAGGTGTCGCCTATAGAAGGAGTCTGCTTGCCTATGGCGCTGCTTTTAAGACATCTGCCCACTGTGGAGGGATGGCAGAGGGAACTGTCAGAAACCATACATATGTTATGTTTCATGCTTTTGTTTAGTGTTTCTACTATGTCTATGGTCCCATAGTAGTCTTCTTCATATCAATGCTGGAAATATATTCCATGTAGCTGCAAATGACCACGTGGTGCAGCTAGCTTTCGAGTCAAGCCACCAACAGCGCTTTGTATTCTGGGACTGGGTTCAGCGTTCCCAGTATGGGATAGACCTACAAGTACAGTATGCTAGGCGCTGGGCCAGGGCTGGCTGGAGGCCTCGTTCATTATGCAGGGCAGCTTGCCGCTCATGTTGGAGGAGGGTCTCAAACATATATTACAGTGCCATTTCCTCATAATGGAAAGCTTTACATATATTTTTTTATCTGAGCAAATATCAGGTGACAACATGTTTTAGGCATTGGCCTCTATTTGCCACTTATTACATTCTGGTAATTGCAATGTTACAGCATTTCAGTTTGACTACTAGTCAAGGCTTGTATTTACCACCCAGTGCATGCTGGGAGTTGTAGTCTCGCTGTACTTTAATTCAACCAGCCAGACTGCAGTACCAGATTGCCAGGGGCTGTGCAGTTCAAGGCTGTGAACGGAGCAGGGTGTCCCGAGAGACGTGGAGCCATCTAGTAACATTAAAGTTGTAATGCCTGCTCCCCCCACCCCCCGCCCTCCGAGGTTTCTCTTTTACTGCTGCCTGTCACAATGTTGCTCCAAAGATTCATCCCGCACAGCGTGTAAAGGGGTTTAAGACCCCGTGTCTGCAAGGCGCCCACGGTGTGTGGGGTGGGCTTCTCGTTCACAGCAGTTACAGTCCACGTGAGCACGAGGCCCGCCGCTGTCCTGGGGGCAAATTCTACACCCCCCTGCGGACACAGTCTGGAGTGGTGACCTCAGCTGCATACAATGAGGCAGCCCCAAGGCCGGAGGAAGCGGGCACCGGAAATGTCTAGTCTGGAGTCCATTACGTTAATTACAGAGGAGTGAGCATGTAAAGCTTATGTGTCTTGTGAACACTGGTTGGCCCCGCCCCCTTCTCCTTGAGTCCATGATGGATCGACTGGCTGCTGGCCCCATTAACACTATATGCATGGGGGGGTAAGGGGGGTCCTTGTGTAATGCAAGTGGTGCTCATGTAAAGTGCTCCAATACCTTCTGGTCGAGTTCGCGCTATCTAAAACTGCAAATAAATAACAAAATCTTAAACAGAACACAGTATACTGTATGGGAGCCTTTCTGTAGCACTTCCTGCCCCTTGGCTAGGCTCCAAAGTGCTTCCGGTTTAGTCGAGTAAGGAGCTCTTCCATTCGAAGTGTTTAGAGAAGGGTGTTGGGTGAAGTGTCATGTATGAAAGATGTGTTTGGTATCATACGTGAGACCCGGAGAATGTGCTCCAGACCCGCCGTGGCGCAAGTAGCTCCGCCCTTGCGTTGAGCGGCATGCATTAAATGGTGTAAAGGACAGGGCCGGACTGGAAACCCAAACCAGCCCTGGCAATTTTGGCAGACCAGCCCCCCCCCCCCCAACACTAGGGTAGGGGGTGGGACATGGGGGCTTGGGGGGTGCACGTGTGAAGCACTGCTGCGTTTGTTACCAGGGGCCCCATCTTTCCAGCCTCCCGGGGAAACGCCCGATGCCTGCTACAGCCAGTCCAGCCCTGGGGAAGGGCAGTTTTTTGTGGGGTGTATACCAACCAACATGACTTGTAGTTTGATAGTCACTTGAGCCATGATTTTGGGAATAGCCAGGTCTTTATTTATTTTCTACTTTAGTTTCTAGGTGGGTTTTGATGATGGTTATTCTCTTTAGGAGCATCTTCCTGAGCTTGTAGGCAGGGCCTTAAGTGGGACGAAAAACTGGGGGGGGGGTCTCTCAAAGGGGTGTGGCCGATGTAATTAAGGCCGTGGCTTAAAAACACATAAGCTGGAAATCTGGGCTTAGCATAATGTGCCGCCTGACTGGTACTTTGCTGCTTCTGTCATTGCATCCAGATATATAACACAAAGAGTAAAAATACACCTACAACAAGCCAGGACTATTGGCTTTGTCAATGGTTGTTAGTTGCGTAAGATACATAAGCAACAACTATGGCTCCATTGTATAGAATATTGAAAATGCTTCAATTCTGAAATGATAAGACTGTGAAAAAACTATAACGAGTCTCTTTAAAGTTACATCAGGGGCAGTGAAGGGTGGTACTGCTGCAAAGTTAAGATTTATTTTTCACCCTAAGGGTGAGGGCAAAAAAGGAGAGCCTGGTAGGGACCTGTCTCAGCATCTGCTTTTTAGAGCTCCAGGTGCTGAGCACCAGCAGGAACCTGTCCACTTAAAGCCCTGATTGTATGTCTGCACGAAGAACTCCCAGCAATGCTGGTTGATAGGGACATCAGTGGCGATGAACCATCAGATTTGGGGGAGGGAGAAAATCGAGGCTGACAGCCTGGCCAGCTGCTCTCTCACCCATTCTGTCAGGGGAAGAGCAGCAAGGCAGAGTAGTGAAACACTGGACATGCAAGATGGGAGACTTCAATATTGCCCAGTTCTTGCATGTGGAGTGTGCGTTGTCTTGCCCTGAGCCATGATGTGTGCCAACGCCTGCCATCTACGCCCACGAAGTGGCACATTGTGTGCGTATGCCTTCTCTGTTGTCATCCTTCTCGGTTTTACTGTATGTGTTAGGTTGTCTTTTGGGTGCTTTCTGACAGCTTTTGTGCATCCCTGTGCATGAGTGCATAAAGGTGCATTCTGGGCAGACAGGGCTTGCCTACAATCAGGGCCACAGGAATTGTGCGGCCACAGATTTTTTGTATAATTATAGATTTGCCACATTTGCCACATAATCAATCATCTGCTGCATAATCTGCAGATTTTAACAAAAAAAAGTTTTGTTTCTAGCTCAAACAGTTCAAAAGTTACTAAAAAAGCAACAACACGTGCCGTGGAGTGGAAAATCCCATGTGAAGCTTAACTGGTCACCTTTATTTTGCTTACTCCTGCATTTTGGTGTTAAACTGGTATTGATCAGGTGCAGCCAATACCCATACAGTGTAAAGATGGCAAAATAATGAAGTAATACTAACACAAAATGTGCAGCATTACGCCACATATTTTACCTATCCTTGCCGCATAATTTGTCCTTCCCCTGCCACATAATTCCAGTGGCCCTGCCTACAATTTTCAAACTGCACCAGTCGCCCTGTGGCTGCCTGCACCTGAGGGCACCAAAAGGTATGTGAGAAGGGGAATGGGCCCTTGACTGAGTGTTTGCGTCTGAAAATATGTTTGTGTGTTTGAGTGAGTGTGTGTATGAGCGTGTCCTTTGTGTCTGTGCTTCTGCTTACTACTGTGTTTGTATGATTGTGTAAGGGTAGATAAAGGGAGCAGGCTGGGGAGTTGAGCCTACCCCCAGCCCCACATTGTGAAACATCAGATTCCACTAGTGTTGCTTTTTTGAGGGCAGGGATACAGTTATCCTATATGGCCTGTATTGCCGAGTCCCCTCCCTGGACGTGGCCAATAGAACAATGCCCCCTCCCCCAGAGAACATCAATAATCAGATCCAACACCATTTCTTTGGATTAGGGGTCGATAACCCTGGCCGTATTTATTACAAATTAATAAAACACATTATTAATAACTCATAATCAAAAACTGGAAAATTGACATATACGCAGAAAACCCAAAACATATCCAATTACACTTTCAATACAGAAATTGATACATTTTTGAATGGCTAACCTTAACAAGAGTCTAATAGAAAGCCATACCTAACCTAGACTGGAATATGTACAATTTGTTTTCTGCGTATCCTGGATGAGCCTACGTGCAAGGTCATGACTGTTCCCAACTAGTTACCAGGTCCCCCTTTACCGGAGTGACCTTGCGCAGGAGGCCCGTGTCCCCACCAGATTACGTGGGTGCCCCCCACGCCCTTTCCTTGCACCTCCCAGGGGCTGATGTTGTGCCAGGTTGTCGCCCAATGCGCCTGCGCAGGGGTTGGCCCAAGCGGCTTACCGGAAGCGGGACTTCCTACCCCCGTGCCCTTCAGTTTACCGACCATAACTGCCCCCTGGAGTGTGATGAGGGACCACTGTCCCCCCCCTCCCCCGGCGTCCCCGTTAAATAATGGGATGCCTACTAATAGCAGTAAATATTTTCTAGCAATCATGACCTTACCGCAGACCAAGGATACTCAGAGACATAAACACGACAAGATTGATATTTCCTGTGAAAAAAGGCATATTAATATTCCTTGAACTTTTCTTAATGGTCTGACAAGCAACATTTTTCTAACAAGCCCGACTTAACTTTCTCTAAACCTTGCTGCCTCAGGGGATGGTGGGTGGGCAAAGACAAATTCCTAACAGGAGGCTCTCTGGAGACCTCCGTGAGCTGCTTGGGGCGTGCGGTGTCTTCTTGGGCAGAGCGGCGGAGAAAGAGACTCTCCTCCCACTCTGCTTGGGCTCTTAAAGGGGGTCCGAACCCCCCAAGCCGGCTAGAACTGGTCCCGGCGAGATCCGGGACCGTTCGCGTCACGTTTGCCCCGGAAGCACTTAAACTGCTTCCGGGGCAAGCACCACTTAGCCAATGGGTGAGGGTGGGGAGGGCGGGACAACCGCGCATCATCGGCGCGGGACCCGCCTCCCCCACCTCACGAGGGACATTGCACCGGGGACCAGCACAACCGCCATATTGGCGGCGTAACCGAGTTCCCAGTGTCGCCTGGGTATATGGCCTGGTATTGCCGAGTCCCCTCCCTGGACGTGGCCAATAGAACATTGCCCCCTCCCCCAGAGAACATCAATAATCAGATCCAACACCATTTCTTTGGATTAGGGGTCGATAACCCCGGCCGTATTTATTACAAATTAATAAAACACATTATTAATAACTCATAATCAAAAACTGGAAAATTGACATATACGCAGAAAACCCAAAACATATCCAATTACACTTTCAATACAGAAATTGATACATTTCTGAATGGCTAACCTTAACAAGAGTCTAATACAAAGCCATACCTAACCTAGACTGGAATATGTACAATTTGTTTTCTGCGTATCCTGGATGAGCCTACGTGCAAGGTCATGACTGTTCCCAACTAGTTACCAGGTCCCCCTTTACCGGAGTGACCTTGCGCAGGTGGCCCGTGTCCCCACCATATTACTTGGGTGCCCCCCACGCCCTTTCCTCGCACCTCCCAGGGGCTGATGTTGTGCCAGGTTGTCGCCCAATGCGCCTGCGCTGGGGTTGGCCCAAGCGGCCTACCGGAAGCGGGACTTCCTACCCCCGTGCCCTTCAGTTTACCGGCCATAACTGCCCCCTGGAGTGTGATGAGTGACCACTGCCCCCCCCCCCCCCCGGCGTCCCCGTTAAATAATGGGATGCCTACTAATAGCAGTAAATATTTTCTAGCAATCATGACCTTACCGCCACGGGCCAGCATAGTTGACCGACTATCTGGCCCTCCCCCATCCCCTACCAGAGGTCCCGAGGTCATGCCCTGTGACTCCCTGCTACAAGCCAGGCTAGTATATTCTCTAAGAATATTTCATTAACCAGTTTAGAAAGATGGACCCCGTCCTGCAGATAGCAATGCTCCCATGCGGAATTGTCCCGAGTTTAGGAGTTCTAAAAAGTCGATTGACCCTGTTGTTGATCCTCTTTACTGAGTGATTCAATGCCCAGACAGACTCCCCCCCCCCCCCGCCATTGGAGTCTCGGGATCATGTGAGACCATACTAATGACGCTAGGGGACATTGTTTGGCCAACCATCCTACCTCTGTGATTAATGCCTCCACCACCCCCTTTCTGCCCATGTGAACCAAATCATTCCCTCCCAGATGGATTATTATTTCAGCTGGTGTCACCGGGGACCTCAACAACAAAGGGGCAATGAGCTTCTGTAACTGCCCTAGTCTCAAACCCCCTTGACCATGCATTGATACGTGCCAACCCGCCTGGCGGGCCCTGTCCATAAAATTGCCTGTGAGGAATTGCTGCTTTAACCTGTTGATATATGAATGTCCTACGATCCAGACTTCCTTGCGGCCCGGTCCCCCGGTGGGTTCCTGGAGTGGGCGGGGCACTTTGGACAGGGTAGTGATGACAGGTTCCACTCCTGCGGGACAGGACGTGGAAACTGCAGAAGAAATGGAGACAAGGCCAACGTTAGCGATAATACTTACAGCAAATGCAGCCGTACATAGCGCTTGTAGCAGTCCGAAGACCAACGCCCTATTCTTTGGACATCTTGACCAGTTAGTCCCCGGGCCGTGGCTTCCGTGGCTGCCCCAATCCTGAAGGAATGGGTCCCAAAATTGGATGCGTCTAGGCCTGCTGCCCCCAAAGCCAGCGCAAGGACCCTCCCAAACTGAAACTTTGTCAGGGGGGAACTATCCTGGTGGATCAGTAAGGGCCCACCTGTGCCCTGCGGCCTGCATGCCATATATGACTCTAGATTGCCCACTGGACAACATGGGCTCCCTGGCGCCCTCTGTAGGATAACATGGTCCCCCCCTCCCATTCTGGTCCATTTTTGATCTGGGAATCGATAATGAGATTGAACCAGCCTGCCTTTGGACATGGGCAAATTGCATACCCCCTTGCCAGTCTTTTTTGTTCTGTGACTCCAGCTCCCCCACCCTGAAAGCGCCGTAGAAGGCGAGGGAAAAAGCACACCTGAATAGGCAGACCTCATGGCTGGAGTTGCATATTTTTTCTAACGCCGCCATGATGGGTGTGAGTCCCTCAATGATGATTGGGTGTCTGACATCCGGCTGCGTGGTCTGCAACCGCTGCCAACCCTTCAAAGCTCTTTGTACCACAAATGTGCCTGTGGGATCCCGATGCCCCATCATTTTTGCAAAAAATGCCACTGCAGTCATGTGGCGCTTTGCGCAAGCCACCGACCGACCCCCGTCACTTAGTCCCTTTAAGAATGCTAGGATGGATGCTGGATTATGCCAGATCCTTTCCCAGTCCTGCCCTAGGGATGCGCAGTATGCGGTAAATGCCGCCTCATAGGCTCGCCTAGTCCTGGGGGCTAAGCTAGCTGCCATGAGGTCTGGTAAGTTGGGGCACCAAGCTGCCACAGATGCTCCGGAAAAGGTGTGGGACGATCCGCTGCTTCCGGATGATGGGACCTGAAAACCTGCATCTTGAAACGAGACAATGCGTCAGCTGCGTGGTTGAGGATGCCCGGGACATGCCTAGCTCTAAACACATTTAGTTTCATACATTGCAGCACAATTTCTTTTAGCAGGCGAAGCAACATTTTGCATTTTGCGGATTGCAGGTTGACGCACTCCACTACTGCCATGTTATCTGACCAGAAAACAACTGACTGATCACGAAACTGTTGCGGCCAAATTGTCACAGCCACCAAAATGGGGAATAGCTCTAGAAATGAAACGTTACTTGTGAGACCGCTGTCGACCCACCAATTGGGCCAATGCCCCGCCGCCCAATGCGGACCCAGGATGGCTCCAAACCCTTCACTCCCTGCTGCGTCTGTCATCAGCCCAAGCTCTGGACTGGACCTGGCTGGGCTAGGCCACACTACCGACCCATTGAAGTCACGCAGGAATGTCATCCAAATCCGCATATCCTGCTTAACCTCGCTGGACAACCTAGTGTGGTGATGCTTGTTTTTAAGTCCCGACATCGCCAGCACAATAGACCGGGAAATGGAGCGGGCCATAGGGATAATTCTCAAAGCAAAGTTTAGCATGCCCACGGTTTTTTGTAACTGATGCAAAGTGACTTTTTCTTTTAGTAAACAGTCTGCCAATGCCAGCGAGAAATCTTTCACCTTGCTCAAGGGTAAACGTGACACCCCCTCAATAGAATCTAGCTCAATGCCCAAGAATTCAATTTTTGTTGCTGGCCCAACTGTCTTACCCTGTGCCAGGGGTACCCCTAGCTCCCTCATCAGTGCGCAGAATGTGTCCAATGCTGTACTGCACTCGTGTGACTGTGGTGCACCCAGGAGCAAGAAATCATCCAGATAGTGCAGTACCTAGTGGTGCCCTGAGACTTGCCTAAAAACCCATTCCAAAAAGGAGCTGAATTTTTCAAAATAAGAGCAAGAGACAGAACACCCCATTGGCATGCACATGTCCATGTAGAACTTCCCCTCCAACTGAAAACCCAGCAGGTGGAAATCCTGTGGATTCACAGGCAATAAACGAAATGCAGATTCAATGTCTGATTTTGCCAATAAGGTGCCTGGGCCAAGTGATCGCAGCATAGCAATTGCCTGGTCAAATGATGCATATCTGACGGAGCACAGTGCTCCATCAATGGCCTCATTCAGTGACAGACCCTTGGGAGCAGATAGGTTATGGATGAGGCGGAAATCCCCCTGGTCTTTTTTGGGAACCACCCCCAGTGGTGAACAGACAAAGTTGTTCACGGTATTTGCGTCAAAAGGACCTGCCACTCTCCCCAAACGCAGTTCTTTTCCTACCTTTTCTCTTGCAATAGATATGTTATCTCTCACTGACTGCTGATTGAGGCAGTAAGACACCCCTGAGTACCCAGGGGCTGGGATACGGAAACCATCCCTAAAACCTTCAAGCAAAATCTGTGCTGTGCTAGGGCATGAGTATTTGTTCAACCAGGGTACCAGGGCCATAAAGTCAATAGGTGAGTGCGCTTTTTTAAACAATTGAACCTCATTCCTGCTTCTTGGCTCCCCTGTCTTTAGATTTTTTAAAACACTTAGACTCTGGATGTGAGGAGAGGCCACAGAATGAGCAGGCGTGTTTGAACTTACAGGAACCACTGGGCCTGGTGCATGTCTTTCTATTAAAATCCCAGCATGCTCCCTTTTTGCTGCCCGCCCCCGCCCCCCCAGTGTGGGGTGTAGCTGGCCGAAAGGACTGCACCTTAGGTGCGTCCTTGCCCTGGTAATTCATGTGTCTTAACCACAGGATCATATCAACCTGGTCCCATGTGAGTGCTGGATCAGATGCTTTTACCCTTCTAAAAGCTTTATCATATTCCTTCCAGCACATCCCACCATACTCGTCATGAGCACATGCAATTCTGTTCTGATAGCATACCAACTCTGTGCTTAGTCCTGGAAATGTCTCTATTATTACTGCATGGAAGTTCCCAAATGCTTTTATCCAATTAATCAATGTTTCATCCACCTTCTTTCTAGTTGGCCAATTAGCCCAGTCCCGTGGGTGGGCCCATTCCCTAGCTTTCTTGGCCTCCTCCTTTTCATCTTTATCTACCAACAAGGAGAACATGTTTACGTATTCACCCTTCCAAATCTGCTCTTTTACATCCTGCGCAATGTGCCTAGCCAAGCGCACATCCCCCAGACCTAAAATTGGCAGCAATTGCACTGTACCTGTTGACGTGCCCGCTTGCATCTTAGCGTTGTCCGGTCCTGCAGCAGCCTTCACTGGGGGCTCCGAGTCAATTGTGGTGTTCCCTGCCTTTTGGGGAACCTCAACCGATGGCGGCACCACCTGTGTTGCTTCCTCAACTCGCGCTATCAAATTCCTTGCTGCCTCTAGAGCATTACCCTCTGCTGACAGGGCCCCGCTACCTGTAGATGGAATCACTGCCCCGGCCTTTGCCAGCCATGGTAGTAATTCCGCTAGGTTCGCCGCTATGTCCTGCTGACCTGGCGCTACATTGGGGGCCGCTGAAACTGCAGGCTGTGCCGGTACTGCTGGCACTGGTGCCTCAAGACCCGGGATGGCAGGGACGATAGGCGCAGGTATGGCTATTACTGCTGGCACTGGTGCCTCAGGACCCGGGATGGGAGGGGCGATAGGCACAGGTATGGCTACTGGCAATGGGACCCCCGGGGTAGGGATGGCTGAGACTACCGGTTCTAATGGGACTCTTAGTGGCCCTGCTGGGATCTCTGGGACAGCCCCTCCCTTCCCCTGTTTTTTCCTAGATCTCCGCGGTACCGGAGGAAAAGCTGCCCTGGGTGCCACATTAGGGTGGCTGGGCCTGTCCCCTGTGCTTTCCTGTCCATCCACCCTTCTGGTGAGGTCTGCCACGGTTTGATTCAAATCGCTCATGGAGCGCATCATGTTCTCCATCCACTCCTCCATCCTGGATGGAACCTGCCCTCTCTTTGCTTTTGGCGCCATTGCTTGCTAAAACTTAGCACTTAACACCCTGCCCAAAACCTTCAGTGCTCGCCCAAGAACCAGCACAGAGCGACACTTCTACTGTGCACCAAATAATACTCGTCAGATGCTAGTATTGACCCAATACACACTGCTACCTAATTGCCTCCCCGAGTAGACTCAATCAGACTCTGAAAAACAACCCTGGTAGCGGAATGCACATGCAACATCAATGCAACATTTGACCCTTGAGCCCCAACAGCTCCCTGTATGCAGCAGATTCCCCACAACACCCCCTTACCTCCCTATATGGCAGGACCCCAGATCGCAGCTACAGCCAGAGCCACTCCCACACGTTCAAGAATGTGGGGCAGGTGAGGATATCCTCCAACCCGCGTGGCTCCTGGTCTGTGCTTCCCGGTCCCAGTCCTGCGCAAGGAAGACGAAGGGTGCTGCTCTTCAGGTGCCTCCAGACGCCGGCTCCACTCTTGCCTGCTGCGTCCTTTGTGAGCCTGTGCGCAAGAAAGACAAATTCCTAACAGGAGGCTCCCTGGAGACCTCCGTGAGCTGCTTGGGGCATGCGGTGTCTTCTTGGGCAGAGCGGCGGAGAAAGAGACTCTCCTCCCGCTCTGCTTGGGCTCTTAAAGGGGGTCCGAACCCCCCAAGCCGGCTAGAACTGGTCCCGGCGAGATCCGGGACCGTTCGCGTCGCATTTGCCCCGGAAGCACTTAAACTGCTTCCGGGGCAAGCACCACTTAGCCAATGGGCGAGGGTGGGGAGGGCGGGACAACCGCGCATCATCGGCGCGGGACCCGCCTCCCCCACCTCGCGAGGGACATTGCACCGGGGACCGGCACAACCACCATATTGGCGGCGTAACCGAGTTCCTGGTGTCGCCTGGGTATCTCCTTGGGTTTAGGACTTGGTTGGTGTAAGATTTCTAGATACATTGTAGCTTCCCAATGAAGTGCCTTGAGAATCTGATGCAAAACCAACTGGCATAATCGTGGTGTGACAATACGAGAGCTAGTGGTGTCTTTGTTACGTGAGAAGGGACTAACTGCGGGAAGATACATCATACTGTTCTCATTGTGTAAACTGCATCTCTGGTCATTGTTTTATTGACTTTGCTTTGAAACGACAGCTTGGATTCCATGATCAAGCTGTGGTTTTTCCCCTTAGCCAGTTATTGGTGCACATCCCCAATCCCCCTCCTCCCACCCCCACATCCTGGGTGAACGTAGACTCGTCAATTTACGTCATCCATGGATGAGGTTGTTATTTTGAATGAGTAAAGTCTAAGATGGTTCAACTGCTAAGAGGCATGTGGAGATATTGGACGTGTTGAGCTCTTTTGGTTTTTCCCTTTTTGAGATGATTCGGGTGTGGTCACATTGTTGTAATTAGTAGGCTTGACGAGATAAGGAGGTGGAGACCGGTACATATTGAAAAGGATGGGCGAAGAGCCTGGAATCTCTCACAGGTGATTGGCCATGCTCTACAAATTCCTATAGCATAGCAAGAGCTGAAAAAAGGGAATGAGACAATTTGAGCTCAGTCTTTGAGGTAGAGATTTTTCAAATTGAAGCGTATGCCCTTGATTCCTCTGCTATTAAGTCATTGTGCAATAGTTGGTGACCTACTGTGTCAAATGCTAATGACAGATTCAGTAGCAGTAGTGTGACCATTCTTGTAGAATCAACGGAGTTTGTGAGACCATGATAAATATAAACTAATGCAGATTCACCTTTTCTTCCGTGTTCACATTGTGTTTCTCAGAGATGACTTTGTTTTGTTTGCTGATGCTGGATATCTGGGGAAAAGATGCCTTTTCTAAGAATTTACCTATCAATTGGTCTGTAGTTTGCAATGTCCAACAGGTCCAGTTGTGCATATGTAGGGCCAGTTTGATGTAAGATGTTTGCAGGTCGCTCAGAGACTTGCCACATGACAAAGATGAGTTGATGATCACTCTTGTTTTCAGGGTTAGTTTCTCATGTAGATCACTCACACCACTGCATGTGAGATATGTTGGGTGGAGAGCTCTGAAGGTTTACAGGTCCATCTGTCATCTGCTCCAAATTTTCTGCTTACTCGAATTGGTTTGCAAAATGTTTAACGGGCTTTATTCTATCAGAGTCTTTCCTTTGAAAGAATGGTATATGTGATCTTTTCCAAGTGTTTACAGCTTGAACTGACTTTGAAATTTCAGTTTAAGTTTGTGTCATCGCAATCTATGTTAGCTTAAAAGGACCAAAGAGTCCTTTTCCACCAGGACTTGAGTCCAGGTTGGCCATTTAAACTCACATAATCAGACACTAGATGCACATTGACATATGCACTCAAGGTAGACTCCCCACTATACATCCCCAGTTAGTGTAAGAAGCTTAAGTCCCCATCACCTGGAGACTTCTTCACTTACCCCCTCCCAGGCTCCAGCTACTCTTCGGCCCTGTTGCGTTGCTTTGGCCATCTGTGAACCTTCCTCCTGTGAAGTGGAGTTTCTAGCCGTGATCAAAGAGTTTCCTATCACCTGAACCCGGATCATTTCACCAATGCGTTGTCAGGGTCTAGATACTGCAGGTAATTACCTGGTTCTGTCACCTGGCCTCGCTAGAGGAACAGTCCCTTCATCCCTAACCTTAAAGCACCTCTAGTAGGCCCTACAAGCCATTGTCAACCAGTGACATGCACGGCCCAACCGCATTGCAACAAAAGTGACTTAGCCGCTATCGCTGGCCCATAATGTCTCAGTTTATCACACAAAAGGACAAAACTGGAAGCAGGTGAGATGGCCGTCCTGTCTCAGATCTACATTCACAACACTAAGTATTTTTTTGCATCTCTCTAGTTGCTACCTGTTTTGCATAAATGCACTCATGCATAGCTGTGAACTTAGAACTACATCAATAAACACATTAAATCTGTTAAGTGAGATAAAATCTCATTACAAAATAGTGCCTTGAGGTAAGTGAAGCACGTCTTGGTTTGACGCCCAGAGAAGTGCCAGGAAAATAGTCACTTCAGTTGGAGAGCGTGCCAACCCCTCTGTAGAAAGACGCTGTGGCCGCCATTTTGTTTTCTGGCCTTGCTGAACTGGGCGCCAAACACTCTGCGCCAAATTTAGGGGGAACCCTGCCTGCTTCTGTAAACTGGGTCCTTTCCCGTGTTCACGCATCCTGATTGGACAGGGAGGAAACTGTCCAGAAGGCAAACGAAACCACGCCGCCCAGATTGATAAACCCTGCAAGGCAGGCAGGTGGAATTACCGCCGCACTGCATGCCGGATCACGTCCAGATGATATTGACAGGTCCAACATTACAAATGTACGAGCCTCTCCGAGTGCAACGAGAGCAAATTAATCAGCGTTTGCCAGGCCGAGGTGCTGTAATTCCACCGACGCCAGAGATGCCATGTTACTTAGCACACTGTCTGATAAAGGGTACCTCAGAGCCTTGTATCCCCCATTTATCTGTGCGCCTAACGAGAGGGGTCGCCGGCGGAGGAGCGCCTTGTTTGTTTGCTATTCTGCTTACGTCGCCAGTGGTTGAAGTTCACCATTAGCATTTCGACTGGCTTCCCGGTGGCCCATTAACGCGCAGTCACGCAGAGGAGCGGGCCACGCGCCGGCGGGCGCCCCAGGGATTGTACGCTGCACTTTTACTTTGGCAATTGTATATATTCTTTTTGGTAATTAAAAAACAGAATCCTTGAGATTGAAGAACGAGGGTCGATCTTCAGCAGGCCGTGATGGCACGACAAAACGACAGGTGGATGTAAAAACCACAGCAGCATATATTTCCAAAGAGCTAGTGCTGAGAAAAGACCCGCCCACGCAAAATATGAGCGCATATGGTGATTCGCTTTGAAGGACACACTCCAACATATGAAGATTAATTGTAATAAATCATAACACAAGACGTCACATAAACATATTCTGGCGGACATCCAGCAGCAAGACCAGCCAGTTCTAAGCAAGTACAGCCGATAAAGCAAGGTCAAATGTGCCCCAAACCACGCCATGCCTTCAGAAGGTTGTTTGTATGTGTTTAGTCCAGTGCTTAATTTGTGCTGGACTAGTGGGTGCAGATGGCGGGCAGCGGCACTCCTCTTTGAAGACCGAGGCTCGTGTTTATCATTGTCAGACTTTGACCCAGGACAAAAGAGAGACCAGCAGAAAAGGGAGGAACAGAAAGGTAAACAGTGACAAATGTAGGAAGCAGGCATGACATGGGACCTGCAGGAATGATATAAGGAGACAGGAAGTATAGGAAAATAAGGCAAGAGGTGAAATCAAAACCAAGCAGCTTTGATATTCAGCAAACCTGGCATTAGACAGGGCCATCGGTGGGCTCCCATCAGGAAAACTTTAGGCCCCTCAGCTTATGTTTTTTTTTACAAATCCATCACTCACTCCCTACAATGAAACTATTAGCACGGTACACAAAAGAGCTCCCAACAAGGCAGAAACTAGGGCTCTGCAGATGCTTAGGGTGTTCGTTGACCCATTAGAGCCACCGTCACTCAGTAAAGGAATGAAGGTGGAACCTCTGTGCATGGGGTGTTGACACAATGAACAATGGACGAACGTTCTAAGAGGAGGATACCACCACACAATGTCTACTAGTGATGCAGGAGCGGGCATTAATCAATGTTACTGCCCCGAGTAGTAGCCAATAAAGCTCAACTTTCAACCATCCATGAACTACCACACACCACTGCCTCCAGGTGAGGTATGCGTGTATGCAGGGTGATTCCTAAGTTAAGAGGCATCTTTTCAGGTTTAAAGGTGATGTGCGAATGGAAGTAATTGTTTTCAAACGCCCTATCAGACACCTGTATTCCCCACTTTATCCCAGAGGCCTCGGGGCTGCTCTTTCTTGCCAGAGGTTCGACCTTCTTTATTCGGTCCAGATGGAGAGAAAAACACAGCTTCCTATTGACTCACAGGACGCTTCGTGTGCTCGTCCTGCCCAGCAGCACGCACACCCTGGACCATGGACCGTCTGCAGAGGCCCGGACCTCCGGCTGCAGTACATCACCACTCTCAAGACACTCCTGGGAGGAAGTGAGTAGGAATGAATTGCTGCAGTCCCCGGCTTCACGAGACAGAGCTCAGTGAAATGCAATTATGCTAACAGAGCCATTGTCGAGTGAGTTCAGAACAAAGCATGTTTTGACGTTCGGAAAAGGCTGTGGCATGTTGTGGTAACGGAGCCTAATGGCGACAGAGCACTTCCAATCCTGGTGAAACTTTTTATGCGGAGGATACGTTATCCATCAGCCATCGTTCTGGATTGGAGTGGGCGATACATCCAGGCAAGTGCATCATTGGCTACCCAGATCTCCCAAATATATGAACCTTCCGTCGTCTGAATGAAACAAACTTATGTCCAGTGCAAGCAACATCCGTAGAGATTATCCTCGGGTATTTCTTTTCCAACAGAGATAGCCAGGATCGCACCGGAAAATAAAAACAGCCCTGGCAAAATGCCCAAATGGGGCAGCAGTGCAAGAGGCCATGATTAGAATGGGGTCGTGGGCGCATGACTGGGTCGTGGCAGCCCTTCCTGCTTTAGAAGGAAGCCCCTATGTGGCAGCCCACCAGGAAAGTGTCAGAGTGGCCAGCCCCCCTCCCCTTGCAGCTAGGAGAAAACACTGATGCCTACTTATGTAACCCTACATTGATGCATTTTACGCATTATTATGTTAGAAGCATTTTTATAGCGCACTTTCTGCCGCTGGTGGGACCTCAAAGCGCTAGAAATGTCCCAGTGCCTTCCAAACTTGGTTGCGAGGAGTTCACCACAGGCTGGAGCCTGGCTTACTGCTGGTCTGTATAGATAGATTCTTGTTTTTGGTGAGCATGTCCTGAGGACGGAGGTGTCTATTTATCATCCTACTCTTTACTAGATGACACTGTAGGGCTTGTCCAAGTTACTTAGCTATTTCATTGTGTGTGTTGTTTTTCATATCGTGGCCGGTCATGTAGACGTGGCATAAGGCACCTGGTGGTAGTGGGTACCTGAGGGGTGCTTTTACAAACACCCAATGCCCTTTCTATGCAGCTGTGGGTGTGTAATATGAGTACTATGTGTTGTTTTTAGTTGAAGGTTGTTGCATTTCTTGGCATGTTGGGGAATGCTGTTGTGATCCTGTGAACTTAGACTGGCGTTTTCAAGTGGATTGCATGTTCAAGTTTTTTTGGGGGCGTGAAGGAAGACGTTTGCAGTCCACTTGACTGATGTGAGGGGTATGAGCTAGCGAAGAGTCTAAGGAAAAGGCATAGATTTGGATGTGAGGCCGAGTGAAGGGGAGAAGCCCTCTGTTTTATTTGTATCTACAAATGAAGGTTCACTTGAATATCTGTGCTTGGGTGTAATGATTAGGAATTCAATATAGCCTTTTCTGACATCAGGCACAGAGGTCCTCAAGGCAAGTGTGGATGTTGGCTGCATGTTAGTTCTGTTTGCAGCTGTTCTGTGGCTGGTGATATCGATGAACCCTAGTGTGGGCCTGGTGATATCCAGTTGTATGGTTTATCTCTGCTGGCTTGGGTGGGTGCGCAGTGCTGGGTCTAAATGGTACTGCTGGATGGTCTGCACATGGCACACTGAAGATGTGTGGTCCTGGGAACCTCCTCATCGCCGGCTATCTAGTATATGTGGCCTGGCTTGGTTCTGTGTCAGTCATTCTGTGTAATGTGTCTATTGTAGGCTAGTGTGTGGTGTGCCACGGTGGGTTGTGCTGGTTGAGAATGTTAATAATCCATTAAATGTCACATGGGTGCTGGGTTGGTGAGTTTACTTGCTACCTTTAAATTTGTATATTACGCGTGTAGCACGAATCAAAGAATTGTACTGTTGAGAGATGGGTATTTGTCACCTGCGTGGTATCCCTGGCCATGCCAGTTGTATTTGGTTGTGAAAAATAGAGTACGGAGTTCCTCAGTGGGTCATGGAACACAGTGGAAGGGAATGTGTGATGATAGGTTGGTCGAAAGTCCTCTATGGAGGGGAATTCCTCCTTTCGGAACTAGGGCCCTCACACACCCAGCAAGCTAGGTGTCATGCTTCATCATATAGGCCTGCTCCTCGTCGGGTCGGCGCTGCAATACCCGACGGGCACCCATAAAGGGGCTCTTTTTCGGAGATCTTTTGTTCCTTGCCGTATAGGTGCCGTGGGTGTAAGGGGCCTAGTATGTGTAGATGTAATAGTGGAATGTGCAGAATAAAACAGGGGAGGGAATCCTCTAAATAACTTTATTCAGGGAGGATCCCAGCCTGGTTAAAAAAGAATAAAGGAGAGGCGACAATCTGGCTACAATGTGTCGGAAATGCGCTCTACTCCTAGATGGTCGACATGTTTCTCGCCTGATAGTCACAAATGATCTGTGGCGATTCCTCAGGACCGTAAGTGAAAAACTATCTACAACTAGTGGTAATGTGTGAAACTACTTACCATACAGTGGTTCTATGGGAACTGTACCCGCAGGTAAGAAGCCAACCTATGAAGGGAACATATTTAGAAAAACATCATATATTATTGGTGCATTAATCATCATACATCAGACAACAATTCATTTAGTATAACCATGACCTCTATAAAGATCAGAAGTGGCCCGATCAATGTAAATTGATACCTCTAGTTATCAATCGTGGAGGGTAAAAATGTGCAGTGCTATTGGTGGTATAATTATAGCACAACCGTGACTTAAAATACAATAAAACCAGCAGGAGTGATGAAGTAGGCTGTGATAAAGGTGTTATTGAGACTTATCTAAACCTCACCTCAACTATATAAGATCGTACCTCATCAGTTGCAGCAGGATAAAGGACACACGTAATGTTGTGTCTAAATGTAAAGGAAGTTGAAGGCAGTGATTAGCAGGTATGCATAAAAAACCGCTAATCAACAATTCTTGCAACCCAGTTTAGTCGCCAACAAAGCCGTGCAGTGGCGCTTGGAGGGGAAGGCAGTATGCGAGGTAGACTGCCCGTCCTACTCGTGTAGTTAAAATGACCCCTGTTTCTCTTAGTCTGGGGCTCCGGTGGTAGCTCGGACTGCACTACAGCTAATGGGCGGCCCAACAAGGTCGGGGCCCGGTACTACAGTGCAACCGAGGACCATCGTGAGCCCTTAGGAGTAAGCAGAAGGATTTAATTCAGTCGCGGTAAGGACTGAGTAGTTATTATCTCCACAGTACTGGTAGCCACAACCACTTACCTCCGCCGCTAGTTGGAGACACAGGAAGAATTTTCAAAGCGTCTTCAATACTCACCTGCTCCCATAAGAAGCCCAGTGGTAGACCTACCCCGCACCGCTGCGACCGGGATGGTAATGTCCCTCGGTGTGGGCTGGTCCTTATACCTCTCGTGATTGCAAACAGGGGCGGGCGGAAAATCAATGGCTTACAGCTGTGATGGAGCATGTCATGTGACGATCAGTCTAGCTGGCCGAAAGTGAGGTGTATTATGTCGGCCATCTTGGAGTGTCTCAGATGCCTTGAAAAGGCACATGTTTGCTTACACGTTGGGTGCATTATAGTCGTCAATTGGCCGAATATCCTAGTTAGTTGCTGAAATCGTAACTACGCCAACAATCCCTAGTTGGTTGGTTGTAAGGCGAATCTGATGTGATAATATCCCAGAAAGGTCCATGTGTCGTATGGTGATCCACCACAGCCCTTTTGGCCCTATCCCATGTATCCACAAGGCCAACCGCAATTCTTTCCTACTGGTAACCCTCCTTTTTAGGTCGAGCCTAGAGCAGCGCATGCGCTGCTTGCTCGACTTTTAGTAAGGGGGTTTTCAAAGTGCTACCAGAGGCTTTTGCTGGCGTCAAGCTTGCGTGCATGTGCGCGTGAACGCGGGCAGCCGCCATCTGTGTTTTCTCCGTCACGGGTAATTAAGTGTATCACAATCGCGATCACTTTAACTTTCGGCGCCCGCGCGGCCAATGCTTTTCGCGCGCGCTTGTTCACTCTTTAATTTTTGCTTTACTTACATATACTGTGCTCGTTTGCTTTTTCTCTTTTCTCTTTTCCTTTACTGTACATCGCTTCACCTTTGCATCCTCATCAGCTCACCTTGTCCTCTTCCCTTTCCTCATTCTTTACATTCTCAACTCTCGTTTACCTCTTCACTTTCCACACGTCTTTATCTTGTACTCCTTTTCCCATGTATTCCATGTATTTCTCTGTTTACTTCTTTTCGAGTCCCGTCTCTGCATCCTCTTCCATCCCAGCTTCCTTTGACCTTACTGCTCCTCCGATTTTTTGCCTTTTCCAATGTCTTTTTACATCTTAACACGTTCTTCTCTAGTCTCATTCCTCTGCGTGTTTCCATTCAGTGCTGCCTATTTTGGATGCCATTATTGCTGTCTTTTAAGGATGAAAAATGCTGATCTGTAGTGTCGCCAATAAAGTCCTAGGTAATGAATTAAGGATGTGTGGTGCATTAATGTTCAGTTTCCTAGATTTTGTAAACACAGGGAGACAGCTTAGCTCCATGGAGTGAAAGCGTCTGTTCATTATAAAAGCAATTACGAAAAAAGAATGTTGACAACAGATGTAGCACTTTGTATTCTTGTGCTACAAGTTGAACTGTAAATAATATTATTGGTAGTTTTGATGTTATCGTTAGCATGGCAGTATTGCTTCATCATCATAAATTGGAAAAGTGCAAAAATCGGTGTAATTTTCTGAAACGTTCTGAAGATAGCAAAGGTGGTCAGGCTTCCATAGAGCTAAAAAGGTGTGGCATGGGTCGAGCTCTGTAGGTGCTGGTCATCACTGTTCGGATCCGGGCACTGGCATTAAGGCTAACCAAAAAATAAGTGTATTGGACTGCCCAACCCATAGAAAACTATCTTGTGGGAAACACAGTTCACATAAGATGCCCATGAATCTTTATATACTGATTTACTGTGGAAATCTATAGTAAATTAGAACTATTTCTTTCCTGGTGGTTGTTGTGACGTCTTATTACTGACCTGGTCAGTCATACTACTGTTCTGTTAAAAACTTACAGACCACTAAAAGACTGTGCATTAAGAGTGCTTACTCCTATCTTTGCTGTTGTGTGCTTAGGGCTTTCTTAATATCAATGTAAGAAACTCTTAGGAGCTCACTACGACTCCTATAGTAATCACTAGGGAAACAAGCATTGGCATAGCCAATAGGTCTCGCCTTTGGGACCTTAGAAGTGTTTAGTTACCCAGCACAATATCCTTGGTGCAACAACATCAAGTGTTGCATGGCTAAACACTTATAAAGTCCCAACGGCGAGACCTATTGGCTATGCCAATGCTTGTTTAGGCAGAGGTTGGGGCAGAGGAAGAGGGCGGAAAAGAGGCGGTCAAAAACAAGTGCAATGGAGAGATCAACCACCCAACATGATCGAGACGAGGAGCAAAACTCAGGGCACGAGACCTTAGTGGTAAATCTATCTCACAGACCCCTGACTAACATTGAAATGACTGTGTTGGAAAAAGGACTTGGATATGTTCCCACCCCCAAGACTGATAGTTTCCTGGAACAATGTGAAATCCAAAACTTCTTCAGGAAAATCCACCTTAAAGTCTTCTTCCAAGAAAAACCTATACATACTGAGCAAGACTCGGGACTGAGGAACCCCTCGACGTTCACTCCAAGTAGTAACATGGTACCTGTAGAAGTACTTACGTTTGAGCAGGCGGTTCTTAAAGACCTGAAACAGGCCACCAGACAGGTTCCATTTCGCAACCTTTCCAAAATGGAACTCCAAGCAATCAAGTCCCTAGCAGAGGATAACAGTATCACCATCAAACAGGCAGACAAGGGCAGACAAGGGCGGCGCAACGGTCATACAGTCAACTACTGATTATGACCTTGAATGCCGACGCCAACTAAATAACAGAAAATTCTATACACCGATTGCTACCAATCCCACACCGAGATTAACAACAGAAATCTCCAGTGCAGTTTTTGAGGCAGAGGCTAACGGCTGGATAAGCAAGAAAGAGGCGGGATTTCTTACCACCAAGGACCCGAGAACGCCTTATTTCTATACCGTGCCGAAAATACATAAAGGCACATCACCGGTTCCGGGCAGACCCATTGTATCGGGCATAGGCTCCATTTTGGAGCCTCTCTCAAAATTCTGTGATCACTTCCTCCAGCCACTGGTCAAGTCAACCCCCTCATACATACAGGACACCACTGACATCCTACGTATTATAGGGGAATTGAGGAACACGGAAGATATTAACCTACTCGTGACCCTAGACGTGGAACAACTGTACACTAACATTCCCCAACGTGAGACACTTACAGTCATTGCATCAGTTCTCAATGAGGTAGAGTGGACATCACCCACACCAGTTACATTCATAATGCAGTGTGCTCCACTGGCACTCACAGAAAATTTCTTCGAGTACAACAAACAACTCTTCCACCAGTCTCAGGGTACTTCCATGGGGAGCACTTTTGCCCCTAGTGTGGCTTGCCTCTACATGGCAGCCTTTGAAGATGAGGTGATCCAACACTCTAACAACCCCTTCAAAGAGAACCTGAGACTGTGGAAGAGATTCATCGATGATATTCTGATCTTCTGGAGTGGAGATTTATCCACATGTGAAGAATTCTGCAGGTGGATAAACACTAAGAATGAATATCTGAAATTCACACACACCATCTCCCCCACAAGCATACCTTTTTTGGACCTCACCATTAGACTTGACAATGGGCAGTTGAGTGCCACCATGTATAAAAACCAACAGATAGGAACAGCTTATTGCTGTACAGTAGTCATCACCCACGAGCACTCAGAGATAATCTGCCATTTGGCCAATTTTTGCGTATACGGCGAAATTGCAGCTCAATTGAGGATTACAAAAAGGAGGCAGAGTCCTTATCCAAGAATCTGTTGGACAGACAGTACCCACCCAAGCAAATAACAACATCAATGAAAAGAGCCAGGAATAATCACTGAGATGCTCTGCTGTAGGTCAAACCAAAAGAATCCTCAGATACACTGACATGTGTCACCTCTTTCACCCCAGATTCTAATAAAATAAAGAGGATTATTAACAAACATTGGAGGATTCTCAACACAGGTTCCCTTGAGATCCCTAAACCTCGGTTTGCGTTTAAACGCACTAGAAATATCAAAGATATACTTATGACACCAGACCCAAACCGTCAAATACCAACGAGCAGAGATCACTATGGCACCTCCCCCAGGTCCATTATCCCTGTGGCTCATGTGCAGTGTGCCCTCATACAAGACCCACCAAGGAGCTAACCCTGTCTAACTCCTTCACCTGGAGGATCACCAAACACACAAACTGCAACACAACTAGATGTGTGTATCTGATAATGTGCCCTTGCAATAAACAATACATAGGGATGACTATGAGAGCAATAAAGACAAGAATAACTGAACATAAAAGCAACATTCTTTGTCAAAAAACCACCACTAAATTGTATACACACTTTAAAGAGGATAAACATCCCCCAGAAAGTTTACGGTGGGTGGTACTAGAGAGTCACCCTCATATTACACACTCGACCCTCTTTAGAATGGAACAAAGATGGGTTCATCGTTTGGGCACAGACCAGCAGGGACTCAACGATGATATCCCGTGGGGGACACTTGCAAATAGCTGATTACTTCGTTTTCTAGCACAGTGTTCCCCAGCGTAATGAACATTGAGAGATGTACTTGTAACATATATCAACACGCGGCTTCCGTAACATATGTCAACACGCAGCTTCCATACCGCAGGCCCACGCATTTGACACATTGGACTGATATTAGGATGAACACATGCACCTCATAACAGGCGAGAATAAACAATATAAAATAATACACAACATGTTACACCAGAGGACACGTTCCTCTATGGGATTGGGTGATGACGACATCATATATGCCCCACCATAAATCAGGGACTGCTTGCCACTCTAAGCCATATTACACGTATGCTTTGTGGAAGCATCCCAGCCCCTCTAAGATGGCCGACAGCAATCACTATACTTCCGGCCTCATTGATTATATCACCATACGACACATGGACCTTTCTGGGATATTATCACATCAGATTCGCCTTACAACCAACCAACTAGGGATTGTTGGCGTAGTTACGATTACAGCAACTAACTAGGCTATTCGGCCAATTGACGACTATAATGCACCCGACGTGTAAGCAAACATGTGCCTTTTCAAGGCATCTGAGACATTCCAAGATGGCCGACATAATACACCTCACTTTCGGCCATCTAGACTGATCGTCACATGACATCCTCCATCACAGCTGTAAGCCATTGATTTTCCGCCCACCCCTGTTTGCAATCACGAGAGGTATAAGGACCAGCCCACACCGAGGGACATTGCCATCCCGGTTGCAGCGGTGCGGGGTAGGTCTACCACTGGGCTTCTTATGGGAGCAGGTGAGTATTGAAGACGCTTTGAAAATTCTTCCTGTGTCTCCAACTAGCGGCGGAGGTAAGCGGTTGTGGCTACCAGTACTGTAGAGATAATAACTACTCAGTCCTTACCGCGACTGAATTAAATCCTTCTGCTTACTCCTAAGGGCTCACGATGGTCCTCGGTTGCACTGTAGTACCGGGCCCCGACCTTGTTGGGCCGCCCATTAGCTGTAGTGCGGTCCGAGCTACCACCGGAGCCCCAGACTAAGAGAAAGAGGGGTCATTTTAACTACACGAGTAGGACGGGCAGTCTACCTCGCATACTGCCTTCCCCTCCAAGCGCCACTGCACGGCTTTGTTGGCGACTAAACTGGGTTTCAAGAATTGTTGATTAGCGGTTTTTTATGCATACCTGCTAATCACTTCACTGCCTTCAACTTCCTTTACCTTTAGACACAACATTACGTGTGTCCTTTATCCTGCTGCAACTGATGAGGTACGATCTTATATAGTTGAGGTGAGGTTTAGATAAGTCTCAATAACACCTTTATCACAGCCTACTTCATCACTCCTGCTGGTTTTATTGTATTTTAAGTCACGGTTGTGCTATAATTATACCACCAATAGCACTGCACATTTTTACCCTCCACTATTGATAACTAGAGGTATCAATCTACATTGATCGGGCCACTTCTGATCTTTATAGAGGTCATGGTTATACTAAATGAATTGTTGTCTGATGTATGATGATTAATGCACCAATAATATATGATGTTTTTCTAAATATGTTCCCTTCATAGGTTGGCTTCTTACCTGCGGGTACAGTTCCCGTAGTACCACTGTATGGTATGTAGTTTCACACATTACCACTAGTTGTAGATAGTTTTTCACTTACGGTCCTGAGGAATCGGCACAGATCATTCGTGACTATCAGGCGAGAAACATGTCGACCATCTAGGAGTAGAGCGCATTTCCGACACATTGTAGCCAGATTGTCGCCTCTCCTTTATTCTTTTTTAACCAGGCTGGGATCCTCCCTGAATAAAGTTATTTAGAGGATTCCCTCCCCTGTTTTATTCTGCACATTCCACTATTACATCTACACATACTAGGCCCCTTACACCCACGGCACCTATACGGCAAGGAACAAAAGATCTCCGAAAAAGAGCCCCGTTATGGGTGCCCGTCGGGTATTGCAGTGCCGACCCGACGAGGAGCAGGCCCATATGATGAAGCATGACACCTAGCTTGCTGTGTGTGTGAGGGCCCTAGTTCCGAAAGGAGGAATTCCCCTCCATAGAGGACTTTCGACCAACCTATCATCACACATTCCCTTCCACTGTGTTCCATGACCCACTGAGGAACTCCGTACTCTATTTTTCACAGTATATTAGGGCATGTACGTTGGACCTCCTCAAAAGCCCACTGTCCCCCTTTTTTGACTGAGTTGTATTTGGTTGTCACTAGGCAGCCTTTTCCTTGGGGCAATCATCCAGGTACTAATACTTAGGGCTTACTTATAGTTTAGCAGAAAGGATACTCCATCGCAGACTGGCAGGTGTCCTGTCTGACGTATCACAAGTGCATTGAAGCCCGTGGCACTTGTCGTGTGGTGGATGGAAGATCCGCCATATTTTGATGGTGTATCCCCTCCATCAAACACTAAAAAAGGCCCTTAGTGGTTTTGAAATGCAGCTAAGAAGTACTGAAAATTGAGGGGAATGCATTTGCACACGATTGTAACTGTCTGTAAGGTACACCTAAGTGTGTATTCACACTTGTATAGGATGTCCCTTGCCACACCTTTTTCATACTCCTGGTAACGCCTATGTGTGTAATACAGGCTTATAATGATGTGTTTGTGAGTAAGCTGCTCAGGTGAATAGCTTATGTATCTATATTTCAGACACTTGCACTGCTACTCACACGTCTGTGAACCATGATTGTATTTAGTCCACCATTACGTACACCAATTTTCCAGGTGTTAGTCAGCTGTGCATCTATATTTAGACTCACGCTTGGTTGATTTGTCTTCTCTTCGCCCAGCGGTGTGGCAAACATGCCAGGGTCCCTGGTACAAGTGAAAACAGTGGCCTATGACTGTACGAAATACAGAAATGATCAGGGTACTGTTGTACACTTACACCTCTGGGCAATGGTGCCACTGAACCTGTTGCACCATGTACAGCTACGTCCCTTCTTGACTCTGGTCCACGGCCTGTCCCTTCTTCCCACCTTCCTCTCCCATGCCCACGAGTGATGCAATTCAACCATTACCCACGTGGCCACTAGCTTCTATGAATTACCCGTGGTAACCAGATCAAGTCACCTGCAGGCACAGATGATGCCACGCGCTGAGCAGGAGGGGCAGGGAAGTAATTGCAGGTGCTGCAGCTGGTAGGTGCCAACATCAGGGAATTAACCACACATCCAAGGAGCTGGCTGCTGGATTATTTATAGATCACTTGGGACTTGTATGTATAATGTGTGCTTATGTGACATCGTAGTTAAAAAGCCTGATAGTGGGGCGCTTTAGAATAAAATGGATAAGTAGCAAAGAATCTTCCCTCATTGCTTTCTTACAAGGTCATTCAGCCCTTCTGTTCACCTTTGCAGTACACAATCGTGCACAGTCCTTCCGCCAGGCAAAAGTGTGATTGTGGATCTGACTAGGAGGTGCATGGTTGGTTTATTTATAAGGTGGTTTAGTTCTTCTAGACACCAGAGGCTACTAGTTTGGCACCTTTGACATCCTATCAGTCAATCCCTTGGCCACAACTATCAGCAGACATTAATTCTGTCTGTCTGACCAGAGCAGGGGTCAGGGATTGCTCAGCGGCACATTAAAAGAGAGAAAAATTATTTAAATTGTCTTACCTTTCCTACCAGTTGAACTGCCCATGGGACTCTCTTGCTTGAATAACTTCTTTTCATGTCCATTTGTCCAGCTGCAACTGGAGTTGTGCAGACGCTAGCGAGTTACACACTTGGCTTCCATCTTGCATTACTACAATGATTCCTGGTCTCTGCCTGGCTGCTCTGTGTTCCTCCGTGTACCCAAAGGTGGAAAGTACATGAGTCCATTGAGGTCCCATTGTCTCAGCCTCATAAGGCTGGGAATGTGAACCGGCCTCGCCGGGCATTAACCCAGCTTTCCTCGCCTGTCTACAGATATCATAGACTGGTGCATGGGAAGTAGCTCTTGTATATGTTCAGGCTGCCATCAGAATTTTGCATATTTTGTGACCCTTATGCCAGCGATAAGGACCTCCATAGCTGTCTGTAGTGTAAATCCACCTCTCCACTGCTGGTGACGTCCAGGTGGGCTGCATCGTCCTGCCTTCCTCTTGACCCATCTCAGGCTCTGTCGTAGGTCATCCTCAGGTTTCTCGTGAGTCCACGGTACACATTACACCAGAATTATAAACTAAAGCCAGAATCCCACTGCGCGGCAGCCTGCTTCAAAGTTTTGAAAAATGTCACGCAGGAAACGAGGAATAGTGGTGTTAAGCTGTGCCAGGAGGTCTATGGTGAACCATAAGGATGACAATCAGTGCATCTGTGGTAACTTCTGTTGCCATGCAGAGACTTTGAGCCATAACCAATTGTGATTTGCATACGTTTGTGTCTTTTGTGTCTTTTCTGCAGTGGTACTGCAGACAAGCTAAGACATGGAATGGAATGCTAGCAATTAGAACTCCAGATAGATGTTTAAAAAGCTTTGCTTTTCGCCGGCCCTTCTTCAGTTTTTTGTTTTTAACACCATGCATTCCCTCTGGCATTGCTCTTATTATTAGCACCTGATGCTACACTCTAAGCTGGGATGTCTGCCTCATGCCTCGCACCCATCACAGACGACCACAGATTGGATTTAGGGCCTGATCTACTAACATATTGGTCACAAAAAGGGGTTGCAAAATGCACACTGACATTTTGTTACCAGTATTTTATTTTGCAAACTAATCTTTGTCTTAATAATTCATTATTCAAAACAAGGAGTCACAGGAGGTCACAGAACGACCTGCCTAATTACTATTCATGAGTGAGGTCGCAATTTGCACTCCATCCTCCATTCATGATTGGCTGCAATCATAGGGATGGTGGCCTGCAAGGGACAGCAGCCACCATAACTGTCATTTTAAACTTTCATAACATTTCAAAATGGAAAACTTTTTTCTTAAAGCTGCTCATTTTTTTTTTAAGGAAATGGAGCTGCTTTTAAACAAAAAAGTTTTCACATTTTGAAAAACTTCAGTGTGAGTTTCAGTGACCACTGCTTACCCTCCCCAAAGCTGCGACCCTGATTCCCAAAGGGGAAGAGGCCAAATGGTGCTCCTTCCTCTTGGCAAATCAGTTACCACACTCAAACTGGTTACATACCATGCCGACTTGGAATTTGGAAGGAATACCCAAAACACGCCCTATCTAAATTGCGATTCGGTGTGGATTTCTAAACTGATTTTGCGATTCAGAAAAACGTTTCTGAATAGTAAAATGTAAGTGGAACTTAAAAAGTGATTTCGCTGTCGTAAATCCTTTAATTTAACTATTTGCGGGGTTTGTGGCATCTAAATCACTTAGTACATATTTCCGTTCATCCCTAATTTATGGGTGATGGAGCCAGGAGACCTCAATTCTGATACTCGCATCCCCGTATCACCAAATGTTCTTATCGCAGCAAATCACTTTATCTCCTCAATTCTGATACTGGCATCCCCGGATCACCAAATGTTCTTATCGCAGCAAATCACTTTATCTCCTCAATTCTGATACTGGCATCCCCGGATCACCAAATGTTCTTATCGCGGCACATCATTTTATCTCCATGTACCTCAGTTCCTTAGATGGTAAACACAATACAATTACAAAGAGTCTAAATTGTGCTATAAAGAAATATAAAAAAAATGCACTTACGTTTCTTATGGATCCAAACCAGAGACTCATGCAGTGCCGTCAAATGCCCCTTCTGTTATAATCACCTAAGCATGAGAGTGAGATGAAAACTGTAGATCAGACCGGTGGTAATGAGATCCCGGGCCAGCAAAGGTAGGCGTTGATGAGTTGACGATTGAGTAAATATGCTTAGGGAATATCACAGCTTATTGTAATACTGTCAGGCGGGCTTCAGTGAGATGTCTTCAGTGGATGAGTGTGCAGTAATGGAGCGAGGGATCAGACAGTTTCTTTCACTTGAGATGACAAGATTACTGCTCGTTTAATTGGTTTTAATTTTAAATGAGTTCACTTTAGAAATGAAATATATATTGCTTGATATGGAAGTGGAATCCCACAGACATGCACAGTTTCCACCCTGACTTCACATCTCACTTCTGTGCGCTGCTGACTGTGTTTGATTTGTGTAGCTATCGGAATGCAAAGTTTCACATTTGTTTTCGGATAGTGAAATAATATAGTAGTATAGGGGAGACACACCTGCTTTCAAAGTTCTTCACTGATATGATACTCTAAACTGTCTGCTTTGTTGTGACTCTCAAAATCTTCTGATCTAATGTCACTCACCCAATCATCTTTGTCAACCTCCATCTCTCATTTTTTTTCATCTGATGTGATTCTCCATATCTTCTCTTTTGAGTTTGCATACTTTATATCATCCTATCTGGTATTGATATAGAGTTTCCCCAATAATGTTACTCTGTTGGGCTTTTCATCAGATATCAATCTTAAATCTCCAGATAGTTCTCTAAATGTCCTCTGATGTCTCTAAATGTTCTCCAGTAATTTCTCCCAAATTGTTTATTGCCTCTCACATGCTATTCCATTCCAGTGCATGAGTGTGTGCTTTGCATATTACAATCAAAGGGATCATCTATTTTCAAAGGACCATAGATCAGCAAAACAATGTCCCTTTCTCTTGTTCATCTGTTTTACAGTGTGTATTTGGCTGGTCTGATCTTCTAGTTGCTAGTTAGATTTTCAACAGGATACTGTCTTTACTTTTCTAGAAGAAGGCCCTTTTTTTTATAACTAGGTGTGAAGGAACTGGTTTTTCCACGCCCATTGCTCTGCTAAGGAGGAGGAAAGCATTTGATGTAAAGCTTTTACTCAAATGAAACCTACAGTTTTGCAAAATTATTCAATAAGTTTATCAATCTCAATGGACAAAAAAAATATAATGTATGTTATAATTATGTTATTCATCCTGTTTCTAAAACAAATCACTAATCCTCATGATAATGTCTAGTTTAAGACAATAACTCAAGTCCAGACATCAATCAATCAATCAAATCCTTTATTCGATCTTACACATAAGATCATAAAAGTATCATAAAATATTTACAGTCACACTTTAGAAAAAGACATTATAAAAGATAGCTTAAATCCTGAATCTTAAGTGTGCTACCATACAGTTTAAGTTAAAATTCATTTCATCTATATACATAATACAGTAAAAATTTTGTAAGTCAATTTTAAGTCGTCTTATGTGCCAACCTGCTTCCTCTTTTTAATACATGCCCATAGGAATGATGCTAACGAAAAACACACAAAAGAATTTTGCAAGGATTTGAGAAAAACAGTGCTACACGACAATATTTAAAATTATAGCGCTTGCAAATTGGTACAATAAAATTACGCCTTTCCTGACGGTAGAAACCACAAAAAAATAAAACATGAAGATTATCCTGTGTAGATAAATTGTCACACGGACATAGGCAAAGTTCTGAATGTTTATATTTCTTCCCTGGATATCCCACCATCAAAGGAATCAAATTTAGACGAAATCTAAGCAAAATATATTTGTGCTGTGGGAATGTAACAGCAGCCAGATAATAGTAGCTATTCTCCTCCAATACTGGGGTTAGTTCATACAGTCGTGCCGACTGAGTGTGAAAGTTTTTTCCCTTCTTAGATATTGGGCTCTCTTAATAAAAGTCTCAGTTACTTTCCGCTTGGTTAGGGATTTACAGGTAGAGGGATCATTAAAAAGGCGACTTAAACCGAGTGCAGATAGTTCTGACTCCACATACTTTATCCACCTAATCCTACTGTAGTTATCTGACTTTAAAATAGTTGTTATTAGATTTTGCGTAAGGGGGACTGTGTCCCTCCGCCAAATTGAATGCCACAGTAGGAGTGGTGCCATTTTGATAGAGTCCGTAATGTAAGGTAAATCCAGTTCCATATGAAGCACATAATTCGAATATGACTGGGGTAGCGAGGTAAAAGACTTAAAAAATGTATTCTCTATTAATTGTAAAGAGTCGCTGGGCGCTGTCCCCCAAACTGCTGCCCCGTACACCGCTGCTGCCTTTGTTTTAGCATGATACATTTTTTTCATAGGAATTAGCGGTTTGGCTCCCAGCTTTTTAGAGAATGTTTCCAACGCAGCTAGGTTTCTCTGCATGCCCATTGCTCTGCCCTCTAGCAGTTTGGACCAGGATTGCTTATTATCAAAGAGGACACCTAAATAGGGAAACAAGTCTACCACCTCAATTTTGACAGAGTCCATAGTGAAACAGGGGGGTCTTTCTCATTTCCCAACCCCTGCTATAATTATAAAAGATTTAGATTGATTGACCTTTAAGTCCAATGAATTCATAAAAGCCGCGTAGGCCGCTATAAGGCGCTGAAGCCCCATTGCAGTTCGGGCCATCAGAACAGCGTCATCAGTGTACGTCAAAATCGGTAACCGCTGATGGTCAAAGAGCGCAGGGACATCCAAGGCTGCGCCCTCCAGATGTTTTCCCACACCGTTTGTATAGATGGAAAATAAGAACGGTGCCAGGACGCAGCCCTGCCTGACCCCTCTTAAGATCTTAAATGTTCGGGTACACTCCCCGTTCTTCCCGTAGCGGACCGATGAAGAAGCGTCAGAGTACAGCTGTCTGATGAAGTCGACCAGTGCCTGATCGATTCCCATCTCCTCCATTATCTGCCAGAGTCTAGGGTGGGACACGCAGTCAAAGGCTGCAGACAAGTCCATAAAGGCAAGATAGATCTTCCCACCCTTGGCTCTGACATATCTATCCATAATAGGTGAGAGGTTCAGGCATTGGTCTACCGTGCCCTTTCCCTCCTGGAAACCGTATTGGGACTTCATTAAAATGTTCTTACTCCTCACCCACGCCTCCAATCTTGTCAGAAGAAGGCGAACCATAAGTTTGGCCGTCGTATCAATTAACGAGATTGGTGGATAATTTTTTGGGTTGCTTTTATCTCCCTTTTTATGAACTGGGATGATTATACTAGTTTTCCAGGACATGGGGGGACCAGCTATAGCGATTTTGTTAAAAACATTAGTTAAAAGGGGAACCCAGATGTCCATATACTCAAAGAAGAAGTCCATTGGCACGCCATCGGGGCCCGGGGCTTTCCCAGCAGTACAGGCCTCAATCCCATTCCTAACTTCTTCAGTACGGAAAGAAAGAGAATGCCTAGAGGTGGTACAAACCGGGGGTGTCAGATAAGCAATTGGGGCAAAGATACCTTTAAAATGAGCCACCCACTCCTCCTCCCCTACATTAACTTCAAGTGCACTATCATTTGGTGTTTTAAAGTGTGGACCATTTATTATACCCCAAAACTCCTTTGAATTACCTGAAGCCGCGGCCTGTTCTAATTTGGCCCATGATTCTTCTCTTAGCGCCTTCTCCCTATTTTTCCTGGCCATTTTATATTCCCTACAGTAAATGCCAATTTCGGAGGGGTTCCTAGGGATACAGCTTAGAGCTTTAGTAAGGGCTTTCTTTGTGTTTGTCCAGGAAGAATCAAACCAACCCTTGGCCTGTTTTGGGTTATTCGTATTTTTTCTAGTGATTGTGTTCCTTATGTGTACTAAAAGTTCTATAAAGGAAGACACCACAAGTTGGGGTTGAATCTCACTTTCCAAACAATTATTTATATTATGTATAGCATTGCTAATTATGATAGGTATCACCTCCAGTTTGTCAATTTTGGACCACTTCAGTTGGTATCCATTACGCCTAGCTAGTATAGGCAGACCAATTTCTTGAGATGTAGTCGCAGCCCTCAGCATAGTTTGGATCTCGCAGCACAAAATCGCATGGTCACTAAAGAAGTTACATTGGTTAGTATCTTTGCTACACCTGATGTTTAAAGGGTTAGTGACCAGTATGAAATCAATCGTTGATTCCCGGTGATCCCGATGGAAAGTTGGGGACAAATTATCACTATCAGTGGCTAAGTTATTAACCATGAGCATATTTCTCGACGAGATTAGCGTGTTCAGAGTGTTTCCATAGATATTATGTGAAAAGTGGTGAACAGGGTTGCCCCACATATCCTCCACACCACAAACCCGATCTAAGTTGTGGTGGCACGGATGTATGTTAAAGTCACCCAACCATATGATGTTTAGGACAGCCTTTTGATTCACCAGTTTAGATGCCTTATCGATGGCCCAGTTCACCTCGTCCAGCACTTTATGCATGTTTGGGCCGAAATTGTTGTTATAGAAGTTTATTAGGAACCACTGATCATAGTTAGCAAACTCTAAAATAATCAAGTGAAAGAATAATATCTTGTAGCATCTTTATTTTTATTGCTAGGGTATTCGAAATTAAAGTTAATAAGCCCCCTTTCGCTCTACCGGAGGGGGACGGAGTGGCTTTCGTCTCATAAGAACGATAACCATTTACAAAGGTCTCCTCTGTGGCCCATGTCTCCTGGAAACAGGAGATATCTCGATCCTGCCATAATTTAAGCCAGTCAGGATCCCCAAGCTTATTGGAAATGCCTGCGACATTCCATGATGCTATGTTTATTGCATCTAAAAACCCACTATTATCAATACTGGGGCTAAGACTCGCTGCTCTGCCATTATCTGTTGCGGTAATTGCCGGGGGGGATAAAGTCCACCCCACTTGCCCGTTCCTGGGTAGTCAATCACAAGTTTCTAACCCAGAAAGGGGGGCAAACCGATTCTCCAGTGGGATTCCCTGGTTGTCCATCTGATTATAATTCCCTAAGTTTTGCCTTGTGTAAGGTAGCATTTCCCAGCTCAGTGGTGGGAGGGGCCTGAAGAAGTAGCTCAGGGACAGTGCAGTGATCTGCGTACCTACAGGAGGAATTCTGTGCAAGTGGTCGAGAATGGTTTTAGCGGCGTAGGGATTATTAAAGTTGATCACAACACAGTCACCCTGTGTCACTTTCGGAGACACGCCCAACCACCCTACCCTTCTAGCCATGATGATTTGATTTGCTAGATGTGGCCCCCCACAGCCGGTGCCCATTGCATATCGATTCAGCCAATGAAGTGACTTGTCCATCAGCTGGACGGTAGTTTCCACTTGGCCCTCCCTCAAAGTGGGAACATTTCTTAGAACCAGTACTAAAGGCATTGCCGCCGGAGGGAGATGGAGAGAGGCGTGCACTTTGTTGTAAGATTGTCTTAGGCTAACCACTTTGCCTTCATTCCCCCTTTGGGCTACTTGAAAGATGTATGCACCCTTGTATTTTCATGACGATCAGCTTGCAAAGAATTGGTACTGTCAATGTTAGGGGTGGGACCCTGATAGGAGCTACCCAAAGGCTGGTGCTGGTGCATCACATTGTCCCCCCCTTTGGTTGAAGGCAAAACTATCCCCCCCAGCGAAACTTCAGGCCCGAGAATCTGGTGGGAGTCGTGTCTAGCTATTGCATCCCCAGTTGCTATGGGTAAGACCCGAGACTGGGCCATCGGCCCCTCTGCACCATTTATCTGCGAGCTTTTGGCACAGGTATGGGACAATCTACAACCAGCCTCTATAAGTGTCAACCTCTCCTCAATTCTAGATAATTTGTAGAGGAGGGGGTTCAGCAAAACAGAGACCATAGTCTCTACCCGCTTCAGAAAGATCTCGTCAGCCAAGTAAGGTGGTGAAGTACTAGTCTCTGGGTCCTTGTGAATGACTGATTCAGTATGGTCCACTTCCAGTTCCAGTTCATCTGTCCTAATTCGTTTCCCATCTCGCGCTCCTTTAATCGGGTTATTCTTAGTGGATCCAGCCCCCCTTCTTCTTTTAACTGGCAATCCACTATGTCTGGAAACTGGCTGAGCTGGCACAAGCACTGTCTTAGCCCGGGTCACTCTATTGCTGGGCTGTGTTACACTGATGGGAGAGGAAGGGGCAGGCGGTGTAACTACATCCGGGCTTGGGGCAAGTTGTATTGGAGACCTCACGGGTGAAAGTGCAGACCTGATAGGGCCAAGGGAGGAACGTTTATGTGTAGTACAAGAGTCCAAGGAAAGCCGTCGTTCAGTTAATTCAATTTCATGCGTTAAGACGGTCTCCACTCTCATAAGGAAGGCATCCAGCGTGCCTACAACGCCACCCCCTGGTCTTTCTAATGGGCCCTTCCGTTTACTCATAATTCAATGAGGGGGGTATAGTCCAGATCCGTCCCACCTAGGACAGAACAAAAGGAAGATAACAGGAAAGCAAAGAAGCACAGTACCTTCAAGATATGGCAGATATTAGGGAGTGGGCCCAACCCAGCCTCCTTCGGGCTCCGACGGGCGTGAACGGGCCCGGGCGCGTCCCCGCGCGTGTTCCGCGCCGCGGGCTGGCGTCCCTCTTTATTAGCGCGTCCATGCGCTATGAATGATGGTATTGTCCTCAATGGACAAAAAAAATATCATGTATGTTATAATTGTTATTCATCCTATTTCTAAAACAAATCACTAATCCTCATGACAATGTCTAGTTTAAGACAATAACTCAAGTCCAGACATATTTAACAAAAAGTCGGTGTGTATAGTCCAAGAAAACTATCCTTATATGAACATAAAAATACAAATAAAAATAACCCAACACATTAATCTATGTACACAATAGCAACAAAGAATCCCCTAGCTACAGCCATAGAAATGATTATAGGTCTTTAACATAGCATATGCTACTTAAAGCGACATAGAGTGTGAGATTTTCAATATGTAGGACTATGTTGTTTTGGTTTATCATCTCATTTTTGTTGGCCTTCATCAGGAACATCCATTTGCTGCATTGATGTATAATGGCATCTGTCCGTGTACATTTTGTCACCATCACGTATTGATAATCTGTACATCACTGAAACTCTGTCTCATTGCTCACAGGGGCGATGTCTGTGTGCCCCATGTTCTATATTAGCAAAACATGATCTAGGAACAGGGTTAAGTGTAATGAATGTGCGGCAATCTTCTGTGCACATGACAATTTCTTTCCGCTCATACAGTTTTTAGTGATATGTATTTTGTTTTATTTCGGCTATATACCTCAGCTGTATCTCTTTAAGTGTACCGTCATTCTTTCAGTTCACGTGGCATGATCAAAGGGCAATGATACACGCTCAAGTTAATACAGTCCTCATCATGCGCTGCATTCAGGAAAATAAATAGCCAGTGATTCTTCAAAAACTGACATAATTGAAAAAAATAGAGATACAACACTGATGAAAATATTAAGAAAATATATAAACAAAACATTGAAACCTGTGAATGCGAAGAAATTGTCACATGCAAGGAAGAGTTCTGTCAGGAATATTACAGTGCTGTTTCAGAGATAGTACTATCTGCAAAGAAGCAAGATTCCCCTTTCTTGTTCACCTGAATTGTCGCAATGGAATTGAAAATGGTTATCCAGGTTCTGATCCACGTGCCAAGGCAAGATTTACCAAATATTTACGACGTGTTTGTACCATAATCCTGTATCATTGGCTTTGATGACGGATTATCGAAACCATTTATCTCTTTTCAGTCGTTAATTTGTAAAAAAATAAGTGCCGGGGCTCTTGTCAGGAGGAAGCTTGCACCAGCCCATTTCTCCTGTTAGCGTCGCCTAAAACAGAACCAACTACTAACCATGAAAGAGGGGTGAGGGTGTGGCGTAATGGCCAGAGCTGCCGACTTCGTAGCTGGGGAACCAGGTTCGAGCCTCAGGTCGGCTCAACATCCTGTGATTCTCAGCAAATCACTTAGTCTCCCAGAGCCTACTATAAAGATTGATGAAAAGTGCTGATGTTGATGATTAAGTGCCGGTGCTGAGCACCAGAAACCACTAGCTCAAAGTAAGCACTGGCTCTTTTCGTTGATCGAAGGTGGGAGTCACAAAGTCAAAACTCCATTAGAATTCTTGGCCATGACTTTCCCTGGATGATCATGAAAGCATGTTGCCTCCAAGTTATAGCACTAACCTTTCTTTCATGAGCTTGTAACATCACTTGTAAACTCACAAATCTGCGCTTGTTAACCTCCTCCCAGCATCCTCTTTCGTCAGAGGGATTACATCTGCTCTTAGATTGTTGTCCAGACCCCCACATATCTAGAGTGAGCTGGTTGAGAAGCTGAGATGGGTCAGCAAATTAGGCACTTTCTCCAGAGTTTTCTGTGCAATCTGCAGGCCACAAGTTTGGAACCTGACAAAGCCAATGCAGCCCTTCGACCTTTTGAGGTCAATAAAAGGTGTAACACTTAGTTAAATAAAAAGAGCGCCTAGTGTTTACAATAATACAAACTTGCAACTTTGTGTAGAACACTCTATATAGCAAACAAGATTCTGTTATTCTCAGAGGTTCCTCCGCTCCCCCGGGAGACTGCAATATATTCTTCCTGGACACATCACCTCATCCATCTTCAGTTTGGCTAGGAACAGCCTCACGCTTTCTTGCACAGGCGGGCTAACATCCACCCCCTTCCTGTGATATCTATTTATTTAATTTAATTATCCCGGGAAAAGGAAGCGCAGGAATCCCTCTGGGTTTAGAAGTTATGCAGAACAGAATAAAAATTAAATTATGTCAGCCCAAGCTTGACACATTGATTTCAAGGCAGCCATCTTAGACTTGAATCTCTACCTAATATACATAATTTATCCTTCCCAGAATGCATCTGTACTGGTAGTAAACCGGAATGAAAACACATCTCCTGTCATTCTCAGCAGACTCATTTCGGGTAGGAAGAAAGAGGACCCATGATTAGTAATCCTACATCGGCTCCCATTACCAAGAGCTCTCGCACTAGGATCGATGTACAAGTCGTGGGGTTATTTATTTTACTCTTGCGTGTAATTTTTCATCCTTGCTATCGCCCTTTGTCACTTTTTTCGGTCTTTCTCTTTCTTCTCCTTTCCTCCATTTGTGTTTTTCTTCTTTTTTTCTTGCTCTGTTTCTAAGTCTGTTGAGGAAAAATAAGTGCAGGTTCCCAAAAAAAGAGTGCCTGTGGGCCCCACCTGCCACCACCGGCTCAAATTAAGCTTTGAATGGGAATTCCCTGCTAGGCTATGCTTTTGTTAGATCGAGTTAGGGGGGGCAATGAGACATGTTTGTACAGTTTAAGGCTATTTGATCATTTGCGTCCTTTTTGTGGGGATGTGTCAATGTTTTGTCAATGGTGATTTTGGAATGTATCTGACTTTATATAGAAACGGGTGTCCAATTTAGGGAGAGATCGTCATGCAGACCAGAGCATTTGTTATATGGAATATCTCTGTGCAATTTCTGGTTGCCTGTAATAATCTACAACTCAACCCCCTCGTCTCCCCCTCCCCCAAAAAAATGTATGTTGTTGCGTTCTAGCGGATGAGATATGGAGACATTATTCGAGTACATAAATAATCGATGATCAAGAGTGATCGTTATTAAAAATAACATTTTGGAAAGGAACAGTAGTAAGCTGTGTAGCCTATGTGGTTGGTGATAGTCTGTGTTGTTTTCTGTGCTGTCTGGGTTAGTGATAGCCTTTGTTGCCTCCTGTGCTCTCCGTATTTAATGGTCACTTGTTTTACTCCCCGTCCTTACCGTGGATAGTGTCAGCCTGTATGTCACCCGCTGTTGGTTGTAGTTACTGACAGCATGCGTTTAATCCTGTGTTGCCTGTGGATAGTGGCTTGGGATGTGACTGTGGTTAGTGTTAGCCTGTGTGTCTGCCACTGCTGGCTGTAATTAGTGACAGTGTGTGTTTTATCCTGTGTTGCCTGTGGTTATTGTTGACCAGGCTGTGCCTGTGGTTAGTATCGCCCTGTGTGTCAGCTGCTGCTGGCTGTAGTTAGTGATGGCATGTGCTTAACCCTGTGTTGCCTGTGGTTAGTTTTGAACTGAGCTGTGTCTGGGGTAGTGTTAGCCTGTGTGTCAGCCACTGTTGGCTGTAGTTAGTGATGGCATGTGCTTAATCTTATTTTGCCTCTGGTTAGTTCTGACCAGGCTCTGCCTGTGGTTAGTTGATGTTGGCGATAGTTAGTGACGGAGTTTGTCTAACCCTAACCAATATGAAAACTGACTTGCAGATAGCACTGGAGCACTGTCCTCGCCCACAATACACTAGCATTTCCCCCTCACCGATAGGTGGGCCCACATACCTGCCGGAGCACGATGCTCTAAAAATGTTGGAATAAAAAGAACCATGCCTACTAATCCTCCTGGAGCTATCCTCAGCATTCGATGCAATATTAGGTACTGAATAATGTGAGTAGATGTCCCCTGTTTATCCTATTGCATGCCTCAAATCGGTTTCACGAACTTGGGAGGAATGATTAATCCTGAATTATATAGGGGTGGACGAAAAATGCTGCTCCATCGGCGGAATTCGCAGAGTTTTGCCCACTACGCGCTCCGCTTGGAGTGCGGAGGTCCGGCAAAACTCAGCCAACTGCCATGTGACGGAGTATTTCATCATGCGCAGCTCGTCAAAATTAAGTTTGCAAGTGAGAATTTGTGTCCCCTAGCCGGCGAGATTTCTCAAAGCTGGCTGTCGTGGTAGGTCACTACCATTCGTGTTGAGAAAGCTGCTGCTCATGTAGAAAATCTACTCGAGCAGCAGAACCAAGCAGCGCCCTCTGGCGCACTGCAAAGTGCAGTTTGCGCAGATTTTACAGCATGGAACAATCTCCCGGTGCTAAAAATCAGCGTGAGCAGCGCCACGTGCCAAAATTCCGCCGCTCGCAAAACTCCACGGAATGTTGCCGAGATTTTAGGTAACTCCGCAGAATTCCACGGAGTGAAACTCTGCGGGTTCCGGCCACCCCTAGAATTATATGTGTTAACTGCTGCGCTGTCAATCATTGTTGTGTTGGTGAGGACACAACACACTAGGCCTCTATTCACACACAAGATCCACTACTCCAAACAGACAGGCCCTCCAGTGTGTACACAACACACTCATTGCATACCCAAAGTAACACGCAGCAATGTTGAGACGACCAGAGCCGTGTGACACTACACAATAGAGACAGTTTACAGCAGTGTTTTGGCATGCGTCGCAGCATGTGCTATCTGTGGTTAGTGTTCGCCCATATTGTGTGTCTGGTTACTGTTAGCCTGTGTTGCCTGTGGCTGTCTGTAGTTAGTGGTAGGTGGTGTGACAACATACAATCGAGGCAGTTCAGAGACGTGTGACAATTATTATAACACTCAATCAGGGCACTTCAGTGCCGCATGACAGCACACAATGGAGACATCGAAAATTGTGTGGCAATGTGCAATCGGAGCACACAGTGCCCAGAAGCCTAACTAATGAAAGATGCGAGCTATAAAGCGCTAATATGCATCCAATGTCATAACCCAGACACTAACTTGAAACATTAGCTGTTTGTACGTTGTGTGTGTTTTAGTTAAAGCGCCTCAGGTAGTCAAAAAGTTAAGTTTAGTGGCATAGCAAGGGTGCCAAGGGCCCTCCCCTCATACATAAATAATGACGACACGGCGGGGTGTCAAGTAGGCGCTATATAGAGCCTACGAACCGTAACTGAAAGAAGCTTAATTCACCACATCAAGAAGATACATAATGCAACAGACCGGCGAGGCCTGAGGTGGGGGTGAGGGGGATGAAGTGGAAGCGAGGCAGATGGCGCCTGAAGGCCCGGCCTGGTAAATGGGCGCTGTACCTTTAAAAGAAGCAGAATATGCGCTTTGTTTAAAGCGGTCGGATTGTTCCCAGCGGGCTGAGCTGGAGTGCTGTACACGGAGGCCAGAAGGGACCAAGGCTGCCGGCCCGCAGCCAGCTCCCGGATCCGGGCCCTCGCCTTACAAGGAGGAGACGCGGCCAGCCGGGCAGGCCTCCGCGGCGGCTGCCGCTTGTCAACAGCGCGCACAAGGCGCCTCTGTCTGCGGGCCTCGGAGTGTGGCTGACAGAAGAACCCAGGCATGGTGAGTAAACAGGGTAGGTGCCCATCCGTGCCCACCGCCCGGGGGAGGTAAGAGATGGGTGTGTGGCAGAACGGGGGTCGCACAGTCTGTGCATGCTCACGGGTAGCAAAGTCACCTCTGTGTACCACACATGTCCACTATACCCATCATGGAAAAGCCCGTTCTCACTGTTCATTACACTTTTATAATAAATACACAACCTGTTTCTGCTCAGGAAAGGTACAATACTGTACCTACAGGCAGGCATCAAGGGGTATGACCCCCGTGACCGTGCAGACACTGTGCCCCACTCAGCTCGTTTGAATCTATGGGGTCTTTGGGAATAACGAGACACATCACACACACCATCCACTGAGATGCAATGGGGCTTTATGAAATATGCCCCACAGACAGTTGTGCAGGGACCTGGTAAGGTCTCCCAACACCCTCCTCCGTGTTTACAGTGGGTGACAATCCATGCTATCGATGTAACTGAACTAATAAAAAAAAAAATCGCTTTTTTTAATGAAATTGTGACATTTTTTTTTCTGTCTCATATTTAGTGCTATTTACAATGCCTTGTTGTTGTTTTTTTTTTACATCTTATTTCTGTTTTGAAAGTGTGCCTCTTGTTTTTAACAGCGCAGTCTTTTATGGTCGTTACATAATTAAATAGAGGAGCTGAAATGAGTAATTTTGCCTCCGCTCTCAAATAAACATCGTGCTTTAGGCAAAGTCAGTACTCCGTTGTCTCCTGATATTTCAGTGTTATCAGTACCAGCTCATTATCGACATCGGAAGAATGAATGTTAATGTTTACTTGTCTGGGATTCGAACTCGCAACCGGTAAATGTGTCATATGGCCCAGCATGTCATTCAGAGGTTCTGCTGACATCATTATTATCCGGATTTATAAAGCATATGACTGACCCAAGGGGTCTTATCCAGGCTAGTAGAAACAGCTGGGGCTAAAAGTTAGAGATTAAAAAAGCCACGTTTTAAGGAGTTTTTTTTAACTTTTCAAAGTCAAGCGTGTCAGGCAGGGAATTCCAGAGTTTTGGGCCAAGGTAAGCAAAGGTGCGACCGCCTTGCCTCAATTTATGATCCAAGGCACAACCGCATAATACAAATTGTTGTATCGGTGACATCACAACCTCGAGGCCGAAGGCTAAGTGATTTGTAATGTCAGCAAGTCCTAAGCTGGCAGCCTAGGATCATGTGACCCACTGGCATTGTGTATTTATTATATTTTATTTTCATTTTCAGAGTAGCTAACAATGTGCACTGGTTAGAGCAAGCATGTTTACCATTTGTTTACCTTTATGAATAATTTGTTAACTTAAATGCTAATGGTGAGGAGCAGTGGATCCATGCAATTCTGTGGCTGCAACATTTACCATATAATTAGGGATTTACTGCCTTTGCCAATTTACCACAAAATTCGCATAATATGAAAATGTTAAAGCACTGTAGATTGGCTCTGGGGCTGTCACTATGATGATGAAACCCATATTACACGCAGTTCACTGTGAAATATGGGCTTTTATACCACTGCATTTTGTGCAATAAAATCACCCAAACGGTATCACACGCACGCACTCACGCACACACACACACATTATACTTACATTTTTCTTGTGAAGCGTCTTGGCTTTTACTAGAATTGCACATTAATGACACCAGTAATGTTCAATGCTGCAGCCACTTTTTTATTTTTTATTTTAAATGAAACATTTGTGCTTCTGAGGTCGGATCCGTTCTCTGCACAGAGGCCGTAAAGTTTTGCTTTTAAGTGACATATTGAAGTCATTTTTTAACTAAAAGACACGAAGACACTTTTAATTAAAAAAGACTGGATATTCTTACAAATAAAGTCAAATCTGAAAACAAATCTCTTGGGTGCATCGCGAAACACAGCAGGCAAGGCATGAATTCGAACACAAGACAGCGTGCCACGGAGAGGTCAGAAATGCACGGCGATAGGGAAAAAAGAACTGGCACCTTCGGCCTGATTTCACAGAGGGGCTTTTCTCTCGACCACATGCTCCACACTCCCCTGGCCCGGGTGCCTCGCCTTAATTATTTGCAGGCCTATGAATGAATCCCGCCTGACGGCTGCGGAAGTGATGTGGACAGATGCTGGCAGGCCCCGGCTCTGCGAACATGATTTCCTCCGGCTCAGAATCCCGCCCGCGCCCGAGCTGTGGCTTAAATATCTGGAACAACTGTCAGAAAGTAGGCCATGTGGACGGGCAGTGGATGGAAGCTGAAGCCGCGCCGTGTCCCCGGGAGCTGCGCGTGCACGCGCACGGACGTGCGCTCCCGAGCGGCGGTGAAGGCTCCTATTGAAGGACTGAACTGCGCGCACGGCATATGTCTCTTATGAGACAGCTGAGGCCTTTGTCGCCGTCCTCCAATGAAAGCCTCCAGGGACCTGCCACGTAACATGAAATGGAGTCATGTCTTTGTCTGATGCCCTCTCTTGGTCACGCCGTCGTTCCTTCAATTTCATGGCATGATTTCATTCCTTCTAACATGCTACCTAATAAAACAGGCTGGTGGGTGTCATCCCGCGGCGGCGCAGCTCTCTAACCACCCGTCTATTTTGCTCCGTGACTTTTTGAGCCCTGGCAGATGTATTTTTGTTTAACATTTCATCAGCGGCTCCAGTGAATGGGTCCCAGATATTCTTAGTTCATAGGTTCTGGGAATGTTTGTGACTCATCCTGTTCCATGCATCAAAGTGTACTGGATCTGAAGGGCTGGGAATCAAAACACAAATGCTGATTGTTGTTTAATGAAGTGCCGGGCAAGCAAGGAGTAGCGGCCAACAGTGCAGATGGCTCTGTCTGATAAAAAAGGGGAAAAAAACTAGCTAGCTCTCATTCCTTGTTTACCTAAAAGAACCATGAGTTCCTAAAAGGCCCTCTGAGTATTTAGGGTCAGGGACATGTGGGTGCCCTCAGGTTTTGGATCTTGGCACACTTGAGCACGTGAGTGTGCTTTGCCCTCCCTGCCACTGCTAGCGTGGTCTAGGTAACCAAGACACATGTGTGGTGTGGGTTGATACATTGCCACTGAACGCTCCCAGCTCGAGTACTTGTTTGTGTGTGCTCCTGTGAGTGTACCCCGAGCTCTCAGCTCCTATGAGTGCGCCCTTGAGCTCTCCGCTCTTGGGAGTGTGGCCTGAGCTCCTAAGAGCTGCAGTGTGTCCTGAGCTCTCAGCTCCTGTGAGTGCGCCCCGAGCTCTCAGCTCCTTTGAGTGCGCCCTTAGGCTCTCCGCTCTTGGGAGTGTGGCCTGAGCTCCTAAGAGCTGCAGTGTGTCCTGAGCTCTCAGCTCCTGTGAGTGTGCCCTGAGCTCTCAGCCTGAACTCCCAGCTCCTGTGAGTGTGCCCTGAGCTCTCAGCTCCTGTGAGTGTACCCTGAGTTCTCAGCTTCTGTGAGTGTGCCCTGAGTTCTCAGCTTCTGTGAGTGTGCCCTGAGCTCTCAGCTCCTGTGAGTGTGCCCTGAGCTCTCAGCTCCTGTGAGTGTGCCCTGAGTTCTCAGCTCATGTGAGTGTGCCCTGAGTTCTCAGCTCATGTGTGTGTCCTGAGCTCTCAGCTCCTGTGAGTATTCCCTGAACTCTCAGCTCTTGGGAGTGTGCCCTGAGCTCCTAAGAGCTGTAGTGTGTCCTGAGCTCTCAGCTCCTGTGAGTGTGCCCTGAACTCTCAGCCTGAACTCCCAGCTCCTGTGAGTGTGCCCTGAGCTCTCAGCTCCTGTGAGTGTGCCCTGAGCTCTCAGCTCCTGTGAGTGTGCCCTGAGCTCTCAGCTCCTGTGAGTGTGCCCTTAACTCTCAGCTCCTGTGAGTGTGCCCTGAGTTCTCAGCTCCTGTGAGTGTGCCCTTAACTCTCAGCTCCTGTGAGTGTGGCCTGAGCTCCTAAGAGCTGCAGTGTGTCCTGAGCTCTCAGCTCCTGTGAGTGCGCCCGAGCTCTCAGCTCCTTTGAGTGCGCCCTTGAGCTCTCCGCTCTTGGGAGTGTGGCCTGAGCTCCTAAGAGCTGCAGTGTGTCCTGAGCTCTCAGCTCCTGTGAGTGTGCCCTGAGCTCTCAGCCTGAACTCCCAGCTCCTGTGAGTGTGCCCTGAGCTCTCAGCTCCTGTGAGTGTGCCCTGAGTTCTCAGCTCATGTGAGTGTGCCCTGAGTTCTCAGCTCATGTGAGTGTGCCCTGAGTTCTCAGCTCATGTGAGTGTGCCCTGAGTTCTCAGCTCATGTGAGTGTGCCCTGAGTTCTCATCTCATGTGTGTGTCCTGAGCTCTCAGCTCCTGTGAGTATTCCCTGAACTCTCAGCTCCTGTGAGTGTGCCCTGAGCTCTCAGCTCCTGTGAGTGTGCCCTGAGCTCTCAGCTCCTGTGAGTGTGCCCTGAGCTCTCAGCTCCTGTGAGTGTGCCCTGAGCTCTCAGCTCCAGTGAGTGTGCCCTTAACTCTCAGCTCCTGTGAGTGTGCCCTGAGTTCTCAGCTCCTGTGAGTGTGCCCTGAGCTCTCAGCTCCTGTGAGTGTGCCCTGAACTCTTAGCTCCTGTGAGTGTGCCCTGAGCTATCAGCTCTAGTGAGTGTGCCCTGAACTCTCATCTCCTGTGAGTGTGCCCTGAGCTCTCAGCTCCTGTGAGTGTGCCCTGAGCTCTCAGCTCCTGTGAGTGTGCCCTGAGCTCTCAGCTCCTGTGAGTGTGCCCTGAGCTCTCAGCTCCTGTGAGTGTGCCCTGCGCTCCCAGCTCAGGTGAGTGTGCCCTGCGCTCCCAGCTCATGTGAGTGTGCCCTGCGCTCCCAGCTCATGTGAGTGTGCCCTGAGCTCTCGGCTCCTGTGAGTGTGCCCTGAGCTCCCTGCTCATGTGAGTGTGCCCTGAGCTCCCAGCTCATGTGAGTGTGCCCTGAGCTCCCAGCTCATGTGAGTGTGCCCTGAGCTCTGGGCTCCTGTGAGTGTGCCCTGAGCTCTGGGCTCCTGTGAGTGTGCCCTGAGCTCCCAGCTCATGTGAGTGTGCCCTGAGCTCCCAGCTCATGTGAGTGTGCCCTGAGCTCCCAGCTCATGTGAGTGTGCCCTGAGCTCCCAGCTCATGTGAGTGTGCCCTGAGCTCCCCGCTCCTGTGAGTGTGCCCTGAGCTCCCCGCTCCTGTGAGTGTGCCCTGAGCTCCCCGCTCCTGTGAGTGTGCCCTGAGCTCCCCGCTCCTGTGAGTGTGCCCTCAGCTCCCAGCTCATGTGAGTGTGCCCTGAGCTCCCAGCTCATGTGAGTGTGCCCTGAGCTCCCCGCTCCTGTGAGTGTGCCCTGAGCTCCCCGCTCCTGTGAGTGTGCCCTGAGCTCCCCGCTCCTGTGAGTGTGCCCTCAACTCTCAGCTCCTGTGAGTGTGCCCTGCGCTCCCAACTCCTGGGAGTGTGCCCCGAGCTCTCAGCTCCTGCGAGTGTGCCCCGAGCTCTCAGCTCCTGCGAGTGTGCCCCGAGCTCTCAGCTCCTGCGAGTGCGCCCCGAGCTCTCAGCTCCTGTGAGTGTGCCCTGAGTTCTCAGCTCCAATGTGACCTGAGCTCTCAGCTCCTGTGAGTGTGTCCTGAGCTCTCACCTCCAGGGTGTCCTGAGCTCTCGGCTCCAGAGTGCTCTGAGCTCTCAGCTCCAGTGTGTCCTCCGCTCTCAGCTCCAGTGTGTCCTCCACTCTCAGCTCCAGTGTGTCCTGAGCTCTCAGCTCCAGTGTGTCCTGAGCTCTCAGCTCTAGAGTGCCCTGAGTTCTCAGCTCTAGTGTGCCCTAAGCTCTCAGCTCCAGCGTGCTCTCAGCTCCGGTGTGTTCTCCACTCTCAGCGTGCCCTCAGCTCTCAGCTCCAGAGTGCTCTCAGCTCCGGTGTGTTCTCCACTCTTAGCGTGCCCTGAGCTCTCAGCTGTAGTGTGCCCTCAGCTCAAGTGTGTGTCCTCATCTTTCAGCGTGCCCTCAGCTCTCAGCTCCAGCATGCCCTGAGCTCTCAGCTCCAGTGTGCCCTGAGCTCTCAGCTCCAGTGTGCCCTCCGCTCCAGTGTGCTCTCCGCTCCAGTGTGCTCTCAGCGTGTCCTGAGCTCTCAGCTCCAGTGTGCTCCGAGCTCTCAGCTCCAGATTGCTCTCAGCTCCAGTGTGTCCTCAGCTCCCAGCTCCAGTGTGTCCTCGGTTCTCAGGCCCATGACGATGCTCAGAGCTCCAGGCTTCTGTGAGCTTCCAGCCCCCATACGGATACTCTGACCTCCACCTCCTGGGTGTCCCAAGCTCTCAGACCCCATGACTACGAGCCTGAGCACTCAGATCTTGTGAGTGCGCCCTGAGCTCCCAGCCGCTGTGAGATCCTGCTGCAATCATGATGCCCTAAGTTCCCAGCCACTGTTAGATCCCTGCTGCAGTCATGATGCCCTGAGATCCCAGCCGCTGTGAGATCCTGCTGCAATCATGATGCCCTGAGCTCCCAGCCGCTGTCAGATCCCTGCTGCAGTCATGATGCCCTGAGCTCCCAGCCGCTGTCAGATCCCTGCTGCAATCATGATGCCCTGAGCTCCCTGCTGCAATCACGATGCCCTGAGCTCCCTGCCGCTGTCAGATCCCTGCTGCAATCATGATGCCCTGAGCTCCCAGCCGCTGTCAGATCCCTGCTGCAATCATGATGCCCTGAGCTCCCAGCCGCTGTGAGATCCCTGCTGCAATCGCGATGCCCTGCGCTCCCAGCCGCTGTCAGATCCCTGCTGCAATCATGATGCCCCTGAGCTCCTAGCCGCTGTCAGATCCCTGCTGCACTCATGATGCCCTGAGATTCCCAGCCGCTGTGAGATCCCTGCTGCAATCACGATGCCCTGAGCTCCCAGCCGCTGTCAGATCCCTGCTGCAATCGCGATGCCCTGCGCTCCCAGCCGCTGTCAGATCCCTGCTGCAATCATGATGCCCCTGAGCTCCTAGCCGCTGTCAGATCCCTGCTGCACTCATGATGCCCTGAGATCCCAGCCGCTGTGATATCCCTGCTGCAATCACGATGCCCTGAGCTCCCAGCCGCTGTCAGATCCCTGCTGCAATCATGATGCCCTGAGATCCCTGCTGCAATCATGATGTCCTGAGCTCCCTGCTGCTGTCAGATCCCTGCTGCAATCATGATGCCCTGAGCTCCCAGCCGCTGTCAGATCACTGCTGCAATCATGATGCCCTGAGCTCCCTGCTGCTGTCTGATCCCTGTTGCAATCATGATGCCCTGAGCTCCCTGCTGCTGACAGATCCCTGCTGCAATCCCGATGCCCCGAGCGCCCAGCCGCGGTGAGATCCCTGCTGCAATCATGATGCCCTTTACTCCCTGCCGCTGTCAGATCCCTGCTGCAATCATGATGCCCAGAGTGAAGAATCCTTACCTTCTTACATGCCAACCCTCTCTGAGTGTAGACTACACTAATCGCAGGCCAGTCTGTCTTAATCTCTATCATTGTATTTCTGCAAATGTCCCACACCTCTCCGTCTTTGAAACCATACACCTAGCATTAGCTAATCTGCTCTCCTCCAACCAATCATATGCATGAACTCGTGTACCCCTAACTATTGATTACTCCCATCTCCTATTAATATACTCTACCACAAAAACTGGAATAGTGTATGGAATGGTTTCCTTGATAGCACAATCACTTAATCCCAATACAAATTGGATTGACCACTCACCTTGGGTTCTGGAATAGCACACTACTCTCCATTAAGCGCTTCAGTGCCTCGTCTGGAGGAGTAAGGGGAAACATCCATTACAACGCAGTCATTACATCGCACTGCTTTAACAACGCAACTGTTACAACGCAACTGCCTTTACATCGCATGCCATTACAATGCATGCCATTACAGCGCATGTCACTACAACGCATGCCATTACAGCGCATGCCATTACAACGCATACCATTACAGCACATGCCATTACAACGCATTATAAGGTAAGTAATGGAGATTTTTTTGTTTTAGGGTGGGTATGGGTTTTGGGGTAGATGGGGATAGTAATTTTTACCCCTACACTATCCAACACTTTCCCTACTGTTGCACTCACTCGAGTGGGAATAGTTAGTTTTACCCCTACACTATCCAACACTTACCCTACTGTTGCACTCACTGGAGTGGGAATAGTAAATTTACCCCTACACTATCCAACACTTACCTTACTGTTGCCCTAAAAGTATTATACGTTGAAATGGTATGCGCTGTAAAGGTATGCGTTGTAAAGGAATGCGTTGTAATGGTAGTTTTTAAAAATGCGTTGTAATGGCATGCGTTGTAATGGTAGTTGCGATGTAAAAACCACGTTGTAAAAGTATGCGTTGTAATTGTTTTCATTGTAAAGTCATATATTCGGAGTAAGTGCTACACCAATGCATTTACAATACAATACAGGCATAGAAGATGGAATATTAGGGCACACATACAGGAGTTGGGAGCTCGGAGCGCACTGTGGTTCTAGGAGGCGAGTGCACACTCCGAGTGACGGCATCTGGAGGGAGCGCTTGGGGATGCTGTTAGTTCAAGGCATATTCAGAGGTTCAAAGGCAATGGGGCACTCAGGTTCTGAGAAACTATTGTACACACCCAACTGATGTGACACTGTGGCACATTTGCAGAGTATTGTGCTTTGAGGCACAGATGTTTTAGACATGGGCAAAGTGGGCAGTTGCCCAGGGCCCCCACCATCCTAGGGGCTCCTGGGAAAATTAACTTTTGATAATTTGTACTTCTGTATTTGTCTCTGTCTCAGCCCTTAACATATATTTCAATATTGTTTGGCATCAAGGGACTTCAATTACAAGAATATTGGTAACGGGCCACCTAAAAAATGATTGCCTTAGGGCCCCAAATCCTTAGGAAGACACTGCCGTGAGGTCTCAACCAGAGAGTGTGGGAGCTCAGACCAGACTCACAGTGGCCAGGGCAGGGCACAGTTACACTGACACCCCAGTGAGTGTGCCGGGCCCCTGGAATACTCTCTGATCCTTTATGAGTGGAGTGTACAAGTCTCACACTTATTCCATCGTGTTGGTGTCCTCCAAGGGAGCACGTGACACTGTGCCCTCTGGGGCTCTCGCGAGGCTTGTGCAACAAGCACAGGCCAGCTGTGCACAGAACCGGAAGCTCATCCTTTGAGGTCAGTATTGGAATGAAAAGCATCCGGACAGACCTCTAGTTGAGACCGAGCTTGTGTTATTATTGGAGATGATGCCGGCCTGTGGTTATTGCAGGACAGTAACAAAGAGCTCTGATTACACAAGACCCACACCCACGGCTCCTGGCCCAAGATCAAACAGTGTTCACCATGCAGAGGAAAAGCAGGCTGGATTTACAAAACCACCTTTTCCGCTCTCAGTGGGGCCTTCGTCCCACTGACAGTGCAGATACCTGTGTGCAAAGGCGTGATTTATTTATTAATTTAAAGTGTTTTTTGGGGTGGTGCTCCAGGACACTCTAGTGCTTAGCAGAAAGGGACAGTTTTAAGCCCACCTCAGATGTCATGTGACTGCGCACCATGTCTCTGCTCCCGTGACATGCAGTAGCTGTGTATTCCATCATATGGTCTGTAACCTGTTGAAATGAAATATAAACAGCCTAATGTGCAGAGGGTGCCAGGGCCTGTTAAGGGGGTCTCGTCAGTTACAAGGGGCTACTTTTTAGAAGTTTCTGAGGTAATCAACGCTTGCCTTGTGATCTTCGTGTGGCATCCTGGGCTGGCACCTTTACTCAAACTTTGTGTTTGTAGCAGAACAGCTTTAGTACAAATTTCCAGCTCATTGTATGCATTTCAGAGGCAGCTCAGTAACTAGCTCTTAGTTAGTACCTGCTAGTGAAAGGTATGTTATGTTTCCATAACAGCAGTTTGTATAGCGCTGTATTGCCACTAGTCTGACCTCGCAGCGTTATCGGTTCTGCTCCTTTCAGTCTCACATGCTCCAGTACGGTGATTCATGTTGGATTGGAGCAGAAAGGGGCGGGACTAGAATTCAGCCGAAGCACTGAAGGTCCGGGCAGTCCAGGGTTCATTGATGGAGCCGTTCAAGGGCACCAACCTCTCTTGATGCTCATGTCCCAGGGACCCATCACCCATGGAGGGTATGGATGCCACAGCTGGCACATGGATGGCCACCGTGGGTGGTGACCATATGCCCTATTCGGGCTACCATTGACAAATACTCAAGGCCCCACAGAGGTAGTGATGGGCAGTAGGAATGACCTTCAGTGACCATCACACTGAACTACAAGCACCGACATGCTGGCCCACGCACCCGCACAGAGCAGGTGCTTGGAGCCAGGCATCATGTTGCACAGCACGGCCATCCTTGGCTCTGAACCCATTCACATCACACGTATAATGCCGCATCCCTCAAGATCTTTAAACCAAAGTAGAAAATGTCCTAATAACATCACACTAGATAACTATTACCCTTTATGATCGTTACATTGTTTCATTCATTGGAGTTTGTTTGTCTTGTTTAGTGGCTGTCTTGCCTTTAATCAGCTGTAAACTTCTGTGTTCTTCCCCCATTTCATTTTGATGGCCAAACTCTTAGTCTGATGTTACACTCTCTCTGTTCTGATGCTGCTTAATCTTGACTTCTTGTCCCTGGAAACTAGACGTGTCTGATATAAGTTGCCCACAGTAAATTCATACAAAAATACAATTACATAAAAAAAAAACACTGGAATGGATCGTGGGTGCTACTCCAAAAACCCAGACTAGTGGTGCCCTCGAAGCATCGTGTGATAGTCGTGCAAGCTCTTCTCCTGTGTCGCTATGGCCTTTGTGTGCAGCCACATGATATATCAATCGCCGTGTCCCGAATCTGTATGAGGGCGCAACAAAAGCTCAGTAAAAAGGAACACGGAATGAAAGTCACAACTATGTCACTACCAGTCTGTAGAAACTAAAACTCCCTCTGTTTGCTGCTCATTTACCTGGACTGTGCCCCCCCATCTCCCCCCCTCATCCTGCCTCAGGGACACATGCTGGATTTGAGCAAAAAGCTGAACCCAGCATAAATCTTCCAGGTGCATGATTTTCCTGGCCATGCCGTAGACTGCCCCTCTAGGGCTGTGGTGTCCAGTGCAGGTGCCAGAACCTGAAGATATTCCACTTGCAGGGCACTCATTCACATGATCAGTTATCCCGAAAACCTGGTTTGCATCCAGTCCTCCTTGTTGTATTTTGGACACCCGCGACCTAGGGTGGCGGTGCCCACTATCACAACATGACATGCGGCACCTTCTGTAAGTGATGCTCTGTTGTCTGTCTTCTTTATACCCTTTCATGCTGTGTATTCTTTCATTGTTACATAGTAACAGTCCCATAACAATAGTTTTAAAAGTACATTGTTTCTATTATCAGTTCTCAGCAGTAAGCATGTATGCCTTTCCTATGGAATGACATTTAGAGAGTTTATTTCTTCATTTGCCTTCTTGTTTATTTGTATTTGCACCAACAAGTACATTTATAGGCACTTTGTAGTGCTATAAACCTGTGATTTCAAACAAGGCACATTCAAATTATGAAAGTATCTGGAATAAGGTCAAAGCGACTCCAGCAATGTTTTCTTCAATACCGCGATAGTGTGGGCACAATAAAAAGCGGGGACCTCAGATTTAGCACGCAGAATCTACGTCGTAAACAAAAAGTATTTTAGCAATATGAAGACCCGAAGGGCGATCAGTTAGGTTATTTGGTCTGAACTGTCATTTTTTGTAGGATGTTGATCACAATGGCTGACTCATAGCCCTGTAAAATGATGCACGACTCCTTGTCACATTCATTGATAGATAGATATATATATATATATCGCCCAGCCCTCATCATATATTGGTCAGTTGTTCTGTCATTCAGATTTTACTTCCTCCTCCTACAGCATGAACAGTGGGTGAGCCAACTTCAGTCATTGACAAACTTGACTGCGAGTGACGTCATTCTGGTCTTTCACAAGACGCACATACGCTCACAATGTCGCTTCCTTCAGAGTCGGGGATTACTAGGGTAGTGCGAGCTTTTTGAAACCACAGATGTGCATTGCTTTAAGCCAGTGTTTATTTGTTATATTGGCGAGGGCCTAGCAGCTCCTCCAACAATAACATTTTGCAAAACCCGTTGATAAGCAAGCATTGACAAATTCAAAAGGCAGGCAGCCAATGTCAGACCTATTGGCTTTGGCAATGCTGTGTTATCTTGGGTTAGGCGTGCCTAAGGCAAGCCCGTCTGCGCCTGTCCGCGCCCAAACGGGTCCAGGGGCCAGAACCCCTGGCCATTTATTGGCCTATACCAGTAAAGAACTTAGATCATTTAATCATAGACGGTGCCCCTTGAAACCCGAAACAGCAAGTGTACTTAGGAGAGAAGGACTCCTTTTCCCACAGAGGGGAGAGATACCTAGTCCCAAACAGACTAACATTTCAGGCCACTCAAGCTCTAGCAGCATTGATACCCTGAAACTTTTGGTCCTGAATACACGATCACTACAGAAACATGCTACTGAGATCTTTACGTTTCTACAAGATGAGGCACCAGACATCCTAGCTCTGACTGAAACCTGGCTAGACGATGATTCTGGTCCCACCTTACGGGCTACACTTCCCGACTGCTATGACGTCCTCTGGCACAATAGGCCAGCGGGAAAAAGGGGAGGTGGGGTGGCGGTCTTGTACAAAAGACATTTGACCATTGAAAAGGTGTCTGGTGATACCCTAGAAGGGGCAGATACCCTTACTTTCAAGGTCTGTAGCCATTCATCCAGCATAACTATTATCATAGTCTACCGTCCACCCAAATGCCCCCCGCACTTTATAGACCTGATGACCGAATGCGTTGCGAACCTTCGTTCACGTTTTCAACAACTCCTGGTGGTAGGAGAGTTTAACTACCACTCGGATTTACAACCCAGAGAGGCACAGGCCCGTCAGCTGGAGGAGACGTTCTCTAATCTTGGCCTCACTCAGTTAGTAACAGCCCCTACGCATGAGCTTGGACATACCCTTGATCTGGTATGGTCCACTGTCTCGCTCACGATACTAAAAGATATCATTCCATGTGCCTGGTCTGATCACTATTGTATCAACCTGATTCTTCCCCTTACTAAGCATAATGCCAGACCCCCTTCAGACTGGAAACTTGTCCGTAGTTGGTCAAGAATTGAGGCCCCAATATTGGTAAGCGCCCTTCGAGACTGCCCTCGCAAAAAGCCAGAAACAGTAGATATTGATGGCTGGTCGGAAGCTATTTCCAGCCGGCTTCTCTCTGCCATCAATAAAATAGCCCCCGAAAGGAAAATAAAAACTGGCAATATAGGCAATGGCGCGCCATGGTTTACGGAAGAGCTCAGAGCACTGAAACGTCTGCTTCGCCACTACGAACGACAGTGGCGCAAACACTATGACCCTCTGGCTCTTAAAGAGTATAGAGCCAAAATTGCTTCCTATAAAAAGGCGCTCCTCCGTAGGAAGGCGGATTATTATGAAAATAGGATCCTAGTAGCAACTAATAAACAGAAAGAAACGTTTAAAATTCTTAAAGAACTCAGCCATAAACAATCACTGACGTCTCCATCCAATCAAGAACAATGCAATGAATTTCTACTTTATTTTTCTAACAAAATTCAGGATATCCTGACTGAGATTGATAATTCTCCATTTAAGCAACCTCCCGTTGTAGAGATGATCCCACAGGGAAAGCAAACAGAATTGCTCTCTTCATTCCAAGATCTTGACACTGAATCTCTCCGACGCATTGCTACAAAAATTAAATCTGGCTCACCCGCCGACCCCTGTCCCCCAGGATTTTCAATTTAGCTCTCCCTGAAATTGAGGAAGAAATCCTCACTTTGTTAAACCTCTCCCTGGAGATTGGGAAGGTTCCGAGCTACTTTAAAGAAGCCAGGATTATCCCCCTGCTTAAAAAGATTGGCGCGGACCCAGCCAATAAGAAAAATTTTAGACCTATCTCTCAACTTCCATTTCTTGCTAAAATTTTAGAGCAACATGTCCTGCAACAACTAGTTAAGTTTACGAAGGATTATAACCTTCTGGAGGACAGGCAGGCTGGTTTTCGAGCCCACCATAGCACAGAATTGGTGATGTTATCAGTGCTCGATGACCTTAGGAGGACTACCGATAATAAAAAGCCTTGTGCCCTAGTCCTCCTTGACTTGGCAGCATTCGATACAGTCAACCATGCTCTACTCTTGGAAAGATTAAGAACTATGGGGATCGGGGGCGCGGTCTTACAGTGGATTACCTCATTTTTGACGAACCACTCCCAAAGAATTCAGATGGGTGACTGGGTCTCAGAGAGGGGGCTCGTTCCCTGTGGAGTTCCACAGGGGTCGGCCCTATCACCCCTCCTATTCAACATTTATCTTAGACCATTAATTACTGCCCTCTCGGCTATGGAGTGTCAAGTATTCAATTATGCGGATGATACTCAAATCATTCTGCAAATTGAAAATACCCCCTAGCACACTCCCGGGCGAAAGAGGTTCTACGTTTCACGGTCAACTGGATGACTGCCAATTCCTTAAAGATCAACCCAGACAAAACTGAGGTTCTGGCTCTGACCGATGCTGACAACCCTTGGAATTCCCTCTACTGGCCCCAGGAACTGGGTGCCGCTCCGGCCCCGGTCCCAGTGGTAAAAAGTTTGGGAATCAAAGTGGATGATAAGCTTTCATTGGCTAACCAGGTTTCCACTGTGTTTGGAACCTGTGTGGGCCTTCTCAGGTTACTTTGGAGACTTTCCCCCATCCTATCTTTCCCGACCATGAGAACGGTCGTGACTGCCATGATCCTGTCCCGTCTCGACTACGGCAACTCGCTCTACATTGGACTGCCAGATTCTTTAGTAGGCAAATTGCAGATAGTCATGAATGACGCGGCAAGGCTAATCTTTAAAGTACCCAGGCATTCACGTGCATCCCCCTCCTGCAACGTCTTCATTGGCTGCCCTTGAAACAGAGGGCCAAATTCAAGGCCCTCTGTATTTGTTCACAAGGCTTTGTATGGACAGGCACCCATCTATATTAAACAACGCCTTGTGAAATATGCCCCATGTCGCTCGCTAAGGTCATCCACGATGGGCCTCTTAGTTTGCCCACGCTTCAACTATGCCACCAAGGGGGGCCGAGCCTTTTCCACTCTCTCACCCACCCTTTGGAACAAGTTGCCTAGCCAGCTTCGTGCAGAAAGCCATCTTCTCCCTTTCAGGAAAAAACTGAAAACCATTCTCTTCACTGAAGCCTGGGCATAACTGCTTTCCACTTGCTCTGGACTGATGCTATTCTTCTGCAGCGCTTAGAGACCTTTTGGTATTAAGCGCTCTACAAATCAAAATTAACATAACATAACATGCACAGATACTCTGTGTATGGACAATTTGCTGGGCCACTGCTATGCATTGGTCACTGCAGCACGATCCACGCGACAAGGAGAATTAGACCGCTCTTATTGGGCGCCATCAAAATATGGAAATGTGACATTAACATAATTGCGCATCCTGCTGCAATGAGGATTACACTTTGGTCTGCTATGTCCAGTAAAGCGTGATGCGCCGCTCCTACCATGCTGATGCCAATCGGCTGGGTTAATTTGAATGGAAACATCCTTTGTGGTCATGGAGAGATGATGCCAAGCTCTGTAATTATCAGGCAGTGGAAATGTGTTCACAAAAAGTTTTCAGTAGGAGTAAATGAGGGATAAATGTATACATTTGTTGCACAAGTCCGAGTAATTCATTTACCTATGGTGGGAATAGCTCATTTAATGCAGCCACTGGTGTGTGGCCCTGAAGTATGTCCCGATTACCTACTGGAACCTTCATTACTTCGAATGCAAGACTTCCTCGTCCCAGTCCTCGGGGTCCCTCCGTTCCGAGGACCAGGTCAGACCTTACCCTGGTTTGGTATTGTGTGGCATGTGCAGAATGGCTGTTGAGTCCTGTGGATTCTTAGGAACAGGAAGGGGAGGAGCTTAGTTAAAAAACATTGGAAATGTTGGAAAACATACATTTTTCTTTTTGGTGTCAAATGGGTCAGGTGAGTTGCCTGTCTTTGTGGAAGGGATCACATCGGCATATAAAAAGTATGATGGGGATGCAGTCGAGGTGGTGATGAGAGGATAATTCCTAACTCTGATTGGCTGTATACCTTGAACTCCATGTCAGTGTTAGCTAGGAGAAAACCAGTATATAGGCGACCAGGCTTAAATACTAAAAATACGTGGTATTTCTGCTCTTTATGTGTTATGATCATAGTAAGTACTTTGTGTTTTGGTATTTCAACCAGGCCTATTTTTACGTAGGGCCCTCCTTAACGTCAGTCTGTGTATATGGGGCCTGCGGCATCCTTGAGCACACTGATTGCTGTTGTTTCTTAGCGCCTAGCTAGCACTCAATCTGACATCACACTAGAACATAGCCACTCTTTCAGGTATATTTTATTGGTTTTGACAGTGTCTTTCTGTCCTCATGTCTGTCCTTCACCTCGCCTCTCTGAAATGAATGCACTACATCCCCATGCAGCATCATACTGTAGTGGCGAAGAGTGATGTGCAGGTCTAAGATAATATTTTTAAAAACACCTGCTCATCTCATGCACTATCCTGCACTATTCATGCACTGTTATGACAAACACTTGCAGTATTGTCACAGAACATGATGAGCTCTTCCGATGCCTTCTACAGTGGCAAAGATGGTGGGTCTAATCCCCCCATCACACACAGCGTCTTCCCCTCTCCTATGTCCACTACTTAGCCAAATGCTGCAAAGTGACCAAGCTGAAAAAGAATGGCTTGTTACTAGACAGAGCTAGTCCCCAGTCCTTCAACATTGTCGGCCTGTAAAGAATACTGTAGCCCAACTCAACGATGCTCGTTTAACGCATCTCAAGGATGAGTTTGGCCCGGCCAGGATCTGAAGATGTGACCTGTCAGTTATACTTAGATTTGTACAACTGATGCATGAACCCACTGAGCTCTCTTTTTCAACCTTTATCCAGTGCTAAATTTGTGAAAAAATAAGTGCCGGACCCTTGTCAGGAGGTCACTGCAGCTTACACCACCCATTGCTCGTGTCAGCGCTGACAATGTTAGTACCAACACAGCTACTAACTATTATTTGCCTTCAAGTGTGACAATTCAGACTATTCCAGCCCCCCAAAGTTATAAGAATGACTTGGGGGCAGGAGGTATTTGTCATTATTCTCCTCCATCTTGTGAGTTGCAGCCTACCTGTGCCCCAGATTGCAGTGAGCAGAGTCCAGGAAGTGGTAAGGAGGCAGACTAGTGCTGTCTCTTCCCCCCCCCCCAAAAAGTGTTTAAAAAAACGATTTTCCCTTTCTGTGATTACTGTCTTTGCCTGTGGTTGTTACAGTTTAAATTTGTAGTTTTAACCTGCCTGTGATTGCATATTTTATCACCTGTTTTGTGTTTTAAACTTGTGGTTTTCCTGCCCATGATTGCTTCCATTTAACGTGTTGAATTGTGGGATTTGCAGTCCAAATTCTGTAGTTTTTCCCTCTCATTCCTGGTGACTATTCAGTTTTCCCTCCAAATTTCTCCTTTGCTCTGTGCTAAGACCTGTATGTTAAACAGTGCACCCCCAGCCACCATTTTGTGTTAACAAGCCAGTGAAACCAGCCCCCCCCAGCAACAGGGATATTCTACATCAGAGGGTGCTTCTGTGAGCTGCTTAAACTGTGTTTAATAGGGACTGTGCACTTCGTTTTTGGCCAGGAGAGGGAGTAAAGTTTTATTCAAACAGTAGTGTTAGATTTCAAGTTTGTGAGGCCTTTACCTGCAGAAGTCCAAAGTGTGGATTGAGCCTGTCTGTCTCCTAGGAGATTCTGAACAGGAGAAGCAGCTCCCCAGCCCCCACCCCCAGGCCAGCAGGCCTAGGACTGGGGATTGGCTATTCAGCTACCAGGCAACTCTGAGCCCTCCCCTCACACCTGCCCAGGCCCCTTAAGGCTTTGCTGGGTGCACCCCAAATCATTCTCCTCCATCTTGTGAGTTGCAGCCTACCTGTGCCCCAGATTGCAGTGAGCAGAGTCCAGGAAGTGGTAAGGAGGCAGACTAGTGCTGTCTCTCCCCCCCCCCCAAAAAAAAAGTTTTAAAAAAAACGATTTTCCCTTTCTGTGATTACTGTCTTTGCCTGTGGTTGTTACAGTTTAAAATTGTAGTTTTAACCTGCCTGTGATTGCATGTTTTATTACCTGCTTTGTGTTTTAAACTTGTGGGTTTCCTGCCCATGATTGCTTCCATTTAACGTGTTGAATTGTGGGATTTGCAGTCCAAATTCTGTAGTTTTTCCCTCTCATTCCTGGTGACTATTCAGTTTTCCCTCCAAATTTCTCCTTTGCTCTGTGCTAAGACCTGTATCTTAAACAGTGCACCCCCAGCCACCATTTTGTGTTAACAAGCCAGTGAAACCCTCCTCCCTCCCCCCCCCCCAGCAACAGGGATATTCTACATCAGAGGGTGCTTCTGTGAGCTGCTTAAACTGTGTTTAATAGGGACTGTGCACTTCGTTTTTTGGCCAGGAGAGGGAGTAAAGTTTTATTCAAACAGTAGTGTTGGATTTCAAGTTTGTGAGGCCTTTACCTGCAGAAGTCCAAAGTGTGGATTGAGCCTGTCTGTCTCCTAGGAGATTCTGAACAGGAGAAGCAGCTTCCAACTCCCTGGCCAGCAAACCTTGTCTGAGGTTGCTGGGACCTTATATAGTCTGCTAGTGGTTGGTACATGTATACACTGATTGGTGGTTGTATCTGATGTTTCTACTGGATTGGGTTAGTGTCCTCATTGGTTGGGTATTTGAGTGTTCTTATTGGTTTCTGGGTCTGTGATTCAATCAATGTAGGGTTGGGACTAGGGCTAAGGTTATGATTTCTATTGGAAGTAGGGACTAGGGCTTCCTGTGTAATTGGGTGTTGGGACTAGGGTGGAACTAGGGCTAGGGTTAGGCCTTTAATTGGAAGTAGCGATTAGGGCTTCTGGTGTGATTTGTTGCTGGACTAGGTGTGGGACTAAGAGTAGGGTTAGGCTTTCTATTGGAAGTAGGGAGTAGGGCTTCCTGTCCCATTGGTTGCTAGGACTTGGGTTGGGACTACTGGTAGGGCTAGGGCCTCTATTGGATGTAGAGATCAGGGTTTTTGAACTGATTGGGTGCTCGGACTAGGGCTAAGATTGGCTGTAAGGTCCTGGTCTCCTATTGGTTCTAGATTTTTAGGGCTAGTGTTGTGATTGGATAGTGTTAGGGCTAGGGTTCCCATTGGCTGACGGGGTCACCTGATTACTAGGGCTATAAAAGGCCAGGCTTAGGGCGTCTCAGCTAAGGGCGGAGAGGACAAGGGCAGTTGCCTGTTTGAGCCTGTTCGAAACAGGTCGGGACCAGGGCCAGGAATGCTGCCCTTTTTACCATTCATTAATAACCACCCTATGTATTTGTCCCACTGTACATAAGCATTGATTTTCACTATAGATATGTGCCTATCTTTGTGTATTGCTTTGTATAAACATGTACAATAATTATGTTGTTATAAAAACAAAAACAAAATAAAAATAAAAAATCTTCTTTGGTCTACATGTACTTTCTTCCCATTGGGCATCTATGTACCTCCATGTACTTGGATCTGTGTGTCTGTTACTTTTCTCCTGAAAAAGCATATCCAATGCACTACCCTATTTCTCATCCGCTACCTCTATCAATATCTTTAATATGCATATACTTACATCCTTTATGCATCTATATACTTTCAATGTACTTATGGATCTATATATTTATCACTTTCTTCTAATTTAGCATTTCCAATGCACTACCCTATTTCTCAGCCTATACTTCCCTCAATATATCTTCTAGCCCAACTTTCTGACTCATCTCAAACTTCTTTCTACTACTCTTTCCAATTCACTACCCTATCTCACCCTATACATCTATCACTATATCCTCTACACCCACTCTCTCATTTATCCCAAACGCCATACCACTACTATGTTCCCCAAAATAACCCTTTCTTGACTCTCTCCTACTCTACCCCTCCTTGCATCTTCTGACACCTCCTTTACTGTACCGATCCCCCAAAACAAACCTTTCTAAACTCTTCCCTCTGACTCTTCCCCTCCAAAAACCCTTTTAACTCATCCAAAAGCCTCCTCCCACTGCTATGACCTAAAAAAAGAAATCCTTCACTCTTCTATCCGTCCACTATCCTTTTCAATCAAAATAACAGACTAGCATGTTCACTTCTCTAATTCCATATTCCACTATACTAATTCACCACTAATCCTTTATGGGTTCCAGAGTAGCGGGCTACTCGCCAACAAAGCGCTTCAACACCCCATCAGGGGTAACAGGCGCTATATGAATGCAAACCTTTCTTTCCCTTCTATCCCTCCACTATCCTTCTCACTCCAAATAACTGACTAATATCCACCACTCAAATTACTTTCATATTTCACCATACTAATTCACCACTAATCCTTTATGGGTTTCCGGAGTAGCGTGCTACTCGCCAAAAAAAGCGATTCAACACCCCACAGGCGTTAGAAGCGCTATATAAATACAAACCTTCTTTCCTCTTCTATCCTTCCAAATCCAAATAACTGACTAACATATCCACCACTTAAAATTTACTTGCATGTTTCACTATACTAATTCAACACTAATCCTCTATGGGTCTCGGAGTAGCGTGCTACTCGCCGAAAAAGCGCTTCAACGCCTCGTCAGGGGTAGTAAGCGCTATACAAATGCAATTACAATGCAATACAATTATTAAGGTATGTTGAATTGACAAACAACTGTTGTTGTGCTCACCTCTAAGTTAAATAAACAGCACCACCATGTGGCAGGCCATCATAAGCGCCGGTGTCGACAATTAATGGCCGGTGACTAGCCCCGGAAACCACCAGTTCAATATTAGCACTGCCTTTATCCCTTTGTTTGTGCCCCTTTATATTTTTAAGGGCCTAGTGCCCCACAACTGGGAATGTCCAAGAATTTGCAAGCCACAGCTGTCTAACAATTTTTAGACTGGTGATGTAAGGCTCTTTCATTTGCAGCTGCCGAGCGTCGTGGTTTCAGGTGAGGTTCTGGGAAACAAAGAACCCCTTTTGCAAGAAAGGCTTCCTCTGCTAGAGCAAATGTCATCGCCTCAAATGGACCCCTGGCAGCCACCTTAGAGTGATTCATCGCTGCCTTGAGGGGGGATCCAGTTGCGCATGCATGCTTTTGCTGTGATGCAAAGCCAAATGTATTGCACAGATTGCTTCAAAAACACATCAAGGGGCCTTTGGGAATTCAGTTGCCAAAAGGGTGTGGATGCATTGTTTATTTGTTAATTCTTTTAATTGTATATGTTTTTGATGCTCTGAGAGCATTATGGCACCTATAAGTGAATATTAAAGTCTCCAAACCTCTTTGGAAAGCAGGACGCTTTCCTGCAGCCTGAGATGGAATTTCCAAGGTGGAGGTTCACATGTGGTTGGCCACTCTTTAAACAACTATTTTCTAACCTATCGGGTGGCTCACAGGTTCTCGAAGCATAGACTCTGGAATCTAGTCATCTTCCATAGGTGAACAACCATGGTGAGGTACCGGGGTGCTTTTCAATAAACCTATAACCCTGTTTAGAATTTCAAGATGTCGTCATGCACATTGAGATGGAATTCGCATGGGGTGGGGATGTCTTTTAAACTACTCGCTTCTTGCCTGTTGGGTGGTTGGCAGGTTCTCGGAGGATGACCTCAGGAATCTGTCAGCTTGTATGGTGAAAGACTGGTGAGGTAGAATGGTGCTCCTCAGTAAGTCTTCAACCCTCTGTGGAGTCGCCGGATGCCTTCCTGTATCCTGAGGTGGAGGGTCACATGGGGCAGGGATGCCCTTTAAACGACTCCTTTCTAGCTGGTTGGGTACCTCTCAAGTAACCAGGATGAAATACCTCGATGTGGTTAGATGGTGCTCTTCGATAAGCCTTTAAACCCTCGGTTTAATCTCAGTAGGTCATCATCCATGCTGGGATTGAGGGGAGTAGAGGTTCAAATGTGGAAACAACACCCTTTAAATCACTCATATATAGTCCATCTGATGGCGATGATGTTCTCAAAGTTTGACTATAGGAATCTGGTCAGCTTGTGTGAGCGAAAGAGCACGTTGAGGTAGGTCAGCACTCTTAGATGGCACACCTTATGTACTTTGAAGATATTAATATACGTGTTTCGATGTCACTTGATGAAGAAATGAAGGAGTGCGGTGTGATACGTGCCATCGAAAGAATGCTACTAGTAAAAAAATAAAGGATCCAATTCTATTAAAAGAACCAGGAGCCGATCCATCCCTGAGGCAGGTATGCACGACACATGATAAGTAGTTGTGAGATGATTCACAAGCAGCTAATTTATAATTTGCCAGAATAGAGAGTCGTTTGATCAGTGCGCGTCAGTTACTCCATACTTTAAAATTCCAAGCGCTGGACGGCTCTTCCACGGCTTATGAATGTTTAAAAATTGCTCTGTGCTCCCTCAAGTAATTTGACAACTCTGGCAGCTATTGATTAAAACCTGAAATTATTCAGGCGGGGAGATGACTTGAGGGATTAGCGGTGAAGCTTTTTTCTTTCTCCTTCAAATCTGAGCGGAAAAAAGATTCTGCAAAGTAAATATGTTCTTGGACATTTTGAGAATCCCATTAGAACTGTGAAATGAAATTGAAATGAGAAGAAATGAGAAGGCCTCCCTCATACAGGTTTTTATTTGGCGGTGGATGAGTTCTGCATCCCAACTCTGATACCTTTTGAGCCTGCTCCTGAGAAGAGCGTCGAGTGATCAGCAGCAAGAGATCATTCTTTTCACCAAAGATCAGTTTGTATCAGTGATCCTCGTACATTGATCCAAGCAGCGGTGGCGGCCTGAAAATAAAACTTTTGCCATTATGAAAGTGTGGATCTCGGGAGCACGGACAATTTGCCTCTGTCTGCAAATGTTGGAAGTTAGTAGGGTTGTCATAAAGCCGGATGATTGACATAAGCAGAAATACCCCATGAAGCTCTAGACGACTTGCTTACCACCTGGGTGAAATCAAGATGCCATCAGGGGCAGTTATGCTTGCCACACACAAGCTAAATAAAGCCTATTACTCATAACTGGTTTGCCAGAAGAAAACTGAGTTCATTAATCTGGGAAAGATCAGAACACAGCAGAAATGGTAACAAGCACTGGCATCGCAAATACGTCTGGTATTAATGTGTGAAAGTATGCAGACAGCACTTCTGCATGCCTGTGTTGGCATATTAAAAACAGACATATTGGTTTTTGCCAATGTTTGTTTGTTAGGTATTTTCAGGGCTCGAGCAGACCACATTTGAGTGTTGAATAAAACAGCCTGATGCTGTGAAAAAGATTGCTTTCTCTATCCTGTGCATGTATAGCAGTGTACTTTTGAGATGTAAAATAGTCCTTGCAAACCAAACAACCAATAGCATTATTTGAAAGAGGATTACTTCACCGGCCAGACTTAGAGCCCACTTTATGTATACTTTAAAGAATTGGTAACAATTGCTATTCAGACAGAGGTGCACGCTGTCAAGCAAGAACTAAAAAGAAGATATCAGAAAAATGGAGTTGTAACTCAAAGAAAAAGTCATTCAAACATATGTGTGTAAGATGGACCATTTCTGGAGCACTCAATGCAAACTCCATCTTTCAAAGCCTGAACAACTGGTCCATCCTGTGTTATGTTGTAAAGATACTGTGCGATTTTAAAACGATAGGTTCACAGACAAGTGCGAAAATAACACTGGTACTGACTGAATATTGTGCACTTGTTGTGACCCTGGTGTGATTCGACCCTTTGTCCTTCGGCCTAGGCACAGATCTTTGTAGCACATGTGTTACTCCGCTGACATGTGGTACTACTACATTGAGGGAATAAGGGATTTCATTGCCCCCCACAGTCCTCCTTCAGAGAGAAGTTCCTGACTCGGAGTACTATTACTGGCCTTTTTATGTTGTGTTCTTTTTTTCTCCATCTCAACAACCAACTTGTTGAAAATATTTTAACTGGAGCCATTCTCTCTTTCTGATCCAACAATTACGTTTTTTTCTGATTTTTTTATGTTTGGAATTTCGCCAAAGAAAATGAGCAGTGAATATAATAAGCAAACTGGCAATGGAAGTGCGCCTTTGATCTTAAAACTCTTTAGCCTTCCCTAAGAGTATTTGATAGGTTAGTGCCAAGTTCACACACTTTTGTTATTAAAAAAGTGAAGTCTGCATGTCAGTGGCCTTCTAAATGCTCTTAGTATTGAAATTCGAATATTAAGTGACAAAGGTGCAAAAAGATTGGCATGTACTGTGCGAAGGGCTCTTGTGACAATAAAGCGGTTTCTTAGTGAAGTCAAGATGGCCACCGCGGAACGCCACACTCTCTTGGGACATCCAACACTTGCACTAGTGTGTCCAATGATTGTAGAGAAGAGGAAGCACAAGCACCTTCTTTGACATTTAAGTGAGCGGCCACTTTGAAGTCTGCTATGGGCAATCCTAAATATTTTATTATTATTCTGACATTACACAATTAAAGTTTTGCAATTTGCAAATTTAGCTTTGTTGAGGATTCTTGGCAGGATTGCATGCCCAAATTAGCCAGCCTATATATTCCTTGGTTTGTTACCCATGTCTTGATTTAGAAGAAATCTAATTTAAGGGCTATATTGTCAGCTGCAGACCAGAGACGACTTCTCTGCGTTACACTTTCTGATGTCCTGAGCGATCATAAAATTTACCAATGCCTTACATTCCGCTTTGGTTAAACTTAGAAGTGCTTAGAAGAAATACAAATGTTATATTAAGGACTATATTTAAAAAAAGAGTATTCATTTTAAGTTCTCATTGAATAGGAATCATGATGCTGTCCAGCACTGCTGCAGGAGCGGAAGTTACCTGCAGAATTTCAATATTTACACATCAGATAAATATACATACAATAATCTGAACAGGAATCATGTATGTGGTCGGAGGTTATATTTCAAATTTAGCATGTCTGATTTCCCATGTCCCCAAAACTGCTAAAATAAAACTCTCTCTCTCCTCGTGATATATACAAATCTAATACATGGGATAATTTAGTATGAGGTGTGTGCTGCTTATTATAATTTTGAATTTATAATGAAAAAAAAGGTCATGCCTTAGCTTCAGGTTTCAAATGAAGCATAACAAGTGCTTTCCCTATGATCCTCTGAAACTCTAATCGGCGCATGTCGAAGGACCCGTGGAAGGAGATTTCATCTCATAGCTATATTGTTGGCTAGTGGGGCCAGGGGACCCGAGTCCTAAGCTCAGCCACTTGATCAAAACCGCGTATGCACCATATTTGTCTCTGTGCCTCCATTGTGATAATTGGTAAGGCTTAGAATCTGGTTGAGCTAAAGTATTAAGTGCTAAATGAACAAGCATTGGCAAAGCTGATAGGTCTTGCGTTTGAAAAGTGTTACTCAGTTTTTGAGCTTTGCCAGTGCTTGATGCCAACGCAGAACAGCACCAACAATAAGAGAAAGAAAATCCTTATTGTCGCCAATGCTGAGCAGCGTGGGGTGGGAGAAGCAATATACCAGCTGGAGGGAGCAAAAAAGAGAGGGGGAGGGGAAGGGGAGGAGGGAGTAGCAGATGGGAGAGAGCAATAAAACGCATGCAATCCAATGGGATGCTGTAGCAAGAAGAAAAAAGTAGTTCCCTGATGTTAGCCTTGGAAGGGTCCAACTCACCCAATAAAAAGTTTTTTATTTAAAAAAAATCAATGCTCCAGGGGAGGAACAAACACTAGAAGAAGAGAGAAAGGCATCACATAAGTAAACAAATGATACAAGAAAGCCAACCAAAGATATGGAAATGGCTGACCCAAAGCCCAATCTAAGTATTGGTATTGTACACAATAGACATTGCAACAGCAAACAGCTAAAAGCTGTCTGTAGGCAAGACCTAAAAACTGAACCCAGCACAGTCCTACCACTTTCATGAATACTTACCAGTGTCTGAATGTCTAAACATGGTGGCAAGCAGGGAGTGAGAGCCATTTAATCTTCATCATTAAAGGGAAAGAGCACTGACAGGTGAGCGTTAGCTGAGGAATGGGTAATAGGGACCCGAGATGCATGAGCCCAAGCATGTCCTGACCCCCACAGTCTATCCATACTTGTAAATGCTCTCTTCCAACATGCGATACTGCTATGACAAAGTGGCTTTGGTCTGAGGAAGGACCCAGTTTAGAAAGGTAACTGGAGGAAATTCCAAACACAACCCCCAACTCGCCCTAGTCCTATTTGACTTATTGGTACTACTGTAGGCCAGTAAAACTGGCAAATGCAGTGGCGTAACAAAAGCCCCCGCAGCCCCCAAGCTCCAGGGGGCTCCCTCCAGCACTTTGCACAGGCAGTGGGGCTCCTGGCCTTAAAGCTCCTTGGTCCCGAGCATGGGGGCCCCGTTTGTGAACTATGCAGGGGGCCCCCCTCAAGTTTCATTATGCCACTGGGCAAATTGTTTTGTGACAGAAGAAGCAGACACTGTGCTATGGAACCCTGAGCAGAACGAGATGTGTCCTCAGTTTCGCCTCTGTTGCTGCCTTCATTATCCACATGGGAATTGTTTGTTGGTGCCAACCCATACCACAAGCAGCTCCCCAGTAGATATTGATTTGCCAACAGCCAATCAAAATGCAATATTTTGATTAAACATGAGAACACCATTTGCATTTCCTGTCTCGGAAACGTTTACAGCCATACTATGCAAGTATGGGTAGTTTCTTAACATTTCTTTTTATTGTTAACACGTTGATATTAATAGAACACCTCACCGTTTTAGGGCTGGTGTTAGCCAAGACCTTTTGATTTACCAAAACGTATATGTACAATATACTTATTTACAGGAACTTACAGCAGCCCTCATCCCTCTTTAGTCTGTTGTTGTGCCATTCATATGTTCTTCTGTCTACTAAGGCATAGAGTATGAGGCAACACAGCACTTCTGTCATTGGCTAAGTTCACTGTCAGTGACCGCATTCTACCTTTTCACAAGGAGCACATCCGCACACAAAGTAGTTCACTTAAGTGCTAGGGACTACAAAGGCAATGTGTGTTTTTTGAGAGAAAAAAAATATTTTTGCTTTTAGCCTATGTTTTGTTTTGCTTTTTTGATAGATGAGGGGCCACCATAATAAAACAAAACCCGCATCGACAAAGCCAACAGGCCGACAGCCAACACCAGTCCTTTTGTCTTTGCTAATGATTGTTCTAATTGAACTTAAAGTGATACAAATGTACTCCCCCTGCCCAAAGGCCTCGGTGTGTATCCGGGGAAAGGCAGCCCTGCACTGCTGCATGATTGGCTTGTTGATGCCCAAGGTCACAGCCAATGCCCAGAGATGCGTAGAGATGCCGTGGTACCCGGCGAGTGCTCCAGGCTGTCGAGGGGAGGACATTTCAGGCTCTGTGCATGCGCTGGAAGGCGCTTGGCTTGTCGGGAAAGATTCAGCCGCACAGCTAATTAGGCACACAGCAGTAGTCTGAGGACACTTGAAGCGAATATGATTTGATTGAAATATGTGTTTGCCCTGTCTGTATGTTGCTGGGTCATGCATGGAGGTTTAATGGATGATGTTCGTGCTGAACAGTGGTTTTGGAAAAGTGTCTTTTTTCTCTGATAGCCAATTATTACACTTGCCTGAGTGGACACGGTCACCCATTTTGCAGTGGACTGTCCCATTTGGGGCAGTGCCAAAGCCGATTCGCATATATTTGGTCCCTGCCAGTGCTGGGTACCAGAGGTAATGAATGATGGAGCGCAATGTGACCAAGGTAATTGCCAGATGTTCATACTGGCCCGGATGATTCTATTTATCACTGTTGTGGTAGCTAAGTAGGGTGCCCTAAGTGACACGGGTCACAAGTTTGCTGGACGTCAGGGACTCAAGTCTCACTTCACCGGTAAAGCCCAATGAGACAGACCCATCTGTAGGGGCGCGGGGACGGGGGGCTGGCAGGGGCTTGTGTTCCCATTCAGAGGGGCCGTGGTCCAGCAGTTGCGACTGACCTGCCCCTGTGGGTCACTCATGGGCAACACTGGTTGCTATGCGAGTACCTACTGTCTGTAATGTCGCAGACCGGAAACGAATCAGTGGAATGTGTCCAGACTAATTAGGAACAGTTAATCTCACACTAGACATGTTTTCTAATCCTATGTTTTTTATCCACCGGAAAACTGATTTTCTCTATGTGAAATCTTTTCTCCTGCACCCCGATGAAATCTGGGGCTGTTGCCTTTCAGTGGTGTGACACAAAAATTGACGGGGCGCCCCTGAAGGATGCGGCCCCCTGAGTCTACTGTATCATAGAGATATTCATTGGCCATTGGCTGAATAGGGGGCCCCTTGAAGGTTTTGGGGGCCCTGTGCGCCTACGTTACACCCCTGTTGACTTTCCTGTTCCAACAAGGAAATTACACTTTCTACTACTGGAGTACAGTAAGCTGGGTTTCAAACAAAAGATTAGTTAATCAGGGGCGTAGCTACTCTTGGTGCAGCAGGAGCAGTGACACCAGGGCCAGGAGTCTCGAGGGGTCCGTTGAGCCCCGACAATGCTGTATTTTACTATCAACCAGCAGTCAAAGGGGCCATTGTCCTTGCTTGCACCGAGCCCATGGCATCCTTGGTAAGCTACTCTTGCATTACCTTACTGTTCACAGTCTGTGCCTCAACACATGATATGGCATGGTCAGTAAAACAACCCTTGCCTCCTCTGTCCTCTTATTATCTTGACCAGGGCTTTAAGTGGGATGTAAAAACTAGGGGGTCTCTCAAAGGGGCGTGGCCAATGTAATTAAGGGCATGGCTTAAAAACACGTAAGATAAAAATCTGTGCTTAGCATAGTGTGCCGCCCAACTTATATTTTGCTGTTTCTGTCATTGCATCCAGATATATGATACAACAAGTAACATCATACCTCCTACAACAAGTCAGGACTATTGGCTTTGTCAATGGTTGTTAGTTGCATAAGATAATTACAAGCCTGTATGAGGGGAGATACTGCTCCCCCAGTCAAAGTCCTCCATTGTTCCTGCACCTGGACTTGCCAGGTGGATAAGCAGCTGGTAAAGGGAAGCGCTCTCCGGCTAGGGGCTGTAAGCTCTATCACTGTCTGTTGCAGGTGGGGGGGGGGTCATGGAACGCTCCTCCTTCCTGCCTACTGCCCACCCTTCCGAGATACCCTCACTGCCCACCCTTCCAGCCCCACTGCCAACCTGCATGGATTACCCTCTCTCATTAACCACCTGCTCGAAGATCTTGGTTAATGACAACCGAAAAGGCCCATTGTTATTGTACATGTAACATGAGATATGACCCAGTAAAACTAGTTCTAACCGAGCTCATTCTTCCTGTTTATTTACTCAAGAGACCTACACATGTTGTACTCGTACCGTGATTTTGCAAGACCAATATTAATTTTTAATTCTCATTGACAGTTTAGCACCCATACTTCAGCAGCCTTGACATCACCCATTGCATTATCATTGGTTTTCCAGGTAGCCCCTCTGTGTGTACGTAAAGAAATGTGTGATGGCGTTTCCTATGACCCGTCTTAGACATAAATCTTTTAGCAATATGTGTCTCACGGACTGGTTAGATCTGTCGAAATTCATGCATTTTATGTGTTTGCAGATTATGCTCTCAGCATCATTTTGGTGTGTATTTTTTACTGGAAGAAATGTTTCCTTTTGCTAGTACTGGTAGCATTACACTGATTGCTGAACATGGTGTGTGCTATCATGTTCAATGTGGTGGTATGGAGATGTTTCAACTCAGCATTAGTTTTACAGAGTCTTCATCTGGGTCTATATACAAACACCATATTATTCTAGATTATGTGTGTGGTGATCCTTAAACAACGATGATAAGCAGAATATGATGTTTAGATATTGCATTTTTTCCGGATTTTCTGTGATAATATTAGACCCAAGATGGAGGACATGAATATATTGCTTTTAGTATGATTAAGAAGTTGAAGTTGGCAATTGTAGTTGATGAGAAGGGAAGATGTCATTAGTCTCCAGGTTGGTAAAAGGGTATGCTATATTTATTTAACTTACAGCTATATGTCGCACAATATAATAAAATGTTTCATGACACATGTGAAACTTGATTTGGCTTAAGTGATATTGTGAAAAGATGCATCGATAGGATATGATTTCAATATTGCGCTTTGTATAACCAAATATGGTTGTGGGTCCAGTCTCAGTGCATGAGCCAACTCGTTTGATCCTGTCATCTAGTTGCCGTTTTTTCAGATTGTCAAATTGACATACACAGAAAATATATACATTTTCTTTGTTAAAGAGAAATAGTTACTGATTGTTAACTTATCACAACAATCCTGAATGTCTTCCAAAAACATTTTGTTTGATTGTTTTTTCACTGAATAAATTGCAAATTGAAAATAGTCCAAGTGATGCCTCTTCCTGGCTGAGGCCTAATTGCTTTTTATTATTTGTTCAAAATTCAAAAACAAATCCGCTTTGTGGTGTGGTAGATATCACATTTCCTGGTAAATAACAGATGCAAGGCTGTAATAACAGTTTTCATACTGTAAAAAAAGCACGTGTAAGGCAGTACATTGCTTTTGTTAGGGAGCCAGAGCAGAAACACAGTTTTGTCGCACACGTCTGCATGATTTTGGCAGAACACATATATCAATTTGTGTCTGTGAATGCTCTTCGTGTTGCAAAGATATTGGAACAAAATCCTCAAATGGATATAGGTTAGTGTAATGTGGTTCTTAATTTACAAAAAGCTCTTTGTAACTTAGACACAGTGGTGTGCATTTGAATAATTAACTGCTTGTGATCTATACGTCAGATTTTTTTTTCATAGAGCACATGTAACACAGGTAAGTAAGCTGACTCAAGGTGAAGTACCTACTACAGACACCTCTGCGTAACCAGGTACACAGAATGCATCAAACATCCAATTGGTTATTGTCTAAATGTGTTGCCAGTGTGTTATGATGTGTGGATCCAACCACCACCTTTTTATGAGTTTTTGAGATAGTTCCAGAGAGACTAGGTGTGAACACACTTTGCTTGCTCATGATTTGGTGAAGTAGTTTGCCTTTTATGGCAGGTGTGTCACTGTCCAGTGAAGGTTTAGGAGGGCTGGAACCACGCATGATGTCAGGTTAACCATTGACTATGTTAGTTGAGTTTCAGTTCACTATATGCCCATTTATTTCATGTGGACAGCTGGGCAATCTGGCATGGATCTGGCCGCCTGTGCCAATGTTGGGCATTCTGTTTTATGGAATGTACAGTCAAAGTAACACCCTCATTCTATCTGGTGATCTCAGTAGCTGAAAACGGAACCAACAAAGAGAGGGGTGCTGTCGAAATGTGGAAGGATGGTAGATGCTTAGAAATGGAAGAAGTGAGAGAAGGTAATAAAGATTAACAAAAGTACACAAAGGCTTCACAAAGACATGTCTTCAATCAAGTCCTTCCTGATCTCATTCATAGATTGGCTGCTGGACTTCTGACCTTGACACTGTCCACCAATTGTCCTGAAATTGACGTTCCAGTCTGTTTGTGGTTCATGCCATCTGGGAATTCTGGGAACAGGCTGATCCATCTTCATTGCTCCTTTCCCTAATGTTAACACTGCATCACCTAACCCCAAAAATATTGCAGTAGCGGGTGTCACTGTTATCCAACTCCCTGCCACTCCTGCTGGGACTCGAACCTGTGACCTACAGGTTACACACACATCTCTGCAGTGGGTGCCTTCATCCAGTAACCTATTTTTAAAATATGTTCTATCCCAGAATCCTCTTGAACCTCCTAAAAAATGAAACATTTTCTTTACTGTTGACTAAAGTAGATCATTTTTTCTGCTAGAGTTGTAGTGCGTCAGCAAGCACAAAGGATAAGAATTTTCTCAACCTGTCTATTTTCATTGCTGCTAAATTTTGTAATCTGAGTAAATGTCTGTCAAGCCTCAGGCTGGACCCCTAGTTTTTTGTTCATTCGCCCTCACTGTGACCAGGTCTCCTCATACTCAGCGGCCTTCCCAACCCGTCATGTCTGATCGTTTCTCGCACTGTTGGCTCTCGCGGTATCTGGCCTCGTTTTCATGTTGGCTTCTCAAGGCTGCCTTTTTCTTCCCACTGTTTGTCCTTTGGTGCCAGCGACAAAGCGTTGATGTCCTTCCCTTGTGCGCAGAATTTATTCCGACTGTCAGATTTCCCCGCGCTCCATTATTGCTCACATTATTATCTGTGTACCAGTGACAGCAGCAACAAAGGGGTCAACAGGGTCTGGTAAATTGTCAGTTCAGAAATTACATTCCCTACTGTTGGGAAAGTCATACTTAGAGCTTGGAAGAGGTCACCTCCCCCAGAGGCGACACAGAGCGTGTTTCCTGAAAGAGAGGAATACAAGGTATTTCTATGGAGGGTGCCTGTGCATTCAGTGAGTCAGAGCGTGAAATAACCCAATGGTGCACTTAGTTAAGCGAGCGATGGAAGGTTCTCGCGCTTTCGTTGACATGGTAGAATAGGATTCTAGGTGTGACGTCTACGAAGGTGAGTCGTCGACTGCCCAAGAATGAACACAAGGAGTTTCTTTAGAGGAGGACACACATTGCTCAACGTACGATGTACCAGAGTTTCCAGTTTGAGGTTTGCCGCACGCAGTCTGTGTGACTGCTGGGTAGTTTGCAGGCATTATAGGGAAGAAGAAGCGAAGAATGTAGATACGCCTGTGTAGTGCCCTCTCTTGCTTGCTTAGTTGGTTGGATTCAGAGCCCTATCAGAGGCTGTAGTCCTCAGAGTAGCTGGAACTGTACGTAGTGGCACCTTGCCGTCTCCAGTATCTGGTGCAGCACAACTCCAAATTATCTGACACTGGCACCCCAAGTATACCGTACATGATTAACAAGACAGGTGCGCTATCAAACATACACAGTTTGTTCTTTTGTGGACAGGAACAGTACAGACTTTGTCTTTGAGGTAGGAGTGGCACCAGAGCTCTCAGTTTACTCCTGTACACCAAACACTACCACGCTCACCATACTCATGTGCCATATTACTAGCCAATGCCCGGACCTTATGCTCACATGATGTCTCAGAGATGGCAAAATGTGGGCAACCACCACACACCTTACTTTGGTGTGTGGTGATTGACTGTGTTGCTTGCCCTGCATTGTCAAACTATTTTGTAGGGTCAAGGGGACAGGATGCAATGTAGGGGTACAATTTAAACTGGAGGGCAAGCTACCAAGTAGATGTCCAATTGTAGTGTGGGGAGGCCGGGTACCAGTTCAACTTGTTGTACTGGGGAGGTAATATACCAGATAAAGATTTGATTTGTAGGAAGGGAAACGGGCAGGACACATGGTAGCTTGTTTTGTTGGTGGAAGGTGGCAGAGAAATAGGCTGGACTTTGTACCTGTGGTGTGAAGGAAGTTCTTTCCATGAAGATCTCTAAACAGATGCACCATTTCCAGAAACCAGATGGGCCACAGAGGTGACATCACTCTCAGACCCCTTTCATCAAATCACAGTAAGGGACATCACACAACGTTTTTCAACAACAAAGGACTGTTATCTTTCTTTCTTTTCAAAACCAATGATTTCTAAAAAAATAAAAGTGGTACTACAGCACCTTGGTACACAGTGATTGCAAACACCAATTAATACCTAACTGCTAACAATGGTTACACTCATACTTACTTTTTAAAGTCTCGTAGTCACATTGCAGACACATGGATGCACGCATAGGATAGCATCTGTTAACACAGCTATGTCTAAATGCCACCCTTTGACTCTAAGATACTCTGCAACTGCAGGGAAAGAAGTTGTGGTGATTACAAAAACATGACTGTTTTTCTGAATCTTTGTGGTGTGCGTGTGTGAGCTGACAGTGTTTTTTCCAACCAGGCAGTTTTCACTGTCTGGGAGGCTCGACCTAAACATCGGAATGCCCCTTACCAAAAAGTTAAAGGGGGAGACATTTCTACATAACAATAAACTACAGAATTCACAGTTCTATTGATTTCTTTGTGTCTGTTGTAAACGCAGCCTCCCATCCCTTTCTCGAAAGCCCCACTCAAGTCCGAGTGAAGCTTTCCTGGCCAGAGAATCTCGGTTTCTGACCGGAGTCCCACTTGACCACTTTCACTTGTTCCCACATTACAGCCTTTCCTCCCACACTGACTTCTAAATTCCGCTTGTTTTCCCTTGACTATTTTAAGGTTATTAAGCGATCTGGAATGCAGGCCATTGAGGGGCGTTGTCGGACATGTTTATTTCCGTCTGCTGTACATTTTGAACTCTGGGCTCCATAAGGTTGGCCATGTGTACCAGCTGCCTTTGCCTCCCTGGTTCAAACCTGGATTGGAGTGAGGTTCCACTGCGGGCAGTCAGGATAGGAACGCTTTTCAGTGATCATGTTTTATTCAAAACTTACTATTTACAAGTGAAGTTTGCTTCTTTTTTAAAATCTTCCATGGAATAGGATTTGTTGGGAAACAGAGTAGGACATTTGAGTGCCTGGATCTTAACAGGACATTAATCAACAGTTTGTAGTCTGCTAGTAATTGTATTTGAATTCACAAAAACGAAATACAATGCGAGAAATTTCTTTATAGTCCAGTAGCCCGTTGTCTAGCGATAAAGATCCAAAATGGACATATGATGAAGCAATAAACAATGTTTATTCACACTTTTTGGCAAATGAGATCCAGCTCCTACCTGGGCGAGGACGTTTAGGTTGGACTTTGCTTTGTGTGCACAAAGTCAAGCTCATCACAAAGGACAAGCCAAGGCCATGGACACCAAAGACACCGACTGAACTGGGGTGCATACACACAAAATACCACACTACATTATAAATTAGTAATTAACAATTGTTCCCCGATCGATAAAAGCCCTGCGGAACACCACACCCACCCATACACGTAAACCACCACAAAGATCTTCCTACATTAAGCAGATTTCACCTTCAAGACTAACTCACATAAACCATCTCAATACCTAACACTCAACAAACCCTCTACAAGACACACCTAACCAAAGACCAACAAAACATCAGGCACTGTCAAATGATAGTTCTTCAAGTTCTTTTGGTGGCCTTCCCAGATCTAAACAATGGACGGTAGGGAATGTGCTATGATGCCATAAGAACAGTGGTTAGTGCTGTACAACTGCAAATAACAAAATATTGCTGAAATTGTTTACAATAGATCAATGAAACTTACTAAGCACCTGAGAGTACTCAACACAAGTCGCAAACTATTTGGGCTGACAATATTTTATTGTTAATTAGGGAACATTTGTAAAAGCCACTTGAAGGAAACTGAAGCTGTGGTGCAAAGTCCTGCGTTGTCGTTGAGGAGGATGTCAATGAAGGGCTTGCGATGTGAAGGCCTGCATCGAAGATGCGTTGCACAACAGCGGTTTTGAGGTGAGACTGGGATGTGATTCTAGGTCTGGCGTCCGGGATGAGGCAGTTCCGATGCGGCTGCAGAGAGATGTATCATGCTGCGTTGATTTTGATCACAGGAGTATGGATGCGCTGGCAGAGAACCTTCAGGCCCTCTTCCAAGGGTCCAGGACTGGGGTGGCACCACTTGGGGGGGTATGGGGGGGGGGGGTTAAGCTCACAGCAGACGAGAGTCCAGCTGCTAGATTGAAGGTGGTAGGATCCTTTTTTATCCCTGAGGCTCTGATCATGAGGCTAGCCAGCTAGACCTTGGAGTCATTCTGGTGGCCTGGGTTCAACATGCAGGTCCAGTCCTTCTCTCAGGCAGCAAAGAAACAAGGCAGCAGAGTAGCAGGGCAGCAGAGTAGCAGTCCTTCTTGCAGAGCAGCACAGCAACCCTTCTAAGACTTCCTTATGTCCAGAGGTTTACTGAAGAGTTGGGTCTAAGGGTCCATTATTTATACTTGGTGCCCATTTTGAAGTAGGAGAAGTTTCTAGAGAATTCTCTTTAAAGTACTTGAAGTTTGCTGCCTCCCCTGCCCTGGCTCCAAGCAGGCTCCATGAACAATGCAGTGGTGACAAGTCATTTGTATGAAAGCAGGGCACTGCCTGTTCAGTTGCAAGTGGGGTGGTGCTCCGCTCCGCCCACCCCATCCTGCCAGTTGATCACCCATCCAGACACACCTAATCCCTCTATTGTGTGTCTGTCTTGAAAGAATAAACAAAGACCAACTGCCAACTACACCCAGTAATGTGACCCAGGAACAGTCTGGAGGCACCAAATAGTTATGGCAGTAAAATGCCCACTTTCTAAAAGTGTAATTTTCAAAATTGTAACTTAAAATCCAACTAAACCATTAAAGAGGATTTGTAATTACAGTTTCTCAGATACCAAACTTGAAATGTTTACCTGTTCCCAATCAAAAGTTAGCACTTATTAAATGTAATCAGGCAACCTAATGTTATCCGATAGGAGAATTAGACCTTGTGGTAGTGAAAAAATAATTTCTGAGTTTTTTACTACCCAGACATATAAACCTTAAAAGTGCATGTCCAATGTTTTAAATACAGTGCACCCTGCCCTATGGACTGTTTAGGGCGTACCTTAGGGGTAACTTACATATATTAAAAGGGAAGGTTTAGGCCTGGCAAAAGGTTTATTTTGCCAGGTCGAACTGGCACTTTAAAATTGCACACACAGGCTGCCGTGGCAGGCCTGAGACATGTTTATAAGGCTGCTTAAGTTAGTGGCACAATCAGTGCTGCAGGCCCAATAGTAGCTTTTGATTTACAGGCCCTGGCTACATGTATTACCCCTTTACTAGGGACTTACAAGTGGATTAAATGTGTAAATTATGCGAAAGCCAATTTCACCATGTTTAAGGGAGAGAGCACAAGCACTTTACCACTGGTTAGCAGTGGTAAAGTGCTCAGAGTCCTAAAAGTAAACAAATACAGGTTGAGAAAACAGGAGGGTGAAAACAAAAAGTTTGGAGATGACCCTGCAGAAAGGGTCAAGTCCAACCCCACTTGTTGTATGGAGTGGGCAAAACATTTTCTGTGGCTTGCTTGTGTTTAGCTTTGGAATGTGGAATTTCAGTTGTAGTGTTTGATGAGCCTGTGATTGTGTTTTGTGAAGGGTGCTGGTGCTACTTTCATTATTTTTGAAACCATGAATCATATGTGCTTCGAAGATTATACTGGATTGGTATGTATCTATTAATCTGTTTTAGCATACTTTACACCCATTTCCTCTCTTTTAGTCTAACTATTTTTTTATACATATCTTTTAAACGCCTTCAAAAAGGTGCTTTATTGAATGAAACGCAGGTCAGCTGCAATTTTGCCATGTAAAATATATGAAATGGAGCTTCAATACTTAGGCAAAAATAGTTTCCCAGTATATTTCAGTACCATGCCATTGGCTGTAACAAAGCCAAGCCCGTGAGAAACAAATCCAATGGCTTGGTGTTTTTTAAATCTTTTAACCTGTTTGTTGCCCAATTATACATCCTCTACAGGTGTTGTCATCACAACTTGGTTGAATTTGTTTGCTTCAGAGTGATCAACTTTACTACAACTTTGAGAATTGTGTGTGACTGTGATGGGTATAGATTTCATCTTTAAAATCAACGTTAAAATGGTTTAGAGAGGATGTGGCCTAAGGCTACAGCAGTCGACCGTGAAGCTGGGGAACCGGGTTAGAGTCTCGGCAGGGACACTCAACATCCTGTGATTCTGGGCAAATCACTTAATCTCCCCGTTCCTAACAAAATGAATCTGTCAGTCTGTAACGCAACTGGTGCTCATGTAAAGTGCTCTGATACCTGTGGGTCAAGTTTGCGCTATATAAAACTCCCCTCCCTCCCCCCCCCCTCGAAAAAAAGATGGTGTCGCTGAAGACATCCTTTCTTTAGGAATTATTTGCCCAATCCAGGACACAATCAATCAGTGCTATTGGCAGCCTATTATTAAATCAATCTAGTCAATTGATACCCAATTTTATTGTGAACCGTTATGCCCATTATATTGCATATGGCGCGGCTTACTCAATTGTATAATGTCACGTAACTGGATCCATTTTTCTTGTGATCATGTTAGCCATATTTATTTACTAACCTGCAAATCCCATCACAGGACTAAAGTTTTTCCTCCAATCACAGATTGCGTAGCTTCCATTTGCCTCAGTGTTCTATGCTAACAATCTCCGTGACTGGCCCGATCCAGGAGGCCTGTTCTCCTTGATAGTGACCCATTCTCAAAAGTAGTTGAGGGCCCTTTTTGGCCATGATGTTCTCAGGCCTTTCAGAGGTCACATAACTTGTGAGTTGATCCTTCAAGACCCACTTCACTACCTTTAATGCTGCATAAAGATGGATAATAAATGAGGCTAAGTGCATGACTGCTGATCAGATTACATCGTTAGCATAAATACATCTGAAAGGGCCATCCGGTGAATGTTGTCACACTATGTCTCAAAACCCAAGCACCCGCCATCAACAATGCAACATTCTATGATGCCAGTTGTTGCTGATTGTTAGTGATGATGGCTGCGTAAGGAGAACTGTTTTTCCTCTTCACTCTTAATGTTCGTGAGCCTGTGCCATATAAAGGATTATGAAGACCAAGTTCACTTTTATACCCGGTGCACTATTGCAAAGTTTCCCTGGAGTGAGGAAAATCCAACAATATATGACAGAATCCCAGCTCTGAAACTTAGTTTGACTTCTCTGGCAACCTTAACTGGTGATGAAGCAGGCCACAAGGATCGACTCGATACAGTCAACACGTGTATACCCTAAGGAAGAAAGAATGTCTCATTTGAAAACGTCTCACTCGCACTGTGGGTTTTGACTGGTCAGCAGCATGAGACAAGGCCAGCTTTAACATATTTGCGGGGCCATTCGAATTATGCGGCAGGGCAGGACAATATTATGCGGTTGGTTTGATTAAATTATGCAGCAAGAAAAGGCAAATCACGCGGCATAATGTGGTATATTTTGTGATTGTTTTACCACATTATGTTGCCATTTTTACACTTTAGTACTTTCCGGGCAAATGTTTCACCTCATCAGTACCACTTTGACGCCCAAATACAGAAATAAGCAACAGAAAGGTGACCAGTCAACATTTGCGAAGGACTTTCCACTGCACGGCACCACATGTTTTTATATTTTGAATAACGTTTTATTTTTTTCAGATAGAACCAATTTTTTTGGGCTCAAATCTGCAGATTATGTAGTAGATAATGAATTATTTGGCAAATGCATAATTATGCTGCAAAAGTTGCAGCTGCAAAATCGCATAATTCCATTGGCCCTGCATAGTTGCCACATGAGACCATTTCTTTATAGGATGTGGTGTCACTGGTTGGCATGGGTTCTGACCTCAGGAAAAGTCGGATTACTTACACCAGCAAACATTTTGCTCCATTTCAGCCAGTGGAACTATCATTTCCACATAAATGAGGTCGTCCCTCTGATGACACCGAGGAGGACTGGCTGCGTTTCCTTGCTTTTAACAGTTCTGTGATCTGTAAGTAATGGAAACCTCTGGGACGAGGAAACAGAGACGCCAAGAATAAAATGTGCAGGCTCCTTTAAAAGCCTCGCATTTAGTGTATGACTGTTTAGCTCAAATGTGATCCGGGTCATGCAACACTGAGCGCTCCTCTCCTGGGAGCTCGAGGAAGCTTTTACTATATAAGGCATAAAAAGAGCAATGAAACGGAGCATCGAAATGAGAATAAAATAAACTGTAAAAAACACGCAGCTTTTTTTAGAGTGACCTCTAGTACTACTATGTGCAGAGCATCAGAGCTTGGAATATATATATTCCTTACGTTCTGTCAATATCCCAGACCTCCGATATGGCGGCACACATATCTCTCCACACAACAATCCGGTACATGAAATGTAACTTTATTTCCTGAAATGCCAGTTCACAAGATTAAAAGGGTGCAACAAATGAAAAATTATATTGCTGACACGTTTCGGCGTGTGCCTTATATATATATATATGTGTGTGTGTGTGTGTGTGTAAAGAGAGAGACTGCTTGCTATACATGAATGAGAGTTAATTGCCAATAGTAAAACATAAAATTGAGTGTGTTGTAGAAAGTATTCACTTTCGTCAACCTTAGCTATGTTTTCAACTTGCCTAGACATACATGCACACATTTACACGTGGCCAAGGAGGCCTTTGAGCTCGAATGAGCCCTTGAAAATGTTTGAATCTAACTCCTGCATTGTTCTGAGCAGTTGCAGCCAGTGCCCTGATCCCTGCCTGGGAGAGTTGTCAGGTACTCTTTTCACAAGTAGTGTAGGTCTGGCCTGGAGACCTCTTTGCTGCCTCACCAGCCTCACGTTGTGTAATTATTAAACAGTTGTGTTCTGCTCCCTTGGGGTTCCACAGCAGCGGATTGGTTGAGGGCCCCTCATCTATCTCTCAAAGAAGCCGCTGTCCTGCTGGGTGTTCTCACTACATCGTGTCACTTCCCCCATGTTCCGTCCCATGGCTGTGTGAGCATCAATCATCTTCGCTTGCGTCTATTCCAGAAGGGAAGCATGGAATGGTGGGACACAATTAGAACATTATTCTCCCAATATGAACAGAAGGTCAGGAAGCAGACATTGGACCATGTCCAGCCTGTTCTTTCTCATGCAACAGTGACCTTCATTTGTCCTCTATAAGGCGAGGGAGCGGTGGAGTCCTTTGCGGCTCCATGCATAGTCCCATCTGGTTCCCATCTACCGAATCCTAGGTCTGATGCACCTGGAAGCTCGCGAGGGCCGAGGTGCTGCTGCAGAAGTGATTCTTCTCCTCTAAAGTGTGGAAGCATGCAACAAACATCTGGAACAACGTTCCTAACTTTATAGCCTACCCCGAGCAGTAACATTTTATATGCATTGTATTGCTAACTCCTAGAGTTCTCCAGGGTTTTTTGGCTACCGTGATTGCATGTAACATGTATGGCTAGCGACGAGCCCTGCTTAGTTTATTCTAATCCAGAACTAGAGCAGCTGCTAGATTAGCGCAGGTGTTTGATTTGCTTTATTTATAGGCGCTTGTAAAGTGCCACATAGCTCCAAAAGGCTGGTACATAGTGCTTGGACAGCAAACATTGTACTGAGAATTAGCATCCCAATTTGGAAAACATATATACTTATTAATTTCAAAATCCCTTTAGGCTTAGGAGATATACTGCGAACCAATGTGAAATAAGACTACATACTTTATACCAAGGGGAATAACCATGATATTTAACCATTTGTGGAGAATAGGGGAGTAATGACCGGTGCACCAGCCTTTCTGGCCAAACAAATCCCAACTTTAAGAGATCAGTGGAGCCCAAGGAGTCATAACATCAAGTCAGAAAATCAAGGTACCAGGAAACAGACCTTCACATAATCTGAGGAGAATCAGGAACAACATTCCTCCACCTATCGAGCTTGCCGCATTACTTTTGAAGTTCAGATAAGGGCTGAAGACCCATCTCTGAAGAAGCACCTCACAGTCCACTGATAAGGAACCCCAAGATTATAGTTTATGGAAGCATGAAGTAAAAGGCTGCGTATGTGAACCCGGAAGATGTCAACATTCCTGAAGATGGGTGAAGTTTCTCAACTTCACTGAGCGAAGTTTTGAGTCACCCTACTCCTTTCCAGTCGCCAGATGTGCCAGCCCAAATGCAGGGTGTTCAGGCTGCAAGGCATTCTATGTCCACGCTGCCCTAGCCCTGAGTAGCAGCTGGCAAATGCAATCGCTGCTTATGTGAAGCCTCCCATCTCCTCTCTCCAAGTTCTGCACAGGGACATCGGCAGCAGGGAATGGGAAATACGTGGCTCCACAAGAGGCATAGAGCGACTACAATGCTGGTGGTCCTACACGCCATCGGGAATGCTCCCACTGGAGCACATTGCGGCATCTTAACCCCTCCCTGGATGAAGCTACTTCATCCTCACACTTCAAAAAGCTGAAAAATAATTTGCAAAATGGTGAGGTGTTAAACTTCACAACTATGTACACCCCTACTATAATCTCATCAGCCAAAAACTCCCCTTGTCCACCCACGCCTCCTTTTGTACACAGTCCTTAACCGTTCCCTACTCCACCTACTGCTGGCACAACACTACGGTCCTCACCAGCTAGGTTTACACTCCATAAATACCAATATTAGCTTGTGTAAGTTCTTCTAATGCTTGGAAGAGGATTGCAGAGTCCGTGTCCTATCAGTCTGAACTCTTGAAAACACAATTTAATAATCAATAGTTCATTTTCAGTGGCTGGGCACACAGACCTGTGAATGCCACCGCTGGAAGAATTAAAAGGCCCTGGTTAATTACAAGATGGAAAAGTGAAAGTGTCTCAGGAGCAGAAAGTTCCACAGCCGACCCCCCAAAGACACATTTCTAGCCATCAAGTCTCCACTGCTCAATGCATGAAAGATCATTTTGCACCAAGCTTGGGATCCTTTACTCTGTCTGCAGCTCGCTAAGAGCATTTTACATGCATTTTCTTTAATATTTTTAGCATTGATTTTTGTCTTCTCTGTCTTCCTTGGTATTTCTTTTCAACCTTTCTCTCACTGCCAATTGGAAAAATGTCACCTATAGAGAGAGACTGATTTAATTGTATCTTCAGTTGATTTATTGTTGCAAAAAATATATATTGTGAACCAAATTCCTTCCAGTGTCATTTAAGAAGACGCTTCCGTTTTAGGTCTGGCTTTGAGACAACTTTAGAAGTTTCGCCAGGTTATAATTTAAAAAAAAAACAACAAAAAAACGAATGCATAATGTGCATAGATAGAGGACTTTGGCCAGCAGCATTCATCCATGGTCAGAGACATCTGAAAGTGGGCAGTGGACCTAAAAATGCTACCAAAGCACCCTCACCGTCAGTTACCCTTATTGTGTTTTGTTGCTGGATAATATTTTGTTTATCCTTGTGTGCACCTCTCTGTATGCACCTACTGCCCGAAGATACCTTCCACACCAGGAAGATATAATACACAAAAGCAAAAACAGAGCTGCACCACATATGAATTAAAAGGCAATATGTAACAATCAGGTGTAAAACAATTTGTAAATAACAACTTCTGGCGAGATCCTGTTGCGTTTCTTCACTTTATTGTAGAATCATTTGAAATTCATAAAAACATTAGCCAACGCGTTTCGTCCAGTAAAACCTTGGACTTCTTCAGGGCGGAAATAGTTTGATGTATTAATGTCAAAGACTTCCAAAGATCAGGAAACATTCCTTGAAGTTTTGTGTCAAAAATTGGTATCTGTATGTTCACACCAAGAGTAAAGAATTTTATTGCAGTATCCGGGTCAAGTCCAGCTCAAGTAGAGTTAAGAGAGGCTACAACCCATGCAGCTAGCAAACTCCTGGAAAGATCCCAGTTCCTTATATTGTGTTTCCAATGGTAAGTGGCCTTAGAGTGGATGGAAAATAAACCACCCTTCCGTGGGCACTTTGATAGGTATCCCCGGAGTCGGTCGGCCAGCTGAGCAGCGCGGCGTCCTCCTCGTCAAACTATTTCTGCCCTGAAGAAGTCCAAGGTTTTACTGGACGAAACACGTTGGCTGATGTTTTAATGAATTTCAAATGATTCTACAATAAAGTGAAGAAACGCAACCGGATCTTGCCAGAAGTTATTTTCAAATTGTTTTACATCTGATTGTTACATATTGCCTTTTTACTTCATATGTGGTGCAGCTCTATTTTTGCTTTTGTTCATCCATTGGTCAGTTAAACTGGATTCACACTGTGCTTCCACCCACCACGACAAACAGCATGGGTTAACGGGGCAGGCCACCTGACCCACTGGCTTACCTTAAATTTGAGTTCTCATCACTTAAAAATAGTTCCTTTCTCTTCAATGGCAAATCTAGTTCAAAGTGTGCTCTTTTATTTATTTATTTTTTCAGCATTTAATATCGGCTATTAATTTTGCCTGCATTTTGGAAGGTCAGTTAAATGAGGATTTATTTTCTGTCTGCTTTTTCTGTTGCTGTTTATTTTCTGTCTGCTTTTTCTGTTGCTGTTTATTTTCTGTCTGCTTTTTCTGTTGCTGTTAAATAGTGTTCAAGGGACTTTGTAACATTGCAGCGGCCTGTGATTTGAGTGCTTGCTTCAGTTGTGATTTATTCCTGTCTCAATTAAAAATAATAATATTAAAAAAATGCACGAGCAGGACGAGGGTTTGTTATTTAAAAACACCACTAGTAAAATTAATTCATCGAAGAATGTTTTTTAAATTTAAACTTTTAAGCATGTTGTGTCCAGATTTAGATGTCAGCATATTATTTTATTCATTTCCTTTTTATTTGTGTGGAATATGTTTTCAATTTAGAAAAAATGAAAATTGGGATAACCATTACACCAGCCTGCCAAGGCCAGATCTATTCTCTTTGCCAATCTGTATTCTCTTTGAACAAGAAGACCAGTTAATTTCCTTTTTAATGTTCACAAGATTGTCTACACCGACCACCTCAGAGCAAGGGTCAGTAACAAATTAAACCTGAAAATTGGCGACTTCCTCCCTACCCTTAAAACTCGTCTCTTGGCACCCTCCTTGCCAGTGGAAAACCTTAAACAGATTATTTTCCAGCTACTAACACAGAATTTGGGTTCAATTTCAATTTTATATTTTTTGTTGCAAAGCCAAGAGTTCTGCTTGTACATCATTAAAATGAAGAGTCTTCAGAGCAACTTTTGGCCTTTTCTAGACTGTGATTCATTGAGCTTAAAAGGATATTAGGAAAAACAACTTGGCTAACACAGAGGGCTCCCACTGGAACTAGATCTCCTCTCCTAGGTAGGAAATCTCTTTGGTGCTTTCACATAAGATGGAGTGTGGATCAGCTGATTGATTTGACACTGTATCCGTACAGCTTGTAAAGAGATGGGAAGGGCTATCAGCGACTAGTGTAGCAAGGATGCCAAGGGCCCAGGTGTAAGCAAGTAAAATGGCCAGTTTTACTGCTTTTGGGATAGAAAAACACAGCAATTATCAGGTTCAGTGTGCCCCAGTGTGCCCCTGTGCCACTGCACCTGCTGCACCAGCGGTAGCTACGCCCCTGATATCATCCATCCAACATTTAGAGGGAGGTGTTGTGCACCAGCTAATTCACGTGTAGTAGGAAGGGTAGAGCATACATTCCTACTAATACATTGGGATAAGGACTGTCACTTTTCTTTTGACATTTGAATTCTGGGTAACCTGCACCCTAGATTGAGACACACCAGGGCCCTTATTACAGATAGTGCGCACTTTTCCTGTTTGTTCTATGGTGAACCTTAAGATAGGTGTGCCATGCGCAAACAGGGAAAGCACATTCTTTTACTGTGAATGCGCTGCCCCCCCCATGCCCTGGGGGCAGCGCATCCAAGTATAATAAGGAGCAGCGGCTTCAGGCCGCTCCGTGTTTCACTGTGCAGGCAGCAACCCGCCTGCACTTTGAGGAGGAGAGAGAGATCCCCATGCAGGTGGGTGTGGTGAGTATCTGCACCCGCCTGCAAGGTAATGTCTGGGGGGTCCATGAGACCATCTTCCCCCCCCACCAGAGGGCTGCCATCAGGTGGCACACTTTCAGTGCGCCATTTTTTTGTGGCGCACTTTCAGTGCGTCTCCTGACAGCTTCTTTGCCTTTGCGCCCGTGTCCATATTATGGCATGTATGTAAAGAGAACAAGGGTACCCCAGTAGTAAGACCAGGGGTCATAAGTAAAATGTAAGAACAAGGGTCTGGAAGAGGCCACAAGGTCCTCAGGTAGCCTGGGCTACTAATTAATTAATTCTAGCTTAAGTCTGGGTTTTCTTAATGAAGAGAGAGTCCAGGTAGGACCAGGAAGACAATGTATGCCGGAACACAAGGTTGTTGGAATGACATCGCATTTATTAACATCATAAACGGAATATCATCCACTAGTAATTTAGGTAGTCCTAGTGCTCACACATATACAGTGAAAAAGGTGCGTGAAGTGATAGGTGCTGGTGACTTAAAATTTTTACATTGCATTGGCAACATTGTACAAAACTCCAAAGGTATTATGTTAAATGAGGGAGTTTTGGTTGTGAGAGTCGACGGCGTTTCGATCTCCTTTATTAAGAGATCATCATCAGGACGAAAGGACGTGTGAGCCGGAAGGATCTAGAAGAAAAAAAATCATTGGTCCCGGAGACAAAAGACCCATATCTACTAAACCACGGAGGTAGAAGAGTGGAATTTCTAAATTACATTCACATACACAAGATAAAGTTACAATTCAAATAATTCAAGCATGAGGTTAAACAGGCAAAATAAATGAACTGTGACCTCAACATACATGGTGCACAGTGTCGATGTAGGAAGGCTAGGTTTATAATCACAGAGAGGAAGCACAGTAGTGCGTGGTTGCAACCTCTAGACCTAGTCCTATGTAATTATATACTTCTCAATTGAGCCAAGGGACCACAGAACGCTGGTGCCAGTGGCAGAGTGACGGCTGTGAGTGCGGGATTATTTAAATTAAAACAGAAACCGGGAAAAGGTGTACACCTCAGTATAAACTGGAACCAAGGCCAGTAGCGCATTAGTAAAAAGGCTAGCGATAACAGTAATGGCATGAGACGCGAAGGAAGTAGCTGGGGATTGGGCAATAACTCGCGTGAACCTCAGGGCCTAGTAAAAAGGTATCCTAGTGATAACTGTGTGGCGCAGTTTATGGCAGGGGACGAGAATTCGTGCTGGTTAGGAATCGGCGTGAGCTTACTTAATTGTTAGACACAATACAAGGGAGGCCGAGGGCCGGATGTCCGGCTGTCAATATCGGAATCAAGTGCTCAATTAATAGCGACAACTGCAGTGGGAAAGAGAGGGGGGCATTAAAGGGAGCTTGGGACATGGCTGAATAAATGCAGCGGGAACCTACAAGGCAATTTGACCCCACATCTGAGCTCCTTGTGACTTTAGATATAGAATCCCTCTACACTAATATACCGCAGGACAAAGGTACATGGGTTATCAAAAACCATCTGGATAATAGACCTAGACCGCACAAGGTTCCCAGTGAATTCATTATCTCACTACTGGAAATAGCCCTAACACAGAATTACTTTATGTTTCATGACAAGTATTACAAACAATGTAAGGGTACTTCAATGGGGGCAGTTTTTGCCCCCAATTTTGCCATACTTTTCGTGGACGATATGGAGAAAACATTTGTCTTTAACCAAACTAATCCCTACCGTAACAAAGTCAGGAGCTGGCATCGATACATCGACGATGTGTTTATGATCTGGCAAGGCACCCAAGTTGAACTTGACTCCTTCTGCACATGGCTCAATAACTGCCAACCTGATTTGAAGTTTACCTACGACTCTAGCAACACACAGATAAGCTACCTAGATGTCACTGTCACTCCAGCAGAAGGAGGACTTTACACTACTCTATACAGAAAACCAGGAGCGCAACACCCTTCTCCACTACAAAAGTAACCACCCCAGAGCATTACGTGACGGTCTGCCATACGGGCAATTCCTGAGAATACGCAGAAACTGCAAATTCAAAGTGGACTACCTAAGGGAAGCCGACACCTTGTGCGACAAACTCATGAACAGAGGTTACCCCCGAAGACTTGTACGGAAGTCCATGAAAAGGGCCTGGTACACTCATAGAGAGACCCTACTGGAACCCAAGCCCAAGAAAATGATGACACGCATTCCTTGTGTCACTAAATTTGGCCCAGTAAGTAATAAAATAACCAAACTAATCAAAAAACACTGGCCCTTCCTAACCTCCATCAACATCACCAATGAGGCCCCCCTGTTTTCCTTTAAGAGGGGACGCAACATTAAAGATCATCTGGTCAGGGCCCATAAACCATCACGCCACACTAACACCGTGCGCTCTTGCTTTGGTCTCCCACCAGTCATAGGTCACTACAAATGTGGTAATTGTGTTGCATGCCCACTCACTAAAAACACTAAAGAATTTGATTATGGCACGGACATTCACAAAATGGATTTCTTCTCTAATTGCAATTCAGTGAATGTAATCTACTGTATCCGCTGCCCCTGCAACCTCATCTATATTGGACAGACGACGCAAAAAATAAAAGCACGCATAAGCCAGCACAGAAGCAGAATTCGATGCCAAAACACCACTGCTCCACTGGTTGAACACTTTTTGGAAAAAGGACATTGTGAACAAGATCTACGCTGGCAAGGTATTGACATTCTACATCCAAGCCCAAGAGGAGGCGATCCACAAGCGATCCTCAACAGACTGGAGTGCAAATGGATGTTCAAATGCCGCTCAATTGAACATGGACTTAACACCCTTGAGGAATGGAACATTATACTGTAATGATGTAATTTACTACCCTGTACATAGTATACGTTTTGCCTCTTAGTTGGTTTTAACTTTCTGCCTTATTATTTATTAATTTTTATGTACACCTCCCACTGCTTACTTTAATTTGATTTTTAACCTCCTTATATCAGGTCACCAACGTGCATTACACTGAGCCTTCCTCCCGTGTAATTGCCACACTAGCTGTGCCTCACTCAATATGGCCGCCAACTCGTGACGCCCGCTCTTGCCTCACGTAATGCCGTTTCACACGCACACCGCCTCTTAAACTAGATCCGTGGCACCCTCTCCAGCACGCTGACTGAACCGCGTCTGCTGCGTCGAGCACCAGTAGCTGGATGTTGCTCGTCCCCGTTTGGATACGCTTCTTAAATAGTAAGTACCTTCCTGCCCTTCTAGGCTCTGGCTCTCCCGCGGCTTCCACCCGCACCGCAATACTTATCCCACCTTCACTGTCCCCTTACAGCACGTCCCCTTCGGGCAACACGGTATTCCGGGATTGATCGCACGGATACCCAGCCCTGAACCGCTCCCATATTGAACCTGGTACCCCAGCCCCGTGGCGCTCCCTGATTTTACAAGTAAGTGGCATGTTCCGCCTTGTAGGTTCCCGCTGCATTTATTCAGCCATGTCCCGCACCGCAATACTTATCCCACCGTCGCTGTCCCCTTACAGCACGTCCCATTCGGGCAACACAGTATTCCGGGATTGATCGCACGGATACCCAGCCCTGAACCGCTCCCAGATTGAACCTGGTACCCCAGCCCCGTGGCGCTCCCTGAATTTACAAGTAAGTGGCATGTTCCGCCTTGTAGGTTCCCGCTGCATTTATTCAGCCATGTCCCAAGCTCCCTTTAATGCCCCCCTCTCTTTCCCACTGCAGTTGCTGCTATTAATTGAGCACTTGATTCCGATATTGACAACCGGACATCCGGCCCTCGGCCTCCCTTGTATTGTGTCTACCAATTAAGTAAGCTCACGCCAATTCCTAACCAGCACGAATTCTCGTCCCCTGCCATAAACTGCGCCACACAGTTATCACTAGGATACCTTTTTACTAGGCCCTGAGGTTCACGCGAGTTATTGCCCAATCCCCAGCTACTTCCTTCGCGTCTCATGCCATTACTGTTATCGCTAGCCTTTTTACTAATGCGCTACTGGCCTTGGTTCCAGTTTATACTGAGGTGTACACCTTTTCCCGGTTTCTGTTTTAATTTAAATAATCCCGCACTCACAGCCGTCACTCTGCCACTGGCACCAGCGTTCTGTGGTCCCTTGGCTCAATTGAGAAGTATATAATTACATAGGACTAGGTCTAGAGGTTGCAACCACGCACTACTGTGCTTCCTCTCTGTGATTATAAACCTAGCCTTCCTACATCGACACTGTGCACCATGTATGTTGAGGTCACAGTTCATTCATTTTGCCTGTTTAACCTCATGCTTGAATTATTTAAATTGTAACTTTATCTTGTGTATGTGAATGTAATTTAGAAATTCCACTCTTCTACCTCCGTGGTTTAGTAGATATGTGTCTTTTGTCTCCGGGACCAATGATTTTTCTTCTTCTAGATCGTTCCGGCTCACACGTCCTTTCGTCCTGATGATGATCTCTTAATAAAGGAGATCGAAACGCCGTCGACTCTCACAACCAAAACTCCCTCATATAACATAATACCTTTGGAGTTTTGTACAATGTTGCCAATGCGATGTAAAAATTTTAAGTCACCAGCACCTATCACTTCATGCACCTTTTTCACTGTATATGTGAGAGCACTAGGACTACCTAAATTACTAGTGGATGATATTCCGTTTATGATGTTAATAAATGCGATGTCATTCCAACAACCTTGTGTTCCGGCATACATTGTCTTCCTGGTCCTACCTGGACTCTCTCTTCATTAAGAAAACCCAGACCTAAGCTAGAATTAATTAATTAGTAGCCCAGGCTACCTGAGGACCTTGTGGCCTCTTCCATATTATGGCATGGGCACAGAGGCAAAGAGATTCCCTTGTTTTCATGGGGCCATGCCCCCATGCAAATGAGGAAATGCTCTCTTGAGATATCACTGGCACTACATGTGCATCAGTGCTATCAGTATTAAAGAAGGAGTCGCTCAAGTGTAAGCGGCCCCTTCTGTAATACCAAAGTGCCCCGGTGGTGCACAAAGCAGGTGCATTTGCCTGCTGCGCCCCCGGGCACTTTCTGTAATTCGACCCCTGGGAGGTTCCTTGCAGAAAGCTAAGCCTAAGAAAACTACAGTGCAGGTTAATAGTTTTTTATTCTACCAACTATTAACATGTAGTAAGAAGTGTAGGATATACTAGTTGAGCAGGCTGTTACGAGTAGTAAGGATATACATTGTTTCCACCGTGTAGAGGGCAGCTGGATATGCCAGTCCACTAATGTGTAGTGGGAGGTGAGAGTGTACCCCTTCCAATGAGTAGACCTATAAAATGGGTACAACAGCCAACCAAAATGTATAGGTAGGTGGGGTGTAACTTCCTACCAATGTGTAGAGGGTAGTGGAGATATGCCAGCCTGCCACTGGGTGTAGAAGGTTATGTATCGGTCTGCCAACATTTATGGAAGGTGGGCATACACCATCTTACCAATGTGTGGGGAGAAGTAGAGTGTATGAGCTACCAATGTGTAGAGATATGTGTTGGTATGTCAGATCACCATTGTGTAGAGGGTAGTGGAGATATGCCAGCCTGCCACTGGGTGTAGGAGGTTATGTATCAGTCTACCATCATTTATGGATGGTGGGCATATACCGTCTTACCAATGTGTGGGGAGTAGTAGAGTGTATGAGCTACCAATGTGTAGAGATAGATGTTGGTATGTCAGATTACCAATGTGTAGAGTGTAGGAGGTATATACTAGCCGACTAATACAAAGTACCAATACTTCAGTCTACCAACTTGCAGATAGGGTGGGCAAATACCAGCTTATCAGCATGCAGAGTGTATCCCCGCCTACCAAGGATATACCTGCCTATCAGTGTGAGGTGACCACACTTGCTTGATTCAAACATCATCTAATTGCGAGTTTGATGCTGAACTAATTTACTGTTTTATTAAAAAAGACACTGAAGAAGACAGCCCATCTAATTGTTATGTTTCTCCTTATGCTTCATTGAGCTCAATACTGTGTCTAACCCACTTTGAAACATGCCAATGACACTACATATACCTCCAAAATTAAAGGGGGAATTATTGACCCTGGGAACATAAGCCGACACGCACAGTTCTTTTGGGTTGTGATTATTTGAAGAAATCAAAAGCTCTGCTCCTGATAGCTGAAGCATTGGATAACCCTTCTCAAGGATGGATGCAAGGGTACTCATTTGGACATGGTGCTGGTACAGATGACCAATGGATACTCTTCTCAAGGATGGATGCAAGGCTACTCATGTGGACATGGTGCTGGTATGGATGACCAATGGATAACCCTTCTCATGGATGGATGCAAGGGTACTCATGTGGACATGGTGCTGGTACAGATGACCAATGGATAACCCTTCTTAAGGATGGATGCAAGGCTACTCATGTGGACATGGTGCTGGTACAGATGACCAATGGATAACCCTTCTTAAGGATGGATGCAGGGCTACTCGTGTAACATGGTGCTGGTATGGATGACCAATGGATAACCCTTCTCATGGATAGATGCAAGGCTACTCATGTTGACATGGTGCTGGTACGGATGACTATTGGATAACTCGTCTCATGGATGGATGCAAGGCTACTCATGTGGACATGGTGCTGGTACAGATGACCAATGGATAACTCTTCTCATGGATGGATGCACTTCTACTCATGTGGACATGGTGCTAGTACGGATGACCTATGGATACTACTTCTCATGGATGGATGCAAGGCTTCTCATGTGGACATGGTGCTGGTACAGATGACTAATGGATACTCTTCTCAAGGATGGATGCAAGGCTACTCATGTGGACATGGTACTGGTATGGATGACCAATGGATACCCCTTCTCATGGATGGATGCAAGGGTACTCATGTGGACATGGTGCTGGTACAGATGACCAATGGATACTCTTCTCAAGGATGGATGCAAGGCTACTCATGTGGACATGGTGCTGGTACAGATGACCAATGGATAACCCTTCTTAAGGATGGATGCAGGGCTACTCGTGGAACATGGTGCTGGTATGGATGACCAATGGATAACCCTTCTCATGGATGGATGCAAGGCTACTCATGTTGACATGGTGCTTGTACGGATGACTATTGGATAACTCTTCTTATGGATGGATGCAAGGCTACTCATGTGGACATGGTGCTGGTACAGATGACCAATGGATAACTCTTCTCATGGATGGATGCACTTCTACTCATGTGGACATGGTGCTGGTACAGATGACTAATGGATACTACTTCTCATGGATGGATGCAAGGTTTCTCATGTGGACATGGTGCTGGTACAGATGACTAATGGATACCTCTTCTATTGGATGGATGCAAGGCTTCTCATGTTAACATGGTGCTGGTATGGTTGACCAATGGATAACTCTTCTTAATTATAGTTTTAAGGCTACTCATTTGGCGAAGGTGCAAATACAAATGACCAATGGATTATTCCATCTGAATGATGGATCTAAGGCTAATTATTTAGCTAATACAGATGGTCAACGTATAACTCTTGGATCTAAGGCTACTCATTTGGTCTGGGTGCACCTAGTGATGGGCAGTGCATTGCAATGGGAACAAACTGATGGATTCCAGTTTGCAGCTTTTCAATCTAACTGTTAAATTGCTTGAGCCTGTTTTTAAATTATTTTCAATCGTTCTGTTGCAAGCAAATAGATTGAGGTAGAGTGTCTCTCTTGGGAAAGACTTTTCTTCAAAGAAATGTACAACTCGTGAGCCAGCTCCGGTTCATGCAGCGGAAAAGGTGATGGCAGACATTGTGCCCAATCTCTCCACAAAGACAAGAGCAGCAGCAGTAGAATTACCCCTTCCAGGACGACCACATTCTCCTCATGCATTCTTTTAAACCCAGTTCTTTATTTTTCTCTATTCCCTCTTACCTCCTCCATATGTCCATCAAATGTTCCTCTGTATTTGTCGGTCTCCAGTAATGTCTGTCTGTCTGTCGCTAGAGTTTGTTCTGTATTGTCCTTGACTTCCCCTCCGGTGTGATATGGCCACCACAATATAGAAATAAATGACACATTACACCAGCCGCAGCACCGGTGAAAATTCTTCCCTGATGTCATTTCCGGTGGGAGACCGCCTGCTGCCGTCGAGGCTGCACACTTGGAACAAAAGGTGTCTAGATTGGTGTCTCGTTGTATTTTAGGCTAAAACAACTGTCATTTCAATGGCCAGACCCCCCCCCCCCGTAATGTAAAAGGAACGCTGGAAATGTCAGAGTCTTTACAGTTTAAAGGCTGTCACCTGGGGGCGCCTGTCTCCCTCCGCGCTGGATCCGCAGGTGACGCACTCTTTGCCAGTGTGCCAAGCTGTCTGCAGAAAATGTGTTTACAGTTCATGTGGTCTAAAAACAATTTCTCTAATGGTTCGGCGTGGGTTCTAAAAGTACCATAAAACAAGAAATGCAGCAGTAATGATGCCGCGAGGTGCACTGAAAGGAACTTTAATGCGCCGCCGAATCGGCCTGTTATCTGACCGGGATTATAGGCGGCAGAGGAGCCGCTTCCGGCCTTAATTGCAGAAATGTTTTAAATGCCCCCAGTTCTGAGAAGCACATGTTCCTTTCTGGTGGATGTGCTCTTTTAGCCTTTTGTAACGGGATCTAGGACAAAAAGTGGACTTTTTTACTTTTAATGTAGAATGATGTGTGGCTGTCAAATGAATCCTTTGTTGATATAATTTGAGTTCATAATATTTCCACCTAATTTTCGATGCATGGTAGTTCCTAGACCAGCAAAAAGAAAATGTACTTAATGGATAATATTTAGAGTGAAATCCACATTTGTCCTACCTTAATTTAAAACATCTAAAAACTTTTAACAGCGACTCTTGTCAGTCCTGGGCAGTGGTCGAAGTGGGGGGAAAAAAAGTAGGTGAACTGTGAGTGGAGAATCAGAGGGCGAGAATAACCAGAGAACTGGTTCAGTGGGCGGAGTCAGAGGTGTGGCCAGAATGCGCAAAACATCCACATTTTTTGTCTTTGTTTGGCATTTCACTGACCAGTTACAGCTTATTATGTTATTTAATTCAATCAATGGATACACATAATTATTTAAGGTATGAGTTGTTGACATTAAAATACAATCACAAAGTGGGATATGTTTCCAATCACAGAATGTCCCAAATACGCTTAAAAGTGGAATCGCAAGCCATTTGTCTCTGATCCATGGAGTTTCTGTCATCAGCGCTTCTCCTCCCTTTTTCCACAAGAGCAGTTCAAACATGAATGGGAAAAATATCCTAGATTGCAAAAGTTTTCTATGTAATTATGGCTCTGCCATATTTGCCACATAATACAACATCTGCTACATAATCTGACAATTTTAACTAATAAATTGTTTGTAGCTCAAACGGATCAAAAGTTACTAAAAAATGTGACTTGTGTTGCTGCGAAGTGGACGGCCCTTTGCAAAAGTTGACTGATCACCTTTCTCACTGCTGCATTTGTATGTTACACTGGTACTAATAGGGCAAAATCTTTCCAGAGAGTGTTAGCATGTGTAAAAATGTCAAAATAATAAAGTGTCAGAAAATATACTGCATTACGTTGCAGCCTTTTTTTGCTGCATAATTTAGTCATGACTGCAGCGTAATTTTGTCTTCTTTTGCTGCATAATTCAAGTGGCCCCAAAGCAGGCAGCACATCTTAAAAGTGCTTGTGCATGAAACAGAGAGACCGTGAAGTTTGTGAATTTAGTTTGGTGTGCGTGCAAATCCTGCATTGCCAATCCCTGGTGAGTTGCAGATACTACTGCTGAAACAAGACCAATGGAGGTACCAATGGGTGAGACTGACTGACCTCAAGGGCAGGGCCGGCTTTAGCGTTGGTGGCGACCTGTGCAACAATGTTTGTTGGTGCCCCCCAATGACCACCTCTACTACGGATTCCCTCACTACCACCCTTTAACAGTGCCCCTCAAATCTCCATAACCACACTCTCTCTCAGATGCATTTAATTTGATTTACAGCGCCACTCATACCAGTGTAGGGTGTCAGAGCATTTTACATCACACACACTACACAGAGACAATCAATTATACGTGTGTAAATCGCTGTATAGGAAATGTTACCTAAGTCAAAGGACTAAAAGGTGTAGAAGTCACATAACAACCATACTAGTGGGCAGTATAGTTTAATATATATATGTATATATATACATATATATATATATGTATATGTTTGCATTTATATAGCGGTTACTACCCCTGACGAGGCGTCGAAGCGCTTTTCTGGCGAGTAGCACGCTACTCCGGAACCCATAAATGATTAGTAGTGAATAAGTATAGTGAAAATATGAAAGTAATTTGAGTGGTGGATATGTTAGTTAGTTATTTGGATTGAGAAGGATAGTGGAGGGATAGAAATAGTGATTGGTCTGGACAAACACAAACTCAGAATTTAAAACATAATACCATTGATTTCTATCCAAATGAACACTTTTTGCAACATTAGGATAATCAAAGACTGGGGGGAAAAAATGATAACGCTCTAATTTATACCTTGCAGTTTGCATGCAGCTCTTAGATGACAATAGCTCACTGTTCTATGTTAGGATTTTAACTTCTAAACTGCAAGTAACCAAAGATCTGTCTGACAAAAGCAGTAACCCACTGACCTATTTACATTATGTGCACTTTGTGATCTGCATGGTACATGTTCTTTGCAGCAGGCACATTAGCCCTCTGTGCAGCCTTTCCATGAATCAAAACTTCCACTAGACAAAATTTCGCTCTCTCTCTAGGAAGAACATTAATCAACGGAGTTATAACATTTTTATTGTTGCCGAAAATTTCTGGAGGCCAGGAAGGAGGCAGCAAGCACTTTTAAAACCCTAATATACTTGCCACCCAAAGTCAGCACCCGGTGCGAACACACCGGTCGCACCGCCCTAGAGCTGGCACTTCTCAAGGGTCCTGGGACCTCAATGACAGAGTCACTGTTGCTCTAGGGTGTGCTGCTTCATAAGCCTGCCCGCAAGACTAGAGGTGAACTTCTTATGGATTGTGGTGGACAGGCCTCCAAGGTTAACCCACACTTGCCCCCACTAGGGTAAACCTGCTGGTGCTAAGACACCAGGGCTTCTATGGTCTTGCGGGGCCTTCTTAGGCCTAGCATGGGAATGTGCTCCCTTAGGAGAGTGGTCTGGGGGACTTGTCATGAAGGCTGAACCTGGTTCCCCAGTTCCAAATTCGGCAGCTCTGACCATAGTGCCACATCCTCTCCCCCACTGAACACCATACTGCCCCACTGAGAGAAACTCGCACGGCCTTCAACTACAACCCAATTGTGCCCTGCTATAAATACCTGGATGTGACTCAGTTCAAATTACGCACTAGACAAAAGCAATACACTGCCTAAAAAAACGTAACAACATCCTGAAAAAAGCAAACACTCATAGGGAATGCAAGATTAAGCTAAGTATGTGAAATGTAAGCAGGAACAACATGGTTAACTTAACGCATTTACACTCACTATTCAGAAATCAGTGAGTGCTTTTGCCTGCAAAGTTAAGAACATGACTACAGGGCCCGGAAGGGACCCGCTTCAAAGTCCATTGCTTATATCCTTACAAAACGCAAGGAGTATGGTTCAAAAAGACCACATCCATTAACACCGAGCCGCAGTACGCATGTTGTTTTCCAATCCACCCATCAATCCAGCATTGCAGTATCTCCAGGAATGGTGCACTTCCTCATTCAGGGAAAACAATGCTGTTCAAAGAAAAGATAAAACAAAAGTAACACTTCACTGGCAAACTCTCTATAGTGGCGCTAATGTGGTTGGGTGTGAATGAAATCAATCTGGCCGCTTTGTGAACACTGTCTTGCTTTATTTAGTTATTTATTTATTTTTCATTGTTGAACCTTTTATTTCTCTCCGTCCCGAGGCTGTACTTTGGAATAGAATAATGTCAGAAAAAGACAACATTTGCAGCAAAAGTATTTTTCTTTTTTGGATCCATTTCACAGGGGAACAAATAAAGGAAAGGAGGAAAGAGAGGATGAGAACCGTTTCTTGAAGTCACAGTTTTCAGTAAGTGAGGAGGTGCTAGACAGAAATAGGGAGGAAGAAAGGGAGGGGGAGCAGCTCCCAGGGCAGAGCAGAAGTGGACACGGTCCTTGTCTTCTCTGGCAAGAAAGAAAAGACAGTCCTTTTCCTTCTCTGCCCATCGCCTGTCCCGAACGGCCAGGAACGCCGAGCCTTCTCTGCAGGCCTTTGGCTATTTCTGCCGTCCTGGGACGCATTATTAAAATGAAAAAAGTAGGGGAACGGGATCTATTAAATTATAGAAGTAGGGGCACGCCGTGCCCTGCCGATCCCGCCGACTTTGACCACTGGTCCTGGGAAACATTTAAACAATAGAATAAAGGAGTGAAATATTTTTTTGAAATGTAATTGTTTTATGTTAGACTTAAACAGTCAGACAGACAGACACACACACACATTCTCACTCACTCACTCTCGCGTTCTTGATCTCTCTCTCTTTCGTCACTATTTGCTCCCCAAGTCTGGAAATCCTGTTCTGTGCCAGGTCTCTTCTGTATTGGACCCGCTGATGTGGAAGTCACTGCTCGCTCCCTCTACCCTACCTCTGACAACAAAGACTAGAAAGCAATTGCAACGCTTCCTGAAACCTAACTATACTGTTTTATTTGGATTCTACGGGCAGCTCACAGTGGGCAAGGTCATGTAACATAATATAACATACCATGAAATGAAATTAAGGAAAAAAGGTTTGCATTCTATACGAGTAACGGGCAAACCTGGTTCCAGGAGGGCTGGATCCATGACTGGTTTTCAGGTCAACCCTTGACTTTGTAAATGAGTTCCATTGAGATTCATTGCATTCTAATCTATCTCATATGGATATCTTAAAACCATGGTACGGATTTGCACTCCTTGGAGGTATGTTGGGCGTGTTGTGTACAAAGCTGCATAGTATTATGCCAAGTAATTTGCATGTTGTGTGGCTTACTGTGCAGCACCATGCGCACAGGCACCAAATGCAAAGGCACTACTTGGAACACTACTAGCAATTCGAGCCCTAAATGGTGACAGCGTCAGAGTGTAACTGCAGCAGGTGAGCTCTTTCCGTTACATCTCCTTCAGGTAAAGCAGACGGCGGAAGAGACCGTGGCTTTGCTAATCTGGGCTCAGCATCCACTGAAGGATAACCTGACACATACAACACCTCTGCCATGTTGTGTTTGTGCCCCATCAATTCACTGCACCGCACAGCCGCACTTTTCTTCCCAAGCCCTGGCTGTGCGTGCCTGAGGTACTGAGTGATGCGGCCACTAGCCACTGTGTGAGGGGATCAGGCAGACTTGCAGACTTCAGATCAACATTTAATAGATTGTGATAATAAGTCCAGTTTAATTAGACGATCTTAGGTGATGGTGACTGAACGCCATTGCTGCCGGCTTTATCCACTTCCCCGCTGAATTGTTTTTTTCTCCCAGCTTCCTGCAGCCTCGGTTTACTTTAAACAAACATTGGCATTCTAAAGGAGATAGTTTTTTTTCCTGGACTTCATTTCCATCGTGTTCAATACTGAATGTCATCCTGTCAGTGGTTCTTAAACACTGACCCATACTTTATATGAGTCTCTTGTTGACTTCGCCTCCGGCTCTTCCAATGCGGAGGTCATTCAGACCAACAAAGCTCTAACTTCCTGTCTTCATGTATTTGAGGGGATTCTACTGATGAAAACCCCTCACTAGAAGATCCTACAAATTTACCCCGTAGTGGAAGATACTGTTTGCAGCATAAACTATCCTGTGAGGGAGGAGAACATTTAAGGTACAGAAATTACAAGATAAACTTTCACCCTCAGGATTATGTAGGAGGAAACTCCTAATATCCTTATATTGATGGTATTTAGTTGGGAGTAATATGTCAAGAGAGGGGATAAGTAGTGGGTGGGATAAGAGTAGATTCTGTACTTTCTGGGTTACTAACAAGGGATGTACACCATCCCTGAGAGGTGTGACCTCTCTCCGGCATGGTTTAGTTACTGTACCTCATGTTCTCAGTATCTGGATGAAAGAAGGTGTACATTGTACCGGGAGTGCTCACATACAGAGACGCATCATCAGCAGAGAGTACCCTTGGTTTGGTCCATCCAAGGCTTACATACGGTGGGGCCTGTCGTGAGATGGTGTCTGCTGCATTGTCATACAGCTGGACTACGGGTTGCCATCCACCCTGCTGGACGAGACCAAAAATGTGGGATGGCATCCAGTGTGCTCTCGAAGATGAGTAGAACGGAATGGCACACAGTACATTATTGTAAGAGGGAAGAGGACAATGACATCACTGGTGCTTTTGGGCATGGAGTGTGGCATGCAAGAACAGCCAATAGTTGGGGTGGTTTTCACTATCATCTCCGAGTCACAAAAGATGGGATAGTGTTCAGTGCGCTCCTACAGCCAGGGAGCGTAGGTTGACCTTGATCATGGCCCCTACTAATGGAATCTGAAATGGCATCGAGTAAACTCTGGCTTCGTCCCAGAGTGTGCACGTATGAGAACTATCCGCTGTTGTATTTGTTAGTGGGACAGAGTAGGTAGTTGATAGTAGAGAACATTGGACTTCTAGTCACTGAAAACAGTGGTTGTGGATGGAATTCTACAGTGAATAGCTATTGAATCCAGCAAATCGCATCTTATTGAATTTTAGTGGCATTTATATATCTTTCACCAGGCGCCAAATTACAATGTGATAGTGGGCATGCTCAGAAGGATGAATGTGGGTCAATGGGTGGAGCGTGGGTCTTGGGTGTGGCCTATACATGAAGTGCTCTGCTGTTGGGTGTGATTAATCCACTTGTACCCTTACCGTGTTGTGTTGTCACTGCACTTTGCATGTATCGTAGTGAAATCAGTGACAGACACAGCGCCAAGGCCTACAAGGGAGCAGTGTGTGTGTGACCGCGGTGTGGTGTATGTGTGCTTTAGTGTTGTGCGTGCATGGCCGAGGCTGCTCACATTTTAATGCCACAAAGGTTTAGCTGCACTTCAGCATGGGTGGAGTCAAGGAGATTGAAATATAACTAACTGCACCTGTGGCTTGTGCATCCCCACGTTGACGTGATTTGTGTTATTTTTTGTTGGGTGAGATCCTGAGAGATGCACATACAATTAATGCTGTAAAATGCAGCAGTTGGCCCATTTTCGTGCTAATGAAAGCGCGCAAGCACATATTCCAGAGGTGCAGGAGAAGAGGTTTCTACATTTGGGAAAATATTTTCTGTATGAATAAAACATCCGAGATTAAAACGTGGTTTTCCTTATGGAGGCAATCCTCTGATGCATGCCTGCAAGAAAAATGGGTGTTGTAATTACTCAATTACAGCATCCCCAGTGATTTAATGTTAACAAAGATTATAAAATATTTGTTTACATTTTTATATATATCTTTTTTCAAATATTCAGGTATGTCAGTGTCCAAGAGAAACTACAGTATCACAGACACGGAATGTAAAGTATCTAAACATTCAGCACTGAGGAAAGTAGTTTTGTTACATTTTCTTGTATACTCCTTTAGGGGTTTACAACTGGACAAAAGGGAATATTTTTGTGAATGAGAGCCGCTTGTGTGCAGGATATTGGGCAGTTAACCTGCTGTGTGTTAAAGCGTTATTCCTGCTGGTGGTACATAGGACCAGTTATGTCGCACCTTGTAGGATGGAGCGAGCATCTGATAGTGTGTAACCTGATCTAAAGTCTCCCTCTCACCTTTGACCTTTGCACCCCATTCATTGGTTCTCATTTAATCATGAGCTCTGCTGTCAGGGAGCAATAAATTGCCTGTAATATGGGAGCTGATGACAGCAGCTTGTCTGAGGCGAAGCGCAGGCCGTGCTGCCGGAAAGGTCACCTCCCAGCCGGTGGCGGATCTGGTCCGCTTCCCCCGACATCATGTGCCGCCATGACGAGGACGAATGAAGTCGGGTTCATTCTAAGCTCCGCTCTTGAATTACCCTTTTATTAGGCGCAGTTTCGGAACGCAGCCCCCCCCCCCCTTTCCTTTCAAATTGGTCGAAAGTCGTGGGAAGCAGCATATATCCGTTCCCAAAGCAGTGCGTGTGTTATTTTAGCAACTTGATTTGTTTACTAACATATTTTAAATGTCTATTGTTATGCACTCTCTATATATTCTTTCAATTGTTGTTATTTATTTCTATAGCATGAGGATTATCCTTCAATGTTAGCGTCCTTTACCTCCAAGGGATGACATTTTGCAATACAATAGTTTACTTGATTATATAAAATATTTACAGTACATATTGTTTCGAGATAGTAATTGATTACATAGGTATATCTAAGTATTCATTGAGCTTCTGAATATGGATTTTCCATTTTACATTCTAGAGAGGGCGAGTACAGATCAGGAGTCGTGGATTTTTGAATCTGCTCTTGGAATACAAGGGTCCTATCTTATTTCGATGCAACGTTATTCCATATCTTGGGAGCTTACCTGAAACAGAGTGTAATAATGTTGAGGTCTTGTTGCATCATTTAGTTTCTAGGAGGAAATTATTGGTACTGAAAAGTTTCACGTGTTTCCTTAAAATTATATTTTCCCTCAGGTAATCAGGTGTGTTACGTTTCCATGCTGTAAAATGATGCAGGCTGTTCTAAGGCTGCCGCAGGTCTGGAGATGGACCCATTTAATTTTAATTAGGATTGGTGTAATATGCTCAGATTTCCATGTCTCTGAAATCAATCCGGCCTGGTGTGAAAGGCAGCGAGTCTTCTAAGACCCTCAATGCTGCCCGGTGCAGGGTTCCACCTCTAATTCACTTTGGGTTCGCTATCAAAATAATGAGGCAAGCGCTGGAAACTGGAAGAGAAGAAAAAGGTTTATTTCTCATGAGGAGATCACGTCAACTGCAGACACCGGGATGTCTGAGGGAGGTGTTCTGCTGATAACTCCTTTGGCTCTTCCTTTTATACAGGTTTGACACAATGCATTGGTTTCATCAACATGGTTACACAAGCTTGGGGTCCCCGCCCCGGGCAGGTTGTCACACAAGCCCAACAGTAATTCTCTTCCCACCCAGGTCAAACAGACAATCTTATCTTGCAGCTGGACCTTGCTTCAGGGTCTAAAACATGTGAGACCGGCCAGATCTAAGAGTCCGTTCTGTTGATAAAAACAGGTCCCATTGTTGGTAACAACAAGTCTTGCTGTTTGCAGTGCAATAAATCATGTTGCAAGAGTCTTTTTGGTGTTTGGAACCTGTTTGTGTAACTAGGTGCAGTGAGGGGTAGAGTGTCCAAAGGTTTGCCTGAAAACAGAGATGAGAGGAAAAACGAGTTTGTGGCAGCAAGTGGCGCTGAGGTTTGTTGCGGCAAATAGAGTTTATAGCCCCCAGCACACGTACCAGGTTGGTCAGAGGGCTGCTACTAAGGGCAAGGTGAAACAAAGGAGACCAACAGAGTACAAAATGGCTGTGATAGATTAAAATGACTGCAACTTATGTGCACATAGAATTCCACCAGACAAGATGGCGCAGGTAATGTTCACGATTGTCGTTTTGCTTTTAACAGTGGCCCCTTTGAACATAACTAGCCAGCTTGTCAGTCTATTTCGATCTCCATAATGTCCTGTATCTCTTGATCATACATTACTCTCATTTTTGTTAGCTGAGTGTCCATAGTCTTAGGGTGCAAGGTAGTTATGCAAAGAGAACACAAAGGTGGTATACAGTGTATACCCAAACAACAACCACATATTGTCAATACTGGGACCAAGAGAATCATTGATATTTTCCAACCCCACTCCTTCAAGATGCCCCAAAGCCAACTTCCAATTGTCCAAGTCTCTGATCCTTGATGAATTTCTGAAGATAGTCTATGGCAGAGGTCTTCAAACTTTTTTACTCTGAGCCCCCCCTAAGCAAAATGTTTTGAGGTCGGGCCCTCCTCCAAAACTTTATGGCAAGGATTGTGGGAGCGAGAAGGACATGGCTGCGTGCAGGGAGCAGGGCTTATGAGATGATATCAGGAATACTTTTTCTATAGCTTATGAACTGCACTAAATATGAGACTTATAAAACAGCAATTGCATCAAACAAAAACAGATTTTATCCCAAACAAACTGCTCCCCATAATTGGGATGTTGTGAGCCCTCACATTCGTTGACCCCAATGCAACTACACCTGCTGCACTAATGATAACTGCAGTCCTGAGTAGCAGGCTATCTCCTCTGCATCTTTTACCTCTACCCCACCATGATGGATCACCTCGGTCCTAATGCTTGAAAGGAAAATAAGCTCCGATGCCCTTTTTTAAAGGTAGACAGTCATAACTGTGATGCAGTGGGCCCCTCGAATCCCTGGGCCCCAATCCTGCTGCATCTGCTTCCTTAATGATAACCAGCAATGGCCACTTACACACTTGGCAGCAGTACCAGCAAAAAAAAAAAAAAAACACTTATATTGTCCCCTTCTTATCTCTGAAGAAGATGTCTCTGGCCATTTGTAAACATAAAAATGAGTCCTCATACAGTGCTCCTTATTCTGGGCCTTCTCTTTGACAATATCTATGAATCTCGCTCCTTTTCTTCGATCTCCTGGACTATTGCTGTGAGGCCCCAGGGTTCGAGAGGATTAGGGCTCTGCGTCTGAATGCAACCCTGCTGGGCTTCCACCTGCCATCCCATGGACTCAGCTTTCACAATAAACTGCCCCTGAATGGTTAATACTGACTTTGAGGAGCCTCTGCCTGAAAGTGAAGGGTGTGGTGGTAGTGCAGAAAATTAAAGAAACCAGCCTTCTTACCAGCCATTAATTGATTGAGTCACTTAAAGCCAGGGCCACTGGAATTATGAGTTTCTGTAGCAGCAGCGTTTTCACATAATTATCAGTTTACTGCATGCGCCACATAATCTGCAGATTTCAACAACTTGATTTTAGCTCAAACGGAACAAAAGTTACTTAAAGCATGACGAAGCTGCTCCGGAGCAGTGGAAGGCCCTTTGCAAAGATGGACTGGTGATCTTGTAGTTGCTTACTGCTGTATTTGGGTGTTAAACTGGAACTAATGAGGTGAAAAATTTCCCCTGACAGCGTTACCTTGAGTTAAAATGACAAAATAATGAAGTAAGGGCAACCACAAAATGTGGAACATTGCGTCGCATAATTTACCTTTCCTTGCTGCATAATTTAGTCAAACCTGCCACATAATGTGGTCCTCTTCTGCTGAATAATTCCAGTGGCTCTGCTTAAAGATTCATGGTGGCAAAGATTTATTCTTTTTGAGATGTAATGTTATCAGCTGAGATCTGGAATAGTGGAGACACTTACAAAAATGTCTGCATTAGATTCAGTTTGATTACTTATTACTAAAAAGTATATTTTGTAAGAACTTGTTTAATCTCAATCACTGCATCATTTTGCAGCAGCCTACCTTAGAGTATGTAAATACTGTTTTAAAATAATGACATATATTCAGTGCTTTCTGCCACAGGCTGGGACCTCATAGCACTATAAATGTGTAAATATTAAAATTGTGATAGCATTACTGCACTATTTTGCCATTTTTACACTTGTTAACACTGTGCTGGCTTTTATTGCCCCTCATAAGTACCTTATTAACACCCACATATAGCAATAAGCAACAGAAAGGTGACCAGTCAACCTTTAGAAAGGGCCTTCCACTGCGAGGTAACATGTGTTGCTGCATTTTTAGTAACTTTTGAAACCGTTTGAGCTAGAAACAAGTTTTTTTTTAAGTCTGCAAATAATGCAGCAGATAAAGGATTATGTGGCAAATGCGGGAAATCCATAACTATGCGCAAAATGCCAAAACCGCACAATTGCATAATTCCAGTGGCCCTAACTATAAATACAAAGGTCACTATTCCTCTGCACCAACTAGGATTCAATTATGTGTTGCTCAGCTTTAACACACACAGACATCTGCAGTGATGGTAGTCGCTAACTGAGGTTTCATAACCTAAAAGAGTGCATTTATAACCAGTTAATTTATTATCCAATTGTTATTGCATTATTTTATACACATTTGCATGTCTGAAAACACAAAACACTTAGGCTTTTTTTTTTTAGCAACCTCTTTGACCCTGCCAGCACACCAGGGGCGCAACTAGACCTGAACTTCAGGAGGGGGCGGGGGGGTCGCACACAGTGCAACAGTCTTTCTTGGCGCCCTCTCCCATTTCCTCCTCCTCCATGAATTCCCTCACTACCACTCATCAACAATGCACCTCATCTCTCTATAGCACCTTTCTGACAAACATTTCATTTTTTTATTATAGCTACTCATAGTTTACTCACACTCAGTTCTTTGATCTGCATAGTACACATTCTTTGTAGCAGGCACATTAACCCTCTGCGCTGTGTGGGTGGCAGGAGTGCCCATGTGAGTGCACAGTGAGTCATGCGACAGTGAGAGAGTAGGGTAAGAGGAGTGACTGCAGGGTGAGTGAGGTGACCGTATGAATTTGGGTGCGGATGTAAGTGCAGAGTGGGACAAATGAATGTATGGTTAGTGATGGGCTTATTGGAGTGAGATTGCAGAGTAAGCAGTGAGGGGGACAGGTGAGTGAAGTGTCACATGAGTGCAGGGTGAGTAGTGTGCTCGTGTGACTGCAGGGTGAGGTACAGGGTGAACAGCGCAAGTGCATTGTGAGTGCAGAGTGATCACTGAGTGCATGGCGAGCGCTCTGAGTGCATTGTAATCGCTGTGAGTGCAGGGTAAGCGGGTGAATGGTGTGAGTGCATGGTGATCAGTGTGAGTGCATTGTGATCGCTGTGAGTGCAGGGTGAGTGTGAAAGTGAAGGGCAAGTATGAGGAGCGAGTTGTCTGAATGCAGGGTGCATTCCCAGACACTTGAAGTATGTCAGCATGTTATTGACGGCGGCGTAGGGTTTCACATAGAAGTTAAACTATTGCTAGTATGGCATTAACCAGAGATCGAGGGTGGAGAAAGTAAATAACGTGCTGATCCTGCAACAAACTTCCAGTTTTATGATTAGGGTTGCCAGCTCATTATTTTGATGTCCCAGGCGGTACAAAAATAAGCAGTCCCCTAAAGCTGTATTTTCAGCACTTATCTGTGCATACTTCGAACAGCAAATATAAATAGAAAGCACTTTAAATTGTGTTCTAGGGCTGCCTGAAAGATCCATGACTGAGAATTAAAAAAGGAACAAAGACAGAAAAGTCACATTACAAGTGAATACATACTACTTTATTTATAAACCGCATTTAGTGCCAAGACAAGCAATTTGCAGGCTGTTTATGCAACACATGGCTGGCATTTTTCTTTTGGCAACTTGAAGACCTTTTAGCCCTGTGGATGTTGCCGCCTGCCTGTATAATTCTAAAAGAAACTACTAACTTTCCAGCTTGGCTGCTGTGCTCTTCTAGTGCAACATTCCACACAATTGCCTGGGAGGCTTATGTAATAGTTGAACTCCAGTCCAGGAATATTTTAGAGAAAGTTAAACATTCCCCAAATATTTACAAACAGGTTTGAAATGGTGTACTTTAGCTTCTCTGTGCAGACCCAGGAGCTGCTGCCCTAAAGGTACCTCTGAGGACAAAAGACTAGGAGTAGCTCATAAAGTACTTCAGCCCTCACAGCAAGCAAGAAAGCACTATATAATTGGCAGTGCAATACAGTTTAGGAAGCCAATACATACTTTACTGCCTGTAAAATTCTAAAAGAAACTTTGTCTCCGTTCTGGGAAAAGCTAATCCTCCCAGGACGGGGTTAAATTCCTACAGCTGATATGCTTCAGCTGCAGTGGGAGGCAAGGAGTCTCCTCTGCTAAAACGGAAAGCAAATGAACAGACAGTCCACTGTGGACTGTCTGTTCGTTCGCTTTCAGCAGAGGAGACTCCTTGCCTCCCAGCTTCAGCTGTAGGCATTAACCCCGTGAAAGTGCAGGAGCATGGGCACGTCGTGCCCCATCGATTTCCCCTTCTTCCACCCCCCTCCAACCTCCGTTACCTCTGCCCAACACCCCCCCCCCTCGGACTTCGAAAAAGCCCTCTTACCTGTTGCAGATTCCAAGATTTCAGCAGTGCTTCAGAGCGAGGCGAGGTAAAACATAGGAAAGCCTCCACAGGAAACCAGGAAGAAAAGGCAGCAAGTAGTGGATGCAGGAGCTTTATGCCCGCAAATTTCGCGGCACTTCCTGCAATCTCAGCTGCTGTCCCCTCATTGGTTGAACGTCACTGGTGACGTTCCTACGTGCTGATTGGAGAAAGCCAGAGCAGCAGCAAATCAAAATCCCCATTTGAAATGGGTGAAGACTTGCGACGTGGGACAGTAGAGGAAAAAGATGACAACAAAGGTAAGATTTCAGGGTGGAGTGCGCGCCCCCCCTGGGATGGTGGCGCGCCCCCCCAGGGGGGCGCGCCCCACAGATTGAAGAACTCTGGTCTATGGAGATGTTCGATTGCTTCATAGACAGAAGGTGAATTATCAGGAATGTATACACAGCAGCTGGCACCGATGATGCGGCATGCTCCTCCACGGTCCGCTAGTACCACGTCCAGGACCATGCGATTTTGCAGGGTAACCAGACGGATCGCTTGGAGCTCAGCAGTGTTGTTGGTGAGTATGCCAGCAGTGACGTTCAGGGCGGTCTCTACCGCTTGGGACAGATGTCTGATGGCTCGGCTGTTTGCCATCGGACCCCATAGCGGGACGAGCCCTTTTGCTGCGTCGAGGAACTGTGATGAGGCAGAGTCTGCTTGATCAATGTCTTTAGAACGCTTTTCTCGATGATGCTCTGCAGGGGCTGTGTAGGTTGGTGGCAAAACAAAGGCGATGTAGCACGTGCCCCCCAGTTTCTTGGGAGCCAGGTGTAGGCTTTGGTTCCACAAACAAAGTACATATTGGGTGATGCAACAAGCGCTGGGGGGTTGGCAGTGTTCAAAGTCCTTACAATGCTACAGGTGCTGTGACCCACATTCTTAGTCCCACGGCCTTCAATGCATACAAGGCCAGAGACGTTCACCACAGATAGGGCCACAGTCAGTGTTGCAGCAGTTCTTTTCTTCAGGTAGGAAAATGTGGCTCTGTTAGGATTATTGAACACTTGCATTTCCACTTGTTCTTTGGAGGGGACATTAATCTGGAATGTCGCATTGAAGGTGTGAGGGCAGAAGGGGGCGGCTGTCGTTCCTGTTTTGTTTCGCCAGAACTCGTTGTAGAACTGGGCGATTGTTCCGTCGGAAGTGGCATTGTCTTTGTAACTTTCTTGTAGGAGCATCATCCAGGCAAGGCAAGATCCGTGAATAGAAAAGGGCGAAGGGATGAAAGGGATGGAATGTTCAGTGGCATGTGGTAACAGCCCACAGACCCAACAGTTGGTAGCATTGGTGGTAAGATTGTGCTGGTGCAACATCTGCACGAAAGAATTATTCCAGAATTCTTTGCGTCGTTCTCGGAGATGTGGCGGTAGTGATACCAGGTAGTGTTCTTTCTTGGTGGTTGGTTGCATGGTGGGTGACAATGTTCTGTATGCAGGTGCATTCTCTTCAATGATCCAGAGTGCGACCATTAGCAGGAGACAGGTGAGAAATGCGGCTACAAGTGCAATTGTCTTTGTGCTGTGCAGGTTAGCAGTCTTGGTGTCTTTGCGGTGGTTTTGCAGGTGTTCTGTTTCTTCCATCATCTTCGAGGAGCTCAACAACTGTTAGGACCACAGACTTTTGTCTGGCGCTTTCCTGGTAGCGTTGTTTGACTGTGCTACTGATCTGAGACCTTGACATAGTTAGTGGCCTGGTCGATGGAGCTCCCTCCTTTCGTCGATCTTCGGTTGTACCCTTTCCTGGATGGCACCGTGGGGTCGGGAAATTCTGATAGTTCGAGGGTGTCTTCTTGTGGGTAGCAACTCAGAGCTGGTCGGTCTCTCGCAAGTACTTCCTTTTGCACCTCCACCCCTTCACAGGTTGCCAGGGTTGGAGGGACTCGTTTGCAATGATGAGCGTGCAGCCAGTTTCGTTTTCCTTCCACTCGGAGGGCAGTTCGGGTGGTGATCAGGACTTGCCAGGGGCCCGTCCACCTAGGCTCCAGATTCTTCGTTCTTTGGAAGTTGCGAATCAATACATGGTCGCCTGGCTTTATTTCATGTCCCGGGCCCCTGGATACGTCAGGCAAGGCTTGCTGCACCTGTTGGTGGATAATTGTTAGCTCGTTTGTCAATTTATGCAAGTAATCCGACATTAATATGTTCGGGACATCGTTAATGGAGGTGGGTCTTGGTGCCGCCCAAATGCTCATAGGCCTGCCGAAGACCACCTCATACGGGGTCAGTCGGTGTTTGGTTGGGGTGGAGCGCATCGATAACAATGCCAATGGGAGGGCGTCGGGCCATTTCAACCCGGTCGTGGCAACTATTTTGGCTAGTTTTAGTTTCAACGTTGCATTGTGTCTCTCTACCAGGCCCGCTGATTGGGGGTGGAAGACGGCATGGAACTTTTGTTTTACCCCCAACCCTCTCAGTATGTTCTGTGTCACCTCGACTACGAAGTGGGGGCCGTTGTCGCTCCATAAAATTCTGCAAAGGCCGTATCGGGGAAGAATTCTTTCAGCAATACTTTTGCAGTGGCTAAGGCGGTATTGTCGCGGGTGGGATATGCCTCCACCCATTTGCTAAAAGCGCACACAACCACCAGGACATATTTTAGACCAAGGCATCTCTCTAGTTGAATGTAATCCATTTGAAGGATTTCAAAGGGGTGGTCAGGGACTCCAAACCCTCCCTGTGGTACTACTGTCCCCTTCCCTGGGTTGTGTTGTAGGCAGACTATACATTGTTGTACTAGGTGTTTTGCAGATTCTGCTATCTTGACGTTATGCCATACTCTGGTGATTAGTTCAATCATGGGGGTGGAGCCTATGTGTGCTGGTAAATGTGCCATGGTCAATATGGGGATGAGGTAGGCATTGGGTAACAGCCATTTATTTCCGTCTTTAGTTCTCCAGCAATCTTCCTCGTCTTTTAGTCCCACCTTTTCCCACTCGGTCAATTCGTCTTGTGTGCCTGTAGTCTGTATGTCCCTTACAGTGGTCCTAGCGTCAGTCCATCGTTCAGCTTGTGACCTGGTCACATACATTCGTGTCGTAGTTCTGTCTCCTGCCGTGGCTCGGGCAGTAACGTCTGCTAGTGCATTTCCCTGTCCAATGAGATCAGTCACTTTCCTATGTGCTTGGCATTTTATCACTGCTAACTTCTTGGGGAGGAGGACTGCTTGCGTCAAGGCGGAGACTAAATCTCCATGCAGGATGGGTGTACCGTGTGAAGTCAGGAACCCTCTTTCTTTCCATAAGATCCCAAAATGGTGAACCACCCCGAAGGCATATTGGCTGTCGGTGTATATGTTAACTGTCGTGTCAGTCGCTAAGATACATGCTCGTGTGAGGGCAATGAGTTCTGCAGCCTGGGCTGAACGTTGGGGAATACGGGCTGTTTCCAGAACGGTTCGGGCTGTGGTGACAGCGTATGCAGCTGAGGTGGTGCCGTCAGGGAGTTTAATGCACGAACCATCCACCCATAGTTCTCCATCTGGTTCTAGAAAGGCGGTGTCTCTGAGATCTATTCTACTCTTTGTTTGTTCATCGGTTAGTGTCACACAGTCGTGTAGTGGAGTCACGCTAGGATCATTTTTGGGTAGGGGTAACAGTGTGGCTGGATTGAGGGTGGTGCATCGCTTTAGGGTAATGTGCGGTGCTAGCAGGGTCAACTCATATCCTGTCAGTCGGGCGCTAGTCAAGTGTTGGGTTTTGGTCTGGTTTAGTAGTGTGTCGACTGCATGGGGTACTAAAACAGTGACTGGATTGGAGAGTACTATTCCTTCGCTCTGGCGTATCGATACTGCTGCAGCTGCCACAGCGCGCAGGCACGCTGGCAGCGCTCTGGCTACTGGATCGAGGGTGGCAGAGAAATATGCACAAGGGCGTTGTTTGTGACCAATTGATTGTGTTAGGACAGACAATGCACATCCCTCCCTTTCGTGCGTGTAGAGGAAGAATGGTTTGGAGTAATCTGGGGTTCCTAGGACAGGTGCTGAGCAAAGGGCATTGCGTAGTTCTTTAAAGGCTGTCTGGCATTCGGGGGTCCAGGGGAGAGGTGAGGGGATGTCTTTAGCTAGGAGGGAGAGAAGGGGTTTGACAATGAGGCTAAAGTTCGGTAACCACTGTCGGCAAAATGAAGTGAGACCTATCAAAGAGCGGACTTGTTTCTGATCTTTGGGGACAGGGGTGTCTAGAATTGTCTTGATCCTGTCAGGCGTGAGTTTCCTCCCTTCTTTGGATAAAAGGTGACCCAAATAGGTCACTTGTGATTTACAGAACTGCAATTTCTTTCGGGAGACCTTGTGACCATTCTCAGCAAGAAAATTGAGTAGTTTGATGGTGGCTGTGACGGCTATTGGTATGGTGTCCGCTGCTAGAAGGATGTCGTCTACATATCGTATTAGTGCCACTCCATCTGGCAATTGTATGGCGTCCAACTGTCTTTTAAGCGCCTGGCTATAGATGCTTGGGCTCTCAGTGTACCCCTGAGGTGCTCTGCAAAATCTGTACGAACAGGAGTTTAGGGTGAATCCAAATAGATAGCGGCTGTCCTTGTGTATAGGTATGGAAAAGAATGCGTTTTTGAGGTCAATTACAGTGAAGGTGGTGGCAGTGGAGGGGATTAAAGTCAAAATTGTCGTGATGTCGGAAACTACTGGGTATTGTGGCACTACGATTTTGTTTATCTCCCGCAGGTCAATGATGAAGCGGTAGGCTTTTCCGTCTCCCTCTCCCTGTCTCTTTACAATCGGTAGTATGGGACTGTTACAAACGTTGCTCACTACTTCCTCTACCACCCCTGCCTCTACCAAAGATTGTATGATCTCTGTCAGTGCCTTCTCACCCTCTGGCGATATTTTGTACTGCGGTACTTTCGGTAGGGTTGCGTCCTGTCGTATTGTTACGTGTACTGGGTCAATCATCATTCGTCCTACGTCTGAATCAGCCCTAGCCCATAAGTGTGATGGCAAAGTGTCCAGTAGGGATGCGTCAGTCTCGGAGATGGGAAACATGTGCTGAGAAGGGTTCTCTCTATGGCGCTGGGGGTTGTCATACAGGACGACACGCACTCCGTCTGGTGAGCATCTGATAGTCGCATGGAAGTGTTTCAAAAGGTCGAGACCCATAATGGCGTCTGGGGTGTTGGAAGAGAGGAGGAATGTCGTTTCGACGCTATTGTTGTCAAGGTTAAAAGGGATCGGTCGGGACAAAGGGTTGGTGGAGGGCGTACCGTCAAATCCTATTGAGGTCACATGTGAGCCTGACAAGGGTGCCCTTGGAATCAGTCGTTTGGATAGTGCACTACGTGTTGCTCCCGTGTCTACCAGAAATGGCGACTTTGTGCCCAGGACCTCAGCGGTAACATAAGGGCCTTGCTGATCAACATAGAGCTCGACTGGATCCCTCCCTTGCCCCTGGTTGTCCTATGCAAAGTCGTACGTATTGTCATAATCTGTCTGTTGGTACTGATTCTGTTTGGGATGGTCGAATGTGTTCACTCTTCCTGGCCTTTCCTCGCTTGCTTCACTCGCGTACCCTCTCCCACATCCTCTTCCTCTCTGTCCACTTGCTATTTCCCTCGCCCTCTGCCCCTACCAGCTCCTAACAAAGCCGGGCATTGGGTTTTCCAGTGTCCATATTCTTTGCAAAATGCACATTGATCCTGTCCTAGGTCTTGGCGTCCTACATATGATGTCGATGAATTGTTTCTAGGTGGCTGTACTCTAGGGGTATTCTGCTGGTATCCTCCCCTATATTGCTCCCTTCCTGTATTCGCCCCCTGGAGTTGTGCTACCATTACCCTTTCCTTCAAGTCCTTCTTTTTCCTTTCTGTAGCCCTGTCATTTTCGTTTCTCTGATGCTCATAGTACTGGGCCATTTGGAGAATGGCCGCCGGTTTAGATGCTGCCCAACTACTTTCGCTGGCTTGTAATTTCTGGGATACATCTGGCAGTAGTACTTTGACATAGTTCTGCACAAATAAGTGGTGTCCGGTTGCGGTGGACATGTCTTGTCCACTGTAATCGGAGAAAACCGTTTCAAATCTGGAGAAATACTCTGAGACATCCTCTTGTGGTTTCTGGCGGCACGCGGTTACTATGGACCAGTCTATCTTTTTCTCTGGGATCAGCGTTTTCACTTTCTGCACTATTTTGTCAGGGAGGTCCAATATTGCTTTAACCGGTTTTTGACCAGGACTGTTTATCTAGTGTGTTGAGTTGTTCCCAGGTATGACCAAGCAGTTCGGTATGGTCTATTTTCCTAATCTGTTTCCACACATCTGCTGGCAAACATAACCCGAAGAACAAGTCTATGTCGGCAAGTGTCATTATTGTTGATCCCAGAGCGGTACCTAGCTCGGTGTAAAAGGCGGTGGGGTTCTTTCGTAAATCCGGTAAAGATTTACGGAACGTCAAAATGTCCTGTCTGTCCCATAGTTGATACACCCAATTGTAGACCACCCTTCCTCTAGCGTCTTGATGGTTCATATCGTCATAAGTCCCTTGTCCTCTAGGAGGTACCCAATAAGGGGCAGCTTCTTTTATCGGCATCATGCTATCTTGTTTTTCCACCGGGGGTCCTGCTATCTTAGATGTCCTGTCCTTATCTATCCGTCCTTGTTCCACGAGGTGACGGAATACCTCCAGTGTGGATGAAAAGAGTTCTGTAACATCGTTGTCGCCTTCATCTCCGGTGTCTACCTTCCTATAGAGAGCCACTAGCCGCTCGGGCCCTACATCTTGGTACTTCTCTTCATATGCAGTAAGAGTGTGGTAACAGAGACGTACAATAAAGTATCGTTTGCGGTTTTCAACATAGGAGTTGCATATGTCAGTTACATACTCTTCTGTCTCCTTCCTATCTATGAGGGATTTAACTATTTTATCAATGCCTGCTCGCTCATTTTTACTTAATCGCGGACCCTGGGCGCTCCTTTTTCTTTTGATCCTACCTCTACTACTGTATCCTTTGATGAGGCATTTGGTGTGGGTGACTCAGTGGGAGCAGAGGCGGTGGAGACTGAGGCGATCGTGCCATCTCCGGCTATACTTTGGTGGTCCTGGCGTTGTACTACGGGATGAGTAGGGGCGTAAGGGGTGGCATGTATATGATTGGGGGACCTAACAATAAATCATCATCTACCCTTTGTTTTGCTGGTAACTTGGGGTAAAGAGTCGAGGGCGTTCTAACAGGGCATTGACCTGATATTTTTGATTCCTGTTCCTTTTTATCGATTTCCTTTTCTTTTAGTTTTTCTTCTGATCTTTTACAGGCTTGGTAAGCTGATTTTCGCGTTTCTTTATCTTGTCTAGCTTCGTCCCTTTTCTTTCTTTGAGCTGCCTCTTTTCGCCATAAACCAAAACTGTCAAACATGGCTGGTCTAGTTTTCTTTTTGTGGAGAGCTAATTCTAACGTTTCTATTTTAGCGGGATCGAAAGATCCCGTCAGTGGCCACTGATTTACCCGGTCCTTCCTAGTGTATTTATGCCATAGTTTGCTATAAGCTACGGTGGCTAATCCATACTTTACGTACATGTCCTTGTTAGGGGTGCCTTCCAGCGGTGCCGGCTGACTGACCTCTAACGAACGGTCTGGTCCAAAACAATTACAATCAAACAATCTAGAGAAAACAGGCATGACGTATTTATCGGTCAAAAATGAATATCTCAATCAATCAATTTAGACAAAAGTCTGCACTACCTGTCCTTCGCTGCCTGCAAAGAGAGAGAATATTCCTATTCTTCGTTGTTTGCAAGCAGGGAAATGTCGCAAATAACTCAATATCAAAAAAGGAATACTGGTATTTCAATCAAACTATTCAATCAATCAATCAATTTAAGTCGTTTTTTCACGAGCTTACCCGGACCGCATGGACGGTTCTTCATCTTCCCCTTCCAGTGCCTGGTTGTCCTCTCACTCCAACAATCAATGCGGCGTTCCTCTAAGGTCCCAGTCAGGACCGCAGGTCACTCGAGAGAGGTCCGTTCGGAACCGGTGAAGTTCAGTCGATCGGCAGCCAGACAAGGGTGTTCTCAGGCAGGTATACCCCAATCGTTTAGTCGTTCACTCCGTCGTTAGGACCTCTCTACCAAACCCACGCGTCGCTGATGGGCCCCCACGTTTGGGCGCCAATTTGTGAAAGGCAGCGAGTCTTCTAAGACCCTCAATGCTGCCCGGTGCACGGTTCCACCTCTAATTCACTTTGGGTTCGCTATCAAAATAATGAGGCAAGCGCTGGAAACTGGAAGACAAGAAAAAGGTTTATTTCTCATGAGGAGATCACGTCAACTGCAGACACCGGGATGTCTGAGGGAGGTGTTCTGCTGATAACTCCTTTGGCTCTTCCTTTTATACAGGTTTGACACAATGCATTGGTTTCATCAACATGGTTACACAAGCTTGGGGTCCCCGCCCGGGCAGGTTGTCACACAAGCCCAACAGTAATTCTCTTCCCACCCAGTTCAAACAGACAATCTTATCTTGCAGCTGGACCTTGCTTCAGGGTCTAAAACATGTGAGACCGGCCAGATCTAAGAGTCCGTTCTGTTGATAAAAACAGGTCCCATTGTTGGTAACAACAAGTCTTGCTGTTTGCAGTGCAATAAATCATGTTGCAAGAGTCTTTTTGGTGTTTGGAACCTGTTTGTGTAACTAGGTGCAGTGAGGGGTAGAGTGTCCAAAGGTTTGCCTGAAAACAGAGATGAGAGGAAAACGAGTTTGTGGCAGCAAGTGGCGCTGAGGTTTGTTGCGGCAAATAGAGTTTATAGCCCCCAGCACACGTACCAGGTCGGTCAGAGGGTCAGAGGGATGCTAGTAAGGGCAGGGTGAAACAAAGGTGACCAACAGAGTACAAAATGGCTGTGATAGATTAAAATGACTGCAACTTATGTGCACATAGAATTCCACCAGACAAGATGGCGCAGGTAATGTTCACGATTGTCGTTTTGCTTTTAACACTGGTTTGGAGACCCCTTTCTTTGTTGCGATACCAAATTCACGCCTTGAAATTAGTAATGCCGGCACTACTCGTTTCAGACCTTCTGCAGTTATAAACCTCTTGACTGATCCCAGTAGTTTTACTTGGTGGCGGGTGCCTTTTGCCGAATCTGTTATTGGTGTACCTACATTGACTTTGCTGTTGAGTTTGATGAATTAATTAATTCAACTGATTCTTTGCTTATCTTATTTGGTCTATAAGAAAGTTGGCTGTGGTGTTCAGTGTGTTTCATTTATCCTTTCTTCTAAGTTTTAACTTTTTGGTTGGAGAGGGCATGGGTCATTCTTTCTATATGGATTCTTGTGTGCTAGTGTGGTGGCTTCTAGTTTTAGGGGGAGAGGGGAGTAAACCATCCTCTGGCAACTCTTCTCTTTTGACTTTTTTTAGGAGTGGGAGCTAAGGTGACCATAATGTTAATCCCAGAGGAGTGGTACTTCTCAATCGACTGGGTGTAGGTGTTTTGGAGTACTTGTTTTAGGAGACTTAGGCGGTAACAGTTGAGATGAAGACATCTAGGGAGTCACTCTTTGCGTTCCTGCTCCATTCTATCTTAGGTTTGAGTTGCGACTCTCGGCTTACTTAAATAAAGTTCATCTAGAACAGTATGAAGGAATGAGTAGACATCAGCTGCGATGGGGCTGTCCACTGTTACAGTGTGTTGGGCTTTCTTTAACGAGATCACGGATAGCTCCTTTACACTAAGTGCGTTTTAGTGGAAGCTGTGATAAGTTCTTATCTCACAAGAATGAAGACCGTGCGGAAACTGTTGCATCCTCATCATCACTCGAGTGAAGGGTAAAGTCACTCAGTCATAGGGGATCTTTGAACACCAGCACAGTACAACAGTGAGCTCAATCAGTCCATCAGTAAATGCTTTGTTACTTGGTGGTTTGTGATAAGTTAGGAAAGCGATTGTTTCATGAAGTTAGGACGTCTGGAGGTTAAAGTATAGGTATGTGCATCTTGTGGGGGGTCACGCGTGCTGGATTTGGTATGCTCTTGATGTATTATGCCTAAGCCACTGCTAATTCTGTACTCTGCAGCTACAGGTAAGATTGTGTGGTGAACCAGTCCATCCAGAGGAGTATAAGCCATGTGGAGGCCTAGGCTTCGGTAGGAAGAGTATGCGGTTCGATTATGGGCTTGAGCATTATAAGTCTGTAAGCCTATGCGACCACTCTAGTAATAATAAAATAATCACTTGTTTTTATATATAGCGCTTCATACAACTCTTCTGCCATTTCTTGTCACTAAAAAGTACACCTTTCTCTGAAGGATGAAAGGCCAAGTCAGCCTTGTAGAGCACTGAATATTGCAGAAGCAAACACTCATCTCACTGAGCCATCCTGCCGGCTTAAACACACACTACACATATTTGGTGTGCTTATTTGATGTATCCTCGTCTATTTTTGTGTATTTGTTTTGAAGTTCAAATAGTAGAAACTGGTTCGGCCAGGCTTCCAGCGCTGAGTCAGCGGGGGGGGGGGGATCCACAGAAATCAAAAGGTTGAGAACCACCGCTCTAGCTTTACTGTGCCCAAGACAAGCACTTTCATTTCAAAACTTTTAGCCTCTAAAGGTCACTTTTCCCCGGAAAGCTTTTATTTTGAGCAGCGGGAGCACAGAGGGTATTTCGAACTAGATTTGTTCATACTTGAAGGGAGTCTTAGATTGGTTTTTAAATCTGAACTGCTTGATGGCGCCAGACTTTTCCCAAAGCCCTGTTCTTCTCGCCTGCCTTGTAAGTAACCCCTTTTTATGATTGTTCATTTTCAGCCTTCCTGTTATTGTGATGCTGCGGGTAACTGGCCGCCCCTATTAAGTTCTGTGTAATCTTGTAAACGTCCTGCTCAGATGACTCATCCTTAATTGGTAATAACAGATTTCTTGCTCCTCTGGGACACCCACCATGTTGCCATCGTGTTCCATGTTTGGATTAAAACCGAAGGGTGCTGCTGCGCTTTCCGAAATCTGTGCACGTCTAGGAGAGAGCCCGGGTGTTGTTTTTATTGCCCGCTTGAAAGAGGTTAGGTCGTACTTCCTGTGTAGCAAAGTTCCAACTCGTTTTTTCAGCTCGTCATAAACAGGTGAAAAATGCGTCTGTGATTGTTGAATTCTTTGAGGCATGTGTGACTTTGGATGACACAGTTGCTTTTAAAGTGACAGTGCCTACATAAAGTGACATTAGCCTGAGGCTTTGGCACATGTGAAACTACAGAGAGAGGTTTCCAATGTCAGAATGTAAATATTCCCAAATTCTATATGTGCTCGATTCCTGGTTGAAATCTCTTGTTAAGGTGGCCTTGTGTGCGTTTTACTCTGTTACTGTAAATGTTGCTTCCATTTCCACTGCTTGCCACACCAATGAGCCTGTCTGCAATTATATTGAGTGTATGTGCTTTATACGCCATTTTGTAGCGTCTAGCAAGAGATTGAGTTGATACCTGGACAGTAAACAGCTGCCATGTTAATTCAAAGCACTAACAGGATGTTTAACAATCAGTCAATTAATCCGCATTTGTATAGCACAGCACTGTCAGCCCTAGGGGTATCTGGGCGCTGTAGGTACAAAGTCTCCGTCGAAAAGCCATGTTTTGAGTTTCTTCCTGAAGTCCGCCTGGGTGGGTGCTGATCGAAGATGTAGGAGCAGGTCTGTCAGCACTGCACTGTCAGCCCTAGGGGTATCTGGGCGCTGTAGGTACAAAGTCTCCGTCGAAAAGCCATGTTTTGAGTTTCTTCCTGAAGTCCGCCTGGGTGGGTGCTGATCGAAGATGTAGGAGCAGGTCTGTCAGCACTGCACTGTCAGCCCTAGGGGTATCTGGGCGCTGTAGGTACAAAGTCTCCGTCGAAAAGCCATGTTTTGAGTTTCTTCCTGAAGTCCGCCTGGGTGGGTGCTGATCGAAGATGTAGGAGCAGGTCTGTCAGCACTGCACTGTCAGCCCTAGGGGTATCTGGGCGCTGTAGGTACCACGTCTCCGTCGAAAAGCCATGTTTTGAGTTTCTTCCTGAAGTCCGCCTGGGTGGGTGCTGATCGAAGATGTAGGGGCAGGTCTGTCAGCACTGCACTGTCAGTCCTAGGGGTATCTGGGCGCTGTAGGTACAAAGTCTCCGTCGAAAAGCCATGTTTTGAGTTTCTTCCTGAAGTCCGCCTTGGTGGGTGCTGATCGAAGATGTAGGAGCAGGTCTGTCAGCACTGCACTGTCAGCCCTAGGGGTATCTGGGCGCTGTAGGTACAACGTCTCTGTCGAAAAGCCATGTTTTGAGTTTCTTCCTGAAGTCCGCCTGGGTGGGTGCTGATCGAAGATGTAGGGGCAGGTCTGTCAGCACTGCACTGTCAGCCCTAGGGGTATCTGGGCGCTGTAGGTACAACGTCTCTGTCGAAAAGCCATGTTTTGAGTTTCTTCCTGAAGTCCGCCTGGGTGGGTGCTGGTCGAAGATGTAGGAGCAGGTCTGTCACCACTGCACTGTCAGCCCTAGGGGTATCTGGGCGCTGTAAGTACCACGTCTCCGTCGAAAAGCCATGTTTTGAGTTTCTTCCTGAAGTCTGCATGGGTGGGTGCTGATCGAAGATGTAGGGGCAGGTTGTTCCAAGTCTTGGCAGCGATGTAGGAGAAGGAGTGGCCCCCGCTGCATTTGCGACGGGTGCAGGGGGTGTGCGCAAGGGCTAGTGAGGAGGAGCGTCGTTGTCTTGGGGGTAGATGGAAGTTCAGTCAATGGTTGAGGTAGGCCGGTCCTTGGTCGTGCAGAGCTTTATAGGCATGCATGAGGATCTTGAACTGGCATCTCTTCTGGATGGGGAGCCAATGGAGGATTCTGAAGTGTGGGGTGATGCGGGTCCGTTGGGGAGGTCCAGGATGAGTCTGGCTGTAGCATTCTGTACAGTCTGGAGTCTTCCGAGGAGCTGGGTGGAGATGCCGGCATAGAGAGCGTTGCCGTAGTCAAGGCGGATGGTTACGAGGGCCTGAGTGACGGTCTTTCTGGTGTTGAGTGGGATCCTTCTGAAGATTCTGCGGATTAGGTCTGGCTTAAAATACCTTTAATTGTGTTTTTTTGTAATGTTGCGTTGCTGTGATCATATGATGGGAGATTGTCTGTGCCAAATCTTTTCTTGCCTCGTTTCTATGTCTGTTGGTTGTGTGCTTGTACCAGTGAAAAGTGCACTGCCAGGCTGGGGAAGCGAAAGTCCCGCATGAAGGCGTACAGAAACTGGCTCTGAAAGAGAGGTTTTTTTTTCTAAAAAATAACGTGGACAGCAAACGTCAGTGCAGCATGTGCCTGGCCTGTTCTCCTAATTAGGACTTGTGAAGCACTTAGCAAGGGCATATTAGTCTGCACTTTTTCAAGTGCTCAGCTGTATATATCTCGAGCCACAGCAGGACAATGATGGATGATAAAAACCTCCATGCGGATATAGATTGCACGCTGCCCTGCCTGTTGCAACATTGAGGGTGGTGGTCTGATTCCAGCCACTTCTCTGACTCTTTAAATGTGAGTGTCTGTGAAATCCACTGTCAGTATTAATGCACAAATCCCCTTTCACATTACAGTTCTTTGTGTCTATTCATTAACTTGTCATATGGACCCGCACCCTAAGTTAATTCTTCAGTTGTGTTTTAGGCCAGTAACCTGAACGTAAATGCCTAGTCCAAGCGCTACACAATCTTCTAGCCTAATTTCAGTTCTCCGAGAAGCAACCAGGAGCCATCTTGAGCATAAACCTTCATGGTTTGGTCCTAGCCTGGCCCGATCTAGTAGAGAAAATGGCAGATTCTGTGCTTAATTTGAGCCTGTGGTTTCTGGTGCTCGACACTGGCACTTAATTGTAAACACCGGCACTCATGACAGTCTGCCACACGGTGGCGCTGTTTGTCTAATTAGATAATTAGCACAACATCAGTTGTTAATTAATTCAATAAATAATAAAAATGACTAATACCTGCTGCCCAAGCAATTCTTATAGCTTTGGGGGGCTGGAATGGTCTGAACTATCACAGCTGTAGGGGCGTGATGGTTAGTAGTTGTATTGGTGTAGTCATTGGCAGCGCTGGTAGTGCCAACGGGTGGCACAAGCTCCAATGCCCTCTTAACGAGGGCCCTGGCACTTATATTTTTACAAATTAACCACTCGACAGATCGTAGATACTTTCGAGTGCACTCGAATACCAGACACGACAGATGAACACCTTGTGTAATCCTGGGCAAGTCACCTCTTTCCCCTTCCACATGCATGACTTTGAAACAGGAGTTCTCCAATCTTTTGGATGTATTACAGAATAAATCAGAAGGCATTGTTTCTCGGTTCGTTTGAATGCTGGGCGCGGCACTGAAGAGAACAGAGGGCGAATAACGGCTGTTATGGACCCTCTGTGCCAACATCCCACTGGTTCTCCCTCTGGTGTTTCTGTTTAATTGAGAACATTCGGCCTTCACTGGGTGGAATGTTGTAAGGGCATTAAAGCCCTTCTGCCTCATGCGATTCTAGATGTGATATGCCCTCTCTCCTGATACAGACCTTTGCCTGCCGCTCAGGTCCATAACACAGGGAGCAGGCATTTAACAACTGGTATAGCCCTCACCAGTAGGTTGTAATGCTATACATTTGAAAGAATGAAGCTAGCTTTCCAGGTGAGACCCCAGTGCACATCTGAGTCAGCCTGCGCCCCCGCCCCTTGTAAAACCGTAACAGACCTGCTTTGGAATTGAACCACCGCAGTGAACAATGTTGATGTTCTTTTAGCATTATAATTTTCGGTTTTACTAATGTGAAATAACAGTATTGTGCATCTGAAAATGTATCCTAGAATCCTTTACTTGTAATGCACGTCAGGTGACTCACCAGGCCTTGATGAGCTTCTAGGCACCTGAGGCAGGATTGCTCATCTATACATTCACTCACTGGAGGTGTGACCAGTCACACTGAGGCCTGCTTGAGCTGTAGGGTAGTAAAAGGCTCTTAGACACTGAAAGCTGTAAGAAGCCTCAGATGGGGTTTGACATTCCAGTCTGAGGCACACCTGACGAGCGCCTCACAGGTTCAGACAGGTAGCGCCTTCATGTGCTGCCTCGGGCCAGGATTCCACTCCAGGGAGCAGGCCAGCCTCTGAAACTGCTGCGTGCAGACTGAGTCTGCTGGCTGTCAGAAGCAGGGGCGGCGAAGGCGCCCCGGTATTTACATCACGTCGAACTGGTGCCCATCGGAAAAGAGACGCGCTGAACCCCCGTGAAAACAGAAGCGCCACGACATGTTATGGCGCTATACCCTGGCACGGAGCAGAGAGCTCAGACACAGGACTCGAGCTGAGCAGTGATACTGCGGCGTCAGGCTGGACTCAGGTAAGCTCAAAATGTGGGCTCGCATTAATACCGCTGGAAATTGATGACGGCTCAATAGTCTCGCCAATGTGTCTGACTTTGGGTCCTACTCAGAGAGCGTTAAATAAACGTGCACAAAGCGGGTGGTAAATGCGCAGGAAGCCCGTTATCTAGCCCTTTAAAGTGACGCGCCTTTACCGTTACAAAAATACCGCATTTGTAATACCACGTTGTAGCGCAGAAATGCTGCGATCGTCGGCAACAAGCAGGTGCTAACGCCAAAAGCGGTAAGTTATAGGCAGCCTTGGTGCTCCTGGCTCCACTAAATTCTAAGCTAATTGTGCCGTTTTATCCTGATTACAGGACGCAATAACGTAATTGCCGATTTGTTGTCTCGTTAAATCTACAGAGAGATATTTAAAGGAGCTTTCTGTCTTAACACACATTTTCTTTCCCGGACTTTTCTTTGGTGTTCCCCATCAGCTTGCAGTCTTTTTGTGGGATACTGATTGGTGGGAGTGAGTGAATGGATGGATGAATGTATACGTTTCATTCACTCTTCCGATGTGGACTCCGCGAGCTGCAAGAAGTACTAGTGTGTTAACATGTATATACAAATTTGCACAGTGACCTCGAGAAGGCACAAGTGTACACAAAAACAAAATACTTGCTATAGAGGCCCGCCTAATTTTGTCTGCCTTGTGTAATTTTTGTGGCCGAAAGGGTCTCATCGCACCAGAGTCGACAAATACCATATTGAATTACCATTGCATTATTTATATATATATTTATTAAGCGCAACATTAATCCCGAGGGACATCACGGCGCTAGGAGTGAGTAAATCTGAAATGGCAATTGCAAACAGTGTGAAGGGAGTGGCTTAAGCAGCTACTACTACACAGTTTCGATTAGGATCTAGGGAACAATGATGTTTTTAGTTTCTTCCTGAATGACAGATATTCGTCCGTTAAACGAAGATCCAAGGGGAGTTCATTCCAGTGAACGGCCGCCAGTTTGGAGAAGGAACGGTTTCCTGCCCTGACCCTCTTGGTCCGTTAGATTTTCGCCAAGGCCTGATGACATGATCTCAGGTTCCGTGACGGAGTATAGAATTCTACTTTATTTTGCACGATGCGAGGACCACTTTTATGTAGCGCTCTATGTGCGTAGCAAAGAAGTTTAAACTTAGCTCTTTGGCGTACGGGCAACCAATGCAGTCCCCTCAGACTTTCAGATGCCGAGCTGTATTTATTTTTTATTGCAAACCAGTCTAGCAGCAGCATTTTGGACCACCTGAAGTCGGGAAAAGAGGTACTCAGGCATACCCATGTATAGCGCATTCCCGTAGTCAAGTCTACTTGAAAATACGGCCTGGGTGATGGACTTTCTGCAGTTTAGAGGGATCCAAGCGAACAGTCTTCGTAAAAGTTTCAGTGTGGCGAAACTCTTACCGCACAGTGCTCTGACTTGTCTTGCATTGTCAGTGCGTTGTCAATGAGTATGCCCACATTTTTTGCCACTCTCCTAGGTTCTGGGGCGGCTCCTAGTTCCTGAGGCCACCAAGTGTTATCCCAAACTAGGTGTGCTCTACCAAAAAGCAAAATCGATTATTGATCAGTTGCCACTGTGTTGTCACAGGAGACTTGGCCCAGCTGTGTGAAAGCTTGGCCCTCTACTCATTTGGGCCAGCTGTGTGAAAGCTTGGCCCTCTACTCATTTGGCCCAGATGTGCCTACACTTGGCCCTCCACTCACTTGGCCCAGATATGCGAACACTTGGCCCTCCACTCACTTGGCCCAGATGTGCAAACACTTGGCCCTCCACTCACTTGGCCCAGCTGTGTGAACACTTGGACCTCCACTCACTTGGGCCAGCTGTGCGAAAGCTAGGACCTCCACTCACTTGGCCCAGCCGTGCGAAAGCTAAGACCTCCACTCACTTGGCCCAGCTGTGCAACAGCTTGGACCTCCACTCACTTGGGCCAGATGTGCGACAGCTCGGACCTCCACTCACTTGGCCCAGCTGTGGGACAACTTGGACCTCCACTCACTTGGGCCAGATGTGCGACAGCCCGGACCTCCACTCACTTGGCCCAGCTGTGGGACAACTTGGACCTCCACTCACTTGGGCGAGATGTGCAAAAGCTTGGCTCAAGCTTGGCCCTCCATTTACTTTCCCCAGCTAAGCGAAATCTTGGCTAAGATCAAAAACATCTGGCTGCCACTCATAAGTGCCATTAAGGAGGCAGAACTAAACTATCGAATCCAGCACACCTGTATTTATTTTCTGTGTAGTTCTCTTTTTTATGTTTTATCAATTGCTCAAGAACTGAATCTGTACCTCTTTAGGCCAGTCAGTACCTGGGTACATATTGCGGAATCAGTCAAATGAGTAGATGTCTGGCTATTTTAGCAACTTCTATAAGACATTTTTTTGATCTGGCCGCTATTTGTAAGGCACCAAAGCTCCCCACAAAAATGGTGTCCCACCTATGTAGCTTATTAGAATGTGAGTACGTTTCTCAGTGCTAGGTTTTAATTTACTTTGAAACTTGAAAGACTGATCTTCACTCAATGGTAGTCGTAGCTCCTTCCAGAGTGAAGTTCCCGGCATTGAGGACGCCTGACCACCTCCACTGGCCTTCCAGACATGATTGGTCATTGACAGAGAAGAGTAAAGTGCATCAGTTTTAGGGTGTCAGAGTGGTGTCGGATTTGAATATCAAAGAAATTATATTATTACCTATTTATGAAGCTTGCACCTCTTGCTAAAAGTGTGTGAACCTCGGTGCTGACTTCACAGCTAGTATTCTTACGTAACTCAGTACTACTTACTTTATGAACCTCAGAAAGACGAAAAGCTGAAACGACCAGTCCAAAACATCCAGCTGTCAGTATCAAGATACTGGGACTCTTTTTCAGAGACTATAAAATAATTTGATTTGACTATAAAATACATGTTTTGTCCTTAATGCTTCCAAATGGGCTTCATTTTCTCCTTTGCATTATTTTCAAGAAATGTTCAATGTTTTAAAAAGAGAGGGAGCTGTCGAGCTGCTATGGCCCAGCATGAATTGCCTCTGTTTCACCTCTAGGTACACCGGTTCGATCCCACCATCGGCCAGTGTCTCCTCAGTATAATTGTGGGATGTTAGTTTTCAGGCTCAGACCAGTTCCTGCTCGTGGGCTGCGTCTGAGTACTATTGATGCCAAATTAATATCTGAAAAATGTTCAAGAATTTTTTGTTCACAGAGTTCTCTGCGCTACATTGAGCTGAGGTTAAGTCTGCAAAATATGTCAGGAGCAAATGTAATGGGCTGCAACTGGGGAGGATGAAAGAGAAGAGAATTAGAGGGAGGCAGATGTGTCATGATGCCAGATGTAGCCTAGAATGTGGCATAATGCCAGGCACTGACTCGGAGGCCAGGTGTTGCAGCCCTTCCGGGATGTTCCAATCTAGGGTGATGAATACAGAATTTAGCACTGATAGGACTTCTTTGAAGTTCGAGATAGCGTCTTAAAGGGGCCCACAGTGAAAATAAAAACTAGACTTACGTTTACCCAACCCGCCTCGCCAGTAAACGCCAACAATCAGGATTTCGTAAAGTTTTTTTCTTTGATGGTATCAGGTTGGGTTTTTTGACTTAATATGATGTGATATCTAGTGATGGATGGCACTTTCAGACATTTGGTATTAAACACTCCATTGCCCATGTGTTGTTTCCCACCTCAGACGGCAAAAAATGTGTAAAACCAATATCCCCCCCCCATGGTTCATAATGCTTCCGCTGTTACCATATGATCTGACGTCACCACCTTACAATGCTGGATGATACGTCATTCTTCTGTGACAGCGAGTCCATTTAAATTCTTTAGCCTATGTTTCATTCTCTTACGTCCCACTGTAGTACATCCTGTGCCTAGTATCCTGGTGTGTGCTTTGCGGCACCTTCCCCTTTTCCCGAAATGACACCAGTTGGAGGTCTTCATTATGAGGTGTAAATGCTTCTACCTAAGTGAGTAAACAAAACCAAGCTTGAAGGAACCTGATGACATCAGCGGGCCTCGAAAGATCTATGGCTGCTTTCAATGCAGCACATAATCAGCATTGAGAAATGTGTTTAATCGTCTACAAAGAGTGCAGGAGGGAATGGTCAGGATATATGACAAAGATTATGGACATTTGCCCCCAGGGTCGCCTCCTAAGACCCTCTCGTTATGGACTAGTCCCATATGGAACCTCACGAGTCGGAAGAATGGGGGAAAACTGTCCGAGTGGTGGGCCTAAGACCCAGAAATGCTTTAAATTTGATACTAGGTGCGTGGCTATCACCACAGGTTCCCTTTTGGTGCCCACAGCTCTTGCAGTAGAGTAACCATTACTGCTGCTGGCAGCTCCCACGGTTCCACCTTGCACAGCTCTAGCGATTCAACGCTGCTTCCCGCAGTTTCCACTCTCCTGCTACACTCATCTCAAATGGTCTCCAGGGATGCAGGTAGAGTACAATCTCCTTATTTGTCAGGGTCTTGGTGGCTCCTAAACCTTCCACTCTGCTGGTTCTCTCCTGAAGCAGATGGACTCTCAGAGTTTGTCATTTCAGACCTCCCTGAACTACACTGCAGTAGCAAGCCTGACTCACGCTGATAGAGTTTGGAGCAATCTACGGCCGATGTGTCCACCAAAGTCTCCTCTGCAGGGAAATCAGAAGGACCTTGGACGACTGATTCCTCAGTGTCTTTAAGCTCCTCCCTCAGTTACACCTGTGGGTGGCTCCACCTGTCTGGCCACGCCCTCTCTTCTATAATGGGCAAGTCAAGCGACAATAAACAGGACAAATGTTGCTACAGGTACAGGTAGGGGAAGAAGGCAGGGTTCTTTCCTCTTTATTGCCTAGTAAGTTCCTCTAAAAGGTAGACTCAAAAATGTAATGGTGGATCTTTTTCTGAACTTAGGTCTGCTCTCAGCTGGCTTCTTTCCTGACAACATCTGGACCTGAAGAACCAGAAGTGGGTTTGGACACAAGCCCCTGAAGCAAGGTGCTCCCCTAGAATAGTTATTTCACCCAATTTCTTTAAAACACATGTACCCAAAAGGGATTTTAAGAAAAATTGTACTGCCTCTTGGTGCCCCTTAGTCCTTTATCTGAGTCGCCAAACCACTATTCAGAAGGAACCTGTCTGACATCTTTCAAGAGAGCCCTGAATATGAGTCAATTGAAGGAAACTTTCAGCTCCCAACTACCCACTGACGGCAGCCCGACCCACTCTCTAAAAGAAGCGACGAGGCTCCCCAAACTGCATTCATGTTATAAAGGAAGGTAGGTGTGGAGAAACTCCTTTATTGAAGTCAAGTAATAGTAGGCAATCAACGAAGGCAGTGGGCGTCCACAGTTGGTGTCTCATTTCCCGTCCTCCTCGATCGTTAGAGAATCCGAACCACCATTCTGATTCCATCTCGGCTCGAGAAGCACAGGAGCACGAGCCCATGGACAGAATGCCAGGACGAGGACATAACAGTTCAGAGTCAGTTCGGATTTTCATTAGGCATGCCTCTCTATAGAATGGCACAGTGGGTGAAAACGAATGGGCCGGAATGATAACCAGAGCAATGGCCAGAGGTGGATTATTTGCAAGCACCTCTCGCATCATCTTCTGTGTCTCTAAAGCTAGCTAGTGTCGTCTGATGACAATCCTTTCTAAATGCTGGCGCCACTGTACATTCTCTTCTATCAGTCTGATGTCATTGATTCTAGATATTACCAAGTGGTAGAAGTGAGGCAATTCCAGATATGACCAACATGTAAAAAAGTGAGGCGATTCATACACAAGATGTAGAAGAGTCAGGCAATTCGAGATACTATCAAGATGTAGAAGAGTAAAGCCATTCGAGATACAGTCAAGATGTAGAAGAGTAAGGTGATTCGAGATACAATCAAGATGTAGAAGAGTAAGGTGATTCGAGATATGATCAAGATGTAGAAGAGTAAGGCGATTCGAGATATGTAGAAGAGTAAAGCGATTCGAAATACAGTCAAGATGTAGAGAAGTAAGGTGATTCGAGATACGATCAAGATGTAGAAGAGTAAGGTGATTCGAGATACGATCAAGATGTAGAAGAGTCAGGCGATTCGAGATACTATCAAGATGTAGAAGAGTAAAGCCATTCGAGATACAGTCAAGATGTAGAAGAGTAAGGTGATTCGAGATACGATCAAGATGTAGAAGAGTAAGGTGATTCGAGATACGATCAAGATGTAGAAGAGTAAGGTGATTCGAGATACAGTCAACATGTAGAAGAGTAAGGTGATTCGAGATACGATCAAGCTGTAGCAGAGTAAGGTGATTCAAGATACTATCAAGATGTAGAAGAGTAAAGCCATTCAAGATACAGTCAAGATGTAGAAGAGTAAGGCGATTTGAGATATGATCAAGATGTAGAAGAGTAAGGTGATTCGAGATACAATCAAGATGTAGAAGAGTAAGGCGATTTGAGATACAATCGAGATGTAGAAGAGTAAGGAGAAAGGTAGAAGAGCAAGGCGATTCCAGATATGATCAAGAGGCAGAAAGAGTAAGGTGATTCAAGTTACTATCAAGTTGTAGAAGTGTAAGGCAATTCTAGATACGACTAAGATGTAGTAGTCTAAGGCGCGCACAGGAAGATGTTTTGTACTCAACATTAATTTCTGTTGCGTTCCTCTTGAGTGTAGTCCAGCCATGTTGCAAGTAGCACTACCAGAGGCATGGCTTCAGAGACAGAGGAGAGAGTGAGCGAGCTTTTGGTACAATATTTTGTAAGAGATAAGGCATAAAGTGCCTCTAGGCCTACAACAGATGAAGGCATCTTGTGATTGTGGCTGCTATTTCCAGCTCATGACTCAGAGAACGAAATCTTACTAGTTGGGAGGAGACCATTGTAAAGTTCAAGAAGACACAAATATGAACCCTTTCTCATGATAGTCTAAATGCTCCCTAATATAAATAAATCCACTTGTTAGTCATTTTGAAGCCTGTGCTCATGAGGGGGACTGACAGCGGCGTGTCTGTGTACTTCGTTGAGGCCAGGGAATTCAAAACAGAAGAAAAATTGTGTGTTGCTAAGGAAATCACATACGGATCAACTCATCCTTATTTCTAGTCTGTGACTCTACTTGAACTTGTCTTTACTCTCCAGACAGGTAAAAAAACCTCCTATAGATTTCAGTGGGATCACCCAACCCTCTTCATTTTATTCATTCGCAAAACATGTTTCTATCTCCTTGTTTTCATTAAGTTCATCCTCCAAAACCACTGAATTGCGCCCTTTATTGAGTCTCAAAGTTGAGAGGGAAGTCATGAGGACGTCACAATGAAAACCACATTCGACTGGCCAGAACTGTTTCTTGTTATATTGGTCTCTTACATAATTTGTACAAATCTAAGAAATTGTAATACGATGTAGTAAAGTTCTTACATCCCAAGTTTAGATAGTAAAAAAGTCAAATTCTTTGTTGTCCTTTGACTTCAATTGAAAAATATGAGCAGGGCAGATCTTGGTATGACGATAAATCCATCTGTGGTTTGATTGACAGTAAAGCATCTGCATAGTTTCTATAATTCTCACTTACAAGACCACTACTTACCCAATTACATCATGGTCTTATTCAAAACACTTTTTTGTGTTGTTTAGTGCAACATTTTACTGCAAAATGTTGAATTTAGGGTCCGAATTACCAGATCCCAGGCAATGTCACAACCCTAAATCCCACTTATAGGTCTAGAAATTCAACCGGCAAGAGGGATTTTCTGTTTTTGGAATTGCAGAACAGATGGTGGGAATTCCTAGGAGAGTGGCGGGGTTGGCCATTAAGAAGGGGGCAAACACTTGGGTCGGTCTCACCCAAATGGCACTCGTAACTTTTTTGGTAAAAATATTTGGGAGTAAATTTGAAAATTAGGTGTAACCCTTATTTTAAGGAAAGGAAGAATATTTTGCAAATGGAAATATTGTCCACATGGAGGAAAATGTGCAAATGAGCACATCCGCCACACTCACTCCTGTGGGTTGCCCTCATGACTGACAGCCCGCAGGAGTAGGAGTATGCTTGAAAATCTACAACGAGTCTATAATTCCAAGGTTTACTCCTCGGAAGTTTGCTAATCTTGGAAAATGTAGTTATTAAACTAACAGGTGGAAAACCATAATGCATAAATGTTGTCCTTTTTTCTAAATCATGCTTTCACGTGGTGCGCTTTGTGTCCAGCGAAGAACCCTACTTGACCCTGAAATCTGATGCACTATTAAAGGGATGGCGCTTCTGGACACCCTCTATTTTGGTGGTCCCTTTCCAAATTCGAAGTTGCTTTTCTAAACTGGTCCTGTACCCTGTCTCGGTGCTCACAGGACTCTGAGTCCTGCCCCCGCAGCAACATTGCAAACCAACACGCAATGTGTTATTTTGCTGTACAGCCTAATTAAAAACGAGTACTCCTCTGTAAATAGCCTGCCGGGCCATGCTCAGACTAATAACAGGCCCTGTGACTTGGGACCAGAAATACTTAGAAAGCTAGAAGCAGGAATAACTCTAAGGAATGTTTGTCATCACACAGGAGTGGAGGAGGGGTCTGACATGCACATCATTAGAGCAGCAGAGATGCATTGTGGGTTATTCCTGATCTTGTACAACAGAGACCAAAACATTCTGAAGCCAGAGATTCTCTAGGAGTGTGTATATGTACTAATAGAGCGTCTATATGTACTTTGGAAACGTAAATCACTGCCTGTTGTGTTGGCTGCAGGGTGGGCAAAATGTACATTTCATGCGTAAAGTATTGTGATATTTACAAACTAAGCACTTTCTGAAGTTTGGAGAGTTTTGCAATCTTCATTGCATTTTGCTTGAGTTTACCAAGGTTAGCACTTTGAGAAGGTTGCAAAGTTTTGCGAACTTTGCTAAACTTTGAGTTTTACGAGATATTATTTTTGGTCGCAATTTAAGATTTGCAGCCTTCTTGAAGATTTCAAAGCTTGCAAAGTTTTCAAAGTAAAATGCGTGCAGAGGAAATTGTGCAACTTAACACATTTTCGGCATTGTGCTGGTTTTTACTGTGTTGAAAGGATACCACATTGGTCTTCAAACACAGCCTTTTCCCTTCAGAGGCCCAGAGGGTGCCCCTTCATGAGCCCCTGCCTTTACCTCTCTTGGGATCACCACCTGCCCCTTACCCCTAGCCATAGATGTCCTAGGATCTTGATAAGAACAAGCCTCAGTGTTCGGCTGGGTGAGGAGGGGTGGAGCCCTGGAGGGGAGGGGCATTGTGCTGAAAAGTACCTAAGAGGCTCTTTTGCACCCTCAAAAATAAAAACAAAGCTTGCTGAGGCTGGTGCCAACGTCCTGGGGTATTTTCCCATCTCTTAATGACCATCTGCAGTTCAAAGCCTCCAAAGACGAGATGGAAATCCACATTCCTTAACCAACTATCTGGAAATATGTGCTATAAAGTGTTTTTCAGCTCATTGTGTGATAGTGGCTCCTCACTGGGTGTCTGTGTGAAGGGGGCTGATATTCGGTGACACGCGTTGGCACCGTGTGAGTTGGCAGGTCTGTCAGGTCTGTCAGTGTTAGAAATTGTAGCAAACTGCTAAGGAAAGACTTCTCACCTGTTGGCGCTTAGAGCAGTCTTTATGTAATAACACCCAGCTCCATAAACAAGTTCCTGGAGTGACTGGTATTATGTCCTTAATTCGTTGCTAATGTCTATTTAAATATTAGGCTGTGGTCTTTAAAAGAACGAAACTAAACACAGTCACCGTCTGCTCTCTCTCTCAGTCTCTGTCTCTCTCTCTTCATGGCTCATAGACACAGAACAAAACCAAAAATTGCAAAAAGAAAGAAAAGCATTTGCATGTGACTTCGGTGAATGTGGTTCTTGCTTGCTGTGTCAATATATGATTGCGTTTTGTACCAAAATAAAACAAATGGGCAGTTTAGGTACACAAACCTTGAACCATTGACAGTGGCGGTCCGCGCCGGGCGTCACTTTTTTGGGGGTGGCGGCAAGCGCAAGGTAATTTTAGTTTTTTCTTTATTCTGTCGCCTGCATACCCCCCTGCTCCTCGCTCATCGTCGTCTTTCTCTAGTAAATAGTTGGATACAGGTGCTTTCAGTCGGGTATGGTGAGGTGGCTGTCGTATTCCACCTCGGATTTTTACATGCACACACAGACGGAAATGCACACTCTGTCTCCTCTCTGTTTTGAAGTTGTTAAAACTTTTGGTTATTTTACAACAGATTGTCCTTTAAGTAACCCTAACAATCCGCACTGTTATCCTTTCCCACTGCCCCTTAAGCCCCCACATGCTCTGCTTCTCAAATAATGTATTTTACCAGAATATGCCAGTGTGATGGTTGGGAAATTTGGAGCTCCCACCCCCAATCTTACTCTCCAAGCTATGCCCCTGCGTGCATGTACATAAACCACGCAGCTCACTAGGACGTCAGACATCAGGCATACATGCCAACCCTCCCGATTCAGGCGGGAGACTACCGATTTCAAAGCTACTCTTTCGCTTCCCGATTCCTGCATGCAAAAACCTGATTCCTTGGCAGGCTTCAGCCAACAGGGACTGGTCTTGTATGACTCGCAGCATGCACTGCCAGTAACCTGCTCCTGCAGGCCAAAGCACAACATGTTTATCAAGCTCTCTCTGCTTGCCAAAGCGTTTTCTTTGTGCTCCTGACAGGTAAGGAAAAAACATATATTTACATTTCTGATATCCTATCCTGCAGCAGCACGTACAAGTCCCATACATGCCGATAAATCTGATTCAGGCCTCAGTAGAAGTCAATGGGATATAATACATTCTCCTGATTAATTTTTTTTTAAATCTCCCACTTTCCTCTTCTAAAATGTTGGCATGTATGATCAGGCAATATTCAAACAACTCAGTGCAACTCACACCATAAGCAGTTCTTAATTCTAGGCACATATAGGATGCTTGAAGCACTACATTAAGTTCACGGTCAAGATGGCCCCGGAGCAGCACCTTGTTTTCCAGAGTGATTTTCAATGGAAACAAATACGATACATAAACTCCAGTGTTCTTCCCACTGTGAGTGGTGTTGCATGTTCATCAGAGCCTACTTTGGTGTGATGTTTACTGACAGGAATGCTTTAAATGGATGCCTGGCTTGGGTCACAGCCATACAAACAGAGCAGCAGAGGTGGGTTTGTCTTTGTATGGCACTACTTATGTAGTCTGATTTTGCTTGCAGGAAGCCAGTTCAACAGACTTTACCGCACTCTAATACCTTGCTCTAAACCAGGGCTGTGTGTAGTTTTTATTACACAAGCATAACTCCTGCTATGGTTTACCTGTAGCTCACCGACCTTTCATTTTTGTGCGACAGGTGGTGCCTAGTCTGTCATATTTGTTGCGCTTGCAAAAATTATTTCTGCTAAATTTAGAATTTTTATAGTTAATCATGACCGTTTTGTGGCAGACAGTCAAAAGTCTACCTTTGGGACCAAAAAGTAGTGCAAACTCCAGATTTTTGCCGGAGGGCAATATTTACGCAAAATACACCTATTACTTATGGTTCTTGCATGAACTACATCAGCGCCACATACATAAAATAATGTGACTTCACAAAGCTGTACTATACACATGAGCTCACCCACAGATCAAAGACAGTCACACACCAGATACTGAGGGGTGAGGGGTGAAGGTCCACTTCAAACAGAGTCTCTGTTGTGAGAGACAAACCTTCTAGGAGCAGAGAAGTAGCAACATAAAACAAGACTTACACCTATACTTAGGATTAGAGTTAAGAAATTTGGAAATTGGTGAAGAATTCCTGGAGTAGGCTTGGAAACGTGACAGATAAGGTTTCTGAGAGCACAAATATGCCCAAGTAGTTGCACATGTGTAATTGGACATGCTGTAGAATTCCGTATTTTAAAATGCTTAACAAATGTTCATTAGCAAATCATTTTTTTTTTCATGGAGGAGGAAAACTGATAATAGGAATACAGGGAGAAATAGAGAGACAGGAAGTAGTAGAGCGGGTCTTTGAAGGGCATGAGAAGCGCCTCAAAGACAAGCTGAAGAACAAAATAAGAAAGAGTTATTGACAGAAACATATATTTGTATATGCCCTATTTAATGAAATGGTAGCCAAACAAAAAAAAACATAGTAGTGACAAATTAAGGACTACTTCTGCTTTCCCCTCTTGGAGTTACATTTCTCGGTGCACTGTTCAAAATACTTGTGAATTATTTCCTATTACTTGGTCTTTTAAAAAATGTATTCTGATAAAAGCATATAACAAGCAATTAAATGTCCATCCCTCTCTCTGAGCCAGGATATTCCTCCTCAGAAATAATGAATGTTAACTTTATTCTTTGGTTTCCTAGTGTCTGCTTCAGTGGAAACTTGTTTGATTTTTCAATATGAATATTCATTTTACTAACTCCTCATTAGAGATATGTGGCCCTACTTACAAAAAAAGCCCTTTGAATTCGATTTCTCTCTATTATACAATTCACAATGGATCCCACTAGTATTCATGAAATCCAAGTAAGTTGTTGATTTCCTGAATTAATTGACAGCGTAAAGTTTACCAACTATTTCCTGAGCTAATCAAAGGCATAACGTTTGTGTGTGTAGATTTCACTTCAGGTGAAAACCTCTCCATTCCTAAATGTGACTTCAACATGCATTTTCACGTGCCACTTTGTTTATTTTTCATTGTGAATTCCCCCCAGGGGAAGCCATCACCCTACACCCTAATTGAATAACGTAAAACACGTATTAATGCCTCTGACAGGAACACATTTGCTTGCATTGTTTGGGAAACGGCCATCAAGAGGTGTTTGAATTGGGATGGGCCTAACGTTTCATTTCGTCCACAGAATTGACGGAATTTGCTGACTCCGTGTTACTCTTGTAAGGTGGAGTACTGGATAAATTCCGCCGATCTCCATATGGTGGAATTTTTTCCTGTGAGGCTCCAGAAACGAAAGCAATATCTGGCGCCCCGATCGCCATTCTCTAACATGGACAGCGTGGTCAGAGGGCTGCTTCTCGGGTAGAATTGCTGCAGCTCGAGCAGATTTTCTACTTGAACTGCAGCAAAATCAACTTGAATGGCCGCGCGCTCTTGTACACCCCATGGTGCCGTTCTCGTGGATTTTTCAGCGCTGCGTGCACTAAATTGCAGCACAAGCAGCATGACATGGATATTTCTGACGGTTGGCGGAACTCCGTGGAATCTCGCAGAGTTTTTATGTAACTCCACAGAATTCCGCAGGGTGAAACTCTGCTTGTTCCACCCACCCATAGTTGTAATATCCACAGATTGGTGATTTTGCATGTGGTCCCCTAATTTTGCAGGTTAGACCAACCAGAAGCATCCCCAAGCTTGCCCCTAGAACTAAACCTCTAAATACGGCAATTTTATCAGAGTGCTTCATTCACAAGCAGCAAAAGAACCAGGATTGGGAACCTATGTTTGCAAAGTGTTTTTTTGCACACCTGTATCTTAGGTGAGCAAAACAGCACTTTGCAAACACGTTTGCAACCAAACTGTGAAGCAAGCCCTGGGTGGGTCATATTGGTTTATTTACAGATAAGTGCGTTAGTGAGAGATGAGGACACCTTGTGGAGTGGGTGAGCAGAAAAGGATGGTGGAAGGAGAGGAAAGCCAGGTCCAAGCTGGGATGAGAGAGATGTGTTTCATACAAGTAGTTTTACATCTAAATGTTCTATGCAGCGATGGCCCTGCTTTGCATAGATATTGTTTTTTGATGAGTAATGCGCTGTAGCGATTCTGCTGGTGCTGCACGAGGGTTGGCCTAAATGCTACAGAGCAACAACTCTTGAATTAAAAAGAACATAATGCACATTTTAAGACCCAAGCGTTATAGTCTCACTTAAACATGAACATATCCATTCATGGCCGCTACTTCATTCTGAAAGTATGCCCCACTGACTTTTATCGGCCTGCACCACTTGGCGACTCGGGGATTATGGTAATATGCCTTACTCTGATGAGAGATATTAAAAACCAGCTGGGTTACCCTGCACTTAATCTAGTTTTTGATTGATTTATTTATATTCCTGAGTGTTAAGAAACCAAGCTATCTAAAATGTGCCTATCTCCCCTTTATCCCCTTGTGCGCTATGATGCCAGACTGTCTTCTCCCCTCACACAATGATCTTTGGACCTCTTACTCTACTGTGTTTGAGACCCTGGAAGACGTGTGCCTGCCATGTTCTATTATGAATGTGAGGCTTGCTGGGCAATCTGCAGCTCTTTGGAAGAGGAGCGAGCTCTAGTGGGTGGCCGCGCAACATAGGTTGGACATAATCCCTGCAAATGTTCACTGAGCAAGATGGAGTGATGTGTCGCAGCGGCCAGAGCCATTGACTCCGGAGCTCGGGGAGTGTGTAACGGTTCGATCCCCAGTGCCGACAGCAGCTCAGCTCAGCATCATGTGACTCTGGGCAATAGCTCACTTATTCTCCCTGACGACCCCCAGCGCCTTGAAACCCTTAAGGGTGATATCTTCACGCTTTACAAATAGGAATTATTATTGTTTATTATAAGAAAGTGCCCACTGCTCAGACTAGCCTGGAACGTCCCTGAGTTACTGATGATGCATTAAATTAATGCTCCTCCCTCCCTGGACTCCATATAGCCTTTCCTTCCTTTCTAATGCTTTTGACCTATTCCTGGCCCATCTCCTGGGCTCCAATTAGTTCTCTCTTCTTTTCTAATGCTTTGGAGCTCTTTCTAACCATCCTCCTGGGCTCTAGTTAGTCTTTCCTTCCTTTCTAATGTTTTGCACTCTTTCTTTTGCAGGCTGCGCAGGCAGAAAAAGAAAAATTCCTTATTTAGAGAAAAAAATCTGTGGGTAATTTAGAAAATTTGAAATAATAGGTAATTAACAAATCTGTAGTAATTGAAACAACTATGCCACTGATTTTAGCTTTATCAGCGAATAATAAGAATGAAGAGAATTGTAAAGATTTTGCATGGATTGTGCCACCGAATGTGGTGCTCTGTCACTAAGAGTCTTCCATCTGTAGACAATGTTCTTAATTTCTAAAGACCACAAGTGTCATCAGTATGTTTCAAATGCCCACATAGTGCTTTATGAGCAGGGGCCATCCAGGTGCTTCGCTGCGGTTCTGGAGATGGAACACTTCTTTGCCAATCAGCTCTGTAAATTGTATAACTAAACAAAATTGTGATGCAATGGCTGACCGAAATAAGCCAATGGCTGAATAGAGCTGATCAAAACAACCCGATACCTAATGGGGGAAAAATGCGTCCTCCTGTCAAAACATTTCGCACTCAAAATAAAGTGCAAAAAATGTAAAAGAACCACAGACAATGGCCATTTGTGTTCTGTTGTTCCCGTACATTTGTGATAAATTTATCGCGAATTGCTCGTTCGGTGTAAATTTTTACTGTGAATGGGGCATAATTACGCAAAATGATGTAATGCAAAATGTCCACAATTATGCAAATTACACCAGCAACATTTAAATTTCATCCAGGCTTGCAATACACCATCAAGGGAGCTCAAGAGGGAGTATTAAGTCATTTTCTCTAAAATAATATTGCGTTTAGGAAGCAAAATGCGGCATGCAAAAGCGGTTAAGATGGCTCAGCGAGTCAATGCTCACCACTGGCATCTGCAGAGATCTAAACATCAATATTTTGAATCGCTGCTGCCAAACACCTCCTGTCACATTCTACTCTGAGTGGGTGGAATGTTCTAATGGCTTTATCGCCCTTCTGCCTTAGGCTGTACTGGCTGTTAAATCCCCTCTCCCTCATTAAAGGCTGTGGCTCGGGCCTGTAGTGTCCTAGCACTGCTTGATACCAGGCCCAGTGTTGGGGCAAGTAACGACACGGACACTGGGGTTACTTTGGTGGCTAGCAACCAAATTAGCCACGCCCGGCTCTTCCGGGCTATTTATTGGCTATCTGTGTGCGCGCCGCGTGTCCACGTCGGTCACGCCAAATACTTCCAACACCCAGGGGTCGGGTACAAACACCCCTCCCCTCTGGGACCCGAGTGGTGTAACCCACCACTCGGAATCAACATTACATTCCTCTTATACTAAATCCAAAAATAAACACCTTAACAAAAACCCAAACAACAAGAACTCTCGCAATGTTCATATATCAAATGGCGATATCACATGGAACAGTCTTACTTGATTTCACGCAGCAGCTTCTCGGCTACTGAGCACGGCCCAGCCACATCTATCCGTTACCAGGTCACAAAGTCTCGGTACTTCTGGGAAGGCCTCGGATGGACCCTCAGATTATACCGCCTCCGACTGTCCCTGGCGGGTGTAGACAGCGAGACCAGCTCCTGTTCTTTTGTCGCAGTCGGCGGACTCTCTCTCCTCTTCTCTGGCTCTGCATGGGGCAGGATTTCTTCCGATGGCTGTATTAATACCGGAGTTCCGCTCAGCCTTTCTGACGATGTTTCCGGAAAGTCGTCTGCGTCGTCCGACAAATCAAAACTCCTGAGTGGGGCATCCGTTCCAGCGACGTCTCCATCCGAACTTCGTTCTATGAGGTGACTATGAGTTTTCTTGAAATGAGACACATTTCTTGTCACCCACTCCTGGCCCCTTCTGGCAGTAACTCGAGTGCCACAGATCTTGGTCACAGTCCAAACTTCCAATTCAAATGGCAGGCGGAATTTTCCACCTGGATGCCGGTCGCGGACCAACACCCGGTCACCTATTGCCAACGAACCTTTGTGGGCACGCCGTCGCCGAGAGGCGTCTTCATTGTTGTGCTGTCGCCGGGTCTCAGACTGGTTTGGCGGGCATGGCGCATCAGCCCACTGTGGGTGGTGAGGGATCGTGTCACTGACCGCTCGATGAAAACACATTCGTCCTGGAGCAACACCTGTGGTGCAGTGCGGGGTTAACCGGTACTCTCTTAGGAATTGATACAGTGCCTGTTCTACAGGTCGATGTTCCGCTAGAGCAATCTGAACAGTCTTGTTTAGGGTTCGCATTAGCCGCTCTACTTCTCCATTTGCCTGCGGCCACCTTGGCGTCCCTCTTCGATGTTTGATTCTGTAGGACGTAAAATAGTCTGCCAGTTCGTTACTGGTAAACGGGGGTCCATTGTCTGTGCGGATTTCTCCGAAAAGGCCATGGGTGGCCATCATTTTCTCCAGCTTGGATATCACTTCTACAGCCGATGTGGTGTCAACAAACTCGACTTCTGGATATCTGGAGAAATCATCCACGACCACCAGCATATGTCGCCCTCCCGGCAGGCTGCCAAAGTCTGCACTTACTCGCTCCCATGGTACGGTCGGGCCACGTTCTGTGATCACCGGTGCTGGTGGAGCCGGGAGGCTCGTGGCGAGGCACACCGGACAGCTCTTCACGATGTCCTCAATCAGATGATCCAGTCCGGGAAACCACACTTTGCTCCGAAGCCTGCTTTTCGACTTGACCATGCCTTGGTGGGCACCATGCGCTAGTGCCGCTGCTGTCTTGTGCAGGCTTTCGGGTAAAACGAGGCGAGGGCCTCTCAGTAGACAGCCGTCGGGTGTCAACGATAATTCCAGGCGGACACGATACAACATCTTCAACACGGATCTGGCCATGTCAGTGCGATACGGAGTTGGGGTCTGCAGCTCTTTCCAATCTCCGGAGGTAACCGCTCGGATGGCTAGCTGTAGACAGTCATCCTCAGCGGTGGCTTTGACGACATCTTCGAGAGAGATCGGCAGGGGTCTCGACCGTTCCACAATCATTCGCACATAATCTTCCGTGGCCGCCGCCTCCGCAGTCTCCTGGAGGGTCACAGGCCGAGCGTGCCTTGACAGAAAATCTGCAGGGTTCTTGGTGCCTGGTTGATACTCCACCTTGAACTGGAACTCTTGCAATTGTAGGATCCATTTCTCTATACGGGGGAGGTCTGGACGACGATCCTTGGAAGAGAGGAATAAGAGGCTTGTGATCTGTCACAACGGCAAACGGGTGCCCATAGAGGTAGATGTGGAAATGTCTACAGCCCCACAGGATCGCAATCGCTTCCTTTTCAATGTGAGAGTATCTCTGTTCCGTGGGGGTGAGTGTCCGGCTTGCATAGGCTACTGGTGCCCACTCTCCGCAGTCTTGGCGCTGTGCGAGGACGGCACCGAGGCCCGTAGGGCTGGCATCCACAACCAACTGGGAGGGCTTGCAAGGGTCAAAATACACCAGATTGGTGTCCGCTGAGAGGGCAGCCTTCGTGCGCTTGAACGCTTCTTCTTGCTCGGGGCCCCACTGCCAAGGACTTGCTGCTTTGGTCAATTCTCGCAGCGGGCCTGTCAGGTCGGAGAGGTTCTTAATGAACCGTCCGCAATACGTCACCATTCCAAGGAAACTACGGACACCTGACACTGAGGATGGTGCAGCGGCGGCTTGGATGTCGTCGACTTTCTCTGGGTCGGGGCCCACACCGTTCTCAGAAAATCGGTATCCAAAGAAACTGATGTCCTTGCGGAGGAAATCACACTTTGCACGATGAAGAGTGAGCCCTTTCTCTTTTAGCCTGGCAAACACCGCCTGGAGCCTCATGAGGTGTTCTTCGAGCGTGGGCGCGTGCACCAGAATGTCGTCGCTCACGTTGAGCACCCCTGGAAGTCCATGTAGCACAGTCTTTATGATGTTCTGGAAGACTTCGGCAGCACTGGAAATGCCAAAGTTTAGTCGAGTGTAGCGCCACAGGCCCACATGTGTCGAGAATGTAGTGATTGGACGAGACTCCGGGTGTAGAGGGATCTGGTGGTACCCTGACCGGAGGTCCATTTTTGAAAACCACCTCGAACCGGCTAGTTCTCCGATGATGTCATCTATGGTTGGGGTTAGGTGCCGCTCCCGCTTGATGGCTAGGTTCGGGATCCTCATATCCACACATATGCGTTCAGCTTCGGGTTGCTTCGGTTTCCGCGCCACCACGATGGGGGACACCCACGGCGTCGGGCCACTAACTCTTTCGATGATTCCAGCGTGTTCCAGTATGCGGAGTTCCGCTTCCACCTTGGGTCGGAGGTGGAAGGCAATCCTTCGATGCCTCAGAGCCACTGGGGTCACGGACTTGTCCACATGAAGTCGGATCGCTGGTTCTTGGAGGCATCCTATGCCGGTGAAGAGGGAGGCGAACTCTTGCAACAGATGGTCAAGATCATTTTCGTGAACTTCGAACGCGAACTGAATCAGATTCAAATCTTGGGCCGTCCGGCAGCCGATAAGGAATCCCGACCCCTCCTGGGAGACGTACACCTTTGCCCGCTGGCAAGTGTCTTTATGTTTGAGGTCTGTCTGTAACACCCCACACATCGTTAATGGGGCACGATTCCCAAATGCGTAGACCTGTACTTTCGTACGCTGAAGTGTGGGTTTAGCCGGGAGTTTTCGATAAACGTCCGCAGCCATGATGTTGATCGTGGCTCCTGTGTCAATAAGTGCCGCTATTGGATGGTCGTATATCCTAACCTTACATACTGGGGCAGCTGCTTGGGTATGCGCCAGGGCGTTAAGCATCCTGGACCACATGGACTGTGGCCGCATCGTCCTCATCCATATCACTGGTGGGGGAGTCTTCCTCTTCGATCGGCTCAATGGCCCGCACTTGCTTTCGCCCGCTTGTAGGCCGTTTGCGCTGAGACGATCGGCATACCGCTGCAAAATGGTTTACTTTGCCACAGGAGCTGCAGACCTTCCCGTTGGCGGGACACCCTCCGTCACGTGGGTGTTGACCACCACACCATCCACATAGGCGAGTCGCTGACACGTTCTTGGTGGGTCTCTTGATCGTCCCTGACGCTCTCTGTTTGTCTCCCGGTGGGTCCATGCGAATCGCGTTGACGGGCTCCGTCTTGACTTGCGTCGTGATGTTGGGGTCCATATGGGCTGCCCGTGCTCTGGACAGTTCCTTGGACCGACCAAGCGTAAGTATGTCTCTCATGGACATGTTGTGTTCTTGCAGTACCCGTTCTCGAAGTTTCACCGACGCGCACCCTTGGATGAACTGGGCACGTATCTCATCAGCCTCGTCCGGGAGAGTACAGGTGCTCGCTAGTTCCCGTAGGCGGTCATAAAAAACGTCAACCGACTCCTCTGGCTGCTGCTTCGCCAGGCGCAGCAGGAATCTTTCGTAATCCGGGTTTGCGTACGGCTCGAAGTGCGCTGTGATGGCGTCGCGCATTGTGGCGTAGTTCCTCGGGGGCCACCTTCCCTCACTGTCTTTGAGATCTTGTGTATCTCCGCACCACCCAGGTGCAACAACATGGAGCGTCGGCGTGGGGCCGCGATCTCGGCGGCATCGAAATACGTTTCCAGCCGCTCCACCCACGCTTTCCAACGCGCTGCCTGTGACGGGGGGGGGGCCGGTGATGGCAAATGGCTCCAGAGAGGGGAACGAGGCCATGGTCCACTACGCTGGTGCGGGGCAGGGTCCTTGTGCCGACTGTTATGTGGCACGGGCGCACTCGCAGGGTGTCCAGCGGGGCCACAGGGCAGCCGCGTAGGCGAGGCGAAGACCTTAGGGTGGTGGTTGACGGTGTGAGACCTGTGAGGGGGCAGGTGCGGGAGAGAAAAAAAAACCCACCTCAAACCCCACTGTTGTAGCCAAGATATGAGAGTGTGTCCTGCAGTGAGGCACTGTCACCACTGGGGGGCCTCCACCCTGATTACAGCGAGCCGGTATGTCCACAAGCCTGGGGAGAGGGGCTGAAACAGGACTAGCGACGCCCCCGCGGAGATCGCGAAATGCAGGGGGCGGAGTCACGTGCCCTCGGAGCTCGCGCTGAGAACAGCGGAGGTGGCAGCGGGCACCCAGGGATGCAGAGGGTGAGGCCGGCCTTACTCGCGGGATGTTTGAAGGCTCCGGCGGGAGATAGGCAGTCTCGCTGAACGGCAGAGGATCGTCGCAGGTGGTGCGTCGGAGCGCACACACGCGTTGCTGGAGATCGCAGCGGCAGACAGAAGTGCGGCGGGGCACGCGATGGGCAAGCAGCCCGCTCGTCGCCAATGTAGTGTCCTAGCACTGCTTGATACCAGGCCCAGTGTTGGGGCAAGTAACGACATGGACACTGGGGTTACTTTGGTGGCTAGCAACCAAATTAGCCACGCCCGGCTCTTCCGGGCTATTTATTGGCTATCTGTGTGCGCGCCGCGTGTCCACGTCGGTCACGCCAAATACTTCCAACACCCAGGGTTCGGGTACAAACACCCCTCCCCTCTGGGCCCCGAGTGGTGTAACCCACCACTCGGAATCAACATTACAGGGCCTATAAATCGAATTCAGGGCAATTAACAACCAGTATAGCCCTCGGCATCGGGCTGTAAGGATATATTAATATCTCCTCGTAATGAAACCAGTGAATGAACTGCATGGTCGCGGTTACTCCCAGAATATTTTGGAAGCAGGCTTTCAGAACAGAGTTGGAGGAACCTGACCATGTGTGTGGACTTGGAGGATGCTAGTATCTGCTGTAGCTGCGTGCTTGAGGTAACCAGTGTGAGGTGGTGTTCACCCTTCTCTCTGCTCGCTTCCTGCCTGTCCCTTCCGTTTCTTGTCAGGCTTGGTTTAATCCTGCGGCGGCACCGCACCATGGCGGAGTGTGATGAATCGCTACTGTAAGCAAAACACAGTTAAATCTTGAGGCGACGATGCAGTTAAGCAACAAGCCGTGACGGGAGGGGGGAGTTAAGGGGAGGGGACTGCGCTCTGAATATCATCACCCCTCAGGGGCACGCGCGGTAGGGCACCTTGTACCCGACGCATTCACTCCGCGTGCGCCACAGCCCAGCATGGCAGGGTGCATCCCTGCACGTGCCAGAGTTATCAAACAAGCCCTGGTTGAGAGGTCTCTTGGATAAGCTTTTCTTTGTCGACCAAGCACCAGTCAAGAAAGACTCAGCGGGTCGGCTCCTGGGCCGGATACCATAAACCGCGCAGTTGGTGCCGGTTTGCACCGAAGTTCTGTTCTGCGCCGTGTTACACGTTGTAAACACGTACTGCTTGTTCCTTCGTGTCTTTGTGGCCGTCAGTGCTGTTTTGCAGCAGCAAAAATCGATGTTTGTATTTGGGTCTACTTGTCGTTGTAGAGAAAAGCTTTTGTGTGTTGCCTAAAGATTTGTGTTTTCTTTGTTTACGATTATGGGGGGACTCAATGACTGCCCAGCAGCCATTCCGATTGCAACATTCAGACATTGTTCTCTGAGACTTGTTTCACATTCACATAAACTGACGCTCCTCTGGCACTGCCAACACCTGGTTTTCGTGTTCTACTTAGAGTTGGGAAAACTGCTGTGCTAATGTCGACGGTGCACTGATTGGCTCTGCCAGCGTTAACCCTTGACCCACCAGTCAGTCAGTGATGGGCGCTGTAACTGTCGTCCGGACGACCGTCACTCTTTTTGCATGCCCATGTGCACCCTGCGAGGCATGGCAGAGAAAGGTTAAAATGCCCCCATGCACAGGGAAAAAGTTATTTGTGCATCTCAACCATTTATTCAGAACAAACAAACCCGCGCTCTAGGAGTTTGTTTTCTCTGAACAAAAAATGTTTGCTGATCAGGCGTTTAAGCATTGCTGGCGGCTCCCTTCACAGCAGAGAGATCAACTCCAAGCAAGTGGGGATTTCTAAATTCTGATGGTGAGCCTCTACCAGGGCAGCTAGGTCATGACCTACACACTCCTGCAGTGGCGGCCAGTAATTTTAGCTGGGGGGGGCGGACCGGACACACATGCACACATACACACACCCATGCATTCACACATGTGCATGCACAAACACACATCTCCATTCACAACACTCCTAAATTTTCATACATACATACACACCAGCAGCAAACATTAGAAAAAATCACACTTACGTGTGCAGCTCTGCCTCGGAAGTCCCAGGAGGGTTAGGACTGCTGCCTTCCCTCATTGTTTCTCACTAGGTCAGCCAATGAGGGAAGGCAGCAGTCCCTACCTCGTCACAAAGTGGGATGGGGTCAGTGAGAGTTGCTGACGTTCCAAACTCTGTGATGAGTTGTCTGTGAGACACTCGGCCTTGGGCACTTCAGGACTTACAACTGAAGTGTTCTGGGCTAAGGCAATCAGTGATGCCCCCCTCGTGACAAGGGGAGGGCCTTGAGGTGCTTTGCCAGGCTGAAGAGTTTATGCCTACAGGAGGCATGGCATCTTTAGCCCGGCAAAGTTCTGACCTCAAAATAAAGTGCATCTGTCAGGCTGACCTTTGCTCAGCCTGCCGGAAACTCTTCTGGTTAGTCAAAAGGTGAGGCGACGTGACCCCTCAGCCCCTTAGGATGGGCCGCGGCTGCACTCCTGGTGGAACGGAGGGTCACCACCCAAGGCCTAAATAAGAACAAAAGTCCCATAAACTCCTGCAAGAATAGGGGCTTTGGATTCTCCTATTGTTACTAGGATGCCCTTTACAAGCTAGCTCCAGCATGTGTGTTCCTAGAGTGCTTGTTGTAGTGTAAAGTAGGCACCTGACCATCATTGGCTGAACATTCTCCAATGCTTCTTGTGACTGACTAAATTGAGTGTATTTCCTAATCACTGCGATGAAACCTGATTTGCATATATTTATCATATTCTGTTTCTTTGGGGTGCCAGAAAATGATGCAATAAGAAATTTACATTATGCACGTTATGGGTAAGCCCTAACATAGGCATAAGAAAATTACATTTCAGGCTGTTACAATATCTTCTACATTTACACTCCTATTTCTTGAACTTTTGCATTTTGCATTTTCTTTTTTGGATGAATCAACAGAGGAGTGATTTTCTCTGGCTCTACCAATATTCACCCTCCCACGCTAACCTTTTTCTATTTCTTGCCTGTCTGCTTCTCCACTGCCTCCATCAGACAATTACCATCCATTGAGAACATGACTATGACAAGAGCTAGTCAGTATTTTGTGGGTTCCCATCTGTGAGTCCAGCCGTGTCCTCTCCAGCACAATTCCACCAATCAACAGGGCTATTTTAGACACATTTTCACATCTGAGCAGAGCAGGAACCGAGACCTTACCTATAATAGGCCTTGTTCTCATGTAACATGGACTCTGATGAAGGCCACGTCTGCGGGTCCCACCACACACAGTATGTACCGGGCCTGGTAGATCATTGCATGACTATACAAGGAGGTTGCAGCCAGGGCCGGCTTTAGCGCTGGTGGCGCCCTGTGCGACATTGTCTGTTGGCGCCCCCCCAATGACCACCTCTGCCACGGATTCCCTCACCACCGCCCATTAACAGTGCCCCTCAAGTCTCCAGAACCACTGTCTCTCGGATTCATTTAGTTTTTATAGCACCACTCATACCAGTGTAAGGTGTCAGAGCACTTTACACCACACACACATTGCACAGAGACAATCATAGGTGTGTAAATCAGTGTTTAGGAAATGTTACATCAGACAGGACTACAAGGTGTAGTGTAGGAGTAACATGTCATTGATACTGGTAGGCAATATAGTTTGAGTCCTTATTCTGGAAAAGCACAAATTCAGAATTTAAAATGTAACACCATTGTTAGGGGTTCTCTTTAATAACAAGAATTGTTTTCCACCCAAATGAACCCTTTTGGCAAGATTAGGATAATTAAAGACTGGGCAAAAAAACATATAGCTCTAACACATACCTTGCAGTTTGCACACAGCTCTTTGATGACAGTTAATAGCTCAATGTTCTATACTACGATTTTGACTTACAAACGACAAGTAACAAAAGGAGCTCTCTTATAGAAGCAGTAACCCACTGACCTATTTACATTACATGCACTTTATCTGCATGGTACATGTTCTTAGCAGCAGGCATTTTAACCCTCTGCGCTACCTTAGGATGAGTCAAAACTTCCACTAGACAAACCTCTGGTATCTTTCCAGGAACACGATAAATCACCTGAGTTATCTTGACGTTTTAATTGATGCCTACAAAAATTGCTGGAGGCCAGGAATGCGCCAGCAGGTTGGTGCTTTTAAAATGATTATATTACTTGTAAAAATGACACCCCACCCCAAGTCAGCGCCCGGTGCGGTGGCACCGTTCGCACCGCCCTAGAGCCGGCCCTGGTTGCAGCTTATGCGACACTGGGCAGCAAAATGGCACAGAAGATAGTTGGTGCCCTTACAAGACGCGTATTCCAAGAAATACAGTAGTTTCTCATGTGGTATTAGCATCCCAAATCTTCCCTGCTCAACTTTTGCCAGGTGACACAGCACCAAATTCGAGAATTTATATTATAAAACTGTAAAATAATACTGATTTCTCCAGTAAGTCCCCATTCCGTTGGTGAAGCTTAGAATACTATGGTAATTTCTTTCTCATCCCGTTATTTCCAATACTTCTCGTATCAGTAATTTTGGGAATGAAAATTCTGCACCGGTATTTCCTTTGTATCAGTATGCGGACCAACAGCTAATATAGCAGTAGGCATAAAGGAAACGCAGGTTTTAATTAAATGCCTATGTAGGCTTATGCGTCATGGGAGTAAACACCATTGGGTTACTACGGGCATGCTTGGTCTAAGCCACAGCTTTATCTAACTTCTCTTACGTCATAGGTATGTCTCTTCTATCCACATGTCTTGCCCTCGAGCTCAGAATTTCATCTGGCTTTACAAAGCATAGAAGCTGATGAAGTGGCCATATGAGACGAAGTAGGGCCGATAGAGAATTTGCACACATAGTGATGCTTATATTTATGTACTCGGATTCATAGCCCTGTCATTTAAGACTTTGCTACATGAGGTCTAAAGCAGAAGCTTAAAGCAACTTCAGACCTACAGGTGACTCCTTTACATTACAAACCCACAGAGCACGTAATTCACGGGAAGATTTCACAAGTCAAGATCAGAACCATTGGTGCAGAGAGAGCACCAGACACAAAACTGCTCATTGCCCCCCATGTCCTTACCTGAAGCACATTGCATGACTTATAGTTTCTCCTTACTCAAAAGATGCAAGACTGTGTGTTATGTATTTGAGTTACTGTTGATGTGAGTTATGAATGGTACAAGTGGATTTTGATACTTCACAAGATGATGGGCCCCTACGCATGGTAAGGCCCTTATGGCTTCACTGTCGAAGGTGCGGTCCTTGAGGTTGCCCGTCAGAGACCATCCTTGTTTGTTTTTCATTTACAAGACACACAGTCCAGAGGCCTCGATGAACAGAAAAAAAAATGTTTGGCAGCACATGTGACTGGAGAAAAATTCACCTCTGCTCAGTGTCTCCCTTTTGTCCTCTGCTAAGGACTCCCTGGAAATCTCAGATACCACATTCGGATGGCCCGCCCTATCTCCCTAGGGATGTAACTTTTCTTAGCCTCTCAGTGTCTGGCCATACCAGTCTTTTAAACACTTGTCCTTTGTAGATGCTTTCACATATGGTTGGCTGGAGTGAGGACTTTTAAACTTGGTACCCCAACTTAATTGACCGTAAACTCCAGCATGCCCCCCGTTTCAGATACATATTGGTCGCCTTGGGCCGGTAGCTTGTATTTATCTGCTCTTCAGGAGAAGCTCTTCCGCACCAGCACAGAGGTACTTCGAACTGAGGTGCAAATGTTTCCCCCAAGGATTGAAACAAGTCAAAGTACTTTCAAAGCAGTTAAATCAATGCAACATTCCAGAGGTAAAGCTAAAGTTGTGCTGCCAAGTGCATGGAGAGGAGGTGACGGAACCAGAAAGACAAGGAACATGGCCCCGTTGGCCAAAGACCTCATGGAGTTTATCTTGAGGGGGTGACCCACCCTACAGCTACAAGGACCTTGCAGCCTTACTAGGTAGGCTCAAACTGAAGAGATTTGTTTTCCAAGAGAGCCAGTGACTTGCAGGATATATTCCATGTCTGCTAGTGTGGCCAGTCTGCATTGCGCTGACCCACTCCATGCCATTCCTTGACTTGGGAGATTGTGGGAGATTCTATCAATCTTTTCCCTGCCTGAAAGCGACACAAGGCATTCCTGCTTTACTGTAGAAAAATGCCTCCTAAGCTGAGGCTAACCTTCCAGGCGCTTAACGTTCCTCAGATACTACTGTTTATGGTAGATAAAAGGCATTAAATGACAGTTCACCCAATTATACCTTGGTACTGGAAAGACCCCTTGGTGTCCCTGGCACCTAGAAATGTGTGTCACAACCAGCCATTGACAGGAGGATGTGGCTTAATGGCCAGAGCTGCCGACTTTGGAGCTGGGGAGCCAGGTTCGAGTCTCGGCGTCGACACTATATCCTGTGAATCTGGGCAAATCACTTAATCTCCCCAAGCCTACCAAAAATGAATATGTCCTTGTGTAATGTAACTGGTGCTCATGTAAAGCACTCCAATACCTTCGGATTGAGTTCGCGCTATATAAAACTGCACAAAAAAAAAGACGTGGGCTCCAATGGGCTGCAGCAACCAGCAGTAGCGTCAAATGCCCAACATCTTGCGTTGTGAGATTGGTGTCATTTTGAAGACAGGCAGACAACCTGGAGACTTGGGCCTCCTTTCACACACACACACCTACTGAATGCCTCCTGCCATTCAAAATCCCATTCTCACACTCCTCAACCCATGTGAACATCAAAGAACACTTGGTAGTACCCAGGGAAGGAGGGACACGTGCTTGGGAGAACCTGCCAAACAGGGATGCTCTCTAAAACGGACACTCAGGCACCTGCCATTTGTCCCACGCTCTATAAAGCACAGCCTGGAGAATTGCCAACGACCTCACACAGCATCACCCAAAATACCTTCTGGAGAAAACCGGGAACCTAAAATAGGAAAGATAGAAATGGCATTTAAGAGACAACGATACTTCAATAAAACACTTAGCTGACTCTATTACATTTGGACTTTAAAAGAATCTGGGAAAAGAAATGGTTTTCCAACAATTGATCCAACTTGACTAAAGCACCAGATTGTACTGGTATGTGAAAGAAAATTCTAGGACAGGAAACCGGTGGCCCAATGGGAGATGAGTTGTTGTAAGCGGGCAGCCATTGCTATACATCCTCGAGTAATGAATGAGCTTTGAACAACTGATCCAGATGAAACATAGAAGAGGAGAGAAATGTAAGCCAGGACTGACGTCACCAGTAGGAGGGTCACAGACCCTGTCTGACAGCTGCTGATTCAGAGGTCATGGTGGGCACAAAATGGTTGGGCGGTTTGTATAATGCAGGATGTGAATCACACCGCGTGGCAGCATCTAATTTTTTCAGCCCTCATCATTTTCCTGCAGAGCAGGCTATCAGAGCAGGGATGTCTTTACATTTCTGAAGCGAGAAGACAGAAAGTACAGTGGGCGGCTTTGCTTAGAAACTGCGGTGTTCTTTTGTTGAATAAAAACTATTCAATCCCTTGGCAATGTTATTTATATATGTATTAAATATATACATATATATTTATAGATTTCTATTCATATATTTATACATATATAGTTATATATCGATATCTATAGAGCAAGGTACGTAGATGTGGAGTTAAGAATAGTAAATAGAGAATGTCGACAGTACATCATTAAGGTACTTTTAAATGGATAAGTATATACAAGACTATAGATTTACTATTATTAACTATATATATATATATATTTATATATATATATATTTCTCTACATATTGTCAAGATGTGTAGATATGGAGTTAAGAATTGGCCTGGACAGAGTTCGTGGAGTTCTGCTAGGCTGAACTTTGTGAAGTGACCAAGAAACTCTGGAGTTCCGCAAGCGTCGGAGTGCATTACGGCAAGGCCATTAAAGCTGATTTTTAGCGCCGGGGGTTGTCCCGCTATGTAAAATTACCGCGAACCGAACCACGCGCTGCACAAGAGGGCGCTGCTTCTTTTTTTGCCACTCGAGTAGATGCTCTACCCGAGCGGCAGCTTTCTCAACGCGAACGGAAGGTTTCTCAATGCGGGCACCTTTGTTGAAAAAAACTTGCCGGGAGGTGGTCTGGAGTAAAACTTTCCTCGCTCTCACTCGCCAACTTAACGTTAACACTTGCTATCCATTCCGCATCACTCAAACAGAAGGCTTTCCTACCCAGTTTTGTGTGTGCTTACTAAAGTTAAACCAACTATCAGGTGGATTTTACACCAGATATTGCCAAAATCTTGCCCATGTCAGATGAAGCTTGTGTACAATAATACTTATTGCCCGCACTGAAAATTCAAGCTGGGTCTGACTCGCCACACCATAGAATAATAACAATTATTATAATTACAAAGCATCTATTAGGCATTGGTTGTCAATAGTCTTCAGCTTTGAAGCTTTTTAAGTAAATCATATTATTATTATCAAAACCCGGTGGGACTTTGTTTTGGCTTTGGGAGAAGGAAAGGTTGAGTCACCCTCACTCCCCCCCCACTTCAGCAGCAAACATGAACTCACCGAACTATCTTAAAGGCATACACACAATATCATCAGCGACATCAAACATGGTGTCATGTGACATACTACGAGTTTCTTATTGGTTTATCAGGGATACATTTATATAAATACCTCAATAGCTAAATTCCCTACAAGTTTAGGTTTCACAACCAAAATTTGGATTTATTTTCAATACACATACAGATTTATACAATCTAAAAAAGGGAAATAGAAGCTGACAAGTCCTGCTTGTGGTATTTAGGCTTCCCTTGTCCCCCTGTCTGTACTGAATATGCTACAGAGGAGCTTTCCCACAAATGATCAATTTATTTTTTGTTGTCAGATTAAAGGCAGTGCATGTTGTAATCCTCTCCAGGCGTAATCTTCACAATCTTTGCATACTGTGAATTCTCCCTTGATGCCAGACATTTGAGTTCTATACTCACAGCACTGGTTTGATTAGGTTCATACTGTAAAAATCTACTAAAACCATCTGTTGTAATGCATAACCAGTGAGATGCGCAGTTGATTGACCTGGAAGTTCTTTGTCTCTCTTTCCTCTGCAGATCCCAACTAATGCCGAGATTGAAAGAATCGCGGTCTCACGAGTCGCTGCTCAGTCCCAGTAGTGCCGCCGAAGCTCTAGATCTAAGCATGGAGGAAGAGGTGGTTATCAAACCAGTTCACAGTAGCATCCTGGGACAGGATTTCTGCTTCGAGGTAAGACCGATCAATCATTTATGCAATCCATCAACCTATATTGATTATTGGACATCAGCGTTGTAACCCACAGGATTCTAAATTATAAAAGCATTCTAGAGGAAGGCAGGGCTAGACAGCAGCTTAGGGTACCCATAGCAGAGGACACCAGGTGACATATAAAAAACTGTGGCCACTTTATCAGTGGAGGCTGGTCTCACTATTTCCCTCTGCATGGCACAGGATCAGCCTCACCCTGGCCATGTTACAGCCACCCAGCACAAAGTGGCACCACTATGTATCACTCCCTCCTGTCATTTCCATTTTCTCTCCTTGCTGCACTTACTTAGCAGTTTTATGCTTAATCTTAAGGCAGCAGATTCGTTTGTTTACATTAATTACTTCCACTGTCTGTTTGCATTAGTTGTTGTCATTTTGTAGTGTTGTTTATTCTGCTGACGCGCATAGCTTGTCCTTTGCTTTTTATGCACTTGTCACTTATGTTTCCTCTTAATTTGCCTTGTAATTAGATTCAGTATATATTGTCATAAAATGTTCATAATGTTTAGCAGGAGTCTTAGTAAAACCAACATGAGAGATACAGCAGGACCCTTGGTAAAAACAATATATTTGTTGTATGTGTGTAACCTAGCGGGCTACCAATAGAGCGCTCCTCTGGGAGCAAGACTCACTGGAGATACTTGGGGGGAAGAAGGGGAAGAGGTATTGGAAGGGATGGGAAGCAGCCTATCTGGGGTAGTGTTCCTTGAAGTAATGAAACATTAGCTTATTCTTGAACCGTAGGTGGATTGTGCTGTTCTGATGTTGGAGTGGGTGTTGTTTCGAATCCTGGGACTATAGGCTGGGAAGGCATGTTTTCTCTTTCCTGCATTGTTTAGTCTCTAATCTGGTGATGTCAGAGCTTGTCATCTAGTGTTGACCTTGAGATATTGTTACTTTGTTAGCTAGGTACACAGGGGTCTTGATGTAGAATAGATGCAGTTGATTTTGAAGAAGATCGAGGCTTGCAGTGGGAGCCAGTGCAGATCTTTTAGCACGAGTGTCGGATTTCTTCAGCCCCTCGATGAGCCATCCTGCTGCTGTTTGAAGGATGCTTTTAAGGGGAGCGTGGCTGGTTTCTAAGATGCCATTGAGTAGGTTGTTGCCTCCATCTAGGTGGGAGAGAATTAGGGCTTCACTTTTTTCAGCAGAGTTGCAACCAATCTGCATTGGTCTTCGTAGCAATGTATTCTTTGAAGGTGGTTCGAGTCGAGGGTCAATTCGATGGATTTGGCCTGTTCTGTCAGTTGCGGTGTCAAGCCCATTAGGAATCCGAGAATGTTTGGTGTTGTTGGAAAAGAGGGGGAATTCAGTCTCTGTGGGATTCAGAATCTGGAAGTTTGTTGACCTCCAGGTTTGGATGCTTTCAAGACTGCCTTTGAGTCTCTATATGCCATTGGTTGAGAAGATATATTTAGATAGAGTTGGGTGTTGTTAGTGTTAGCATACCTCTTGATGCTGCTGTCTGCAGTGATATGCAGTAGTAGCAGGATTATTTCCAAAACCTGCATGTGACATGGAGCAGGATCAAAGGAAAGACTGATTTGTGCAACACTGAGACTAAGAAACGCAAGAGGTATGTGCACTGGCCTGCACGCATAAAACAGCAGGGCATCAAACCGGGCTTCCAGACACTTTCCCTGTGTCTTTATTCCACTTACACTGTTAATTGTATACACAAAGTGCTGGTTGCATAGGTCAGTATTACCCCAATAAATGGTTGTCTTGTCATTCTTCCTGGAAAGATGAAAGGCTGTATTTGTCATGCCTGAGGGATGACTTGTGACCAGCTGGATAGCACAGATCTCCACAGCTGTTCTTTCACAAACTGTACTCTTACTTGTTAGATGACTAAGGGTATGTGAGGCATTTGGCTCCATGCCTGCCTTTTGCCATGTGTCCCTTTATGCTGTTGTCCTCCACGCCACATAGTTGGCTAATCACTTGCGACCTCAACGGCACATACATAGCAAATTGTATTCATAGTTCCTGCCACACTAATAACTCTTTTGTCCAACTAAACTAGATGCCTTACTGTTGGCCAAGGATTTGCAACCTCAACAACTCATCAATAAACCATCAACAATGCATATATTATTAACCATCTACAAGAAATTTGCTTAAATGTGTGACAACCACAGTCACAAAGCATTGAATCAAGGCCTTTTGCAGAGCAAATATCAGGGCCAGGCTGGCCATTTATTCCATTGGACATGTCCCCAGGGGGCTGGATCCATTGGAGGGTGGTATTTGAAGATCCATGGCCACTGACTATCTCCATCTCTCCAAAGTGGATGAAAGCAGGTGAAAGAAAGAGAGAGCGGACGACAGATAAAACAAGAGAGCGAGAATGGAAAAGAGAGATACAGAATGGGAGTGTACACTGGTTTGACATTTTTTGCCAGGGCTGCTTTTGATTCCTGGCGCTGTCAAAGATAACCTGCCAGCATAAGAGAACCCCAAAGCCAAGCAATGGACAACCGTACAGCCAGCAGAAAGAAACAAATGGCAGTGTTGTTTGTCATACCTCCCATGCACATAGTGGCGCATGCATAGTGGATTCATCAGGACCACCCCAATGATGCTCCGATTTAGGAAGATTTCAAGACTCACGTCTATAAAGAACACCACATCACAGTGCATGAACCGTCCACAATTCAGCTTCCTCTCCTATCACTCGTTGACGTTATGCTGGTCTTTGACCATGGACAGCGCTCCGCTGCCTCTTGGCTAGGTTCACGCTATCGAAATGCCGTCTACATGCACACATCTGTAACAGAATCTAGCCGGCCATCGTCAACAATAATCCATCACTAGGAATAGGTTGGCCTATCCTAATCTAGCTGTTTACCTATTTTAAGCTCACTGGCCATATAACATAACATAACGTGCATTTGTAAAGCGCACATTCACCCAAAAGGGTATCTTGGCGCTGGTTAACAGATGTTTATTGTTACCCAACTCAATGGTACTCCTTTTATCGACCGCAAAGGGATGAAAGGTTGAGTGGACTCACCGGGACTTGAGCCTGTGATCATGAGATCAAACACAGGCCCTTACAGTGGACGCATTAGTCCACTAAGCCACCGGACCAGGCCACTGGACAATATGGGTCATCGCTTAACAATAAATTAATTATAAACAGATCATTGTGACTCTAGTCAAAGACAATACCAGTGTCTATAAGAGCACCCAGATGCAGAAAGCTCTCAGCACCTCAAAAAGGGCACTAATGCTTTACAGACACTGGTGGCTGCTCCCAATGTGATGTGGTAGGGCAGCAGCATGGGAGGAATACAAAAATAAAAAACACAAAGGAAAACATAAAAAACATAAAATATCACTTACCTGACGCTGCGTCCACCGCCTTGCTCCTCTCCCGATCCTCGACTGGTGCACACTGCGCAGGCTCCAAATGCCAATCCCGACGCTGCTCTCATGCTGGGAATACTATTATTTAGCATGAGAGAAGCGCTAGGATTGGTCTGAGCGGCCTGGTTTGGCACTCAGACATGGCCTGGGAGCCTGTGTCTGTTCTCCACCCGGCTGTGCAACACAGCTCCGGTTGGAGAATTGGTAACTGGGCATTTCAGTTTGGCCATCCTAAGACGGCCATCCAAACCGACATGCGCACTAGCAGTACCCATCACTCCTTGTCCCTGGAACGCAGGACAGCCTGTCCCCGCCCCATGACTCCGCTGGCTCAGTGAAAAATGAAATAATGATAAGATTATTTTATCACCATTTTATTTTTTACTGTTGCCTCTGCTGGGTAGCAGCAGTGGGGCGACGCTCCCCCGCCATAGCGGAAGAGCCGCCCCTCTCTACAAATGGCCTTAAAGTACTATTCTAACTCCCCAAAATACAGGGAATATATGAAACGCTCTGCAGCTTCCTCCATTCTTTTCTCAGGCGGAACACTCTCTCAAAGAGGGGAAAAAAGCAGGTCATTCACTGTGCTCTTGAAAGCAGAAAAGGCCTCTTCATGTTTAGACAATATCTGAGAGGAGCCTTTCAGCCGGAGGAGGAGAGAGAGAGAGAGCAGCAGGAGACCCCTGGCTGCTGATATAAACAGCCAGGGCTTTGCTCTCCTCCGCGAGTAAACAAGGGGCTTGAAGAAGTTTTCAGAAAGGCTGTTTTGTTTACGAAGATGAAACACAATGAGCGGGCTGGCGATCAATGCTTACAAGTAATTAGCCATCGATTTTCCTCCCTTGTTAAAGCTCGGAATTAACCGCCAGTCCCCTCGCTGGCGGTCTCAGCCTGAGATGTTGTTTGGAGGCTGTCACAATTTATTTATCACCATAGCAGTTCGAGTGTGTGCAAAGGGTAGATAGGCTTCTTGGCGCATCTGGTGGTAAAAGTCTCTAGAGCTGAGGTTTTAAAACGGGGACGGGGGCGGGGGGGGGAGGGCACGCTCCCCTGGGGGTCTGTAACTGCATTCCCAGGGGGCGCAAATGGCTCAACAAGTACTTGTAAATGTAGATGGCCTGGAAGTGCAACTTGGCAGGTTTCCAGGCTGGAGCCCTTGAACTGGTTAAAAAAACATTTATGGGGACCTCATACTGTAAAATAATGTATTTCCATCGGAATAGCTTAACTTGCATTTATTTTTCGATTAAGGTTTCTGTATTATTTTATATTCAGGTAACTGAAAGTGGAAAAACAAGACACAGAATATTTTGCTCCTTTTAGCCATGTGATGGCAGGGTCAAAAACATGGCTAAAAAGAATAAAATGTTCTTCAAGGGTTTTGTTTTTCACTTTCAGTTAACTGCATATAAAATAACACCAAAACCTTAAACAAAAAATAAACACAAGTTAAGCTAATAACATAACGTGTATTTGTAAAGCGCACGATCACCCATGGGCATCTTTGCGCTGAATAACAGATGTTTATTGTTACCCAACTCAATGGTACTCATTTTATCGACCTCAGATGGATGAAAGGCTGAGTGGACCCGCCAGGCTTTGAACTTGTGACCATGAGGTTGAACACAGGTCCCTACAGGTCCCTGCATTAGTCCACTGAGCCTTCATATACAAATACATTCTTTTACAATATAAAATTTCATTTGGGTAATGTGACCACTGCAGATGTGAGGAATAGTGACACATATATATATCTATATATATCTATATATATCTACAAGGTCCCAGCCTGGAGCAGAATGGACTGTGACTATGCAAGTAATTATTTTAAAATTGTATCATGCAGAGTATAAGGTAGCCTGCTACAAAAGGATTTCGTGTTTTAAGATAAAACAAGTGCTTTAAACATATATATTTTAGTAATAGGTAAACTATAACTAATGCAAACATTTGTCTATTAAAAGTACTCTTTTTAGAACTCGGCTAATAGCACCCTCTCCTTTTGTGAGAATCTTGTATGGCATAATTTGCGCGCTGGCCCCGGGCGCGCTGGAGGAGACCCGCCTCATCAAGTGGACAGAGTCACAAGGGCAGCTTCGGCAAACTTTCAATTTTCCAGGGTACTGGTTGAGCTCTGACCCACCGCATCCAGATCCAGCATTGGCGCCGCTGCATAAAAGCAGTCCGTGACTGCACAGAGGAATCCTGGGTCACTGTATCCGCGATTTCAGGTTGGCAGGAATTTGGGATTATGCGGTTGAGGCGTCTTGGGGACCCAGGGAAGAAGCCTCTTTTCTACAGCGAGGTTTTCAGCTTACTTGAGCCACGTTCTTAATTTTTCCAGGACCCAGGAAGGGACATATGGAAGCTGTGAGAGGGACACTCACCCAGCATGCCGTGAGAGGTGCATGCTGGGACCTGTAGTCTGCCGACGCAGCTGCAGTGTCTTTTGGGACTCTGACTCAGCCCACCTGGAAACGCAACCAATGGCAGAACGGATGGTGATATTCAAAAAGTGAGCAGGTGGGAAACATTGCTGTGAGCAGGCATTTGAAAAAGACATTCAAGTCGAAACGCGTCATGCCAAAGCTCTGATGAAAATAAAGCTACTTACCTGGATTCCCCTCTGTGTCCCTCCGGTTCTTCCTTTTGTGAGAATCTTGTATGGTGTATATATATATATATATATATATATATAATAATATATATTATATGATCAAGGGTCATGTGATCAAGGGTCTACGGACCCGAAACGCGTCATGGCTGAGGTTTGATTGAGCTGCAATAAACCCACTGCTTCGCACAAAACTGTGGTCCGGGCTCCTGTTCTTCATCTGTTTTACCGCAGTACGAGAGGAGTTTGCTGCTATATATATATATATATATATATATATATATATCTACAAGGTCCCAGCCTGGAGCAGAATGGACTGTGACTATGCAAGTAATTATTTTAAAATTGTATCATGCAGAGTATAAGGTAGCCTGCTACAAAAGGATTTGGTGTTTTAAGATAAAACAAGTGCTTTAAACATATATATTTTAGTAATAGGTAAACTATAACTAATGCAAACATTTGTCTATTAAAAGTACTCTTTTTAGAACTCGGCTAATAGCACCCTGATATTAAGTATCAAAAAGAATAACTCATTATCCCCTTGAAGCCTCAGTTGACTCCATCAATTAAAGCCTAAACTGGCTTCCAAGCAGCCCTTACATTTGGTGATTAACCAATTGCTCACATTTACCTTCTTTCAACTCTTCCCCACCCCAACCATGAGTTCCCTTCACTTTTACGCACAGGCACTTCAAGGGCCACAATAATTGTTCAGGTATGGTTGTTTTTTAACAAAAAGTATGGGAACTGCTTTTATAAAATTAACAAAAGCATGGAGCATGTGTATCCACATGGATCCTGTCTGCTTCGGCCTTTGTTTACATGCAGATGTCCTTCAAGGTAAGTCCAGTGGGTTTCAGGGAGGTGGCCAGCAGGGTCACGTTTAGGCGCAGCACCATGATCGTCTGAATCCCTTGGGCCTCAGAGTAATGGTCCAGGACCGAGAGGAAAGTAGTGAGCTCCTTGTATAGCATCAAATAGATGGCCCAGAGGAAACAGTGCTATATGGAGGGAAAAGGGGGCATTTTTAGATTACAAATGATAGAGACAGCTTCCTCAGAGAGATGCCTTGAGTAATTTGAGGAGATTTGGGGGCTTTTTCTTTTTTTTGTGCTTTTTAGTGCAGCGAGTGCAGTTGCATTGGGAGCTTACCCTTTCCCTTCCCACTCTCCCTATTATTGCCATACATTTTTGGAGCGGGGGTGCCCAACTTCAAAACATTTTGCTTAGGGGGCTTAAAGCAAAAACATTTGAAGACCTCTGCCCTGGAGGGGTTTCCTGCAGACATGTGATGGGAAGAGGAGTGTGTTAGGGATATCTCAGCATATGTGTATAATTCCCGCATTTTGCATTATGCTAAATGTGAAAACTTTTCACCGTGATCTATAATACAGACGTTTGCCTGGGTTTGATTAGAAGATGTCTCACCAGGAGGCATTTTGTTCATGAAGGAGACATAATTTCTTCGACCCTGTCTCCTCCTAGCTTTTTCGCACATGACCTTTCTGTATGTGGTATACCCTTGGAGCACATGCTTTTCCTTGGAACATGCTCTCACATTTTATGCACCCCCGATCTGCAGCAATTGGTTAGCTCACTGAGCCATTTTGCAGGCTTAAACAATATATTATAGGAAGAGTGTAATGAGGCAAGAAACACTGGGTTTGGTAGATCAAAGTAGAGGGTTTATTAACGACCCCATCCATCGAGGACTTGAGTCAACTGACTCTCCCAGAACACCCACACTCCACGTTCCATGTTCTAACATGGAACTTAAGCGACATCACACTTCTTCCTCTTTACAATTTAAAACGACATAAAATGAAATAAGAACATACAGATTCTAGGTACACCATAAGTGCAAAAGTATATAAATGTTGCCCACACCTTTCCTCCCATCTGGTATGAAACAACAAAAAATACAAGACCCAACTAAGTATTTATAAACAAATGACTAACTTCTTATAAAATCCTTAAGATAAACTGGACATTTACAAGATCTTACACTCTTGCGAATGGGTTCAAAACACTTCTTTTGTGAAGAGAAACCACTTGAACTTTCTACACCACTTGCATCATCATGTTTGGATTTTACATGAACAACTCGGCTAAGATTCCAGATGCGACCATCATTTGTTTTCAGCGCATTCTTGAATATCTTTACCACTGTCCTTACTTCAGTGAATTTCGACCAGTTGAGACAACCAACAGGTGCTTTAACTCTAACTTTGTCTCCTACTTTGAATTCCACAAGTTTAGCCGATTTTCGTGCGTCCAAATAACTCTTCCTTTTCCTTTGTAAATCACCCCATCCATCGAGGACTTGTCACTCACCAACCAACAGTCAGCGTGAAGCGCAGGCGCGATCTGCGTTCCAGCAGCCACTTCTTCCTCGCGCTTACCGCTATTCACCAGGAGATCCACTTCTTCCCTGCAATGCGCGACAACCGCTACACCGGTAAGATGTTTCCGCGATCCTGCTTTCCCGCTTTGCGTCCTTTCCCTTTTTCTTTGATGAACTGCTCCTCTTTCACTATTCTCCTTCTTCCCAATGTTGGGGTCGGTTATCCCTCTTCCTTCACGCGTTCGTCGCCAGTGTAATGAGGCAAGAAACACTGGGTTTGATAGATCAAAGTAGAGGGTTTATTAACGACCCCATCCATCGAGGACTTGAGTCAACTGACTCTCCCAGAACACCCACACTCCACGTTCCATGTTCTAACATGGAACTTAAGCGACATCACAAAGAGCACAGCTTAAAATGAGGTAGCAGCATGTTTGAGCATGCAGCATGCATGTGTGGTGTAAGATGGAAATATACAGGGTTGATGAATAGAAACAGCATACGCTAAAGCACACATACAGAGAGAATAGGGCTTCAGGGCAGCCCATTTCAGCCACTGGTCACTGTGATTTAGCCAGCTTCAAACATTCAATCAATCAATTAATCAATCAGATGTCTTGTAAAGCACAACTACTCACCCGTAGGGGTCTCAAGGTGCTGGAGGGGGGGAGGTGGAGGGACTGCTGATCCCTCGAAGGCACTGTGGTTCAGTCGAAGAGTCAGGTCTTGAGGCCCTTTCTGAATTGAGGCAGTGATGGTGAGTGCCTGAGGTGGAGAGGTAGGGTGTTTCAGGTCTTTGCTGCGAGGTAGGAGAAGGATCTTCCTCTAGCCTTGGTCTTGCCGATACGTGGGACGGTAGCCAGGGCCAGTTGGGGGAAGCTGAGGTCTCTGGTGGGAGCGTGGAATGCGAGGCGGTGGTTAAGGTATGCAGGTCCAGCGTCTTGTAGGGCTTTGTAGGTGTGTATGAGGAACTTGAAGGTGATTCTTTTGTTGACTGGGAGCCAGTGAAGGTCTCTCAGATGGCTGGTGATGTGGCTGCGGTGGGGGATGTTGAGGATGAGTCTGGCAGAGGTGTTCTGAATGTTCTTCAGTTTCTTGAGGATTTTCTGGGTGATGCTGGTGTAGAGTGTGTTGCCGTGGTAGAGTCTGCTGCTGATGAGTGCATGGGTGACCATCTTTCTGGACTTGGTGGGATCCACTTGAAGATCTTTCAGAGCAGGCGTAGCGTGTGGAAGCAGGATGATGAGACGGTGTTGATCTGGAGGTTCATGATGAGCAAGGAGTCCAGGATGATGCTGAGATTTTGTGCGTGGTCTGTGGGTGTGGGGGGGTTCCAATTGCTGTGGGCCACCAGGAGTCATCTCAGGTGGGGGGTAAAGACTGGGATGAGGACTTCAGTCTTCTATGAGTTGAGCTTGAGGCAGCTGTTCTTCATCCAGGTGGCAACAGCTTTCATCCCCTCATTGAAGTTGTTCTGGGCGACTGTGGGTTTGTTGGTGAGGGAGAGAATCAACTGGGTGTTGTCAGTGGGGCCTTGTAGATGTTGAAGAGAGTGGGGCTCAGGGAGGAGCCCTGAGGCACTCCACAGCTGATCTCTGTGGGTTCAGAGTGGAACGGTGGTGGTCCGACTCTCTGTGTACAGCCAGTGAGGAAGGAGCAAATCCATTCCAGGCCTTTGTCGCGAATGCCGATTGTTAGATTTGGGGGCCTCTAGTTGGCAGAGGTAGGTACCTTTGTCCAAATAGGGACCCTTGAGTCTAGTCAGGGAAAGTAGGTACACTCCTGAAATAACCCCTGCTCAACCTCTTGGTAGCTTGGCATGAGCAGGCAGGCTTAGTTCAGAGGCAGTGTGTAAAGCATTTGTGAACACATACAGTAATCAAGTGACAACACTACAAATGGACACCACACAGGTTATATATTTATAAAAATAGGTATACTTTATATAGATTTATCACAAGACCATAAACGACAAAAATAATCCACAATACTGTCAAGAATGCTTAGTTCTGATCAAAAAGGCTTAATTCAAGGTTCTGTGCGAGTCGGTAGCCTCCTCCGGCTACGGCGATGTCAAGAACAAACAGAGTCTGACAAATCCAGCTGACCGCGTCGAGACGATCCAACACAGCATAGACAGACTCGGTCACAGTACCTTTTACTTGAAGCGGCAGGCACGGGCGTGCGAGCCGGATGGCTGTACGTCGCGGTCGCGATGCAAAATGGAAGCGTTGCAGGACGCGTTGTCCCTCGATGCGGTGTAGGCAGCGGCTCGTTGACGTCGTCGAGACTGAGTCGGTGAGACCAGGGCCGTGCGTTGCAGGGCGAGACGGGGCTTCGATGCGGTGCTGGCAGGTTGCGGTGCGGCGACGGAGCCGGATTCGGGAGCTGGCGTCGATCAGTCTGGACAACGGTGCGAGTCGGGCGGTGCGTCGCGAAGCTTGCGAGGCGGTGCCCAACTCCGGTGCGGTCACAGGACTCGAACTCAGCAACAGTGACCGTGTCGGTCGGACCAGATGGATTCGGTGTAGCGAGGCGTTGCAAGGTGCGGTGCTCACAGGTTACGGTGCAGGCAGCGGCTCGTTGACGGAGTCGGTGAGACCAGGGCCGTGCGTTGCAAGATGCAGGCGTTGCTCGATGCGGTGCCAACAGGACACCGAGCCGGTCGGGAGAGTCGTCACAGCTCCAAACCTCTGTAGCCACTGAAACAGAGTTTCCAGCAGCAATTCACAAAGGGGGTGAAGTCCAATGGTCCTGGGACTTCGGTCAGGGGGCAAGCTCTCTTCCAAGCCCTTGGAGATCCTTCACAAGTTGATGAAAGTCACAGCAAAGCAAAAGTTCCTTTCTCCTTTCTTTGGCAGTCAGGCAAACCACTGCAGGCCAATCCCCCAAGCAGCACTTCAGGCTTAGGGATAGTCTCTCCTCAGTTTCTTCTTGGTTCCGCTCCTCAGCAAAGGTTTCTTCTTGTTCCCAAAAGTGATCTAAAATTCCTGGGTTTGGGCCCCAGTACTTATACTCCTTTTCTCTTTGTTCTCTGAAGGCAGAGAGGCCTTTGCCTAGTATAAACCAGTTCTGTGCAGCTTTGGAGCACTCTGTGTACATGTCTCCTTCTTTTCCTTTCAGAATGTGGGGCAGGGTACTCAGACGCCCGGCAGGAGGTGGAGCCAGCATTGTGGAAGGCAGGCACAGCCCTATTCAGACCCAGATGCAACTCATCCCTCCACTCTGGATGCAGATCTCTCTATTCAGCCCTGTGCTGCCTCACCCTGTCTCCTGTAGCCACCCCCAGCCCCTGTCACGCACAAACCAGACACACAATACACAAGCTGGCAGAGGCAGGCTGGATAGTTAGGCAAGAAAATACCTACTTTCTAAAAGTGGTATTTTCAAACACAGAATGTTAAAATCAACTTCACTAAAAGATGTATTTTATCATTCTGAGTTCAGGCATACTAAAATCGAATTTCTACCTAGTTCCCTGAGTCAGTTAAGGATTATAAGATGTTATAATCAAACTGCCCATTCTGGCCTATGGGGAACAGGTAGCCTTGCAATAGTGAAAACGAAAATGGCTGTAATTCACTATTAGGACATGCCACACACACCAGGGCATGTCCCACCTTATCCTTACAATGCACCCTGCCCGTAGGCCTACCCTAGGGGTGTCTGATATGAAGAAAAGGGAAGGTTTAGGGACTGGTAAGTGGGTGCACTTACCAAGTCGACATGGCAGTCACAGACTGCACGCAGGCTCTGCAATGGCAGGCCTGAGACACACTTTACAAGCTGCTTCTGTGGGTGGCACAACCAATGCTGCAAGCCCACCAGCAGCATTTGATTCACAAGCCCTGGGCACACTCAGTGCACTGTACTATGGTCTGACAGTAATTCAAATAAGCCAAACATGGAGCCACTAATTCATAACACAATTTACAATAGGGAGCACTTGCACTCTGGCACTGATTAGCAGTGGCAAAGTGCCCATGAGCATCTAGTCCAGCAAAAACATATCGACAACAGTGGAGGCATTATGAAAAAATGGAAGGGAGACCCACGCCAAGGATGCCAGGTCTAACACGTGTCCCCTCCAGCTGAAATGTGGGGAGAACTATCCTACCCCTAGGGAGTTCTCATCACTAAGGCGGAAAAATCTGGACAGACCATCAGCATTGGCGCGTTCTGTACCAGGGCGGTTTTCCACCATAAAGTCCATCCCCTGTAGGGAAATGGACCACCTCAACAGCTTTGGATTCTCACCCCTCATCTGCATCAACCATCTGAGGGGCCTGTGGTCTGTCTGAACCCGGAAGTGAGTCCCAAACAGGTATGGTCTCAGCTTCTTCAGTGCCCAGACCACAGCAAATGCCTCACGCTCAATAGCACTCCATCTCTGTTCCCGGGGAAGTAACCTCCTACTGATGAAGGCTACAGGTTGGTCTAGGCCCTCCTCATTGATCTGTGATAGAACAGCCCCTACACCATGCTCTGAAGCGTCCGTCTGAACAATGAACTCATTGGAGAAGTTGGGTGCCTGGAGCACAGGCGCCGTGCACATGGCAGTCTTCAAGGTGTCAAAAGCTTTTTGACAGGCGTCAGTCCAAATCACTTTCCTGGGCTGCTTCTTGGAAGTAAGCTCTGTCAAGGGGGCAACAATGCTGCTATACCCCTTGACGAATCTCCGGTAATACCCGGTGAGTCCTAGGAAGGCTCCCACCTCTGTCTGGGTTTTGGGGGGCTCCCAAGCCAGAATGGTATCAATTTTCGGTTGGAGGGGCGCCACCTGGCCGCTCCCAACCTGGTGTCCCAAGTACACCACGGAACTCTGCCCGATCTGGCACTTACTCGCCTTGATCGTGAGGCCTGCCCTCCGCAGCGCCATCAACACTTCCCAGAGGTGGCGCAGATGTTCTTCCCAACTGGCGCTGAACACTGCAATATCATCCAGGTAGGCGGCACTGAAATCCTCCAGTCCAACCAACACCTGGTTGACCAACCTCTGAAAGGTGGCAGGAGCATTCTTCATCCCAAAGGGCATCACCCGGAACTGGTAGTGCCCATCTGGTGTGGAGAATGCTGACCTCTCTTTTGCCCCATCAGTCAAGGCGATCTGCCAGTACCCAGACGTTAAGTCAAACGTGCTGAGGTACCGCGCAGCCCCTAACCTATCTATGAGCTCATCAGCTCTGGGGATGGGGTGGGCGTCAGTCCTGGTGATGGAATTGAGTCCCCTGTAGTCCACACAGAACCGGAGTTCTGGTGTGGCACCAGGTGCGGCAGCCTTTGGAACCAAGACCACTGGGCTGGCCAAAGGGCTGTTAGAGGACTCAATCACCCCTAGCGCAAACATCTTGGAGACCTCCTCCTTGATGCAGGCTCTGACCCTGTCAGTCACCCTGTAAGCCTTGTGCTTCACAGGAAGACTGTCCCTAGTGTCCACATCATGGACGCACCAATGAGTGACACTGGGAACCAGGGAGAACGGGTCAGGGAACTGTCCCAACAGCTGGCGAAGGTCACCCTGCTGCTCAGGTGTGAGGGAGGTAGAGAGATTTACTCCCTCCACTGATCCATCTTGCTCTCGGGCTGACAGGAGGTCAGGAAGAGGCTCGGTCTCCTCCTCCATTGTGAGAAGTTGGCCTGGTATATGCTGTTCACTAATTAAAGTGGACACCTTGCACCAGAACAATTCGACTCTTATGGTAGATAGGTTTAAGACAACCTTTATAGAAAGCTATCCTAGTGGTAGCTGTGGAGAGCAGCCTTCAGGCTAAGTCTTGAAGGAATGTAAAGCAGCTTGTTTTACCACACAATCTCTTGAATCACCAAATGAAAAGACACCCCACAGGTATATATATCAAATATATATGTATTTATTAATAAACACTCTCTACTAATCTCTTTATGAGATTAGAGGTCAGGAACATATGTACAAGTCAAATGTTATCACAATAAGTTTAGCACAATCGAATATCACAATCTTAGTTTGCTAGACCTAGGTCTAGGGCATCTAGAATCGAGGGACCCCCAAGAACCACCCCAGGTAGTTGTAGGAGATCCACAGGGGACGGATGCTGTGACCTGGCACCGGTGCGAGTCCTGTGCGAGTCTATGCGCTCAGACGCGATTGGGATATCAATGTTTAAGGTCCCTTGCGTGTTCGAGGCGAACACACCGATCGGTCCTTGTACGAGTCGAAGGACGCGGTTTCAGATAGAGATGCAAGGGAGATGGACGCGCTGTGTCTAACACAGACGCGAACCTGGTGCGAGTCAGTGCAACGTAGATCTCAGAGTTACAGGCCCTTTGTGTGTTCGAGGTGAACACCGATCGGACTCAGTACGAGTCGAAGGATACGGTTCTAGCTAGTGTTGCAAAGGAGATGGACGCGGTGTGTCTAACACAGACGCGAACCCTGTACGAGTCAATGCAATTGTCGCACTTAGAAAGTTAGAGTTTTAGGACACTTCTAGGGAAGCTACAAGCAAGCCACTTACAGGGTAAGTTGTTCTAGGGCCCACACCCACAGGAGCACCGTAGTGCTGAAGTTACCTCACCCAGGGGAGCCGGGTGCATAGGTGTTCTTTGGTGTCGGGTCGCGGCGTCGATTTCAATGGGAGCCAGTGAAGACTTGCTGCTTGCGGCGACAGGAGAAGTGTCCGGAGGAATCCAAGCCTGGATTCAGAAGATGGAAGACCTGAAAGCAGAGGGGACAGTGTTCAAAGTCACTTGGCAGTGACTCGGGGCAAGGAAGATGGATGCCCACCGTCGTCGCAAGATTCAGGTCGTTCGCGGTTGCCTTGACTCTTCAGCCACGAGGTCCAGGAGGAGTCGTCGACGATCAGGAGCTGGATTCGGCGTGTCCCACGATGTCTGCAGCTTACGGCGGTGTCGGCGACTCGATCGGAGCCACCAAGCCTTGGTAACAGCAAGTCTCGGGGAAAGTGTGAAGAGACAATGGCACAGACCAGCAAGGTCTGTGGGACTCACCCAGCAAGGGTAAGTCAGGGCAGGCCTGGAGCAACCAGGGGAGCCCTTCGGTTTCTTTACAGAGTCTTCTGGGGACCCACAAGCCGGCTGGCAAGGGATCACAAAGACGCCTCGGGAGGATCTGCTCACAGGGGCCCACGGTCACTCGGGACGTGGTAGGCCTCTGATCTTAGGAGGGATTCCTGCTGGAGGCTGGGACCACACGTGGTCCAAAGCACAAGTTCGTGGAACGTTGTGAAGGGGTTGCACTCGACAATAGTGCACGGTACCCAGGGGTCGCGGTTCCTCGTTACTCTTGGGGTCCACTGGCCTCAGCTTCGCTGGGGACTCACGATGGCCTTTGAGAAGTCAGGAAATCCACTTCTTGGGCTGCAGGGACTTCGGACTCCGGCGGGAGCGGCGTAGTTTGCGACCGTCGTTTGTAGTTTTTGGTGCCTGCCAAGCAGGGGAGTCACTCCTTGACTCCAAGGGAGATTCTTCAGTCTTCCAATGGTAGTGGAACGTCGAAGGTCCGGGATTCTTCTTGTAGAGCGTCGTCCAGGAAAATCTAGGGTGCAATGCACAGGTTCCCCCTCTTATACTAAAAGGAGGGGAGGGACTAGCTCTATGACCCTACCTATGGGAGGGTCAGGGGAGTGGGGGCTACACCCACTTCCCTTTGTCCAGTTTTGCGCCAGAGCAGGGACAGGTAGCCCCTGAGCCGGTTTGAACTGGCATATGCACAGAGGAGCCTTCTGCTCCCCCAGTGCAGGACTTCAAAGCACTCTAAGAGTGCACCCACCCAGCCCCAATACACTAAACCCTGTCTGGGAGGTGGTCACACCCCTTGGGACAGGATATCTATTGTTGGGCTTCCTCCACTGCGAGTGTTGGTCATCAGCAGGAGGGCAGCCCAGTGTCTGTGACTGGTGGCATCCATTTTGTGATGCCAGGGCTCTGCAGGATTCTACCGCGTTTCCACAGTAGGTACATGTCTATCCCTCTAGAAGGGTGGAATGCTACCCCCACCGCCAGGACTGGCGGGGGGGGTAGTATTCCAAGATGTTTGACACCAAAAACGACATGTTTCGATGCAGTCATTCCAAAGTTAGCATTTTACCGCGAGGATATAATGCACTTAAAAGTATATGGTTTAACCGCATCCAAAAACAGCACCAGAGAATGGACTCTGAGAGCTGCAGAGGGGCCCTGCTCAGGCAGAGGCACTCCCTCACATAGAAGCCAAGCACCCTGCCCTCAGGATTGATAGGGCCTGCCTTAGGGGTGACTGATAGGGTTATATGTGTGTGTTGGAGAGATATAGGGAACCTATAGCTCAGTGAGGGGTGCTAGCACTTCCTCACTCAGGCTGCAGTAGCAGGCCTGTGGTGTCAGATTTAGTCTGCTTCCCAGGGGTGGCATAATACATGCTTCAGCCCCTGGTAGGCCTGTGAAGTACCTATGCCCTTGGTACCTAAGGTACCATATACCAGGGACTCATAAGGTACCACAGTATCCAATCACTAGTGCACCTAGAGTGCACTCCAAATCGTTTAGAGAGAATGCAGATAGGCTGGGGACCTGAATAGCAGGTTCCCAGCCAAATTAAGTCAAAAACCCACCAGGAAAAAAGTGGGGGCAACCATGTAGTCAGATTCCACCTTCCTACATAACCCCACCCCCCCCCCAAACGAAAGGAGATGAGGCTAACCTTGTCCAGGTGAGCCTGTATTTACTGAGTGGCCATATAAGGAAGTACCTGCACTAGCATGGTTACCCCCTGTCTTATGGTCCACTAAGTTATCCCTCACCCTAAGGGTATGAGAGGGTCTCCACCATGGGGAATTACTACCTGTGGGGTGTTTTGGTAAAGGACAAGGCGGATGAGGTGTCTGAGCAGGGAAGTGAGACCCTAGGGAAGTTGGTCTCAGTTTCCTCAGATCACTGGTCACCATGTATGCCTGTCTTTCCATGACTGAGCTGCACTTTGCTCTAAGGGTCAACCTTTGGCTGCCTACAGCTGGGGGTTGGGTCCCTTTGGGTGGAACACTGGAGGGACATGGCAGGTTTGGAACCTTTTGGTTCCAGGTTTGCCCTTGCCTAACAGAGTCCTTCTCGGGAAGGTCCCTACACAAAGGTATGGGGGATCCCTCAGTGTGTGGAGGAATTTTCACCTGGCTAGGGCTACTAGACTGGGTGCCCCTAATCTGCGGATGGGGGGGTTCCTCTGGACAGGGGGCCCTGTGGGGTCCACTGACCTCCCTGACCTCTGCAGCCCTGGGCTGACTGAGGCAGGGTAGAGAGGGGCAGGTTACCTGCTCCAGACTGGGTACCACCTTGGAAGGGTCCTCTGCCATCAGGGGTGGGGCCAGGCCAGGCCTGACTACCTCTGGGGCAGTTCCTTCACTAGGGGTAGGATCAGTTTCCTGAGGAGGCTGACCCTTACCTGCTGTCTGGGGGAAGGAGACTTTTCTTCAACCCCTGTGCTCTCTTTTGGGGGAGAGTGGGCCATTCTTCCAGGCTCCATCTCTCCAGCATTTCCTGGGCTGGGGCTGTGGCCATCACAGCCCCACTAGCTTTTTCAGGGACGCCTAGCATCTTCAGATGGGTTTGGTGTTCAACTTCAGCCCAGGCTGAAATTTCCAGATCATTGCCCATCAGGCAATCTACAGGCAAGTTGGGGGACACTGCCACTCTTTTTGGGCCTGTGACCCCTCCCAGCTGAGATTGACTATGGCCATGGGGTGATCTGTCCTGACACCATCAATGTTGGTCACCTGGTATTTAAACTCAGGTAAAAGCTGGTGAGGGGGACTAGTTTCCCTGCCACCATGGTGACACTAGCCCCTGTGTCCCTGAATGCCACAGCCTTCTGACCATTAATCATTGGCTCCAGTCTGTACCTGCCCAATGCAATGGGACCCATGGTAAAGGTGGCAAATCCTATACCACCATCAGAGGCTGAGGAGTCTGTTGAGGGGGACCTGTCTAAACTAGGGCCCACCTCTGTTCCCCTTGCAAAAGCACCTAACTTTTTGGGTGCACTACTCCCCACTGGAGGATTACTACTGGTACTACCTGGAGGGGTGGTAGTAATAGCTGGAGGAACAGTTTCTCTATTGCCAACCCTGGGGCAACTGGGATCAGTTTTCCAGTGCCCAGGCTTTTTACAGACATGGCAATATGGTTTCTTTTCAGGAGAGGAAGGAGTTTGGGACCCACCCCCAGAAGAGGACTTTTGGGGCCCTGTAGTGGACTTATCCTTAGATTTATCCCCACCTTTCTCTTGGGACTTGGTAGAATCTTTCTTCTGGTCACCACCCTGATTCTTAGGCCTTACCCTGGTTCTGACCCATTTGTCTGCCTTCTTTCCCAATTCTTGGGGAGAGGTCAGGTCAGAGTCCACCAGGTACTGGTGTAAAAGCTGTTTTTGACAATTATTAAGGATCTGCTCCCTCATGATCAAATTGTACAATCCTTTGAGATCAGTAACCCTACTGCCAATCAGCCAACCCTCCAGAGCCTTGGTTGCACAATCTACAAAGTCAGTCCAGTCCTGAGTCTGTGCCTTCTGGGTGTCTCTGAACTTCAACCTGTACTGCTCAGTGGTTAAGCCAAACCCATCTATTAGTGCACTCTTCAGGACTTCATAATCATCAGCATCCTCTTCTCTAACAGTGAGGAGCTTGTCTCTACCTTTATCTGAAAAGGAGAGCCACAAGATTGCTGCCCACTGCTTTTGGGGGACCTGCTGTACTCTACATGCCCTCTCCATAGCAGTTATCCACTTGTGGATATCATCCCCACTCTGGTAGGGAGGAACAACCTTGCTCAGGTTCCTATGGTCTGGAATAGATTCTCTGCCTCTAGGGACACTGTTGCTGCCACCAAGGGGTTCTAACCCCTCTCTTCTAGAAGCTCTCTGGATCTCCAGGGCTTCTCTATCCAGTGCCAACTGCTTGGTTCTGAGGGCAACTCTTGCTTCCTCATACTGCAGCAGTTTGCACATTCTTTCAGAGGAGGTCTCTCTTATGGGAAAGTATGAGTTCCTCTGATGGACAAATTCTCTGCCAGAGTGATAAGAGTGCTCAGATTCCCTGGAAGGGGACCTATGCCTCTCGTCCACTCTGTCAGTTCTCTTAGGGAGAATTCCTCTGTCCTTTTCAGGCCCCTTGAGGCCTGGCCCTTCAATCACAGAGTCCTGGTCATTCTGATGTTCATCATCTGACCCAGATACTGTAATTGACCCACCCCCTGATTCAGACCCATTAGCTCCTAGAGCCAATCTAAGATCATCTGCTGTCAGCAGATCTATCAGGTGCAGGGTTGAGGGACTCTGTCCTAGCCTCAGGTGTCTTTCAACACACATGGCTCTCAAGTCAGAGAAAGCCATGTCCTTATACTGAGGCTGAGGGGATCCACTGGTTCCACCCTTTAAGGACATTCTAGTGTTGTGCAGTGTTGTACTACCTACACTAGTTTGTGGCCTACTGATACTAGCTTGAGCTGTAGAAAGGGTGTGCTATCCCTTGGCACACAGCTCTAAGTTCAGTAGAACTTATCGATACTAAGCTTGACTTTATATGTACCTTAAGTACCTATAGTGGTTTTCAGTTAGTAATTCAAATAGAGATTTTCTGGTAAAACAATAGCAAGCTGGAATCCCACACGCTGCCCACCAATGTGAGAAGTTGGCCTGGTATATGCTGTTCACTAATTAAAGTGGACACCTTGCACCAGAACAATTCGACTCTTATGGTAGATAGGTTTAAGACAACCTTTATAGAAAGCTATCCTAGTGGTAGCTGTGGAGAGCAGCCTTCAGGCTAAGTCTTGAAGGAATGTAAAGCAGCTTGTTTTACCACACAATCTCTTGAATCACCAAATGAAAAGACACCACACAGGTATATATATCAAATATATATGTATTTATTAATAAACACTCTCTACTATTCTCTTTATGAGATTAGAGGTCAGGAACATATGTACAAGTCAAATGTTATCACAATAAGTTTAGCACAATCGAATATCACAATCTTAGTTTGCTAGACCTAGGTCTAGGGCATCTAGAATCGAGGGACCCCCAAGAACCTCCCCAGGTAGTTGTAGGAGACCCACAGGGGACGGATGCGGTGACCTGGCACCGGTGCGAGTCCTGTGCGAGTCTATGCGCTCAGGCGCGATTGGGATATCAATGTTTAAGGTCCCTTGCGTGTTCGAGGCGAACACACCGATCGGTCCTTGTACGAGTCGAAGGACGCGGTTTCAGATAGAGATGCAAGGGAGATGGACGCGCTGTGTCTAACACAGACGCGAACCTGGTGCGAGTCAGTGCAACGTAGATCTCAGAGTTACAGGCCCTTTGTGTGTTCGAGGCGAACACCGATCGGACTCAGTACGAGTCGAAGGATACAGTTCTAGCTAGTGTTGCAAAGGAGATGGACGCGGTGTGTCTAACACAGACGCGAACCCTGTACGAGTCAATGCAATTGTCGCACTTAGAAAGTTAGAGTTTTAGGACACTTCTAGGAAGCTACAAGCAAGCCACTTACAGGGTAAGTTGTTCTAGGGCCCACACCCACAGGAGCACCGTAGTGCTGAAGTTACCTCACCCAGTGGAGCCGGGTGCATAGGTGTTCTTTGGTGTCGGGTCGCGGCGTCGTTTTCAATGGGAGCCAGTGAAGACTTGCTGCTTGCGGCGACAGGAGAAGTGTCCGGAGGAATCCAAGCCTGGATTTAGAAGATGGAAGACCTGAAAGCAGAGGGGACAGTGTTCAAAGTCACTTGGCAGTGACTCGGGGCAAGGAAGATGGATGCCCACCGTCGTCGCAAGATTCAGGTCGTTCGCGGTTGCCTTGACTCTTCAGCCACGAGGTCCAGGAGGCGTCGTCGACGACCAGGAGCTGGATTCGGCGTGTCCCACGATGTCTGCAGCTTACGGCGGTGTCGGCGACTCGATCGGAGCCACCAAGCCTTGGTAACAGCAAGTCTCGGGGAAAGTGTGAAGAGACAATGGCACAGACCAGCAAGGTCTGTGGGACTCACCCAGCGAGGGTAAGTCAGGGCAGGCCTGGAGCAACCAGGGGAGCCCTTCGGTTTCTTTACAGAGTCTTCTGGGGACCCACAAGCCGGCTGGCAAGGGATCGCGAAGATGCCTCGGGAGGATCCGCTCACAGGGGCCCACGGTCACTCGGGACGTGGTAGGCCTCTGATCTTAGGAGGGATTCCTGCTGGAGGCTGGGACCACACGTGGTCCAAAGCACAAATTTGTGGAACGTTGTGAAGGGGTTGCACTCGACAATAGTGCACGGTACCCAGGGGTCGCGGTTCCTCGTTACTCTTTGGGTCCACTGGCCTCAGCTTCGCTGGGGACTCACGATGGCCTTTGAGAAGTCAGGAAATCCACTTCTTGGGCTGCAGGGACTTCGGACTCCGGTGGGAGTGGCGTAGTTTGCGACCGTCATTTGTAGTTTTTGGTGCCTGCCAAGCAGGGGAGTCACTCCTTGACTCCAAGGGAGATTCTTCAGTCTTCCAAAGGTAGTGGAACGTCGAAGGTCCGGGAATCTTCTTGTAGAGCGTCGTCCAGGAAAATCTAGGGTGCAATGCACAGGTTCCCCCTCTTATACTAAAAGGAGGGGAGGGACTAGCTCTATGACCCTACCTATGGGAGGGTCAGGGGAGTGGGGGCTACACCCACTTCCCTTTGTCAAGTTTCGCCCAGAGCAGGGACAGGTAGCCCCTGAGCCGGTTTGAACTGGCATATGCACAGAGGAGCCTTCTGCTCCCCCAGTGCAGGACTTCAAAGCACTCTAAGAGTGCACCCACCCAGCCCCAATACACTAAACCCTGTCTGGGAGGTGGTCACACCCCTTGGGACAGGATATCTATTGTTGGGCTTCCTCCACTGCGAGTGTTGGTCATCAGCAGGAGGGCAGCCCAGTGTCTGTGACTGGTGGCATCCATTTTGTGATGCCAGGGCTCTGCAGGATTCTACAGTGTTTCCACAGTAGGTACATGTCTATCCCTCTAGAAGGGTGGAATGCTACCCCCGCCGCCAGGACTGGCGGGGGGGTAGTATTCCAAGATGTTTGACACCAAACACGACATGTTTCGATGCAGCCATTCCAAAGTTAGCATTTTACCGCGAGGATATAATGCACTTAAAAGTATATGGTTTAACCGCATCCACAAACAGCACCAGAGAATGAACTCTGAGAGCTGCAGAGGGGCCCTGCTCAGGCAGAGGCACCCCCTCACATAGAAGCCAAGCACCCTGCCCTCAGGATTGATAGGGCCTGCCTTAGGGGTGACTGATAGGGTTATATGTGTGTGTTGGAGAGATATAGGGAACCTATATCTCAGTGAGGAGTGCTAGCACTTCCTCACTCAGGCTGCAGTAGCAGGCCTGTGGTGTCAGATTTAGTCTGCTTCCCAGGGGTGGCATAATACATGCTTCAGCCCCTGGTAGGCCTGTGAAGTACCTATGCCCTTGGTACCTAAGGTACCATATACCAGGGACTCATAAGGTACCACAGTATCCAATCACTAGTGCACCTAGAGTGCACTCCAAATCGTTTAGAGAGAATGCAGATAGGCTGGGGACCTGAATAGCAGGTTCCCAGCCAAACTAAGTCAAAAACCAACAAAACACCAGGAAAAAAGTGGGGGCAACCATGTAGTCAGATTCCACCTTCCTACATCCATCCCATCATCTGTAGCTAAGAGCATGCCCACTTGGGACCTCTCTGGGCTTTAGGCGGTTCACATGCAGGACCCGTAAGGGGTTCCTGGGAGACTGCAAGTCCACCAAGTAGGTAACTGGACTCTTGCTCTCCACCACCGTGAAAGGGCCGGTCCACCTGTCCTGGAGCGCACAAGGCTCCACAGGGGCCATGACCCACACTTTTTGACCAGGCTGAAGCTCGACCAGAGTGGCATTCTGGTCATACCACCGCTTCATCTCCTCCTGGCTGGCTTCCAGATTTGCCTCAGCAAGCTCTCTGAAACGCCTAGTCTGGTTCCTGAAGGCCAGCATGTAACTGTATACATCCTGGGGAGGTTTCCTGGGAGATTGCTCCCAGCCTTCCTTGACCAAACTCAGAGGTCCTCGCACCGGGTGTCCATAGAGGAGCTCAAAGGGGCTGAACCCTAGAGATTTCTGTGGCACCTCCCGGTAGGCAAACAACAGGCAAGGTAAGAGGACGTCCCATTTACGCCTCATCGGTTCTTCCAGACACATAATCATGCCCTTGAGGGTCCGGTTGAATCTCTCAACCAGCCCATTTCCTTGAGGGTGGTAAGGAGTGGTGAACTTGTAATTTACACCGCACTCCTGCCACAGGGACTTCATGTACTTGGACACGAAGTTGGTACCTCTGTCAGACACCACCTCTTGAGGGAATCCCACACGTGAGAAGAATTCCCATCAGTGCCCGTCCCACCACGGGGGCCGTCACTGTCCTCAGAGGGATGGCTTCAGGGTACCGGGTGGCATGGTCCACCAAGACCAGGATAAACCTGTTGCCCATGGCTGTCTTGGGGTCCAGTAGCCCCACAATGTCAATACCCACCCGTTCAAAGGGGGTGCTGACCACAGGGAATGGCTGGAGAGGAGCCTTCTGCTTCCTCCCACTCTTTCCACTTGCCTGGCAAGTCTGGCATGTCCTGCAGTGAGTGGCGGCACTCCTGCGCATCTGGGGCCAATAGAAATGGGTGACAAGCCTTTCAAAGGTCTTGTCCTGCCCCAGATGTCCTGCTAACGGTACATCATGAGCCAACCCCAGTAGGAAGGCTCTGAAGCGCTGGGGTACCACCAGCACACGGGCTGACCCAGGCTCAGCAACCTTAGGCTCTGAATACAGGAGACCATTCTCCCAGTAAATCCAATGTGATCCAGACTGATCACCTGCTGCCTGGTCTGTGGCCTGTTGCGTCAGACCCACGAGAGAAGGGCATGTGTTCTGCTCCTCGCAGAACTCTTCCGTGGAGGGTCCTCCTTCTTGCTGCCAATGGGTCAGCTCAGGTAGGTCCCCCAGTTCAGCTACCTGTTCCCCTGTAGGCTCCAGGGCATCCCCCTCAGGGTCTGCCTCCTCCTGGACCGTGGGAACTTCGGGGCCGGTTTCCCGTGCCCCCTGCCTCCTCTCTCTCCGGCAGGCACCTGGGCCTCCCTCTCAGGCTCCAGGTCCTCTTGAACACCTTTAGCTGCCATTGACCGGGTGGTCACACATGCCCAATCAGGCAAGCCCAACATTTCTAAATGCGCACTCCGCTCCACCTTAGCCCAAGGTGAGCTCTCCAAATCGTTCCCTAACAAACAGTCAACAGGCATGGCTGGCCTCACAGCTACTTGAAGAGTGCCCGAGACCCCCCCCCCCACTCAAAGGGAACCTGAGCCACCTTGCAGTGACTCTCTGTGTTGTCAGCGGCAACAACCGGATAGAATGCATCAGGGACAACCTGCTCTTTAGACACCAGGTGACACTTGACAGCTGTCACACTGGCTCCTGTGTCTCTTAGAGCCTCCACCCTATGGCCATTGATGGTCACCCACTGCCTGTATTTTTTAGTGTGATCAGGCAGCTGGGTCCTAGGGACCATCTCGGAGTCTCCTAATGAGACAAGGGAAAACACTGTGGGATCCCCCCCACCTTGGGCACTCAACTCCTCCCCCAGGGCTACACTAGCCAACTGCCGGGGGGCTGCACCAGAGGGTGCTGGTTTTCCATGCAAAGGGCAACGAGGATCGTTTGCCTTGTGGCCAGGGGCGCCACACTTGTAACATACCAGTGGTCCCTGGTGAACAGGGGGGCCTGTCAGGGCCACTGGCTTCTTCTCAGGGGGAGGCTGGGAACCTTTCCCTTGGTTCCCTTGGGGTCTACTTTGGGGCCCTTTATGGAACTCCCTCTGTTTGCCCATTGTCCCCCCCACTCTTCTGCTGGGGACCCTGCCCACCCTTGGCGGAGTCTCCCACGTGACCCTTGTGGACCCGGGTACTCACCCAGAGGTCCGCCTCCTCAGCAAGCTGCCTTGGGTTAGTCAGCTTACTATCAATCAGGTGCTGGCGTAGCTCAGGAAAACAATTACTGGACAAGTGCTCCCATGCAATCAAATCAAAGAGCGCCTGAAAATCAGTCGCTTTGCTACCCTTTACCCAACCATCCAAGGCTCTGCAAAAGAAGGTCACATATTCAACCCAGGTACTGCCTTCAATCTTCTTACAGTTCCTGAACCTCTGCCTATAAAGCTCAGGGGTCAAACCATACCTAGTCATTAAAGCATCCTTCATGTGGCTGTATGAATTATAGACTTCAGAGGGCAAATCCAACAAGGTATCCCGCCCTTCACTCAGGAACCGCCCCCACAACCCCGCTCCCCAATCCTTCTCAGGGACCCGGTGGGAAGACATGGCTACCTCATAGGCTTTGAACCACTGCCCAATGTCATCATTTTTAAAAAACTCTTTCACCACATCTTTGGGAATATACACCCTAGCTTCAACAGGCACAGGTGGTACACTGCCACCAGAGGGAGTAATCTCTAAGCTTTTGGCCTTCAATTCCAACTCCCTCAAAACTTTCTCATGTTCAAACTGCATTTTCTTTTCCTCAAGGCTAATTTCCTAGTTTGCATTTCAAATTCGAACTGCCCATTTAGCTTGAGCTTGGTCAGCTCCATTTCGTGCATCCTACTCTCTTTCCTGTCCTCAATCTCCTCTGGAGACAGTCCTCTGGCAGAAACACTGCTACCTACTGGGGAGACTGCTTTCTTCCCCCCTGGACCCAATAGCCCTTCCAGCTGCCCATCTGCATTCTCATCCCCTTCCATAGGTATAGGTGTGCTCCTTGCTTCAACCCAGGCCCTCAGCGCCTTTTGGTGCTCATCCTTCTTGGTGAGCCCGGTCATGGAGTTTAAACTTCCTGCAGAAATGCTTGAGCTGTTTGAGGGTGTAGCACTCCAGTTTCTCCTCCTCCCAATCACAATCAACAGATGCTACAGATGGTGCGTTATCCATGGTGATTTAAACTTGGCAGTTGCAAAAATAGGAAATCCCAGAAAAAATGCTATCAAAGAGTATGTGGTTGCGTCTTGGTCTGCACTCATTAAGTAGTGTTCACCAATTACTATACATGAGTCACAAATGCAAGTCCAGAATCCTCACCGCTGACCACCAATGTTAGATTTCGGGGTCTCTAGTTGGCAAAGGTAGGTACCTTTGTCCAAATAGGGACCCTTGAGTCTAGTCAGGGAAAGTAGGTACACTCCTGAAATAACCCCTGCTCACCCTCTTGGTAGCTTGGCACGAGCAGACAGGCTTAGTTCAGAGGCAGTGTGCAAAGCATTTGTGAACACATACAGTAATCAAGTGACAACACTACAAATGGACACCACACAGGTTATATATTTATAAAAATAGGTATACTTTATATAGATTTATCACAAGACCATAAACGACAAAAATAATCCACAATACTGTCAAGAATGCTTAGTTCTGATCAAAAAGGCTTAATTCAAGGTTCTGTGCGAGTCGGTAGCCTCCTCCGGCTACGGCGATGTCAAGAACAAACAGAGTCTGACAAATCCAACTGACCGCGTCGAGACGGGCCAACACAGCGTAGACAGACTCGGTCACAGTACCTTTTACTTGAAGCGGCAGGCACGGGCGTGCGAGCCGGATGGCTGTACGTCGCGGTCGCGATGCAAAATGGAAGCGTTGCAGGACGCGTTGTCCCTCGATGCGGTGCAGGCAGCGGCTCGTTGACGTCGTCGAGACGGAGTCGGTGAGACCAGGGCCGTGCGTTGCAGGGCGAGACGGGGCTTCGATGCGGTGCTGGCAGGTTGCGGTGCGGCGACGGAGCAGGATTCGGGAGCTGGCGTCGATCAGTCCGGACAGCGGTGCAAGTCGGGCGGTGCGTCGCGAAGCTTGCGAGGCGGTGCCCAACTCCGGTGCGGTCACAGGACTCGAACTCAGCAACAGTGACCGTGTCGGTCGGACCAGATGGATTCGGTGTAGCGAGGCGTTGCAAGGTGCGGTGCTCACAGGTTACGGTGCAGGCAGCGGCTCGTTGACGGAGTCGGTGAGACCAGGGCCGTGCGTTGCAAGATGCAGGCGTTGCTCGATGCGGTGCCAAAAGGACACCGAGCCGGTCGGGAGAGTCGGTCACAGCTCCAAACCTCTGTAGCCACTGAAACAGAGTTTCCAGCAGCAATTCACAAAGGGGGTGAAGTCCAATGGTCCTGGGACTTCGGTCAGGGGGCAAGCTCTCTTCCAAGCCCTTGGAGATCCTTCACAAGTTGATGAAAGTCACAGCAAAGCAAAAGTTCCTTTCTCCTTTCTTTGGCAGTCAGGCAAACCACTGCAGGCCAATCCCCCAAGCAGCACTTCAGGCTTAGGGATAGTCTCTCCTCAGTTTCTTCTTGGTTCCGCTCCTCAGCAAAGGTTTCTTCTTGTTCCCAAAAGTGATCTAAAATTCCTGGGTTTGGGCCCCAGTAATTATACTCCTTTTCTCTTTGTTCTCTGAGGGCAGAGAGGCCTTTGCCTAGTTTAAACCAGTTCTGTGCAGCTTTGGAGCACTCTGTGTACATGTCTCCTTCTTTTCCTTTCAGGATGTGGGGCAGAGTACTCAGACGCCCGGCAGGAGGTGGAGCCAGCATTGTGGAAGGCAGGCACAGCCCTATTCAGACCCAGATGCAACTCCTCCCTCCACTCTGGATGCAGATCTCTCTATTCAGCCCTGTGCTGCCTCACCCTGTCTCCTGTAGCCACCCCCAGCCCCTGTCACGCACAAACCAGACACACAATACACAAGCTGGCAGAGGCAGGCTGGATAGTTAGGCAAGAAAATACCTACTTTATAAAAGTGGTATTTTCAAACACAGAATGTTAAAATCAACTTCACTAAAAGATGTATTTTATCATTCTGAGTTCAGGCATACTAAACTCGAATTTCTACCTTGTTCCCTGAGTCAGTTAAGGATTATAAGATGTTATAATCAAACTGCCCATTCTGGCCTATGGGGAACAGGTAGCCTTGCAATAGTGAAAAACGAAAATGGCTGTAATGCACTATTAGGACGTGCCACACACACCAGGGCATGTCCCACCTTATCCTTACAATGCACCCTGCCCGTAGGCCTACCCTAGGGGTGTCTGATATGAAGAAAAGGGAAGGTTTAGGGACTGGTAAGTGGGTGCACTTACCAAGTCGACATGGCAGTCACAGACTGCACGCAGGCTCTGCAATGGCAGACCTGAGACACACTTTACAAGCTGCTTCTGTGGGTGGCACAACCAGTGCTGCAAGCCCACCAGCAGCATTTGATTCACAAGCCCTGGGCACACTCAGTGCACTGTACTAGGGTCTGACAGTAATTCAAATAAGCCAAACATGGAGTCACTAATTCATAACACAATTTACAATAGGGAGCACTTGCACTCTGGCACTGATTAGCAGTGGCAAAGTGCCCATGAGCATCTAGTCCAGCAAAAACATATCGACAACAGTGGAGGCATTATGAAAAAATGGAAGGGAGACCCACGCCAAGGATGCCAGGTCTAACACCGATGTTGTGGAGTTTTGTGAATAGGGTGCAGTGGGAGACGGTATCGATGGCGGTAAGAGGGCCAGGAGGATGAGGGCTGCAGTTTCACCTCAATCGAGGAGGGTGCGGGCGTCATCTGTGGCAGCGAGGAAGGTGGTTTTGGTGCTATGGTTGCTTCGGAAGTCGGATTGGGAGAGGTCCAGGATGTGGTTTGCTTCGATGAACTCAGGAAGTTGGGTGTTGATGGCCTTCTCGATGACCTTGGCTGAAAAGGGGAGCAGGGAGATGGGTCTGCAGTTCTTGAGGTCGGTCGGGTTGGCAGAGGGTTTCTTTGGCAAGGGGTTGATCTCTGTGTGTTTTCAGTCTTCCGGGCAGGTGGCGGAGTTGATGGAGCAGTTGATGGTGCGGCAGAGTTCGTGGGGATGGAGGTGCCAGCTCTTTTGAAGATGTGGTGCAGGCAGGGGTTTGAGGGTGCTCCAGAGTGGATGCTCTTCATGATCTTGAGTGTGTCATCGGCGGTGAGGGGGGGTCCAGCTGAGCAAGGTCTGCTGGGGTCCGTGGTTATTGGGTGCAGTGGTTATGGGTGGGGTGAGAGGGTCTTGGGTATCGAGGCTGTCGAAGCTGTGGTAAATCTCCTTAATCTCGCAGTGGAAGAAGGTGCCGAGGTTGTTGCAGTCGTCTTGGGAGGGTGGGATGTCTGCTGTCTCTGTACTGGGTCTGGTAAATTCTTTGACCACGGCAAAAAGTTCTTTGCTATTGGCTGAAGGTGTTATCCATCAGCATATCACGGATGTGAACTACTTAAAATTTAGTCCACATCACATTCCTTTAATAACTTTAAAAAAAAATGTATAAGGGTCCCCGCTGCCCCCAATCAGTAATAGCCCACTCGAACGTACAGCCTGCCATGCCCCAACCACTCGTCCAGTGCTCCCCTGAAGGTCCTGCTTTTTTTTGTTAAATTCAGGACCCCATAACTTTGAAGTGCTGTCAGCCACTTGCTTTTTTTAGGTCGAGCCTAGAGCCAGCACGCATGCGCTGCTCTGCGAGACTTGTTGTGGTGGAGTAGCGAATAGAAGCCCCGTCCACTCTCCGCCCATATTTGCCATTGGCTTGTGTCATTGTCTGTCCTAAATGCTGGCTTCTGATTCGTAAATAGGCTTGTTAGACTCTCCTTAGTACCGCCTCCTCTTCATTTGTTGTCACCTCCCATGGCGACTGGCCCCTTTACTTCGGTTGTTACACGGTACGTGTTATTTAGACTGTGAGCACTATTTTCTTTATTCAGTTTCTCTTACTGCAGGCACAACATCCTTTGTTGCCTTCTTAACCCCCCCGTTCTCGTGCCTTGTTTACCCCCCCACCATCCCTCCCGTTGTCCGTGCCTTCTCCCTCCCCATCCCCCCGCCTGCCAGCTGTCTGTGCCTTCTCTCTCCCCATCCCTCCCTCCCGTTGTACGTGATGCCTACCATTTGCAATGCAATAGGTCTCGCATTTATGCGAGTTTGAGCTATTGGCATTGTAAATGACAATGCCTTTTATTTATGTTTTGGTTTTTTAAACATAAATATAACGCATTGTCATTTTCAATGCCCATAGCTTAAACTCGCGTAAATGCGAGACCTATTTCATTGCAAATGATTGTTTTTAAATGTGGGAGGTTTTAATTTTATTTTACCATTCTAACAAGCCATCGACAGGTCTGGCAACTGAGACAGTACCATTGTGTGCCAGATGATGTCGGCTCCCTTCACAACGTCACCTGGTGAGGGGCCGATATCACATGGTCTGAGCCCTAGAGATGGAACCTGTTCAGAGAGTGGATTTCCAAGGGTTTTCCAGCTCCTATGATGAGGAGGTCCTGCACAGCCATGTCCATTATGGGTGTTTAAACCTCCCCAGGACATCGAATGCAGACTGAGTCTTTTGTGTTTTGCTGTTTTTTGGTGTTGGGGTGGGGAAAGGGGTGAGGTGCTTTCAAGGCTGTGCTCAGCACAAAGACTCCAGTGCATCACCATACGTGCATGCATCACAATGCATACACAGCAACGCATGCGCGCAAACGGCGGGTATCTTGGATTGGTCAACTAGATGGCTATGGTTGGCACATATCATGACCCCTCAGTATGAATGCGTTGTGATGCAATACAAAGACACAAACAACCACTGGCAAAGCCAAAAGATCAGCAATCGGTTTTAAAGGCGAGACATACTGACTGTGCTGGTGCCTGTTCAAGTATGTGTTTTTTATGGGAAGGGACAAAATGAAACAGTTTTCAGTATTTAGTTATGATGCATAGTGCCTTCATAATGAGAAGGTATAACAAACGCTTACTAGGATGAGCGCCACACAGCGCCATTGTTCAGTTCTATTTGTATGCATATATGTATAAGTATTTATAAAGCACAAACCTAGCTGGAGGAGGATTGCTCAAGGCGGGCACCAACTCAGGATTCTTTACACTGAAGCAGGATGCTTGTGGGTGTTGAATCCTATCACACGGAGATGCACTGTTCTTTGAACACTTCTCTTAGAGTGTGTGACAAGAAAGAGTGAGTGATGTCAGCAAGAACAGATGACTCCTGCTGCGTTAACCTTAGTGTTGGTTTCTCAGTCTTGTTGGGTCAGGCCCAATAGGGTCAGCCAATGGCAGTGTTGATTGGTGAGGCCTAATAAGGGAATTACAAGTTGTAGCAACTTTTAATAACAAAAGCAACACCATCAACGGCTGACCACAGGTTCAGCACATCAAAACCCAAGTTTCCATAAGCATTCAGAGTCATGTGCATCCACTTCCAGAGCTTGCCGCAGTTAAGCTCTACTGGAGACCAGAAACGTAATCTTTATCCGAAGGGGAAGGTGCACCAAGAAACAAAGTAAATGTCCTCCAAACTTTATCCGAAAAGTATCCTTTTATTATTCTTGATATTAAAAGATAGGTGTCAGCCAACGCGTTTCGTTCCACTGAGGGAACTTCATCAGGGCTGAAAACATATATATAAGACATAGCGTAAGTCACCACAAACCAAAAAATAAATTTACATATATATAAAAACATACAAATAAAACACACATAATTCAAATACAACACAAAACAAAAAAACGGTTCAAAATACAAATTATTTTTTACACAAAGCATCCATGGAAAGACCATGTAGCACATAGATATATACAATTAAAACCACATTAAAAAGAAAACAGGATAAAAGCAAACATAAACATCATAATTCATAGTAGTGAAATTAATTCCACATAATTAAGTATATCAATGTCCGAATACATTCCTATCAAGATCAATAAAGGGTGGGAGAAAACCCGTTTGAAATGAATCAGACAAAAGACAGTAAATAAAAAGTAAAGAAGACAGTCGGTTCGAAGTAAGAATAGAAAAGAACCAAAAATCCAACCATATGTGTAATGATTAAAAACAGAAGAATAAATTCCAGAACCATATATCTCACCTCATGTAACAATACGAGGTACAATATAACCGTGCTCAAAATCAAATTATATCCAAGATAGAAATAAAAAGCATCCAAATTCCCAATAAGGAAACAGTTACACAACAAGTAGCCATAATTCACAATTTGTCTTTAAGGAGAGAAAATAATCTCTAAAATATAAATACCTGTCTGTACATTATAACCACAAAATCACAAAGTCGCCATTCTCACCTCATATATCAAGACGAGGTGTAGTGTGTCAGTGCTCTATGTTAAAATATTTCAAATTAAAGTCCTAATGGTCCAAAAATCTAGTAAGAAAGGTTAAAAAGAGAAAAAAGAACAAAATTGACTACAATTGGCCATATATCATATTTTAGACGGCAGAAACATAAAGTTCCCATATTTAAATTCTATGCTCAAAACGGGATCTTACCTGACACTTAGGTAACAATAGTGAATATGATCAATCTGTATTGCTCTCAGCGCTTAAGCTCCAAAATCCCAATGGCAAATTGTAAACCAGTATCCTAAAGAAGATGGAACATAGGATACATTTGTAAATATAACCCCAAGTCATGTGACACACAAGTGCTCCAAATGGGTTCCAAGAATTTAAAATGTGGTCAAATACACACGGTTGTCAATTCTGCCAAAATACACTGATGGTCCAATAATCACCAAGAACTTAAAATAGACTGCTTGTAAATCGCACATGATGCATTCTAAAGTTCCCACCTTGTGGTCGATAACCCACGATGGTAAATTGTAACAAAAATGATAAACGGTCTAATAATCGCAATGAGAATAGATAAAGCTGCTCGTATATCGTAACAATTTTCAACAACGAGCGCCCGACCACATAAATATTAAGTACGTTCGCTATTACCCGCTAATGCGTAGTTTAAACTGATCAGCAACTCGTATATCGTAACAGTGTTCAACGAGTGTCCGACCACAGGTATCCATCAGGGAGAACAACGTTAAAAAATCCCCATGCAAATCCATGATTCCAAGGGGTCACACTAAACTTCCACCTTGTGGTCAATAACCCACGGTGGTAAGTTGTGCCAAGGTCAATGAATAATCTAATAGTCGTAATGAGCATAGATACAGCTGCTCGTATATCGTAACAATTTTCAACATCGAGCGCCCGACCAAATAAATGTTAAGTGGGTTCTCTGTTACCCGCAAATGTGTAGTTTAAACTGATCAGCAACTCGTATATCGTAACAGTTTATAACGAGTGCCCGACCACAAGTTTCCATCAGGGCAAACAACGTTAAAAATCCCCATGCAAATCCGTGATTCCAAAGGGTCACACTACCCAACTAACAAACAAGATCGAGTTGCGAATCACAAATGTATCGTAATCCTACCTTGATACGATACGTCCTCTGCCTGTAATCTTTCCCTTACGATATTCAATTCGGGCACCATAGTCGTTCATTATTAACAAGGTGTACGTGACGTCAATGACGTCATGGCGTCCTGAACCAAAACAGAACACACTGCGTACCAAAGGCAATATGGCTAATTTAAGCGCCATATTTGAATTAGCAATATGTAACGTATATAATGATTTTCCATCTAATATACCGGAAAAGGCTAATTTAAAGGAAAGAAAAGCAATAAGGGCCCCAATATTGTGGACCATATAGTGCAGATTGAAAAATATATCATGTAATCACGGAGGCAACATCTACTATGCCCATACTTAAATAAACAATATCAATAGCGTCAACATCCTAGGGGTCACATAATTAAAGGTCCATATTCAATAAGCTGACATAAGACCAAGGCAACAAAAAGGGGGCCGTGAATCCCACCAAAGAAATTAAGGGGGGTATTCTTGAAAACGGTCGCCATCTTAAGAAATCCACAAAAAATAGCAAAACCCCTATGTAGATATAGGACCATCAACAGACACAAAATTAAATAAATTAATTAAAAAGGTAGGACGTACCGATTACAATATTCTTGTACCTGTATCACAATATGACTTCAGAGAGACATTTATCTGTCTCAAAATAGTTGAAGAAATAAACAAATAGAGTACGGTCTTATAGTCAGAAAGGTGATCAGTAATAGATATTAGAGGGCTAGTGTCGGAAGCAGACCCAGATTGAGAAAGGATAGAATAAGGTTAAAACCATATATCTATTACAATTTACAGCCAAAATGTTTAATCACCAATGGCGATTGGTAATTAATGCAAAGTCGGATTTCATTCAGAGAATGAGTATCCCATTAGTTTGCATCAACACAAATGCTTCATCACTATAACCCACAGTTACAGAAAGTAGTGCATCTCTCCATCCGTGTTATGCCCCAACAGGGTAGCCCTAAGGCGACAAATCCATTTGAACTCAATCTGTCTCAGCAGACATTCCCTATTGCCTCCTCGTCTATTTACAGGTACATGATCAATTGCATGAAACCAAAACGTCAGATCATCAGGATGTTCATTGTAGTAGTGGTTTGTAATGGGATATCTCTCGTCTCTGTTTTTTAAAGCCCTACGATGTTCCTGTATCCTCATTTTCAGGCAGCGGATCGTGCTGCCAACATACACAATGCCACATTTACAGCCAATCACGTAAACCACATAGGTAGAATTGCAATTAAGAAAATGTCCAATTGTATACTGCTTTGGTGAGTTATATTCAAATGTCTTAGTTTTATTCTTTCCCCATTCGCAGACATTGCACTTTCCACAGGTGTAGAAGCCCTTTTGTTTTTTAGGAAACCAAGTTATTGTATTTGTAGGTGTAACCACATAACTTGGACATAGGGAATTCCTTATTGATACCCCCCTCCTATATGTGATGGCTGGTCTACCATCAATAGCATCCCTGAGCCCAGGAATATCTGTAAGGAGGTGCCAGTTCTTCCTAAAGATATTGAAAATGTTGCTGCTATGTGTAGTGTATTGAGCAATGAACCTAGCCTTGTTATTGATGGTACTGGTACTCTTAGATTTATCCATCAATGTATCATCTCTGTTCAGCTGATGTGCTCTAAGCTCAGCTCTATCAAGAATCTTATTAGCATATCCTCTTTTGGCAAATCTGTTTAGATGCAGTAATGTGGGATTTAAATGAGTCCTCCTCACTGCAATTGCGCCTAATTCGTGTCATCTCGCCAAAGGGGATATTATTAATGACAGAGCTAGGATGAGCACTAGCGGCGTGTAGAATCCCATTACATGCCGTCTCCTTTCTGAATAGTGTGCTTTGTACAGTGCCATCTTTTATGTAAAATTGAATATCCAAAAAGTTGATACTCTCTTTGTTAGAAGACATAGTCAACTTAACATTAAAGGCATTGTCATTTAAAAACAAAAAATATTTTTGAAGTTGTTCCTCTGTACCTGACCATAAACAAATGATATCATCGATGTACCTCCCCCAGTACACGATGTAATTAGTCCAGGGGGAGGCACCCTTGCCCCAAGCATGCTCCCTCTCATACCACCCCATAAAGAGGCAGGCATAAGAGGGAGCAAACCTGGAGCCCATCGCGGTCCCTTGTATCTGCTGGAACCAGCGGTTATCAAACAAAAAGTAGTTATTGGTTAGAATGATATCAATCATTTTTACCACCATCTCATTATAATCATACAATTCAGCATCTTCTCTATCCAGGAAAGACTGTACTGCCATATTCCCATATTCTTTTCCAATGCATGTGTAGAGGCTCTCCACATCAAAGGTGACAAACATAAGGTCCTCTGACCACTCAAAATCCTTGAACTTCATTAAAATATCTTTACTGTCCTTAACATAAGATGGTAAGTTATGGACGTACTTTTGCAATCTAAGGTCTACATACTCTGATAATTTTTCAGTGGGTGAACCCACCCCTGAAATGATCGGTCTACCTGGGGGGAATTGTCCTCCTTTATGAATCTTGGGTAGTATATATATACAGGGAAAGGTAGGACAATCCACCCACAGGTATCTATATTCTTCCTCCGTTAACAGACATGTGTCCTTCCATTCATTAAGGCTTATATTAATCATGTTGGTAAGATTAGAGATAGGATTAGTATGAATTTCCTTGTAACACTGATCATTGTTGAGTTGTCTAATGATTTCCTGCATATAATCCCCATGATTCATTATAACGACGTTTCCGCCTTTATCGGCCTCTCTGATTACAATAGTGGGATCCTTGCTCAATCTACTTAGGGCTAGTCTTTCAGCGGCCGAAATGTAGTGAATGACCCTTGATGCAAATTTGTTGGGTGTTTCCAACTCATAGAGTTCCTCTGAGACTTTGTTGTAAAAAATATCAATGTTCTGATGATAGGAATTCGCAGGTATGAACTTGGACTTTGGGCAAAGTCCACTGTCCACTCCCTGATTCCGTCTGATGTCAAAATCATTAAGTAGGGTCGGGATATCATACTCTTCCTCACTAAGTGACAGCAAACATTGTACGTTACGGATATCACAAATGGTATGTGTCCCAGGATGTCTAACAATCGGGACCCCCCCTGGATCACAAGGTCTGCTCGAAAAGTAATCTTTTAATTTGAGTAGTCTTATGAATTTATATAAGTCGATGTGTATATTAGTCAGGTCCCCACTTTGTGTGGGACAGAAATTCAAACCCTTACTAAGTATTTTAATTTCATCATCATCAAGAACTTTATTAGACAAATTCACAATTCTCAAGTCTCGATTATCATTGTATAAAACATTGGGATCATCATCATCACATGTATTGTTCAAAGAACCTTCTTGGGCCTCATCCCTATGTTTGCCTTGTCTGCTGTACCCCCTCTTGTAACTCCCTTTTGACCTCCTCCCTCCCCTCCTTGTTTTGGTTGTTCTCTTTTTTGTTGCAAACGATTGCTGATTCGCAACTTGGCCAGTTCTTTTTGGAAGGAGGAGGCACCTTCCCCTAAAGGGGCCTCAGGCATGGTGACATTAGATGCAGTGCTACTTAGCGATGATATAGATAAATTACTATTAGACCGAGTTTCATCACTTTCATCTCTTTCCTCTCTAGTTCTTTTTTTCTCCTCTAAACCCTGTACTCCATCAAATTTCTTGGCAAATGTGTAAACCCTGCCATCACGATAATCCTTATCATCCCTTTTTATTTTCCTCAACTTCTTCTCTTTCAGGTAAATCTGGTGATTGTTCATAACCTGTTTCAAAATACCATAATTTTTCTCAATTAGGTCCTTTTGTGTCATATCATTAATTTCTTTTTCTACCATTTCAATCTCGGCTTGAAGCTTCTCTCCCTTTTCAAAAGCATGTCTCACCAAGATCTGCATCATGGTTTGCGATGCCCCTTCTAAGTTACATTCCCACTCTTTCAGTAGGTCCTCACTTAAGTCCTCGAAGGTGGGAAAAATAAGTATACGTAACCCCCTTGGGATTTTACCATTTTCCATATATTGCTTGAGGGTCATCCCATCCCACCATCGGCTTAATTCTTGCTTCTTGAGCCGTTCTAATCTTTGAAATAGTTTCTTGAGGCTTGTATTGATAATTGTCCCCTGAGTGACTGTCTGTTTGGTAGCACTAGCCCCGAAAAGGTTCTGGGCCATTTCTTCACGGCCATCATTAAATTTTGACATAATTATACAGAAATATCAGTGGGATGAGTGCAAAAACGGTCCACAAAAACTAATAATAACAAAAGCAACACCATCAACGGCTGACCACAGGTTCAGCACATCAAAACCCAAGTTTCCATAAGCATTCAGAGTCATGTGCATCCACTTCCAGAGCTTGCCGCAGTTAAGCTCTACTGGAGACCAGAAACGTAACTGACTGCTGGTATATGACAGGTGCCCAAGAAGCTCTGAAGAGTTTTTGACTGGAATCCCACCTTGTAATATCTGCACTGATTTGGGCTGCCCTGAAGGCAGAATCTTTCAGTCAAATGCTTTGACAGCATTTTCAGCCAACAATCTCCATTTTCAACAACAAAGTTGCTACAACTTTATCCGAAGGGGAAGGTGCACCAAGAAACAAAGTAAATGTCCTCCAAACTTTATCCGAAAAGTATCCTTTTATTATTTTTGATATTAAAAGATAGGTGTCAGCCAACGCGTTTCGTTCCACTGAGGGAACTTCATCAGGGCTGAAAAAATATATATAAGACATAGCGTAAGTCACCACAAACCAAAAAATAAATTTACATATATATAAAAACATACAAATAAAACACACATAATTCAAATACAACACAAAACAAAACAACGGCTCAAACTACAAATTATTTTTTACACAAAGCATCCATGGAAAGACCATGTAGCACATAGATATATACAATTAAAACCACATTAAAAAGAAAACAGGATAAAAGCAAACATAAACATCATAATTCATAGTAGTGAAATTAATTCCACATAATTAAGTATATCAATGTCCGAATACATTCCTATCAAGATCAATAAAGGGTGGGAGAAAACCCGTTTGAAATGAATAAGACAAAAGACAGAAAATAAAAAGTAAAGAAGACAGTCGGTTCGAAGTAAGAATAGAAAAGAACCAAAAATCCAACCATATGTGTAATGATTAAAAACAGAAGAATAAATTCCAGAACCATATATCTCACCTCATGTAACAATACGAGGTACAATATAACCGTGCTCAAAATCAAATTATATCCAAGATAGAAATAAAAAGCATCCAAATTCCCAATAAGGAAACAGTTACACAACAAGTAGCCATAATTCTCAATTTGTCTTTAAGTAGAGAAAATAATCTCTAAAATATAAATACCTGTCTGTACATTATAACCACAAAATCACAAAGTCGCCATTCTCACCTCATATATCAAGACGAGGTGTAGTGTGTCAGTGCTCTATGTTAAAATATTTCAAATTAAAGTCCTAATGGTCCAAAAATCTAGTAAGAAAGGTTAAAAGAGAGAAAAAGAACAAAATTGACTACAATTGGCCATATATCATATTTTAGACGGCAGAAACATAAAGTTCCAATATTTAAATTCTATGCTCAAAACGGGATCTTACCTGACACTTAGGTAACAATAGTGAATATGATCAATCTGTATTGTTCTCAGCGCTTAAGCTCCAAAATCCCAATGGCAAATTGTAAACCAGTATCCTAAAGAAGATGGAACATAGGATACATTTGTAAATATAACCCCAAGTCATGTGACACACAAGTGCTCCAAATGGGTTCCAAGAATCTAAAATGTGGTCAAATACACACGGTTGTCAATTCTGCCAAAATACACTGATGGTCCAATAATCACCAAGAACTTAAAATAGACTGCTTGTAAATCGCACATGATGCATTCTAAAGTTCCCACCTTGTGGTCGATAACCCACGATGGTAAATTGTAACAAAAATGATAAACGGTCTAATAATCGCAATGAGAATAGATAAAGCTGCTCGTATATCGTAACAATTTTCAACAACGAGCGCCCGACCACATAAATATTAAGTACGTTCGCTATTACCCGCTAATGCGTAGTTTAAACTGATCAGCAACTCGTATATCGTAACAGTGTTCAACGAGTTATTAATGATATGACACAAAAGGACCTAATTGAGAAAAATTATGGTATTTTGAAACAGGTTATGAACAATCACCAGATTTACCTGAAAGACAAGAAGTTGAGGAAAATAAAAAGGGATGATAAGGATTATCGTGATGGCAGGGTTTACACATTTGCCAAGAAATTTGATGGAGTACAGGGTTTGGAGGAGAAAAAAAGAACTAGAGAGGAAAGAGATGAAAGTGATGAAACTCGGTCTAATAGTAATTTATCTATATCATCGCTAAGTAGCACTGCATCTAATGTCACCATGCCTGAGGCCCCTTTAGGGGAAGGTGCCTCCTCCTTCCATAAAGAACTGGCCAAGTTGCGAATCAGCAATCGTTTGCAACAAAAAAGAGAACAACCAAAACAAGGAGGGGAGGGAGGAGGTCAAAAGGGAGTTACAAGAGGGGGTACAGCAGACAAGGCAAACATAGGGATGAGGCCCAAGAAGGTTCTTTGAACAATACATGTGATGAGATGATGATCCCAATGTTTTATACAATGATAATCGAGACTTGAGAATTGTGAATTTGTCTAATAAAGTTCTTGATGATGATGAAATTAAAATACTTAGTAAGGGTTTGAATTTCTGTCCCACACAAAGTGGGGACCTGACTAATATACACATCGACTTATATAAATTCATAAGACTACTCAAATTAAAAGATTACTTTTCGAGCAGACCTTGTGATCCAGGGGGGGTCCCGATTGTTAGACATCCTGGAACACATACCATTCGTGATATCCGTAACGTACAATGTTTGCTGTCACTTAGTGAGGAAGAGTATGATATCCCGACCCTACTTAATGATTTTGACATCAGACGGAATCAGGGAGTGGACAGTGGACTTTGCCCAAAGTCCAAGTTCATACCTGCGAATTCCTATCATCAGAACATTGATATTTTTTACAACAAAGTCTCAGAGGAACACTATGAGTTGGAAACGCCCAACAAATTTGCATCAAGGGTCATTCACAACATTTCGGCCGCTGAAAGACTAGCCCTAAGTAGATTGAGCAAGGATCCCACTATTGTAATCAGAGAGGCCGATAAAGGCGGAAACGTCGTTATAATGAATCATGGGGATTATATGCAGGAAATCATTAGACAACTCAACAATGATCAGTGTTACAAGGAAGTTCATACTAATCCTATCTCTAATCTTACCAACATGATTAATATAAGCCTTAATGAATGGAAGGACACATGTCTGTTAACGGAGGAAGAATATAGATAGCCGTGGGTGGATTGTCCTACCTTTCCCTGTATATATATACTACCCAAGATTCATAAAGGAGGACAATTCCCCCCAGGTAGACCGATCATTTCAGGGGTGGGTCCACCCACTGAAAAATTATCAGAGTATGTAGACCTTAGATTGCAAAAGTACGTCCATAACTTACCATCTTATGTTAAGGACAGTAAAGATATTTTAATGAAGTTCAAGGATTTTGAGTGGTCACAGGACCTTATGTTTGTCACCTTTGATGTGGAGAGCCTCTACACATGCATTGGAAAAGAATATGGGATTATGGCAGTACAGTCTTTCCTGGATAGAGAAGATGCTGAATTGTATGATTATAATGAGATGGTGGTAAAAATGATTGATATCATTCTAACCAATAACTACTTTTTGTTTGATAACCGCTGGTTCCAGCAGATACAAGGGACCGCGATGGGCTCCAGGTTTGCTCCCTCTTATGCCTGCCTCTTTATGGGGTGGTATGAGAGGGAGCATGCTTGAGGCAAGGGTGCCTCCCCTGGACTAATTACATCGTGTACTGGGGGAGGTACATCGATGATATCATTTGTTTATGGTCAGGTACAGAGGAACAACTTCAAAAATATTTTTTGTTTTTAAATGACAATGCCTTTAATGTTAAGTTGACTATGTCTTCTAACAAAGAGAGTATCAACTTTTTGGATATTCAATTTTACATAAAAGATGGCACTGTACAAAGCACACTATTCAGAAAGGAGACGGCATGTAATGGGATTCTACACGCCGCTAGTGCTCATCCTAGCTCTGTCATTAATAATATCCCCTTTGGCGAGATGACACGAATTAGGCGCAATTGCAGTGAGGAGGACTCATTTAAATCCCACATTACTGCATCTAAACAGAGATTTGCCAAAAGAGGATATGCTAATAAGATTCTTGATAGAGCTGAGCTTATAGCACATCAGCTGAACAGAGATGATACATTGATGGATAAATCTAAGAGTACCAGTACCATCAATAACAAGGCTAGGTTCATTACTCAATACACTACACATAGCAGCAAAATTTTCAATATCTTTAGGAAGAACTGGCACCTCCTTACAGATATTCCTGGGCTCAGGGATGCTATTGATGGTAGACCAGCCATCACATATAGGAGGGGGGTATCAATAAGGAATTCCCTATGTCCAAGTTATGTGGTTACACCTACAAATACAATAACTTGGTTTCCTAAAAAACTAAAGGGCTTCTACACCTGTGGAAAGTGCAATGTCTGCGAATGGGGAAAGAATAAAACTAAGACATTTGAATATAACTCACCAAAGCAGTATACAATTGGACATTTTCTTAATTGCAATTCTACCTATGTGGTTTACGTGATTGGCTGTAAATGTGGCATTGTGTATGTTGGCAGCACGATCCGCTGCCTGAAAATGAGGATACAGGAACATCGTAGGGCTTTAAAAAACAGAGACGAGAGATATCCCATTCCAAACCACTACTACAATGAACATCCTGATGATCTGATGTTTTGGTTTCATGCAATTGATCATGTACCTGTAAATAGATGAGGAGGCAATAGGGAATGTCTGCTGAGACAGATTGAGTCCAAATGGATTTGTCGCCTTAGGGCTCCCTGTTGGGGCAAAACACGGATGGAGAGATGCACTACTTTCTGTAACTGTGGGTTATAGTGATGAAGCATTTGTGTTGATGCAAACTAATGGGATACTCATTCTCTGAATGAAATCCGACTTTGCATTAATTACCAATCGCCATTGGTGATTAAACATTTTGGCTGTAAATTGTAATAGATATATGGTTTTAACCTTATTCTATCCTTTCTCAATCTGGGTCTGCTAATCATCTTTCCGACACTAGCCCTCTAATATCTATTACTGATCACCTTTCTGACTATAAGACCGTACTCTATTTGTTTATTTCTTCAACTATTTTGAGACAGATAAATGTCTCTCTGAAGTCATATTGTGATACAGGTACAAGAATATTGTAATCGGTACGTCCTACCTTTTTAATTAATTAATTTAATTTTGTGTCTGTTGATGGTCCTATATCTACATAGGGGTTTTGCTATTTTTTGTGGATTTCTTAAGATGGCGACCGTTTTCAAGAATACCCCCCTTAATTTCTTTGGTGGGATTCACTGACACCTTTTTGTTGCCTTGGTCTTATGTCAGCTTATTGAATATGGACCTTTAATTATGTGACCCCTAGGATGTTGACGCTATTGATATTGTTTATTTAAGTATGGGCATAGTAGATGTTGCCTCCGTGATTACATGATATATTTTTCAATCTGCACTATATGGTCCACAATATTGGGCCCCTTATTGCTTTGCTTTCCTTTAAATTAGCCTTTTCCGGTATATTAGATGGAAAATCATTATATACGTTACATATTGCTAATTCAAATATGGCGCTTAAATTAGCCATATTGCCTTTGGTACGCAGTGTTCTGTTTTGGTTCAGGACGCCATGACGTCATTGACGTCACGTACACCTTGTTAATAATGAACGACTATGGCGCCCGAATTGAATATCGTAAGGGAAAGATTACAGGCAGAGGACGTATCGTATCAAGGTAGGATTACGATACATTTGTGATTCGCAACTCGATCTTGTTTGTTAGTTGGGTAGTGTGACCCTTTGGAATCATGGATTTGCATGGGGATTTTTAACGTTGTTTGCCCTGATGGAAACTTGTGGTCGGGCACTCGTTATAAACTGTTACGATATACGAGTTGCTGATCAGTTTAAACTACACATTTGCGGGTAACAGAGAACCCACTTAACATTTATTTGGTCGGGCGCTCGTTGTTGAAAATTGTTACGATATACGAGCAGCTGTATCTATGCTCATTACGACTATTAGATTATTCATTGACCTTGGCACAACTTACCACCGTGGGTTATTGACCACAAGGTGGAAGTTTAGTGTGACCCATTGGAATCATGGATTTGCATGGGGATTTTTTAACGTTGTTCTCCCTGATGGAAACCTGTGGTCGGGCACTCGTTGAACACTGTTACGATATACGAGTTGCTGATCAGTTTAAACTACGCATTAGCGGGTAATAGCGAACGTACTTAATATTTATGTGGTCGGGCGCTCGTTGTTGAAAATTGTTACGATATACGAGCAGCTTTATCTATTCTCATTGCGATTATTAGACCGTTTATCATTTTTGTTACAATTTACCATCGTGGACTATCGACCACAAGGTGGGAACTTTAGAATGCATCATGTGCGATTTACAAGCAGTCTATTTTAAGTTCTTGGTGATTATTGGACCATCAGTGAATTTTGGCAGAATTGACAACTGTGTGTATTTGACCACATTTTAGATTCTTGGAACCCATTTGGAGCACTTGTGTGTCACATGACTTGGGGTTATATTTACAAATGTATCCTATGTTCCATCTTCTTTAGGATACTGGTTTACAATTTGCCATTGGGATTTTGGAGCTTAAGCGCTGAGAACAATACAGATTGATCATATTCACTATTGTTACCTAAGTGTCAGGTAAGATCCCGTTTTGAGCATAGAATTTAAATATGGGAACTTTATGTTTCTGCCGTCTAAAATATGATATATGGCCAATTGTAGTCAATTTTGTTCTTTTTTCTCTTTTTAACCTTTCTTACTAGATTTTTGGACCATTAGGACTTTAATTTGAAATATTTTAACATAGAGCACTGACACACTACACCTCGTCTTGATATATGAGGTGAGAATGGCGACTTTGTGATTTTGTGGTTATAATGTACAGACAGGTATTTATATTTTAGAGATTATTTTCTCTACTTAAAGACAAATTGTGAATTATGGCTACTTGTTGTGTAACTGTTTCCTTATTGGGAATTTGGATGCTTTTTATTTCTATCTTGGATATAATTTGATTTTGAGCACGGTTATATTGTACCTCGTATTGTTACATGAGGTGAGATATATGGTTGTGGAATTTATTCTTCTGTTTTTAATCATTACACATATGGTTGGATTTTTGGTTCTTTTCTATTCTTACTTCGAACCGACTGTCTTCTTTACTTTTTATTTTCTGTCTTTTGTCTGATTCATTTCAAACGGGTTTTCTCCCACCCTTTATTGATCTTGATAGGAATGTATTCGGACATTGATATACTTAATTATGTGGAATTAATTTCACTACTATGAATTATGAAGTTTATGTTTGCTTTTATCCTGTTTTCTTTTTAATGTGGTTTTAATTGTATATATCTATGTGCTACATGGTCTTTCCATGGATGCTTTCTGTAAAAAATAATTTGTAGTTTGAGCCGTTGTTTTGTTTTGTGTTGTATTTGAATTATGTGTGTTTTATTTGTATGTTTTTATATATATGTAAATTTATTTTTTGGTTTGTGGTGACTTACGCTATGTCTTATATATATGTTTTCAGCCCTGATGAAATTCCCTCAGTGGAACGAAACGCGTTGGCTGACACCTATCTTTTAATATCAAGAATAATAAAAGGATACTTTTCGGATAAAGTTTGGAGGACATTTACTTTGTTTCTTGGTGCACCTTCCCCTTCGGATAAAGTTGTAGCAACTTTGTTGTTGAAAATGGAGATTGTTGGCTGAAAATGCTGTCAAAGCATTTGACTGAAAGATTCTGCCTTCAGGGCAGCCCAAATCAGTGCAGATATTACAAGGTGGGATTCCAGTCAAAAACTCTTCAGAGCTTCTTGGGCACCTCTCCTATACCAGCAGTCAGTTACGTTACAGCAGATAAGGTTGCAGTTTCTTTATATATTTGTAAATGTTTTAAGATCAAAGAGCACAGGGGGCATCAGTGCGCTTTACAGATGTCATGGAGTAATACATGTCAAATGCTGTTGAAAGGATGGGTGGATATGGACCGCATTTCTGATACCTACAGCTTACAGATGGATGGTGCATCTCTAAGTTAAGGCATAGAACAGTGTATAAGAGGAAGTAGGGGCAGCAGCTGCAGAACTAAAGCACAGACAGTGAAACCCCCTGGATCAAGCGCGAGGGTCAGGCTTTAGGATGACACAGATGAGAGACATCTTCCACTTAGGAGGCATTTCAGGTCTTTTTGAATGGAGCATGCAAGTGCCTGCCTGGACGTCAGGGGGAGGGATGTCCAAAGCCTCAGGTCACAGCCTGTGACAGATGCAACCACATAGGAATGGTCCACAGATGATCCGGGGCTGCTTATTCCACAAAACTCCAGGCCTGTCTGCGTCCAACAGTCAACTTTGGCAAAACCTGCGCATCCCCAAAAGTGTTGTAGAAAGTACTCCAGCCTCTTCAAGGGTGTGACGTTCACTCTATGAATCCATTAAATTCATTGAGTACAAGTAAACAATGCATCCCTGCAGAGGACACCTGGCTCTTTTCTCGCCAGGCTCCAAAAAGATACGACTTTCTAGTGAAATCCACAGTAGGGCATACTCAGAATGAGGCTGCTATCCATTTTTAGACTGTCAAGAAGAAAAGAAACGGAGAGGGCCCCTGAGATCTCTTCCCATGCTCTGTTTATCAGTGCCTTCAAAACAATGGGAGTCTGGGGACCCGGGCTCCAGATGTTCGCTTGAGAATTACTGCTGGTTTCAGCACCAGCGAAATACATACTCAAGAGGCTGTTACTGCTACTATCCAAGCCCCTCGGCATTCTGGGAGAAACATGCATGCTTATCTTCACACAAACCAGGAAGTGAGGCACACTCCTCTCCTTAACCAAGTGTTTCATCGCCCTACCTGGAGTCAGACAAAGCTATCCCATAATACTCTGCATTAAAGGAACTCCTTTCTTCCTAGCATGCGCTTTACAACTGTGGTATGAGTAGAACTGACGACTGCATTGAGCACATCTGATTGGATGTTGTTTGATGCATGTAGCATTATCCCATGTGGCCAGCATGAGCATCACTTGAGAAAGAGGTGTTTGCCTACTTGTAGGAGGAAGATCATCCAAGTTTAGGAACCGCCCAATGAAAAACGTTGAAATTAGGATGAAGACATTAGTAACGAGATTTGATGGTTTAGATCAATTTCCTTCATGGAAACAAAGTACACATCTTACAAACCTATGGCGCGTTTCTTCTGCAAAAATACAGAGTTTAGCCTTCTATGCAATGCAAGATTATTTATGGTCTTAAATATCTGATTGACTCAAGATGTTCACATGATCACCGGAAATCCATGCTTCAGTTCTACAGACAGCATTAGAGCTTTAGAACTGGGCGAGTAGAGGGTTCTCTGGGGTCTCATTACCCATGAAGCAGGGGTGGCCCACGTCGGTCCACGGGGGGGGGTTCAATGTCTGATTTTATAGCTAGCTACTGATTATGTAAATGCATTTCATTTAGATTGATTGTATGTAAATTCTCTTCTGTGAGCACCCTGAAGATCAAGCTTTGATGAGGCCCTCATGAACCAATGATGTGCATTCCTTTTCCATTTGTCAATATCCTCAGCCGTCCAGCGTGAGCTGACCTGTGCAGGGCCATCCAGTATCGACACCTGCTCCCCAACCTCCATCTTCTTTGCTGCTCTGGAAGATGCTCCTCGCTAGTTTGAAGCAGGAATGCTTGAATATCCACAGACAACACACTAAAGATGGGAGCAGGAGCAACAAAGCCCAACCACCACCAGAAGATAGTTGTATAATATTCTTTAATTCATTTATTTTTTCCAAGAGGGTTTTTATAGAGTCTCTTGAATGAATATAAATACGTTTTCCCACAATAAAAAGCTATCAAAAGCAGAAGATTTTCATAACTTTGGAATTAACTGTTTTGAGGACATTATTAAAGTGCAAAGCTTCGAATAAGCGACCAGTTTTGTGTTCCTGTATTCAGGGGCTTGTTTTGGAGATTTTAGAAGCTATGTTATCACTTTTCCTTAAGATACATGTTCTGTATTTTTCAACACATGGTACTTTTCTTGTTCACAGTTAATGTGCTACATTAAAATTCTGTGCACTGTTAGCATTTAAGCATCCTGGCTATCTATCAGAATTTACACCCTAGATCATCTCAGGCTTCAAGAATCAGGTGTCACAAAAACACCTTGGCCAAAACCGTGTGTGCCTTTCAGGCCCCGCTACTGACCTTCACATACTATGGCCTTCGAGCTGCCCTGAGGGAGCTGTATCCCCAATTCCCTGCCGAGCCTCTTGCTCTTGGGGTGCTCCAAACGTTGCTCACTAGCACCACACGTAGGAACCTTATTACTCACTTGTATAATGCATCACAGAGAAACAGGCCATCAGCCCTGAGCACGGGATTAGACAAGTGGAACGACATACTTGATATGCCATTAAGCCTGGAAGACTGGGGTTTTTGTTGTGCACTAACAGGTATGCTCACACCCAATTATAACTTGCGCATTATGCATTTTAAATATTTGCAGCAAATGTATTATACTCCTGTCAAATTGTTTTAATACGGGTTCAGAGTGGAGGTAAACTGTGTGCGATGTGGGACATTGGAGGCGAACGTCATGCACCTGGCTTGGATGTGCGCTCCTATTCGGCAATTCTGGGAGCAGGTTGCGAAGGCTCTCACAGATATGGTGATGGAGCTGGTGGAGTGCACCTCCCAGATGTGCTTGCTTGGCATAGTTAAACCTCTACAATCGGCCAATCGTAAACTGGTGGCTGCGGCATTACTATTAGCGAAAAGGAGAGTGGCCATACACTGTGGCAAAAAGGCTGTACCAAAAACCAATCAGTGGCTTCATGAGATGGCATACTGCAGGGACCACCTGGAACTGTTTGTCGAAGAACTGACTCGGCCCTTGAGGCCAAAGGACATCTGGGGCCCATTTACAGCCTAGCTTCTGTCGATTCAGCTGTGTCCTAGTGGTTTAGGTTATCCTAGCACTCTAGGATGTTGTGATCTGGATTTAATATGCTTGTGCTTGCGTTTATGGCACCGTATGGCACATGTGCTTTGTAATGCTGCATTCAGCACCTGTTGGCATTGTGTTTATGCTTGTTGTATCAGATGATAAAATCCAATAAAAAAAACAGTGTGTGCCTCTGTTTCTGTCAATTATTACACTTCAAATCTCCATGAATTCCATCTTTTTCCAAGAAATTTGAGGAGGATTAGCACATAGGGATTATACTGTAAGGCACTATGTAAGTTGAATGGTTATATAAATGTTATGATTATAACATTATCTACTATTTGCTTAGTCGCAAAGGTAAACTTTCACGGGAGTAAATCTACATATGTAAGCTTACTCTTACACTTTTGAGTAACTTTACTACTTTAAGCTATTCACCATTTACAAGTGTGAAGTTACTCAAAAGTGTAGCAAATAATGTTAAATTAAAATAATTTATTACAACTTTTTAAAAATATATATAAATTGAATCGAAAGTTAAAAATAAATATTATTTACTGTTAACATGATTTAATGACTTATTAATTTAACAGAAACGTAACTATTTAAAAAATAATTTGTTAATCCTGTACATATCACTTTTTGTAATTTTGAATACATATGTAAATACAAACATTTTACTTTAGGTGGGATTTTTTTAAATATCTTCCAAATGTAATTTTTATTTAACTTCATATAATTTATTAATTCAATATTTAATTCAAAATCAAATTAATGGAGCTGTAACTTTTTTCTATTTTGTCCTACATTTAAAATCAATGTATAAAAGTAATTTACATTATTATTTAGCATAACAGTATGTTTATTATTTTTATTACATTTTAAAAAACTTTTTTAATTGTTCCTATATTTTACCTTAGGGAGATCTCCTCCACTGGTTAATTTTACATATTTATTTTAATTGTAGTATAAAATAAAAAGGCTACAGCATGGGTAACTTAATTTTGAATTGAATATTTAATTAATTAAAATATATTGAATCATAAAAATATTTTTGGAAGTTTAAATTAAAGCAATTCCCTCTTAAACAAAAAAATATTATTATATATTAATAATTATTAAATGCGATGTGCAGAATTAATTAAGTCATTTAATTATATTTTACTAAAAATAATGTTATGTTAATTTTTAAATTCAAAAAGTTATTGCGATTTTTTACAATTAAAAAATTGTTGTTATATTTTTAGATTTTTTAACAGATGAATTTTTTTAATAGTTTGCATAATGTAATTTAAATTAACATTATTTCTTATGGGGATTTATTTCAAGTCCATACCTCCATTGATTTCTATGTGATTATATTGCAGTACGAGTGGTTGGTCGTGCGTGGTGCTGGACTTACTCCAACTCTGAGCTGGAGTAAACTTACTAATGTTTTGGGTTCTTTTTGTCTGTAGTAAATTTAGAAAGACAGTTTGTGAGTATAGCAATGGCTTACTCTTTTGGGTGTGGATGTCTGTCCCCTCCTAAAACCCTCCTTAACCCTCCTTCACCTCGCTTTAACCCCTCCTTACTCCTCCCTAAAGCCCCTCTATTTTATAGTAAGTACGCCACATTTTTGAACCACTTGTTTTGATCCCTCCTACATTTACTAAGTAGTAAACTTATATGTGTGAGTGCCTCCCCATAAAAGAGTTGGGAGCGGTGGAGGTGGGGATTAACACTCATAGGTTTTTGAATATCATTTTGTTGTACATAGTTTGTGGATGGGGGCCAGTGTGTTTGGGATCTGGAAAATAATAGAGTGATTAACAGTGGGTCACTGCATTCAGTTTAAGTTTCTTGATATCATTTACCTATAATAAGTGAGAAGCCTAATGATTAGGGGCGTATGTTATCTGATACCACAGATGCACAATTTTATTTTATTTAGTCCCTTGTCTATGCAGACCTGTGCTTATTTACGTGTGCTGTTAATAGTAGGAATGAAAAGGAACACCAGTTGCTGACATAGGTCTTGAAGGGTGTGGGAGTGTACGAGCCATGGCCGTCTGGATTGGCCAGGAAGAGTCTATCTGCTGTCAATTTCTTTTATTTCTATGAATGGCTGATGAAAATCAAAATTGGCAGCAAATGTGGATCATCGCTGGAGCAGTAGCACTACTCTTAAACAAACTATCAAAAAACATGTTTATTTACCCTATGTGAAGAGATTTTCATGTAAAAATTCAATGCTGGCCAGAGGGTGAGCTCTCGTGTGGCTAATTTTCTGACATTAAAACCTGGAGACTGGGCTTCTAACAATGGTGCCCAAAGCTCTGCTCAGGTGCCTGCAGTTGCAAAAAGAACAATTGATGGACAGAATACTGAACTATGTCAAACATTCATCCCGGTACAGAGATCTGGGCCTAAATACATCGGGTTTTTTCTCCTCATGCCATTCCAGTTTAAACCCAGCCATATGCAAATCAGTCGTGACCCTGCTCCCCATGGGAACAGTCCAGTCCGAACTGCCAGACCAGGTCCTCCCTGGACTGGAAGCAAGCATCCTGGGACCAGTTTCGGGGTATCACCCCTCATCAGCCAGGCTAGCTTGACTCCAAGGGCATGGAGAGCACTGGACCCACATCTGGCTTGGCAGTTCAGGCTGGACTGTTCCCATGAGGAGCAGGGTCAAGACTGATTTGTATTAGGCTGGGTCTAAACTGGGGTGGCATGGTAAGCAAAAGAATGATGGATGTAACCCAGATCTCTTGACTGGGGGTGAATGTTTTGATTTGTTCTACACTCCGTCCATCAATTGTGTGCCTTTTGATTTCTTGCCCTTAGCGCACCGGGTATGCCCAGACGTGGGTCCCGGGCTCACTGTGCCACTGGATTCAAGCTAGCCTGACTGATATGGCGTGATACCCCAAAACTGGTCCCAGGAGGCTTGTTTCTGGTCCAGGGAGGACCTGGCTTGGCAGTTCGGGATGGACTGTTCCCATGAGGAGCAGGTCAAGACTGATTTGCATATGGCTGTGTCTAAACAGGGGTGGCATGATGAGCAAAAGAACAATGGATTTTACCCAGATCTCTTGACTGGGGGTTGAATGTTTGATTTGTTCTGCAGGTTGACTCTGGGCACCGAATGCCACACCTCATGCCTATCAGGTTCCTGCATTCTCTCTTTTTTACAGGTTTTCCGTCTTTCTCTTTTTTTCCCATTTATGCATTTTTCCCTCTCTTACTCTCGGGAAATGTCTAATGAGAAAAATTAAGTGCCAGTCTCTAAAAACGAGTGACAGTGACTCTCATTGGCAACCTATAGCTCAAATTAAGTGCTTGGTGTGTGTGTGTGTGATCCTGGGCAAATCCCTTTATTTAGCTGTGCCACAAAGGGCATATAGGTATAATGTAAAATCCATAGTACAGAGTGCTGGTGAGTACAGTTCCAATCAACAGAGCACCATCCTAGTCATCACACGTGACACCAGAGTACTTCGCCATAGGCCTCACCACAAGCCTACACGCTTCCAGCAAAGCACAGCCTGGAGTAGTGTTCTGCCTATTCACCAAAAGCGCCTCACTTTCCACTGTCACTCTTGGGGTTCAGAAAGCTTCTTTCAACAAACCTCACTATTGTCTGGGATTGACACTGCCCCCGCTGCCACACTAACGTTTTCTGTACAGGGCCCTACCCCTCTGTCGAGCTTGGTCTGCATTGTATAAAACACCTATTTAATTTGCTAACACATTGCTGGGGTCTTGTAGTAAATGTTGTCTTGTGCTTTGACCTGTCTGTGAAATTGAAGCGCTTCTTTGGTACTGCAGGACTCAGTGCTTAATTTGAGCTGGTGGTTGCAGGTGGGCTTCACCGGAACTCATTTTTGGAGATTAGCCTTTATTTTTCATCATCGCAATTTGACCCAGAGTAAGGGAGAGAAAAACACAAAAGGAGGTATGAAGGCAGCGAAGGAAAATAAGAAGAAAAACCGTGGTAAAGAAAGGAAGCAAGTATGAAAATGAACGGTGAGATAAGAGAGCAGGAAGGGTTTGATGGTGGATGAGAGGCGAGGTGGTTTCAATACTTCACAGCCTTAGTATTCAACACCCCTCGACCTTTGAGGGAACCGACCATGGCCTTTTGAACAAATCTGTGGGCCCCGGCACTTACTCTTTCACAAATAAAGCTCTGGCGGGACTTGAGCACAAAGTTTGTTGTAAACCGTATTTTGCCACAAGCCCGGCAAAGGAACACAGGGCCGGCTCTAGGGCGGTGTGACTGGTGCCACCGCACCGAGTGCTAACTTCAGGATGCGCCGAGTTTGCAAGTTTTAATAGCACTTGCTTCCGAGTTCCTTGCCTCCAGCAATTTTCAGGCAACCATAAAAATGTCAAGATAACTCCGTGATTAATGTTCTTCTTGGAGAGAGATCAGAGTTTTGTCTAGTGGAAGTCTTGACTCATCATGAGGTACCACACTGGGTTAATATGCTTGCTGCAAAGAATGTGTACCATGCAGGTCACAAAATGCATATAATGTAAATAGGTCAGTGGGTTACTGCTTTTGAAAGATAGATCCTTTTTTAACTTGCAGTTTATAAATTAAAATCCTAATATAGAACAATGAATTATTAACTGTAATCAAAGAGCTGCCTGCAAACTGCAAGGTATAGATCAGAGCATAGATTAATGTTGCAAAAAGGGTTCATTTGGGTAGAACTCGATTCTTATTATTAAAGAGAACCCCCAACTATGGTGTTCCATTTTCATTTCTGAGTTTGTGCTTCTCTAGCCAAGTACTCTTAAACTATAGTGCCTACCAGTATAGATGGCACGTGACTCCTACACCCTGCAGTCCTATGGCTTATGAAACATTTCCTATACACTGATTTACACATGTATGATTGATTGTCTCTGTGTAATGTGTGTGTGATGCAAAGTGCTCAGACACCCTACACTCAGTGGTTGAAGTGGGCGGGATCGGCAGGGCACGGCGTGCCCCTACTTCTTTAATTTCACAGAGTCCGTTCCCCTACTTTCTTATTTTAAACATGCCTCCCGGACGGCAGAAATCGCCAATGCCGATAGTTAAGGCTCGACTTTTGGGGACGGGCTGAACGGGCAGAGAAGGAAAAGGACTCTCTCTTTTCCTTCGTGCCCAGAGAAGACAAGGACAGTGTCCAGTTCTCCTGCCGCTGGCAGCTGCCCCCCCCCCTCTTTGTTCCCCATTTCCCTCTCTTTCTGTCTCGCTCCTCATTTAGTGAAAACCGAGACTTCAAGAAACAGGTATTACCTTCTCTTTCCTCCTTTCGTTTATTTGCTCTCCTGTGAAATGGATCCAAAAAAGAAAAACACTTTTGCTGGAAACGTCGTCTTTTTCTGACATTTTTCAATTTCTAAGTGCAGCCTCGGGGTGGAGAGAAATAAAACATTCAAAATATGAAAAAAAACTAACTAACTAAAGCAAGACAGAGTGGTTGCAAGGTGGCCAGATTGATTTATTCACACCTAAACACATTAGCACCACTTTACAGTGTTTGCCAGTGAAGCGCTAGTTTTGTTTTCTCGTCGCTCTTTGAACAACATTGTTTTCCCTGGGTGGGAAAGTGCACTATTCCTGGAGGTACTGAAATACCTGCTTGATGGGTGAATTGGAAAACAAAATGCATACCGTGGCTGTGTTCACGAATGTGGTCTTTTTAAACCATACTGCTTACGTTTGGTAAGGATATAAGCAATGGGCATTGAAGCGGGTCCCTTCTGGGCCCTGTAGTCATGGCCTTAACTTTTCATGCAAAAGCACTCACTAATTTCTGAATAATGAGTGTAAAAAGAAAAAGGTAACCATGTTGTTCCTGCTTACATTTCACATGCTTTACTTAATCTTGCATTCCCTATTAGTGTTTGCTTTTTCTAGGATGTTGTTAATTTTATTTTAGGCAGCATATTGCTCTTGTCTAGGGCGTAATTTGAATTGAGTCACATCCAGGTGTTTATAGCGGGTCAGTGAAGTGCAAGTTTCTCTCAGTGGGGCAGTATGGTGTTCAGTGGGGGAGAGGATGTGGCACTATGGTCAGAGCTGCTGAATTTGGAACTGGGGAACCAGGTTCAGCCTTCATGACCAGTCCACCACACCACCCCCCCGAGGGAGCACATTCCCATGCTAGACCTTAGAAGGCCCCGCAAGATCTTAAAAGCCCTGGTGTCTTAGCACCAGCAGGTGGACCCTAGCAGTGGCAAGTGTGGGTTAACCTTGAAGGTCTGTCCGCCACAATTCATTCTGAAGTTCACCTCCAGTCTTGCAGGCAGGCCTATGAAGCAGCACACCATAGAGTGACAGTGACTCTGTCACTGAGGTCACAGGACCCTTGAGCAGGGTGGCTCTAGGGCAGTGCGACCGCACCAGGTGCTGACCAGCCGCGGTCCGTGCAACTAACAGCGGTGGGGCAGAGGGGCCGGGTAAGGGGGGATTTCGAGGGACGATGCAGAGGGAAAATTAAATAAATAATTAATTTTTCCTTTGCATCGTCCCTCGAAATCCCCCCTTACCCGGCCCCACCACCCCACCGCTGTTACCTGCATGGACCGCGGCTGGCGCTGACTTCAGGTGGGGTCGTCTTGTTTGCAAGTATAATATGGTTTTAAAAGCACTTGCTGCCTCCTTCCTGGCCTCCAACAATTTTCGGCAACAATAAAAATGGCATGATAACTCCAGTGATTAATGTTCTTAGTAGAGAGAGCTGGTGTTTTGTCTAGTGGACGTTTTGACTCATGGAAAGTAAGCGCAGAGGGTTAATGTGCCTGCTGCTAAGAACATGTACCATGCAGATCACAAAGTGCACATAATGTAAATAGGTCAGTGGGTTACTGCTTTTATCAGGGAGACCCTATTGTTACTTGCAGTTAATAAGTTAAAATCCTAACATAGAACAGGGAGCTCTTAACTGTCATGTAAGAGCTGCATGCAAACTGCAAGGTATAAATTAGAGCGTTATGGTTTTTTCCCCAGTCTTTGATTATCCTAATGTTGCAAAAAAAGGGTTCATTTGGGTAGAAATCAATTCTGATTATTAAAGAGAACCACCAACCATGGTATTACGTTTTAAATTCTGAGTTTCTGTTTCTCCAGACCAATCACTATTAAACTATGCTGCCTACTAGTATGGTTGTCATGTGACTCCTACACCTTGTAGTCCTTTGTCTTGTGTAACATTTCCTATACAGTGATTTACACATGTATGATTGATTGTCTCTGTGTAATATGTGTGATGTAAAGTGCTCTGACACCCTACACTGGTATTAGTGGTGCTGTAAATTTTCTGATACTTTATTATTTTTACATATGCTAACAGTCTCTGCAAAGATTTTTCCTTATTAGTACCAGTGGAACATACAACTGCAGCAGTGAGAAAGGTGACCAGTCAACTTTTGCAAAGGGCCCTCCACTTCACAGCAGCACAAGTCACATTTTTTAGGAACTTTTGATCCGTTTGAGCTATAAACAATTTACTAGTTAAAATCGTCAGATTATGCAGCAGATGATGTATTATGTGGCAAATATGGCAGAGCCATAATTATGTGGAAAACATTTGCAAACTAGGATATTTTGCCATTCATGTTTGAACTGCTCTTGTGGGAAAAGGGAGGAGAAGTTCTGATGACAGAAACTCCGTGGCTGAGAGACAAATGGCTTGCGATTCCACTTTTAAGGATATTTGGGACATTCTGTGATTGGAAACGTATCCCACTTTTTGAATGTATTTTAATGTCAATAACTCATATTAAACCTTTAATAAACATGTGTATCCATTGGTTAAATTAAATAGCGTAATAAGCTGTAACTGGTTAGTGAAATGGGAAACAAATACTAAAAATTGGGATATTTTGCTCTTTCTGCCACACCTCTGACTCCGCCCACTGACCCAATCCACGGGTTATTCCCGCCCTCTGATTCGCCGCCCATAGTTCCCCTACTTTTCAACCCCCACTTCGACCACTGCCTACACTGGTGTGAGTGGAGCTATATAACTAATTAAATGCATCTGAAAGAGAGTGGTTGTGGAGACTTGAGGGGCACATGTTTAAGGGTGGTGGTGGGGGAATCTGTGCATTTATGGGGGGGCGCCAACAAACATTGCTCCAGGCGCCACCAGCGCTAAACAACCCTGAAGGGACACGTTTGGAAACTACTATAAGCAAAACCTGAACACTGCTTATCCAGCCGTGGCCATTTTAAGCATCACAGGCGCTGTGTGGTTATGAACGCTGTATTTTTTATCGGGCGGTTGTTGGAGAAGTTTCATGTGCAGCCGATGCTGCCAGGATCTGTCGCTCCATCTCGACGCCTTTCAAAGATAGCTGTTCTTCCGTTGATGACCTTACACCCTTCGAGCAGTGTAAACGAGTCCAAAAGCGCCTGTGTCTGGACAGCGAGCAGGTGCCTCGCATCCAGCATCTGATGTCTTTCCAAGCTTCCTGGCAGCCCGGCCCAAGAGACGCCCCGCGCGGCCGCAAGAACCGAGGCAAGCGGCCCAACCTCAGAGCAGCTGAATCTTTCAAGGCGGCAGATGGAAGGGTAGAAGGGGAGGTTTCAGGGCTGTGGCGAGGGCTGGCGCTGCGGCAGGGACTGAGGGAAACACGGTCTGCTAGGGATTTACAAGCCACGCCCACCTGGAAGAGCCTAGCAGACCAGCTGGAATCTCTTCTCTTTGCTTATTCTAAACAAAGGAAGCTTGGCAGTGGACTCTGGAAACGCAGCATCACATTGACTGTTACACACGGTCTCTCGGGCAGAGTGCGCCTTCCCATGCATGCTGCAAGTACGTCGGCCAAGGGACTGGCCTAGCCGAATCCAGTGCTGTGTTATGTTACTGTGTATCTGTATAGCGCAGCATTTGCCAATTACTTGCCTCTTGGAGCTTAAACACTTGCATTAGTGTGTGGCATCAGTGGAACTCATTCAGAGATATTCGCTCCCCTATGTGCAGCGTTAGCCTTTGGTACCCTATTTCAGCCATCAAGTGCACATTCTTTCGTTGGCCTCTTGGTACTGAATCACAGTAGTAGCGTGTGGCATCAGCAGGGCTTATTCAGGATTATTTGCCCCTAAGCAAAGTTGGATTTGGTTTCCCCCTTTAAGCTACTGAGCCCACATTCGCTAGTTGGAGTGGCAATCTGGTACCCGCCTGCTGGCGGTGCCCTAACTACCCACCTCTGCCTCTTCAGCATCCCAAGTTGTCCTGGATCCATATTAATGCCCACGCTTCGTACACTAGGCCGAATCGCATCCCCAGCATCCTGATGTAGAAGCACAGATTCTAGAAGAGTCCATTTTAGGCAAATTCCATCTCCATCACCTGCAGGGGGCACCAAACAGGTTGTACAAACTGCACAAGTGGCCCCAATTCCAGGGTAGAGGAACAGCAAAAGTCTCCTGGCCTAGTGAGGGCAGCGTCCTCTCATCAGCCCTGCCCAGATCCATCTAAAATGCCTGGCACTTATCATCAAAGGCACACAGGTTCGGTTCATATAAAACTAGAGGACTCATGAACCATCCTCTATTCACAGTCAGAATATGAGACTCTCTGCCGCAGTTTACATCTGTTCGAGGCAGAACTTTTGCAAACTGCGTCAACATTTTTGGACATGATGTTGGCAGAACATACTCTTTTTCCCTGTCGGTGAGCATTCAGGAGAATGATTGAAGTCTTGGCTGGTACCTGGTACACCTTGAAGAACAGGTCAAGCACATGCTGCATAACTGACTACTTCGTGCTGTGAGATGCCCTGCCGCCCCCACAACCCCCTCCCCCCCAGCAAGTCACCCTGACCTGAATCTGCAGACAGCAAACCAGAATGGTCTTATCCATCTTTTATAGACACATCTTTTGGGGCAAAATGGCAGTTTCCTGTATTAGTCATTTTATTAAATGTAATTTCAATTAATGTTTATGCTGGTTTAAAATTAAACTTCCCAGTCAATTATGTGCGTTATCCCATGGATACACAAAGCCATAGTTCACCGTAAAATGTACTGGGTCATTCATTGCACCTCTACTGTCCATCCTGTGTACCCTATCCGATATCTTACAAAGTATATTGAAAGGAATTCATTTCTCTCTTCCCTCTGATGATTCTCTGGTTACTTTTATTTTGTTTTATGTCAACAGCAAATTCCTGTACAATCTGTGTTGTTATCTGTATATTATAACGTTTTCCGGGTGGTCGCATGGCCTCATTTTCTTTTCACTGGTCATTTGACTCCAGTGAAAATGTGTGGTGTGAACATGAACCCAGAATACGGGTCTGATCCCCAAGTGGACGAGATCGAAGGAGCTCATGGATTGATGATTGATGATGTTATGCTCATGATGATGTTATGCTCATGATGATGTTATGCTCATGATGATCATTCCAACAGAGGAAGGGAAGCTGGGCCTGTCTCTTGAAGAGAGCACCCTTCGTTTTCATGAGTTCGGTGAACAGGCTCCTGTAGGGAACAGCAGTGTGCACCAACCCCACTCAGGCTGAGCACTGCTGGACCCAGTGACCAGTGCAGCATCCTTCCCAGCCTGAGTAAGAATGGGAACACAGAAGAGGAAGGGGTGTAGTTTATGTGGAAAGATCAGCTAGAAAAACATAAAGCGATGGAGGAAATGTTTGTTTATCGTTATCACCAGCATAGCCTTCTACTCCTTTGGTGTGTGTGTCTTTCTTTTTAATACAGGAGAGGGCCAACCATATGTAAATTCGATTTGGCCCCACCCCAAAAAAGATGCAAAAGTTCACCCCTACCTGTTAGAAGACGTTCTCTATGAACAGGAAACAAGTCCCCCAGAAGCATTACTGGCTTATTGGGCTTCAGCCATAAGGTGCAGTTTTCATTTTTTTGGCACCGAGGGCTGCTGCACACAAATCAGAACAAACCCAAGTCAATTAGGGTGACTCAGTGAGAAAACCACAAAGTGATGCAAGAGATGCTTGGATCATGGCGAACGGTTCTTAATTACACTTGGTAGTATTTTGGCTTAAATGTTTGTTGCTTGTCATGTCATCACTGAAGAGGGCCAACCACAGGCAAATCAGTATTGGTTTCACCCCTAAAGGAATAGCCGAGCCTGAGCTCGCAGGGAAACACAGATGCATTTCAGCCTTATTAAGCTCCATCCTAGCCTTACCGTGGAGGGGCAGCCTGAGTTGCTGCGGGCATAGAGCTACGGGAAACACACTAGGACATCCCGGCGCCTCTTAGGACAGCTCACAAAAACAAAATGGCTGAATTAGTCTGAACCACTTGTAATTACTGTGGGTGACACTCCATTCCATTATTTTGAGCTTCATGTTTTATTATAAAAAAGCGCAAGCCCTAAGTTGATCATTTTTGGTGCTTTCCCCAAAAAGTTCAGACAGGCTCGAATTGCTTTGCCACATCCCCTATTAATGAGAATACAACAAAAATGTCTTTCATTGTGCCTCATTGGTGCGGTCTAACTTAAGGAGCTATCTGACCCAAGTCTGGTCTCACCCATGGAACTTAGGACACTTCATTCGGAACAGCATGTGACAAAAGATATGCTTCAAATGTTCTGAAGCACTGATACATACTTTAGGTAACATTGCATTTCGTTGTGGTTTTGCTATTTATACCATTATGGAAGAGAGCAAACATATGTACTGCTGCAAATATTCTATTCTGAACATCCAGGCCATGTCCTGTGAGCATAGGAATATAAATAATGCAGACAGGTTTCAGCCTTAACCTGCCTCATAAGTGACGTGCAGCTCGAGGTCCTATCTGGAGCTAAGGCACCACCATTGGGGCTATCCTTGCTACACAAGGGAACTCAATGAAAAAAACAAAACCCAAGGGGGTGTTCGCTTGAATCTAAACCACCAGAAATGGAACACAAAGCAAGAACATATTTGTGTTGCAGTGACCCTTTGCGATAACCTTACACTGTTGGTGGAGATTCTGGGGTGGGCAGTTACACCTAGAGAGACCTTTCAGTAACAAGAACCATTTGAGGGCAGTACTTCTGACACTGCAGGTTGTTGAGAATCCCCCCACTCCCTCCTCCGACCGGATCATGGGATGGAGCTCTCAAGCGCCCACCTGATGCCAAGACTAGACTAATACAAGAACTTATACATTTGGTCTCCAAAAAGGCTCCTTTGTGAGACTGAAAATATTTTTTTTTAAATAGGCAGCCAAACTCTAGCTTGAAGAGGAGTGGCTACATAAAGTCAGCCTCTAAACTGGCTCCCATTAGATGCCAGGGTCAGTTTTAAAGTACTCAGTGCCATTCTCAGGTTCTACACAGGCAAAGAACCAAGATACTTATAAAGCTGACACTCAAACATCTACCTATCAGAAGCCGGTACTCTGCATCTGCCCATCCAATCACCCAAGAGCATTCAATGGATCAATCACAAAGGCAGGATCCAGACAGCTTAGGCTACTAAGCTGTGGGACTCACTAAACCCAAGCCATTTCAGGAGGGGTCTGAAAAGTGAACCCTTCCATCTTGCTTTTAACAAAACCTTCTGTACTTGAGAAGGGTCAAAGCCACTGATATTAGTAATTAATTTTAACGTGATTGTTACTGTTGTTGTTGTCATCATCTTTAGTATTGTGACATTGATGTTAAAATTGTTAAAATGTTGTTGATTTTGTTCTTTTTGTAAATTATATTAACTCACGAAATTGGTTTAAGCGGATTAAAATATTTTTGGGTTAATTTCAATCCTTTTGAACATCACTGACGCGACATTGGTTTTCACAACTGGAAAGGGAAACCTGAGCCATTGGCTGCAGATTCATCTTTTGATGACAAGCTGAATATTTACGGGCAGTGATGAAGATGCTAAATGTAAACAAGTCGAGGACTATGAAAGTATTGCAGACAGACACTCCTCGGTGAGCCCTGCTGGAGCAGATGATCTGAATCTAGCACTGATGAAATGTGGCAGATTGACCGCGCGCCGGACACAGACAGGCTGATTGCTGGAAATCAGATCAAGTGGGACTTAACCAGATTGACAGGAGGTTGTTGTTTGCCTGAACAGCTGCACTGAAAGCTGTGCACTGATGAGTCACCTACGATATCCTGAGCGCGGGGTCTGTGCATGCTTCCCGGGGAGCAGCACTCCAGCGGGAAGGCGGGGGCGTTGGGTAGGAGTGCAGATCCATGATTTGGTCTGGGGATCATTTATTCACACTGTATGTTTCTTACTGTACCTACATATGGGATTTGTTTTTGGGTACCCCTACAAATGTTGTTGGTAGGAGTGGTATCTGCTTGTAGTCAGCAGGAATCGTGTCTGTCTTTTGCTGATATTGGTATAAATAAAATTATAACAATTTTCCAGATGTCCCAGCATGAAGACTACTGAATGGTCTACGTTATGGTGTCCACTGTTGGGTCAGTAGCCCGATTCTGTGCCAGATTTTCCATTTATCCACATAGGATAAATTTTCCTTCAACAAGTCTAAGTAGGAAACATCTGCCCAGCCAGTGGTGATCCTGAACATTTGCCATTAACCTGGGCATGTGGGCACCAAACCTGGACACCTCTGGTCTACGTTTTGCATAGATTGTGTCTGACCGAGGACAGTCCAAACCAGCAAACATTGATTGCAAGACTTGTTCCTCTGTGCCAAACCTAACACGGTCAAGAGAACCTGAGAGCTGTGATTTCTTGTTTTTTGCATTCAGTAACCATGGCGATACCACATTTACCATTTCAAAGTGTAATGTCCAGTACTAACAAAGTGCAATTGGGTGCTGTACAAACAGATCTGGATTTTGGAAGATTTAAATGTTGGTTACTAATACGGCTTAGGCCCTGATTTAAATCTTGGTGGACGAGTTACTCTGCCACAATGGTGACGGATGTTCCTTCTGTCGAAATATAAATCCCATAGGATATAATGGGCTTTATGTTTCGGTGGACGGGATATCCGTCACCGTTGAGACGGAGTAACCCATCCGCCAAGATCTAAATCAGGCCCTAAGTCATAAAGCGACTTCATTGGCATGGCTTTCTCTTTTGCAGTATTCATCCAGCCACCAGGAAGTCTCATAGAAAGTTTCTATGTCTATGGGACATTTCCATTACCTCTGATACAATACTCCACTATTCCCTCTGAGGGAAAGACATACTGGGGAACACAAAGCAGAACGCGGCTCCACAAAGTGCCCTAAATATCTTTTCAAACAAAAGGCGCTCAGCTGCACCTCGCTATTACTGTTCTGTTCTAACAGGCAATGGACTCCTGTTGTTTCCTTTATTGGATTGTCAGGAAATCACATGAATAATTCTTTAGATTTGATGCCTGGTTGCACCCTGGGGCGTCCACAAATAACACTCTAATTACAAATGCATACAGTAGTCGTCACACAGCTCACACACAATCCAGACACTGAACATAAGCCAGTCGCAGCTGGGCACGGACATTTTCCCTGTGATCACCCTCCTGGAAGGGGCGAGCACAAGAGTCTTTGACATTAACAGATTCCAGTCCTGGCCCAGGGGAAATTGAAAACGTAGAGCCCAAGGTCCTCCTTCATGTGGGCTAGCTGATGGCTAACAGTGTGCATAGGGTTCTGCTTGAGCAAAGCGGTTATTAAAAAAAAAAAAGCTGTAATGTGCTTGTCAAGAAATAACTGCCTTCTCTTTCCACACAGGTGACCGCTTCATCAGGGAGTAAGTGCTTTTCGTGTCGCTCTGCAGCCGAACGAGATAAATGGATGGAGAACCTTCGGCGCGCCGTGCACCCAAATAAGGTACAGGGCATAAAGGGTCCGGGCTGTGGTACTTCTGCTGCTTGTTATTGCAAATCACAGGACATATTTAGTACAATTGTGGGACAGGCAGCCATTTTGATTTTTGTTTTAATATATTTGCACAAGTAGCCCCACCCAAGCTCTCAATATTGTCAGTTTTTACATTGATGGATTTTTTTTCCTTTTTTTATGTTGCTGCTCATTTTTCTGTCACCAGGGCTTCCTTTCTGGTTTGTTTCGGTGGGTAGCTCAGACTTGGATTCCAAAAGTATAGACTTAAGTGTTTGATGGAAGCAGAACACTGCAGTAAGAAAGTGTCTGATAGGACGGTGCAGTCAGTAGGGTCTCTTAAAGGCTAAGATGAAAATCTAAAAAGCTATTGAAATGAACATCCCTGAATTTTTACCTCTAAATTTAGGTGACATACGACAGGATGTTCCTTATTTCTACTGGTGTAGCTCTTCACTCGTTTCAAATGTATAATATTAATTGAGGCGACAGGGCTTCCTCTGTCATGGCTGTCACATGTTGGAATCCGCTCCCATTGCGTGTTAAGACCAGTTTGCTTAGATTCAGAAGGTTCCTCAAAACCCGGCTGGTTGACCAGTAATTACTTAACTAGCGGCTTGCCAGCACTGGGTTGTGCTTCAAATATTATCACTTGTTGACAAGCTCTGTGTGCTCTTTAAAATTAACTATAACATACCATAAAATTGGCAGGAAATGCAATGTGATCACAGGATAGCGATTCAGCTGATTTAGAGAATGTTCTGTACTAGGAGACGGGGATCAGTTATGTGGTGGGTTAACATGAACAGATAAGTTTGCAACGCACCTCATAATATTAGATGGGTAATGCATAAAGATACATGCAATGTCTTCATGTCATGACATGATGCACTGGACATATGGACCTTAAGGGGAATTTCCACTTTCTGGTGTTGTATTTCATTGTTTTTATTATGCATGGGACTAAGGTATTACATCCGGTTTTGGTCCTTCTCCAATTGTACCCAAATGAAAACAACTTTAGTAATGTTACGATTCCTCCACACAGTGATCATGAAAGTTTATTGTAAATTGTGGAGTGCCTAAGGTATCGAGGAATTCTTCAGTTCGTAAATTCATAGTTCTCAATCAATCCCTGCCATCAAGTTCTGTTTCTGTCAAGATCACTTAACTTATATGACCTCCAGGAAAGATATGGGCGTGACGTATATCGCAATTAAAACTGTTTCCCTTTCCACCTGGAAGACCAATACTGTTGTGACAGGAAATGATGAAAGGATAAATTAATGACCTCATTTCGAGGTGAGCGGTAACGAGAAATATACCAAAAATAGCACGAGATGGTGGATTTCCAACCATTGCATCGTTTGCAGCTTAGCCTTTGATGAAGCCCCCTGGGCTTGCAATCAGTAGTGGATTTGGCTTCAGAAGACCAAGCATATTTACAATGAGCCTCCTGAAGCCGTGTCTTCCAGACCTTTCGCCGTTAGGGTCCGCTACATCATCCATGGATGTCCAGGACAGGAAATGCTCAGCCTACATTCTAGTAGGGAGATTCCAGTGAACTAGGGACATTGGTTCTGTCTTTTCGACAAATAAATCTGTTAAGGGTGTGCTGTCTTCAGGGAATAAAAAGATTACCAACAGGTCTGCTCCACTGAAGTGCTCCTGCCACACCGACCTGGCAGAAATCTCATAATTTAGCACGTCTTGCTCAGTTGGTGGTTGGCTGCTGGGAGCTCCTTCCAGCCATTTGTGGGAACAACCATCAAAGGCTTAATGAGGCTGTAAGTCCAGTATTTGAGATGCTTCAAACAGAAAATACATCAGACTGAAAATACATGACTTTCTCTTAATTAGATGGCCACCTTCCTATCATAACATTGAAAGGTCAAGTGAGAAGGCTGAAATGAACAAATAAAGCTGCCCATAATGAGTGTAATTGGAGCCACAGTAGGTTCTTTCACATTTAGAGATTCACAGAGCTACTATGAGATTTTGAGCCTGATTTATATGTTGTCGGACGGCGACTGAGTACCCTTTCTGCCATCATAATGGTCCCTCTGCCCGATTTAAATGTGGGCAGACCTTTGGTGCAACGACCACAGAGACTACTCCATCTTCACCATGGTTACACCCCTCCGAAGGCCCAACAGAGTAATTTAGATGGGTGGACATACAGGTCAATTTTCACTGACCATCACTGCCAGGAAATCCGTCAAGGTAAGGGGCAGTGAAAACTGGAATATGACACGTTACAACGAGTACTAATACCACGCATGTGATTACAACGCGGGTATTACTACGCGTTGTTATTTACCACGACCTACCATTACATCGCATACTTTTACCACGAATATGCCTTTACCATGCATGCCATTACAACGCAAAGGCATGCGTAGTAAAGGTATACTCTTGGTAAAAGTATCTAAGGTAAGTTACACTACCCTAAACCCTAATATAGTACCCCTGCACAACCCTCTCACCAACCCCCATTCCTCTCCCTACCCAAAAACACTACCCCCTGCACGACCTTCCACCGACCCCCACTCCTCTCCCTACACTTAAACACTGCCCTGCACGACCCACCCAACACTACCCTAAACCCTAAAACACTACCCCCTGCATGACCCTCCCCGACCCCCAGTCCGCTTCCTACACTTGAACACTGCCCTGCATGAACCCCGACACTACCCTAAAACACTACCCCCTGCACGACCCCCCGACCCTATCCTAAAACAGTACCCTGCACTACACACACACCCCACCCCGACCCCCTTTTACACTAAAAAAAATAACCCCCACCCCAGGCCCAATCCCCCTTACCTCTCTCTCCTCGTGGTTCATCTCCACCTCCTGGTTCCTGCTGCACGTCGGGACTGAGGGCCAGTGCACGTCCTTGTGAGGAAACGGAAGAGCCTCTGTTTCCTCACTACGAGGTGGCTCGCCTAAATTTTTTTACATCGCATGCGTGGTAAAAGCACATGCGATGTAAAAAAATGCGTAGTAATGAATACTCGTTGTTACATCGCATGCGTTATAACGCTTGCGATGTAACGGTATGCGGGGAAACAGCCGCATTGTAATGGCTGTTTCCCTGCAAAATGGGCCCCTCACAATGGAAGATACCTCCCATGGTGAGAGAGGGAACTCGTTTTTAATTTTCAGAAATAAAATCCGACTTTGGGGTTTAGTTTTTTAAAATTTTTAAAAATTGTAACTTTGCCATACAACGCAGTCATGTTTGATGGAGCTGTAGGGCAAAGTTCTAATACATTGGGTCAATGCTTGAAATGTGCCTTGGCCCAACGGAAATTTAAAAATTTCATCTGCAGGACCTATGCCAAGGCGACTGAGTAACAACGGCAGGGACTTCTACGTCTTCACCGTGGTTACACCCTCCAATGGCCTGATGGAGTGAGGGCGATTGGAGGTTCACTTCTCTGTCCACCCACCTAATTTAGATGGGTTGACAAACAGGTCAGTTTTCAGTGCCAGTCACTGCTAGGAAAACCCCGGCAGTGAGGGACTGTGAAAACTGCAAACTGCCCCATTCACCATGGAAAATGACTCCCATGGCGAAAGGGGGACATTGTTTTTTTTACTTTCATAAACAAAATCCCTCTTTGGGGTTTTGTTTTGAAAATAAAAATTACTTTGTTGTACAGTTTCATCATATTTGATGGAGTCATACCACAAAGTTACAATAGATTGGCAGGAACCGACGATAGCTCCTGTCAATGCTTGAAATGCCCTCAGTCCTCGTGGACATTTCAAAATGTGGTTATCGGGACGTCCATCAGGGCGAAGGAGTAATGTACTTTGTTGCCCTTGTGGAGGACAACTTTAACTACCAAATTTTGAATCGGAACCTCTGTCTTCAAATGTGCGACTTTGTATAACTCCAAGTACAGAAAAGAAGGCATTTAACTGGTGAAGAAGTGATCTGCTCATATGAAATAATTACAGGCAGGCGCTTCCCTCGAATCCTAATTAAAAGATTCGTAAGGCTGATTAGAATCTGTGTACAGACAGATGGATCAACAGAATCGTCTGACAGAAACCGAAAGAATAATTTCCAAGTCGATTTTGAGTCTGGTGAGTATCAAAGAATCCATTTTACTGAGATTCCTAAGTCACTTTATTAAACGGATTACTGGCAAATAACTAATACTTGATGCATAATTGCCATGGAATCAAACGACTGAAATGCATCAACATTTGCTTTTAGAAAAGGAATGGAAAGTCACAAAACACCTTCCGATTAAGAAGAGCATGGGTGATGAAGGCGGCCATGGAATTGGGATGCAGTGCAAGAAAAATGAATTGGCTTGAGATATGGAGAGTTGCTGCAGTTACTATAAAAAAATAGACAATTTCTTGACCCCAAAGTCCTAATTTAAAAATGGCATAAAATTAAAGAGATGTATCTAAACAGAAACCTGTGAATTTGATTTAGCGTAATGAGAGCACAGGGGTTATTTTATTTTATCCAAACAACAGTGAGCAGTGAATTTGATTTATCAGAATGAGAGGACAGTGATCAAATTAATTATTTAAAAACAGAGGATTGAGAGGGAAGGTAATTTGGTAGGCTCGTTTAATTTAGACAGAGAAAATCCAATGCTATCTGGAGATGTAAGAAGACTGAGAAAGAGATATCCATGAGCTCAGAGGTTCAGGAACAAGGTTCGCTAACCTTTTCTGTGATGAGAGCTACTTATGTTCAAAGAAAATCACCCTTGAGCATCTAATATTACTAGAGGTGTAATAGTGACCACATCAAACAAGATTACATTAGTGGTTAGCAAATGCTTTATTACTAGCAGTGATCACCTCAGTGCATCTGGTACGGGTGCCGGTTGTAATGTAAAAAAATACTCCGCCAGTGTAGAATGCCCGTATATGGGTAATACTTAACGGCCATAGCTGTAATACCCTTAGCACCAAGTTCATAATGTTAGTATTAAGCCTCCCTGATGCTGTATAATTTAGCATTCAAATATCAGCTTTAAATATATATTGAAAATTCAACCAATTTTCTCCAAACATCGGCTTACTAGTTCTGAAGATAGAAAATGCATGCTTTCATATCAAATGCACACTTTTCAGTGTTGCTCTACATATATTAATTCAACCAAGCAACGACTTCTAGTTTAGTAAGCTGGGCTGCACATAGGAGATCTACTTACAGATAGCTGGAGAGCTACATAGAGCTCACGAGCTACCTCGTGGAGAAGCCTGTTCAAGAAGGAGAGAAGGCGCTTACATCAGAAGCTTTAGAAGCATGGATCTCAAACCGCAAACTCTATAGAGTTAGACTTCATCGCAGTGCATGATAGCAGGCACAATGCCAGAAGAATATGGAAGTAAGGAACCTACCTGATTTAAAGGAGATAGATTCATAAAATTCAGAGAAATGTAAGGCGCAGAGCCAAAGAATTCACAAAGCTGGTGAGATGAAGGCGCATAACTTGGCCCTGTATTGGAGACACACCCAAGCTGCCAGCTGTTTGAGCCAAACCCTTCAGTTATTGTTTGGTTAGCATGAAAGACCCTCTTTTGTTGGAGTGGGACAAGCTATAGGCTGTTACAGTTTATTACAAGTTGAGTCAGGGAGCTCTTGGATGAGGAAGAAAGGTGGAGCAGCGCCCAGAGCAGCTTGTTGCTGCAGAGCATGAGTTGGGTGTCATGAGATGGAGGTCTGCACTGTAAAAGCATCACTATTTCAGCATTTACAGCATTGTTCTTTGAGAAAGATGCTATTATTTAGGCTTTTGCGAAGTAAGCATCTTTATTATATACATAAATAGCAGATAATAATTGTAAGTAAGTAAGTAAGTCCGTTTTTATATAGCGCAGCTACTCACCCTTACGGTCTCAAGGCGCTGGGGGCCGTCGTGGAAATTAAGTGAGCTATTGCCCAGAGTCACATGGTGCTGAGCTGATCTGGCACCGGAGCCGGGGATCGAACAGTGAACCCTGTGCTCCGAAGTCAGCTGCCCTGGCCGCTGCGCCACACCACAAACGTCTCAATATTGCTAAAAAGCAGAAGCATCCAGCCAGGGTCACTATTCATAAAGCCTCACGAACTGTCAGTCATGTTCTAATATATCACATCATTTACAATCTAATACACCTGTGTGTTTGTAGGTGAAGCTCTCCATACAGATCCTACTCTAACCCCTACCTTCTCAGCAAGATCTCAACTCTGGCAGCGCATGTCTCTGGTTTCCCAATACACTCTCCATACCTTTAACTCTTTTTATCTGTGCGTCTCTTTCTATTTCCAGCCTTGGCGCTTCCAATCTGACCTCTTACGGCCACGTGCAATCCTATCACAATTTCTTGTTGCTTTACCAATAGCTAAACTCAGTTGCGCTTCTTCGGTTTATCATTATCCATTTCTTCTAATCCCACCCAAATACATGGCCTGCAGAAACTGTATTCAGGGATGGCAGATGGGAGACAGCGCGTTGGACAGAGAAGAGGAGGAGCAGTGCGTTTGCTCCCTTATGCGCTGTTCTCCTGCCTCCATTACCGCCCCTCAAAATAACAGTGCATTCCCTGCTCTTTCTGATACAACTGCCTATGGGGGGCCAGGGCTATATCTGTAATGTAGTCATGGGATTACTTTCCAGGTGCTAGACTCTTACTGCCGTACTGTACTGTAATATGCAGTAGAGGGTAAGAATCGCAAAATTTACTATTTATTATTCAAATTAGACACAGTTTGTATAAAGTTCTGAAATATTTGCTGGGTAGGAAATAGTTGTCTGATAGAATTTGGTGGTGTTAGTAAAAATACATTGTTTTTTATATATTTCAATAATATTTTCTATAAATTGAAAGCTTACGCCAATGTAGATAGCTGTCCAGTTCAAATTCTAATCAGAATTTTTTTTATTACTTTTTCAGGACAACAGTCGAAGAATTGAAAATATGCTAAAGCTATGGATTATCGAAGCCAAGGACCTGCCGGCCAAAAAGAAATACCTGTGTGAACTCTGCCTGGATGACGGACTTTATGCACGAACTACCTGTAAATTGAAAACTGACAACGTGTTTTGGGGGGAGCACTTTGAGTTCAACAACCTCCCATCCCTCAAAAACATTACAGTGCACTTGTACAAGGAGACGGACAAGAAGAAGAAGAAGGACAAGAACAACTATGTGGGGCTGGTGAACATCCCCATGGCTGCAGTCACGGGGCGGCAGTTCGTAGAGAAGTGGTACCCAGTGGTCACATCCAACCCTAGCAAGGGGAAGTCCTCCGGGCCTATGATCCGGATTAAGGCACGGTACCAGAGCATGAGCATCCTTCCGATGGAGATGTACAAGGAGTTTGCGGAGTACATCACCAATAACTACATGGTGCTGTGTTCAGTTCTGGAGCCGGTTCTCAGTGTCAAGAACAAGGAAGAGATGGCGTCCGCTTTAGTTCACATCTTGCAAAGTACTGGAAAGGCAAAGGTAAGATGATGAATACCACAAATGCAGCAGGCAGCTGCTGTTTGCTTCCATTACAAGATGAGGGGATGTTGTTTGTAGCTGCCTAATTGAATCCCTGAAAAATACTCATGGTTACGCGAAGATGCTGCAAAGTTGATTAGACTGCTCACTTAGCCATGAATGCATAGGCAACTTTCAATAGTGATGAGAATCAGAGGGGCTAAGATCTTGCTCCTCACGTCAATGTCTTATGTGGGTCATGTGCACTTTTCTGATACATATGTTGTAGTTTGTCAAAAATACCTAAGTAGGTTTGGCTTCGAAACGGATGTGTGTATTTGGATTGTCCACAATTGCACTATTTAGTGACCATTCCAAATGGAATCCATGGCTATCCTATGTTGGTCGCACAACTCAGAACATTACCATGTGTTAGCTAGTGTGACTACCTTTCTAAATTAAAAATGTTACGGCATATGACTCTGGGACATATTTAAAGAATGACGTTTTTAAATCCTTTATTCTGGCGAATGGGCATCTCAAAGTTGGGAAGCTAAGAGCTTGACTCAATGTTTTTATCAACAGTTTCATGGCCTCACAAGATCCACCCACCCCCATTTTATTAAATTTAGCCTTGTTTTGGATGCCCAGTGTCAGTCGATGCTGTCACATCCCATTGGACGTGAAGGTTCTTGGGCTCCTCAGTAACTTCCTAGACATGTGCCCATCATGCAAGGAGTGCTGGCTGCATAACATGGCAACACCAATACAGGGCCATGTAAGAATATGAAACTGGCTACAATCCCCCCACCCCTCCCGTGACAAAACCAGTGCATTGAGATAATGAAAATAAAAGCATTCAGCATTTTACTAACAACTTCTCAGAGTTTTTCTTTTCGACATTTGACAGTTATTTTCATCACCCTTGTCCTCTCAAATTTATTGAAGTGATCAGTTTTTAACAAGCACCAAACAGGGTGAGAAAGTGCCCAAAAACATAGGAAGGGCCCCAATGGATTGGTTGGCCGGTGTTACAGTGAAATGAGTGATGACATGGTAACCCAGAATATTTTTAGGGAATAACCTTAATATTCTGTTTTCATTCAAACATGCATGGCATCTGGAAGTTATGTCATAGAACAGGAAAAATTCAAATAGTTTTTCAATAATTGCTAAAACTGGTGTAACCCAGCATGGAAAAACCAAAAATTGTGATATTATTTATGTTTTGCTCTTTATTTATTTACAATTTTATATGGTACAGACCAGGCTCAAGAGTGAGTGAAAATGTTTTACAAGATTTGAGCGTTGGCGGCAATACATAGAGTAACTAGGCGGGTAATCTCAGGAAACAAAATGACAGTTGTGATGCCGTAATCATGCAAGTAATTAGCAGATACAATCGACTCAAGCAGAACTATTCCAGCTACATAGCAATGCAGCTCTTGTGGCCCTTGGTACCATATTATGTGCAGATTTACCTTTTTCATGCCAAAAGTGAGTGAGTCTGTGGGCCATGAACGAGGGGGTTATTGCAGGTGAGCGCAGAGACATGAAAGATTGATATCAAAGGGGAGGGCCCCAAGTGAGGCTTTCTTGGTCATAGAAACACAAACATTAGCTAGATTGGCAGGTGCATTGGTGTCATTCAGTGGGGAGATGGCAGTATCCTAAAACACTATCTGCAGGTTTGATAGTCATCATCAATGTTTTATTTCGTATTTAAAAAGAACATAAAAACATATAATACAATACAAAATATTCCAAACACTTTGCATTTACTTTCCAGAACATAATAAATTCTTTATATAAAAACAAGCAAATAAATGTACAAAAAGTTCAGATAATAGAACTCAAAATTGTATATTCCTTAATATGCAGGGTTTGTAGGTTGCTGTCTATGTGGCTTTTCTAATATGGACATCAATTTGCCCTCTGCCCTCTCTCTCCGTAACCGCCAAGGATACGACTTTGGCACTGGGGAATCATGTTCGAGTCTCAGCGTTGGCTCAAAATCCTGTAATTCTGGGCAGTGCCGGACTGGCAACCGAAACCGGCACTGGCAAACTGCTCGGCCGGCCCCCCCTGGGGTGAGGGGGGTGCAACCGAGCAGTTTGCGAAGGCCGGTTTTGGCCGATTTTGTTACAGGGGGCCGATATTGCCGACCCCCGGTAACAAAATCGGCCCCCCAGGGGCCCAAAACTGGCCCCCACCCTAGCGGCCCACCGGGGAAACGCCCGGTGCCCGCTACGGCCAGTCCGGCCTTGATTCTGGGCAAATTACTTAATCTCCCTGTGCCTACAAAAAATGAATGTGTCCTTGTGTAATGTAACTGGTGCTCATGTAAAGCGCTCCAATACTCAGGCCTGCCAAGTATCACGCATCAGGCGTGACGCTAACGCATTTCAGTGTGGTGTTCCCGCATCACCGCACTGAAATGCATTGTCACGCATTTTGCCACTGACCACATGGCTGCCCACTTGACGCCAGGTGCTAGCGCGCGCCGGCGCTGACAGCTGTGTGTGCTCCCCGGGCCGCAGCAGACTTCACTCAATGCCGGCAGCAGCAGCTCAACAGTTAAAGATCTGCTCTGCCTCTCTCCGACTCAGTACTTGCTACAATGTTACTAACAATCTGCCTGGCTGCTGCCTGAAATCCGGCCTCACGTCCTCCTGGAACAGGAAGTGAGGTCGGTGACCAGAAGCAGCCGGGCCGGCCCGGGGACTCGACTGGAGGAGTTGCAGCTGTGTGGTCCGGTCCGCGCGGCTTCCCTTAGACAGTCTTACTTCTGAGACTGTCTGAGTCAAGTGCACTGCTGCTAGGCCTGCGCAAGAGGGGCAATAATTTATATTAAAATCCGGCCCGGCCGTGTTGTTGGATCACAGCACAACATGATCGACCACCTGCTGGCAGTCACTCAGGGTCAGTCACTGTCAGCACAGCCGCCGCATGATGATCGGCCACTGCGGGGAGACTGCACGCAGTGCTGCACAGCCGTGCGGCTCAGTCACGGTCCGCCGCGGCCGCCGGATCCCCTGTGGGCACAATGGCTGAGCAAGTGGTCACTCGCACCACCACCACGGCGGTATTGATCTCGTAGACCCGACGGACCCCACCGGCGCCAGCGGCCAGGCTGCTGAATGTGAACCACGCCAGCCCGGGCCGTCAGAGTGGTTCAGCTGTCGTCAGAGTCCTGTGAAGCATTGTGTGCCAGAATCATGCTGTGTTGGTTGCCACGGTAGTCTCCTCCAGTCCTAGCGGGCCAGCCACCACGGGGCCCACCTGCAGAGAAGTAAGTGCCTGAACTGACAGTAATCATCTCTTAGTTGCACTGACTTGCTATGCTTAAAATGTACTTTTTCGGCTGGCGCGCGGTCATGAGTTCGTCAGATCTTGTGTCCTCCAGGGCACTCTCACTTGGACACTGCATTGTTCTGCAGTCCATTTTACCCCTGGTGCTGCCCTCTAGTGAAGCTCCTGTTAGGTGACCACAGAATATGGGCCGATCTCCTCTCTGTCCACCCGTGGCCTGCCCAAAATATCAGCTGCCGTACCAAGTTCTGGAATACTCCAGGGCTTATATTCACAGCTACAGAAAAACAGTGGGCAATGCTTCACAAATCCGCATATGTGGTATTCATTCAAGCTTTACCCCTCAGTTTTGATGTTTGGGGCGCACGGCACTGTGGGGATGCTGATTCTGGGAGTCAGGAGTGGAGTGCTAAAACACACGCCCACTTCATTTGACCACTGGCCACCAAATTTGCATCTTTAAATCTAAGAGTTGTACTCTTATCACAAAGGTACTCCTTTCATGAAAATGTTAAAAATACACGGATCATAAATTCAGTCATTTTTGATGCAATGTAAAGAGGAAAAGGAAGTCCACCCTCTGTAAGCTTTCAACCAGTCTGCAGTTTTATTTGAGAGTACAAGACATATGTGTAGTGAAAATAAATATGGTGTTATTTAGAGCATGTTTATTAACTAAGCTGCCTGCCTGCCCTTAAACTACAATCACGCAGTCTGTCTCCTCACTGTAGTTTCAGCTAGTGCGTTACCGCACTACTCTAACTCATTTTGGGTGGGGGTGAGGTAGACTTGGAGCCACTGTCATCATTGGTGCATTGCAACTGTTGTTCCTAAGGTACTGCCTGTGAAAGACTTGTTTAATGTTTAATATCATGATTACACATTTGTTTAACAGTACAATCAGGTTAAAAGGGCACTAGGTTAGTGCCCTTCAATTTCAGGTGCTTTGCAGCAGTTTTAAGATGATCTTCTTAGAGTTTTTCATTGTTCAAATGAGTGTAATTTCTGTTATTTATATGTTTCCCTCGTCTTCATTGCATGATTTTGCTCGCAAGAGAGTGTCACTCATAGTTACACTGAAATTATGAAAATGTCACACATAGCAATCTGAAACCTTGGCAGCTATGAATACTTTCGGGTCGAGTTAAGGCTATATAAAAAACTGCAACAAAAAAAAGAAGTTGGACAAGTCAAATAGTCCACAGCCTTGTTCCTGGCCTATTGGAATCTGCCAATTTATTTTCCAATGCTCCTGTCACCCTGGCGGAATTAAAGCTGGCAGGCTAAGTGCACGGTAGGCACCGTGCTCTAATTCGTCCATGTTCAGTGTTTGGCCACATTAATACCGTTTAACCTGCAATTTTACACCAATCACTTGGATTTGTGATACTGTGGCTGCGCAGACTCACAATTCGGCGCCTTTCCTGTTGCCGATGACGCCGCGCTGAACTCCAGCCCGGCCGCTGAATTGTTTTTTTTCCTCCCTAAAATTGAGTTTCTACTCTGTTGCTTGTCAGGGGTCTTCGGAGCTGAGCAGAAAGGCGCGTAGAGTCGTCAAAGCAACGGCAGCTACTGGAGCGTGGAAGTTAAGTGACATCTCGCTTTGTTGAGAAAGCTTGGCGGGGAGGGGAGCCAAACACGAGCTGACAGAAAGTCTCCACAAAGAACGTGCAATCAATCCCGAGGCCCGAGGGTGACGAATCGGCCTGCTTAAAAAGCCATTCCGAGCTCGCCCTTTGTGGACGGAGTCGGGAAACTTTCCCCGAACCCTACAAGTTTTTAGTGGGAGGAGAGATGAACGAGGGTCAGTCACCCCCGGATACCCCCCTACGGAGAATGTGTGCGGTATTTGGAGAAATAGTACCGCACTTACTTTAATACGGATACCGCAGAGTGTGGGATTAACTCCACCTTCCGTGTTCTGCCCTGCGGGGCCAAGGTTGGGTGGGGCGGGAGTGGGGCAGGCAACATGGAATTTCACCATCATTTCCTCTGTTCTAAAGTGTGGAACCCAGAATATTTTAGATTTCAACTTGTGAAATTTGTGCGGTAGAAAAACGATGTCTGGTGAAAATTGTGCATCAGTGTTTGTTTTTCCTGCATCACACAAGCTTCTTGCTCTCGGTATACGTAGTTGAAGGGCTTTAATGTCTCTATCTCTAGTTCTCATTTGCTACTTTAGGGAGTGTGTTAAAACAGTTAATCCAGGTGTTGTTTAAATAATTGGAGGTTTACTTACAATAATCGTAAAATGTCTGGGGACATCAGTTCCTGGTGTGTTCACTTTGATTACATACGGCCTTGATTGCCGCTAAGCGATTGCTGTATTGTTATTTTCGGGGGAGGCAAGACTGCCATATGCAACCATGTTATTTGTGTCATACTGCCTGTCTTGACTTGAGTGTCGCTTGCTTGTCAGTCCAGAAGGACTTGCAAATGGTGGTGAGGCCTTCCCTCATCTTGTGTGCACGGTCACACTCTGGTACTGCTGCCTGTGGGAACAAGGCCTTCTAGGATGTTCAATCAAATGCACGTAAAGCTTGTGATAGATGATGAGGCCTGTGATGTCAGGAACGGGAAGTACCGAAGAGCATGCCTCAAGGAGAATGAGTTGGAATGTCTGTTTGATTGAGGTTGTGTGTTTACTCCTTCACTCATTCATTAAAGGGAGAGGGACATTTCAGTTTGAGACCTTTCCCGACTTGATGTGAATAAACATAGAAGTAACACGACCTAAGGGGTGTGAAATAAAGAGATTTGGTCTGACTGAGGGCGATCCTGTCCCCAGGACCGAGATACACTTAGAAGAACAGTTGTGAGTAACATGTCGAGGTGGCATTCTTCCTCCCCAGGCCTGCTCCTCGACCCGAACAATAGGTCTGCATTTTGGTGTGGGATCTGTAGGGAGCTCTTTGGTAGGGGAAGCGATTCTCTTCAAGTCCTTTGCAGCATAACTGATTAGGTGTAAATTACTTGGCTCCAATTTAGTAGACTCAGTGTGGGGCTATATATGATGGCTCCATATAGGTAAACATTTCCCAAGGTGCACGAAGACTGTTTTATTGTTGTCTTCCGGTGGCATCTCTAAAATGAAAGTGGTCCATTAATATCAATCAGTCGACATGTTTCATGCCTAAACTAGACCAAGCATGGGTCTGCGGTTTTCATCAGGACAAGTAGGGTTCTGTGGTTCCCAACACCTACTCAGACTACCTAAGATGACTGGTGTAGGGTACACATGTATGTGAGCCTAAGATTAAATGTACATTAAGTGTATTTATCTTCACCCATTCTGCTGTGAATGGCATCATAAAATGTCCTGCTTTAAGGGATTAATGCCATTCCTGGATGTAGTATTTTACCCTCGCCTAACAGGGGTCATGTATCACAGAGAGGTTGACAATGCCTGCCATTTCTTTCTGCACTCTAGCTGTCAGGAAATAGAGATGGGTCCACCTACCTTTACTATACCTCTCTCACTCGCCATGTTTTATACTTGCTAATTCTCTCACTCGCTTATTCATTCAAACTTCATTTGCTCCACTCATTCCCAGTCATTGAATCACTGACTGCCTTTTTCACTGTGTTCGCCCAGCAACATGCTTGTGCATTCATTTGCTCACCACCCGGTTCACTCACAAACCATTCCATCATCTATCTAGGCACTCGTTTATTCATCCAGTCACATATTCAATTAGATGCTTTCACATTCATCCATTCGCTCATCTTTCATTTATATTTTCTGCCATGCATGCATCTGTCCAGGCCTTCACTTACCCGAGCATTCATTAACCTATTCATTTTTTTGGGCTCCACCTCATTCATAAAATTGTTGTTGTTGGCATTCCCACTGTCAGATTACGTTTTGCCCCTCTATCTAATTTGTGTTTCATTACAGGGCTCATTCTGTTTTATTTCCTTAGTCCCCTTCCATAAAGGCACTTCAAGGGGCACTTGGCCCCATTGTCGGAACAGGAACAGTCTGTCTTCTCTCTCCATAAAACTGTGTCTGGGTTTAGGGTTCTGCTACACAGGATCCAATAGGAAAGGTGCTATTAAAGCAACAGTGATAACATAATGTTCAAATTGAAAGATGTTGTCGGTGGTGGGAATACCGTCTGAATGTAAGTTCTCTTCTCTACCTTTGCGAGCGCTGCCAGTGATGTGGGGGGAGAGACAGGGACTAGTTTGATTATATAATTTCCTTTCCAATGGCTCAGTTGTCTCCAGACTGACGGCTGTCAGTGTGTTGATGCAGCCTGTCATGACATCATGTCATTGTCAAATCTCTGTAAGTAAATGTTTCAGTCATGTTATTGGAGGGAGTATTATACCGAGGTATTCATTCTCACAATCCCACCTACTCATGCTTCATTTGAAAGAGCCACTAGACAAACTTACCGGTATTTCCAGCTTGTCCGCAGGAAACACAAACGCTTTAAATATTTGCATGTTCAGCATAGGCCCAGGAAAGTCATATCCATGAGAGATGACCAGGATAAGCACGGGATTCATAAATGTTTTCCATGTAGAATATTTGTATGGAAATGTTACTTACATTGATATCCTAAATATGTGTTATGGACATAGCTCTTCTGGAACTATGTTGGCTTTGTCTGGTATAGTGCCAACATTTGCGACTTCGGCACTGAATCTAGAAAAACACAAAGAATTCCGAGTGTGCCTCAAAGAGCTGTATCACTTTTTAATGGGAAACACCGAACTGTGTGTTACTTGTTTCAAAGCGGAGGCGTGGTCGTGTCAGCCATCTTTCTTTGTGCATCGGCAAATGTCTTCCATTTTCTGTTATCCCCGGTATCCCATAGTCACACAAAACCAAGAGTAGGGTTTTTTCAAAACAGACCTGGACAAGTTGAGTTTTTGTGTGCAAACCAGATAATGTTCATGGAATGGTCTGGTGCAATTTCCTAATGGCCTGTTATGTTATTTTATATCAGGCTAATGTATATTTTATAGACTGTGACTATCACCATAGATGTGGATTTTTGTCACTAACAGACAGCAGGTATCCTTCAATTATCAGTGGCCATATTTTGGTCACGAGGACCAAGAGGGCCTGACTCAGGGGCGTAACACAGGCCCCCGCAGTGCGGGGTGGCCCCAAGTTCCAGGGGGCCCCCTCAGCACAGCACTTCGGCCGGAGAGCTCCTGATAGAGTCCGGAGGGGGCCCCTCCACGTACCTTGCAGGAGAGCCCCCTCAATTATCGTTACGCCACTGGCCTGACTGGCTGGGTTTAAACCTAGAGATGCAAAGCCAGCCGAGTGAGTTTGAACAAAGTGTTATCGGGGATTTTAATAATGAGAATTTATTAATCATACCTTACTGTGAAAGTCCGGTGGTGACCTCCTATGTGGGGTGATGTGATCTTTTCTCGAGAGTTAATAGTGTTTATTATGCTATCTATGGAGTTTTGTAGGAGGTAGGTACAGGGGTGGGTCGATATTTTAGCCACTCTAGACAGCTGTGTTACTGCACCACCACAAGAGACCAGAGCAGGCCACCAGGTTGCATCAAATAACCTGAAAAATTGACTTGTTATTAGAAGACAGGAGGATCATGCTAATGGCAACCTGTCATTTTTCCTTGGATTTTGAAAATCCTCGAACCAGACCTAGATAGGCAGTAATAATTTACTCAAAACGTCAAAGAAATGGGATTTCGTGTACCAAGTTGTATGACACTGAAATGCTGAAAACTGCATGGGAGGTTGTCCTATGGAAAATTAACAACTGCATCGTGATCTGATTCTTCACTGGGAGCCATGTTTGGAAGTTCCCTCTTGCGGTTAGTATTCTTTGAAAGATCGCTGCCACAGCTCTGTGCATTGCATTCATTTTTACTTATTTCCATTTGTGGTTTTTGTAAAGCACTACTAACCAGTGCTTAATTAATGAAATATTAAGTGTGAGGGCCCTGACCAGGAGCCCACTGCAGCTTGCACTACCCGTTGCCCCGTCATTGCTGCCAATGGTGGAACCAAAACAACTACTAACCATCTCTCTCGCCTGCAAGTGCGACTGTTCAGATTATTCCAGGTCCCCAAAGCTTAAGGAATGGCTGTGGCGGCAGGTATTAGTAATTATTAATGTATATTGTATTCATAAACAACCGTTGTTCTGCACATCTCTAAATTAGATGAGCAGCGCCACCATGTGGCAGTTTCATGAGTATGGTGTTGACAATTAAGTGCCAGTGCGGAGCACCGGAAACCATGGGCTCAAATAAAGCACTGCTACTAACTACCCTGTGATGGCCTAGGAGTGCCTCTGGGTGTGGGTGCATGTAAGAGGGAAAGGAGAGTACCATGCTGGACCTGCTAGCGGGGAACCAGTCGATCATTAAGCAGTGAGGATCAGCACCTGGACATTACCCACCATCTAATATGTGCCCAAATAGATGACACAGGCTGGAAAGAATGCGAGTTCTAAGTGCCTGAGTGGAGAAGCCAGTGTTGGGCATCTTTCTTGTGTACTGGTCAGTGCTTGTCTCACACTGCTGTAATGTGCACTGCTGCCAATCCGATATCGCTGCATCGAGAAGTGTTATCCATTGGTGTCTGTTGTTAGAGAAATGGTGCACACATTACTTTTGGGCACCAAGTCCAGTCGAAAACCATTCTCAAAAGTTAAGATTGCCTACGTGCTTGCTCTTGTTCCAGGACAAATTGATTGAGATTATTTCGATTCCTTCACCAGGTTTTTAAGGAGGGGAAGATTAAATGAGATCTGTGGCTGCTCACTATGGGACCGATTATGATGTTGGACGGACTGCCACTGATGGCCTGTCGGTGGCGGTCCGTCCGACATCTGGTGTCGCAGTCCAACTGCCGCATTATGATGCACGGCGGTCGGAGACCGACCGACGCTTCCAACGGGCTCAAGGAGCCCATCCAACCGTCAGTCGGAAGTAATACCCTACAATGGGGCAGGGCCAGGCACCACCGTAGGGATTACGATGGCCCATTCAGACTGCCTTTTCATGGTGGTCCGAACGCCATGAAAACTAAAGGCAGCCAGAATGGGACTTTGGGCGTCCCTAGAAGGGCACCCATCTCCGGCAGACCTAGGCTATGGGCCCAGGAGGCACCTGTGGTGCCCCCCAAACATCCATGCCCCATGTGCCAGGCACCACATGGTGCCTGCCACACGGGCCATGGATATTTCCAAACATCCGTTTTTCCATTGTGGCTTGTGCTAAGGCCCTTTTCGGACTGCAGCACAAGCCACAATGGAAAAAGTTATGATTTGACCTCCTAAACGGTGGTTGCATCATAATTAGGTGGGTGGGACTTCTAATTACTTGTCGGTCGGTCCGAATCCCGCTACGATGTCGGTCGGACATTCGTCCGACCGGCATCGTAATGAGCCCTTTAGTTTTAGATCATCAAGCCTCCTTCTGAGATGACCTCCTGAGCCAAAGGGTTGGGTCTATGTGCCCCAACAGTGAGTCAGATTCAAGGGGAACTTCAGACACTGGTAGGAGCTGGACTTTATTAAAGCCAGGCTTTCTTGCAGCAGAGTATGACACTTCTGAAACCATGCCTGACATGGCAAGTTTCCTTTGGCCTTGGCCGTTGCTGCAAAATGAGGCAGCACGTTTCTTTGACTCGTCTTAATGACTATGGGAGACCTGCTTATCACACTGCATCATGAGGTGCAGACGGCTCAGTACAAGAATGTTCAGAAGCCCATGCTAAATGGCATTTTGCTGTAACAGCAATCCCATTCCCCTACCCAAAAGGCATTTTTGAAGACCAGTGGTTGTGCTCTGTCTCCATCTTCTGCCCATTTGCGGTGGTACTGCAAGGCAGCTGCCAGCAGCAGGCTTAATGTGGCATCAGACCTGACTGTAGACATGCCCAGAGTAAGAATGAGGTTGCAACTTAATTTTGAAGGTAGAGCAATTTCAATTGAACTACTTTTGTTTTGAGAGTAGATGAAGTTACCATTTATGTCCCTAATGTAAATTCAGAGCTGGATAGTTCAGATCTGTTCATTTTGCTAATAGGCGACCAGGATGTCAGAAATCCTGGGCATTCTGAAGTCGACCATTCGTAAGAGCAACTAAAAAACTTTGAAGAGCCTTTTTTCTAAGGAGACCCTCCACAATGAACCTCCTGTCCACTTTGTACTTACACACATCAGTGGTTGATGCAAATCTCAGCCTTTGCTATAAAGTTCCTGAATGTCACAAATGTAATTGAATTTCTGGCCAAGACTGGAACCTCAGTACAAAGATGTCAAAATTGGCTCCTATTTACAGGTAAATTCTAAATCAAGGCACTCATTCTAAACTATAGATCTCAGCTTGACTGGTAGGATATTGCTCATCACAGCCAGCGTGCAGGTGTGGAGTTGGGCCGCACTTCCATGAGCACATTCTTCCTACAAAATTAACCTTGCCCCTTCCATTGGCGGCATGTTAGCCACATCGGCATCACTGATCGCGCAGTGGGAGGGCCACCCAGACCCAAGAAACTGAACAGTAGTTTGCTGGTCTGAATCTGGGTGGTGCATGCAGGGCGCACCAGCCAGTGACTGCCATCAGCCTGGACTGCCACAGGAACCCTGGTCCTCGGCGGGGTGGGGGGGCTACATTTAACCTTCCCATGGAGGAACTCCTGATGGCATCTATGTGACAAAGAGGTCATATTCCTAGGGCATGGACACCAGAGCACTCACCACACTGATCACCTTTAAGATACCTCAGAAATCTTTCTCTTAATAGAAATTCACAGTAACCGCTGCAAGAATATTGACTTAAAAACATTTGGGAAGGAATGATTGAGTTCATCAGACCTGTGTTAAAATTGACTTAAAATTGAAATCTTGCAAAATCATTAAGTATTGACTGGAATATGCCATGGGGACTAGGCTAGTTTCAAACTGTTCATACCCTGCTGTTTACTAACTCAAAGACGCAGCACAAATCAATAACTTGCCTCTGCTGTTCGTCCCACATCTTCCTAGCCGAGTTCCAAGTGACCCAGTTTGGTAGGTGCCATCACAGCACTTCCGACTAGAGTAGAAGATGGTGAACTCCCTTCACTTGTACTGTGGGGCGAATTTCACTGCATCAGGAGGGGCACAAGTTTTGTGTGTGAGCTTCTCACTTCACACAACCTCCTACTGGACTCTTGGCCAACAAGCCATATCCTATTTTTGATAGCCGGTCAAAAATTAATGTTCATCCTCAACAGCCCAGCTGTAAACAGCCGCCTGTAATAAATGATAGCAATTAATGTTGCTGATAGCGACCAACCCCCCTCATTCGTTGGTTGCGGATAACGCAGAGCGGTAATTGAAGGTAGAGAGACTTGTTCATGTCCAGCGGATTATCCCACATGTAGACAGGCTTGTCGGTTGCTAATTGCGTTTTTTTTCCACATGGCGCCGGTTCTTCGGAGTGCAACGTGATTTGCTGTAAACGAAGCCTAATCCGGTACATGGGCACGGGGACAGGTGGGTGGAACAGATGCCTCCTCTGAGGTATGGTTCTGGGCTCGGATCCAGTGGCCGCGCGGGCTCTCTGAAATGAGCCCAGCTTGTGATTTCAGGCTTGGAAGAGAGACAAATTCAGGTGATAGATCTTTGAATGGGCACAGCATGTGCTGCGTTTAACCAGACCTCTCTTTTCTGGGTGGGATTGTGTTTTTGGGGAAAGGACATGGGGAATGAGCCCTTTCTATTTCTATTCTGCCATGTGGACACGTTTGCAGATGGTCTAAAGTTGGGGGGTTTCAATTTCATGCAATTTCCTACTGCGTACTTATGCATAAATCCAGCATTTTGCACTATATTTTAGAGCGAAATGATTCCTTGTGTCCATTTTGGACAGGAGGACACATTTTGCATAAAAAAATAGAGCAAAAACACAAGTACCGTGAACAGCAGCCACTCGTGTTCTGGTTGTTCGCATTATTCCTGTGCTTCCGCGATAGGATTTTAGCCCGAACATTTTTTAATTGCATGATAATAATGGCGTCATTTTAGGAATTTCGCACAACAAGCGTAACGCGAAATGTCAGAAATTACGTGAGTTTATGCCGGCATACGAAAATTTCGCCCAGACATGATTTAAAACCACATGAATGATGCCAGATTCCAGGTTTAGTAAAGTGAGAGCGGTATATGCGCCGTAATACTGGGCGTCCACATCAGCAAAGAATCCGGTGATGTCAGCACTTTTACTATTAAAATATGGAACTGGACAAAATTGACAATCATATACAATTGGTTAAAGGGAGGTCTCCGTGCAGTGCTTGCAATAAACTTTTTTTTTGTTTTATACAGCACTTGTTCCCAATTTAATCATTTCACGGTGTATAATAATGGTATTCACGGTTATGTGCTATAATGATCTTGTATTTACTGACTTCAGTAGGACCAAAATGTAAGTCTGAATTTGAAACAAAAAGCCCGAGGAGTGTTAAGAAAGGGTGAGCTTAGAATAAATGTAGTCTGGTGTAAGACCATTTGTCTGGGTACTTTTAGAGCGCCCAGTTGTTTGGAGGGGACGCGGCCAAGATCTGAAAATGTTGCAAAACTAATCACTGCCAAAGAAGCATTGGCACAGTCAATCGGGCTGGCATTGGCTGCAAGCCTTTTCATTTTGTAAATGCTTCTTTTGCTGTGCCATTGTTTCCATAAACCATTGTTGTGCAAACTGCCGAGCCAAAATTTTATTACAAAAAAAAACTAAAATAATTTGTGGTCTGAAAAACCACACATTTCCATAGTAGTACTTGACAATCAAGGAACTAGTCAATAAACACGTGGTTGAGGTTATAACGTATTGAGAGGCCAAAGGAACCACATACATTTTATTGAAAAAATATTCATTATTTTCATTTATTGAAAACCTGTCTATAGATAAAGGATCGCAAAAAGCAAGGTGGACAAATGTGTTTCTCATATGTAAATTTTTATATTAGTTGCTTCGTCAGGGTCATGAAGTTCTTACATTTCAAAAATTCATAAGTAGATAAAGACGGTGCGGGATAAATATAATAAAATATTATATATATATATATATATATACATATATATATATATATACACATACACATACACACACACACACACACACACACACACATACATAGTGAAGCCACAAATAAAGCATGGGAGGAATAGAACAAGAACAGTATGTAGTCAAACAAGACAACAGTACATAGGAAATAGACAAAAAGAGCAATAAATATGGCTGCAAAGTATGATGTTATATAAGAAATGCAGTTCTATAAAATTATTTTTCATATTCAAAATTTGCAGTACCAATGAAGATCTACTTTAGATTAAACTGATTTCTACTAATTTATGCCAAATAATATCAAATTTTGACAAATCAGCTTATTTTCCACCCATCCATGGCATTGAATCATCAACTTCACAACGGAACCCTCTACATATGTTTTTATTTTATTTTTTATTTGGGGAATGTACATACCACCTAGAAGCACAAAATGTGTGACCAAAAGCAACATTTCAGTACTATGAGGGCAACTGAAAGGTATGAGTCTCAAAACGGTCCGTTTGAGTTAACTTATTTGGTGACTAAAATTTGCTTTGGTCCGCATCTATTCAGTTCAGCCATTCTTCACTTACAGTTGTTAATTTGAACTTGAGAATCCACTCATTATTAGAATTGTTGTAACTTTGTAACTCCTCTGTGAAGCCTTGTACCAAATCATGTGATATCTGTGCATAAAATGACATCCATGTTATGAAATTATTGGCATTTTAATACATGTTCTTGGGATTAGAATTTAGGACAGGCTACTTGTTTAACCGTAGATGAGTTAGTCTGTAACTTTAAATTAACTGGTGACATTTTGCTTAAAAATAAAAATGTATCTGCAGTTTATCGGACTAACTAGGAATTTGATTAAGAGAAGAGACTCTAATTACTGTGTGAATCTGCTCTTGCGGTTTGCTCTTAAAAGGTTGGTAATTTGTTGCAATGAATATGCGAAAAATATCCTAATTTGTATAAACTGACGGTATTATTCGGTATGGATTGGCACAAATCAGTCTAATTTGAAAATGATCTTCATTATACAGTACTTTCTAAATACGAAAATAATTTCATAGATCTGAAATTCTTAAATATCATAATGCCATGATGTCCTATTTATTGCTCTTTTTTGTCTCTTTCCTATCTACTTTTATCTTCTTTGACTGCTTTTTATTTTTTTATCGAGCACCATACTTATATTCATATAAAATAAAATGGAAGAATTTCATGACGCAGTGTATTAAAATTAATGAAACACATGTTGGCCCACATTGCTTTATGATCTATTATCTAAGGATGAATTTAAGTAAAGAACATTTGCCTCCATAAAACTTAGCTCTTTGTTTTGCTTTGTCAATAGTTTATAATCTCAACCATCTGTCTCTTGAATTTAGCCTTGTGAAATGTCAGAGGGAGGGACATTAAAAGGTTGAAGCTGTGCTGGTCTTTATTGAGCATATTTGCCTCAATTTTGTATTTAATGAAGTGAACCACTTTGTGTGTGGACGTGCTACTTTTGAAAGAGCAGAAAGCTGTCACTCACAGTAAGGTTAGCCAATGACTGAAGTGGACTGGCCCATTGCCCTATTCTGTATGCTCTAGTGGGCAGAATTAAAATATGAATGAACCACAACATTGGACCAATGTATGAAGATGGCTGATTGAAAGGCCCCTTACGGAATTATATTATACATATAATTTTACTAAAATCAAAAGGTCTTGTCTAACTTCGACATAAAAAGCATTTGGTAGCAGTTCTCGCTTAAAGGAAGGGATTGTTAAGGAAAAAGTTCTAAACACCACTTCAAAGACCCTGAGAGGAAAAAATGAAATCACAGTTTTAGAAAATGTACGCACATAATTTTCTTAATGCATACTTTTTAAACTGCATAGAGAATCCTTGCTGTTTTATCAATCTCTTACATTCACATTCCTTGCAAAGGATGGAGAGGGGCGCACTACCTTGTGTATGAGGGCTGTGAATAGTAACACCAGAAAAGAGGGCAGGAAGAGGGTATGACCAGGCTTGTTTTGTAGCAGAAACTGTATTTCTTTGTCTAAAGTGAGCCTGAAAATACGGATATTGTGAGCTTAAAATATGCACGCTCAGGTGAAAAAATCAACTTACAAGGTGATGTTCCTGCATGATTTTTTATAAGCCCCCAAATAAATGGAACACTTCTAGTTGCTGAAAAAGAATGGTAGCACTCTTGAACTCATAGAAATATATATTTAGTTAGTTATAATCCTTTTTTTATGAGTAGTATGTTATATCCACTTGCCTGATGTGTACCTTGTAGGAATTGGTGCTTCTGCAGAACCACATAGGTTGAATTGACCTTCATCAATTATTACATTGACGGAACGTAATCCTTGCAATGACGTAATGTGATATCTTGACCACAGCTTGACTGTACATGGTCAATACATCTTAACATGGTTAGGCAGGCATCCACCCTGTGGAACTGTGGCACTCAAGAGAGTCCAGTAATCACATACACAAGAGAAGTGTTGTTTTACTGTCCATTATTAGACCATTAATTGGTAATTAATATACTCCTTCCACAGGACTAGACAACAATTTCTTCTACTCCTTGAACTACAACTGAATCCTTCTCTTCTGCTCTCTTTGCACTGCTGGTTTCTTATGGTCCTCTGGCCTCTGCGTTCAGTTTCCAACAGACCCAGATCATTCGGCCCACATTCAATAGAACACTTTTGGCATTTGAAATGCCACCACAACTTCCCATATTCCACTACAGCCTACTTTCTCCGTTGCAACAACATTCACACTCCCATAACCAATCATGTGTACCCAATGTGTCACCAGTCACACAGAATCCTTGCTTCAGTGATACGGCAGTGTTCTTTTTCACAAGAGCAGAGTTTCCTCAAAGTCCTATCAAAACTGACGTGTTGACTTCATCAAAAGGCTGCCATGATTTCTTTTTGGTATTGTTAAGAATACCAATCTAGAGAGCATTGGAGTAAGAGTAAATGGGGCAGCTGATCTAACTTAGGTATATATTTGGAGTATCTTTCTGGATTATGTACAATATGTAGGGTTGGGAAGTGATGGGGTAGATTATTGTTATAGTTGCTGAGTGTCTGTGGGGTTTAGATGGTCCTTATCAGTGAGTGATGCGGTGTTCCTTGAACAGATACACTTTTAACCTCTTGCTTATTTGCTTTTGCAAACAGCCAGTCTGATATGCAGATAACCAAGTTCACACCAGAAAATCCTGGAGGACAGAACGGGCAAAGTAGCCGTTGCACAAATCACCTGTGCTTAGCACGAGAATAATGTCCTCTTGTTTTTTTTCCATTTCTTGATTTTGCGGCTGGTGATGTTATGACTCCTTGTGTTGCTTTGACTGTCCATGGTAGATACATATTCTACTGAGATGTTGGTGCGCCTATAGGCGATGCTGGCATGTCAAATATTTATTTCTATAGTTCCCCTTTATTAACTGCTTCTTTTCCTCCAATACAAACCTCTCAATACTTAAACCCTAAAAAAGAGGACTTTGTAAGGGAAGAGGGACTGGTTTCATTTCCAGGTTAAAATTTAGCCGATTCAATTTTTAGATCAAAAAAAGAAAAGATATCCAATGAAATCTCTTTCACATAGAGCTCTTACTTTTAAAGAAAGATTATGCTATGCAACTACCACAAAGCCTCCTCTGCAAAACCGACCACTTTGTGGTGCCCAATTATTAAGAACACTTCATAGGCTGTAGTTTGTTTTTGCAAACAGGCAGCTCACCCAAAACAACTTCATATTCAAAGCTCACAGTGTCTCCATCAGTGCAACGAGAGGTTCAGTAGTAGGTTACAACCTATTATAAACAAAATAAAATACAAATTTAAAAAGTGAATATTACAATAGTTCTTGCAAGAACCTGTATGTCTATTAGATAAACCAATCTAATAATAAATCCGTTCATAAAATAAAAAAATATAAATCCATTATATACAATGCATCAGTTAAGCCACGTTTGAATCATTTTAAGACCAGAACAGGGCAAAAAAGGGTTAACAAAGGTGTGATTATGGACTTTTGCTGGTTCAAAATGTGGTTGCCACTAACGGAGCTTCAGACTTATTTTTAAATTGGCTGACAGATATTTTTTTCCTGTTGAATAACTGTCAGGGACAGCTGGCACAATACATATTATGAATCTATGCCAACACTTATTTCTGCTGGATAGTAGGTACTGATGAGTTATATATCCTTCCTTTAAGGCTATTAAACTTCCAAAAAAACTGTGCACTTGAGGACCTGTTTTTGGGTTTGTGGGCATCCTGCTGTCTGACTAGTGGCATCCCACCCTGATGGACTATGGCCCACTAAATTTAAAGATCACCATTGATCCAGCAATGATCTTTGTACCTTCAGAGGAACAGCTTTCACTGCTGTTCCTTTAAAAGTACCAAAATTTTGTGGACGCAAATAACTAATGGGCCCTACACCCTGGGAGTTTTTACCTGGGGGTGTGTGTGAAGGTTTGGGGGGGGGGGGTAATCATTATTTGTATATTTCTGTTCACCAACGCTTGCCAGACACTAATAGAAGAAATTAGACCATCAGCCCTAAATAGGATTGGTGGTGTGAATCACTTAGTCTGACGGCCAGCCCTCTGTCAGGCTGTTGGAGTAAGCATTCCCTCGACTAAGCCAATAAGGACGTCGCCAATGGAAAGCTGATGGTCTGCCCGACTCTAAGCGGGGTGGGTAGACTAAGAGTTTGGCAGACAATGCACTCTGTCATGTTTGTGATGGAGAGACCTGACCAACAAACTCTTAATTAGACCCAAAGAATTTATATTAAATTATATTAATTTAAAATATGTGAAATAAAAGGGTGCCTTCCAATATGTATCTGAGCTATTCTCTACCATGTTTTGTCAACCATTAGACGCATTTAGAGTTGGAGGGACCTGAAATTACCCCATATTCTGGAGGAAACTCTAAATACAGAATTGAGTGGCCCAGCGGAATGTCCACCACAATATTATCCCGATGGTGGAGAATATTCAGCCAGTGGATCCGACTGCATATTTAGATTTTCCTTCACAAGCTGGAAAGTTTTCAATTCCGTCCAAACTCTAAATGAGTCCCTAAGTCATTTGCCCATACTTAAACTTAGGCAATATTTAGTCTTCTAAAATTGGCTCACATATGTAGTCAAGGATTTCATGATTTTCTCCCCCAGAAATGTAATTGGAGCATTTGTTTTCTCCCTGTGAAGCGTTATCCTGTGGATTTCCTTGCCTTCTGACTCAGTTGCTTACATAACTCTGCGGCCTCCCTTGGAAGCCAGTCCTTTCACATAAGTAAAGATTCCACCAACCTGTTAAGCCCTTAGCTTTTATATGACCAAAGTTTTCCTTTCATTATCCAAATTGTGTCCTAGACTGTTTCAATTATCCCAAACCAATATATTTTTAGTACTTATTATAAATAAGCTGTGCCCCCTAGCTGCTGTATGCCAAATGGATTCTGTCAGATAACAACTGTTCATCTCTACTATTTGAAGAGAATGTCCGCCACTGGCGGGCATGTTTAAAGAAGTGAATAGTAACTAAATTCACAATTATCTCACTCTAGTGCAAAATAAAGTTACTGCCTTCAGCTGTCTTAGACTTAATATGAACATTTGGTGATGTGGTGCTAGAATGCACATTCAGATGGGATTAAGAATATGCCCTCTACACTGGTCCTAAATTTAAGACCATGAGTTGGAACATGTGACAAGCAGTGTTTTCAATATGAAAATGTGGCCAATTGACCATAAATCATTCCTTTTTTTTTCTTCTCTATCTGCTGTATCCCAGCTGCGCCACTCCTCCTTCTACAGTACCCCCGTTGTTTACAACGCTTGGTCACTTTCCCACTAGGTTAATGCTGTATAGATCATATGACAAGAACACATCGCTCCAAATGTGTGGACATTAGTGAAAAGAGCAGGGATGCGATGCATCCTTATTGGCAGATACAAAGCCGGGGGAAAATTTTCCCAAGACTATAAACATTTTTGATTTGTCTTGTAAACTTGTTCAGAGCTGCATTGTAAATTCAATCCCATCAAGATTCCTCTGGTTAGACGAGGCTAGGAGCAGAGGGGATTCAGAAAAGTAGAGTATATGAAAGAGACAGGGTAAGAAGACAAAGGTTTGCTAAGACCCTGTTTTATCACCGGGATTGGTGAAGGGCAAAGGTGTTACTGTGCGTGGAGCTGCAATAAATCCTCATGTCATGCAGTAGGAATTTGTTGGATGAAAGTATGGGAGCTTAGGGTTGTTCCAAGGTGTACATTTATTTTTCTCTCATGAATGCCCATCATGTTTCAAATACTATAATTACTACTTATAATTTGCAGGGTTTTTGCATTAAAATCAGATCGGATCCTTGCTCCCCTTTTAAGTTGTTTTGCCAAAAAGAGGTCACCACATCCATACAGTTTCTAGGTCTTGAGGAAAACAGTTTTAAAATTAACATATGATAAAATAGCACTTCCATTGTCAAAGCCTACTAGCACTTGAAAGGAACTTTTGCTGGTTGCCAAAAGAAATCTGTGCCATAGATACTGGAAAAGTTGACAACTCTGTGAACTACCCAATAATTAGGACCTATGCATGACTTCACAAGTGTAACAAACTATGCC